>OX438586.1:6252500-6877500 GCA_949316365.1 Hoplodrina blanda | reverse complement strand
AAAGTACCTATTTTGGAACCTACTATATTTTTTTAAACATTTTTCTTACCTACTATATTTTTATGGGTAATAATTTTAGAACTACCTACTATATTTGACCGACAAAGAGTTGGCAACCCTAGTCGTAGCCCTTAATTTTAGCCCAATCGTGTAAATCTTATCGTCATATCGATATTATTTACTTAAGTAAACTTTAAGTTAACTTCATATTTTTTCAATATAAAAATACTAGCTGACCCAGCGACTTCGTACCGCCATTTTTTTGGTATGAAAAATAGTTGTCCAATTCTCAGACCTACCCAATATGCACACAAAATTTCATAAAAATCGGTCCAGCCGTTTCGGAGGAGTTTGGTAACAAACACTGCGACACGAGAATTTTATATATTTGATTGTTTCTTTGCTTTTGTAGCTGCAATATACACATCGCTCTCATATCTTATATCATCATAAAACGCATTATGAATTCGCTAAGTGCTGCCATTCCTGGGCTGTTGATATTCTGGTCAAGTTTGCAGCAGACCCAGACGAAGATGGAGGGATGAGCTTGACGCATGCGAGATTGGTCCACCATCCATACTAGCTAAGGATAGAGAGGATTGTAAAGGAGAAAGGGACTTTGTCTTGCAGTAGGACAGCACAGGCTATTTTAATTATATATTGTACATTCTATCCTATATTGTATTGGACTGCCTCGTTGGTCTAGTGGTCGATTCCCAGGTCGGGCAAAATGTTATTGGGCTTTTCCATCAGGAATTTCTTAGTAGCACCCTCAGATAATTCCATCGAAAGCTTTTCTATAATTTCATGATCCAATGAACTAGACTGATTCATGATCACATCGCATCAAAGTAAAAAGTACATTTGTTAAAATACTCTCATCGTTTCAATATGGCTTCTTTGTTCAGTATATTTTGAACATCCTGAAGTGCATAATTGTAATAGTAGGTACCTTTCAAATATCCTTCACAGCAGGACCCTTATTAATGCTATACAAGTGAAAACCATAAGTGCGTGTAAATATGAGTTTGCTAACTAGCGTTAACAGCCGTTGACCACGCCCACTGGGTCACCATTTAACAAATTAATACTTTTCTCCACGCTAGGCGGTACCTGCGGATTCCTGCAAATCGGGTCTAAACAAAAAGCGCATAGCTCACGGTGTTCAGATAAATACGCGCTGTATCCCAACTTTTTCATCGACATAAATATTGTTTTTTCATATAAGTGTAACGGCTTTGTGCCGACACGTCGATGTTCCGTTCTGGGAAGTAGAGTTGTCCCGGCGCCGCGCCGCGTTGCCCGGCTAATAAATAAAAGGCTGCTTGGGAAATATTATGTTACGTCTACGTCTCGGGGTGTTTTTTGGGCAGCGCTGCGCAGGCGGCGGTAGCGGCGCGGTGGTCGGCCGCCTTTGCCCACTCGAGCCTGTAATGGGGCGGGTTTCACTATCTACGTGGAACCAGATTACGTTCTCCTTTATCTTACTTAATCATCCGATAACATAATCAACAGATTTTCTTTTTGATTTTTGCGGATCCGATTGTTTGCCTGAAAATAAAGAAAGAAATGTTTGTAGCATGTCGCACTAATCGTATAAAAACACTTATTATGGGTAGCATGCATATTGTGTACTTCTTTTTCTTATCTTTGGATTGATGCTATCTGTATCTGATTTTAAATAATCGTGTCAAAAAATAAATAGGTAACCATCAACTGTACTGAACATTACCTTTGACATGTTCCTTCCATTTAAAAGGGTCTATTTTAATTAAATATATTTTTGTATACTTTAGTTTAAAATAAAACGACGTCTAATACCTAATGGAATATTAGGTAACAAACGTTTGGGTGTTTCAGAACTTACTCAAATTAATACCAATTAACTTGAATTAACCATTAAACATCATAAATAAACGCACAATGTGTATGCGGTCCCATAGAATTAATATTGAAGTTTCCTTTCAAAGTTCAGAACCTTCGGTGCGCAAGTTACATTTCAGTCTTGGTCCTATAAAGGTTATTGAGCTTTACATTTTCCAAATTTCAAGCGGAGTACGGGAATCACCTTCCTGTACTTACTTCACGAATTGAAATATAAATAACCAGATTTGAACGACAAATTCTTAACAAGAGTTTTTATCTATTACAATGATACTATGGTTTTGACTTTAATCAGTTGCATAATCTTATTTTCCAGCTGATATCATGATAGCTAATCGTATTTTCCAATTGTTTACTAATAAGGTGCACCTGACTGTTAGTAACTATTGTACCTACCTACTTTTATCTACTGAATTTATCAGACAACGAATAATGCCAAAAGAAATAGGCCATAAAATAATTTTAAACATTCTTCGTAAATTTGGGATTCTATCGATGCCTAGAGAAGTTCTTGCTTCTTCTGAAACCATAAATTAGGTACATTATTTCTGCGGAACTCGAATACGATCAGAATACTTATAGATTTTTGAATCTGCAGCCCGCTGCTCTATCAAAGCTGCTATGCATACTATGAATAATCAAAGAGATAGGAGTAATTAATTTTACTATTTACTTAAACATTTAAGACACAGAAGGCTCATTGTACTAACGTATTAAATCAGTTTATTCGTCGAAAAAACAGCCCTCCCTGGATCTCCCTGCGTGAGCTGCACATATTTTTAACATTATTATATTTTTGGAGCCACACAATAATATTTCACGACAAATATGTGAACCTTCGACAAAGACAAGAAAGTTATCGAAAGTCATTTAAATGATTAATAATAAATGTTCGACGTTTCTAACTGATTTCGCCTTCAAATCCCTTTTTTTGTTTTGTTATTGTAAGGGCTAGTCGGAACAGCATTCCATTTGTTGGGTCAAGTGCGCAACGAGGTGCGCCTGCGCGTATTATTTTATTTAAACCGTAACTTAAATCGTGTACATAGTTTATAAGTAAAACGTAGTGATCAGCAGTTATTGGACAATTGTCCTGCACACCGGATACCACTTGTCTTAGTACCCCTCATGATTGATTAAAAAGCCGCAAGTTATTCATCCCACTATAAATAAAGTTGTTAATGGAAGGCGGCTCGTAATTGGACCTTAAAATTCTTTCATATTATAAACCCACACTAGCACGTTTTGACAACATAATCCTTCGTATACGATTATTTCTGAATCTATGTTTGTTAATGTTTTCATATGAACCAACTTTACAAAATTCCGATATAATTTCTCCACTATAATTTCTAAAAAATTACCTAAATCCAAATGTGCGGATATATTACACATTAATTTTTTAGCACATGTTTATTGCACTTAAATAACCACGTTATCAGATTGATTTACTATAATTGGTAACCGTTATAAATTAAATTAAAATAAATAAATATTTTTATTATTAACTTACAAAATATATACTTAACAGACAGTTAACCAGCAGTTAAAACTGTCGAGTGGATCAGTCCGGGGCAATGTTGGAGAAAGAATGATTTTGCTGTATCATACGGCATGATTGCCTCTAGATAGGTATGATGTGAAAAGGTACCCAGGTAAGTAAGAGAATATTCCAGAATAAAAACCAAATAAGCATCAGATAGTACATCCGAGCAGGCTTTCACCACGGTAATAAAATGTACAGTATTGTGTCTTCATAGAAACGGTCGCAACGCGAGTCATACCTACGCGCGTCGAGTTCGGTACACTCTCGGTACACAAACAGTCTTGACTGCGCCGCCGCGCCGCGCCGCCGCGCCGCCCGCCGTAGTGACGAATGGATGATGTAATATTTTTGTAAGCAGTGAGCGTGCGATTTCTTAATATGGCAAGGAGAAATTATAAACTATATTGTGCAGTGTTTGGCTGCTTGAATTCTTCGATAACGAACCCAGAGATAACATTTTTTTAAATACGAGAGGTGAGACTTTAAAAACAATTATACACTTACCTACCTACTATTACGTAATTTGTTTTTTTTTAATACTTAAATACCTACACATTTCGCTTTTTACACCGAGTAAAATACTTGATAATTTATTAATAATTTAATAAAATAGGTACCTACATAAATAAATTGTGGATAGGGTGTAAAAAGTGATACGAATGACCTAACTACGCCGTTCCCGTACAACTGGTACCTAGGTAGGTAGTTTCCTAGTTTCGGCTATCTGCTTACTTATGAACGTAGGTACTTAGTTACTTATTACCTGGTAATGATACCTGCCTACTTAGTAAGATTTTCATTGCTGTAGATACGGCACACGCGATGAGATGGTTGTTATATAACGTTTGCAGCAGTGCGACATTGGATGGGTGACCAAAGTGCTCCTAGCTGTAGGTACTATAGGTAGTAATGTGAACGTTAATAAGCTGAGATGCAAACAGATTTTATAATTACTCGTTCGATGTTTCTTTCATTTTGGTTGAGTAAGTAGATGTTGAAGTTTGTAAGGATTGGAGTTTGGTTTCCTTCGGCGTATTTTTTTTTATTAAATCTTTTAATTATACAACGCAACATGTATTTTTATTGAACACTTCCTATTTCAATAACAACGAATTATTTTTTTAAACAAAAAAAAATTCACATAACTAGAAAGAAACTCAAGTAGGTTGATGAAATTAAAATACTATGTGCGGGCAGCCCTAACGCGTGAGTATGTCGCACGGAATTTTAGGTACTTAATTCAAGGTTACGGCCGAGAGCCACTACTGGTAGTATATTTATACCACAGAATAACCAGAATCCAACCTTCCTAACAGTGTTCAAAATTCTTACCTACTTTCATAGGGCTGTCACTCACTCGGTACTTTGACTTACGCACGGACGGTCATGAATGGCCGAAACTACCTATAATGTTTCCTTCCTTGTTTTACTATTTTACGAACGTAAGTAGATAGGTAGTAGGTAGGTACCTACCTACTTAAGGTAGGTACCTACTACCTATCTAATAGAAAAGGCCAAATGAAATCTTACTAAGACGACTTACAAATATACTTCGGTAGGTAGGTACTATTCTACAAATCTACTAAAACAAAAATACGAAACGAATAATACGTCAATATACCTACACTATTTTTTTAGATCACCAATTTTATAGTTTTGCTAAACATTTAATTTACTTACTTCGATATTTTAAGAAGATTAGGATAATAATAGTGGGTATGTATTATGATTAAATAAATAAATAGGTAGGCAGGTGGTACTTATGTACATAATAAATCATACTATGAAGTAGATACACATACATTGATAGGTACATACATTGCTTACTTTCTTGAAGTTGATTAATCAAATTACTTTGACTTACTCACGGACGGTCATGGCGAAACTACCTATAATGTTTCCTTCCTTGTTTTACTATTTCACGAACGTAAGTTAAGTAGGTACCTACCTATCTAATAGAAAAGGCCAAATGGAATCTTACTAAGACGACTTACAAATATACTTTGGTAGGTAGGTATACTATTCTACAAACCTACCTACTAAAACAAAAATACGAAACGAATCTTAATACGTCAATATACCTAAGTAGGTATATTAACGTATTATTCGTTTCGTATTTTGATTTTAAATAATTTGTTATGTAGGTACCTATACATGGATATACAAAAAAACAAGTCTCTTTGTTATTTCGACCATTATTTGTACACACAGTGCAACAGTTTGGCATCTTTAAAAACAATTTAACAAACGCGTCTAAATAAATATAGTAACTGTTCTGTGTCCGCGTCGTACCCGACCGCTGTCGCTGGCACACCTTAAGTTTGTCCGCTAGCTGAGCCGACTCAAACCGGTTTGTACCCGAGCGGGCGCCGGCGCACTCCCCGCGCGCCTTGTCAGTGACAGGTCACGCACACATAGCTGCGCGTGTAGTAGTGTACCTACGCACGGGCGTTAGTATGAAACTTGGCTTCTGGTTGTTCTGTGTTTATACTGTGCTTTCACACAACATGCCGCCGCGATAAGAATTGTGTTGGTTAGTGTGCGTGCGCGCTGTGTACTGTAATCTTGAACGGCTTACTCTCGCACACTAGCAGAGTTCTCGGAAGATGTTCCATTCATAATTTTAACAACCGCTCATTATGCTCTGCCTGCGAGCGAGATGGGAAGTGTTGGCTCTGGCTCTGAGTTATTCCAAAAAAAATACGGCACATCACAACGATGACTTATGTACTTTTCTAGTAGATACATAATCATTTTATTATATTATACATAAATATGTATGTTTAGTAAGGCTTTGAAGCCTTTCGTCCTCATAATGGCCTCGTTATAGTCCTTATCTTTCGCAATTCTGCCAATTCTCAGTTGAATACCAAAGCATGCAGCAGAAGACACAGTTTTCGCATGGAGACAACGTGCAACGTTGAGAATTCATTATGTATAAATATTTCGAGACATTCAAATCCTCCGAGCGCCATTGAAACCGGTATACAAAGGCTCAAATATTATCCACTGCATACCACGACATACTAACATTTCAAGACAATATTATGATACTCATTGATAAATAGCAATTTTTGTTATCTCCCAGTTTACCCTATCAGTCTGCCTGTCGAGGCTGGATTTGGGAAGGGCAATGTTGATGTTAACAAGTTTTATGACTAATGAAACTGTATGGGGAATAAATAAGAAGGGCTCCAAGTTGAGTGATCAATTCTTAAGCTTAGCATAACTTTAGCAAATCTCATATTTCTTGATATAGTCATAAGAGGCCACTCACTAAGGCCATTCACACACACTGAAGTTCCATTTCGGAGTTACCTACGACCATTTTTAATTTTGAGTGGGGATTCTTTGGGATTTAACATAATAATAGTCATATTCTCTTCTCCTTTCGTTCTCATTAAAAGGACTTACGTATTTTACACACCTTTGTTATGACGAAGTAAGTAGAACTAACTATCTTTGAGCTGTGTCAGTTCGGATATCGCGGTACTTACTTATATTATAAAGTTCTAAGTTTTCTATCATTCATATTACCCACGAAGTATTTTTAACCCCCAGCCTCAACGGAAATAGGCCCCTCTACTTGTTCGAAACCTTTGACTGTACACCTAATCAGATGGTCCGATTTTAATTCGGTGTTTACCCATATACTTACTTCATTTACTAAGTGCCGTTCAGATGGAAACGGTGCAGGTATTAGCTGTCTATTAGCTGACATAGTTGTACTATCCGATACTGTTACCGGCACGTAAGTTGGCAAGAGTTTTTGTAATGGGGGAAGTTTGTGCACGCACAATTTCATACATTTTTATATGCGCGAACTTCCCCCACTACGAAAATCTCTTGCCAAGTTACGTGCCGGTAGTTATACATCTGGAATCATGTGAAACCACAAATAATATAATACTTGTGAAACTGACAATCCCCCATTTCTTCCTTGGAGGTATATTACTATTAGGTAGTACAACTCTTTACTCTGTAAAGAAGGTACTTATGTATGTAAATGACGGCCCTTATTTTTCATTTATTGGTTTTGTGGATTACAATGCAAGCACACAGTCGTCTCTTGAAGTTTCTGTGAAGCTCTAATATAGTTGTCAATTGTATAATACTAACTGATTCTTAACCACATTCTTAATGCTTTTGTAAATAATAATTGCCATTATATCGGTGGGTAAATACGCACGGATAGAGGAACCTAAAACTCGATTAATTCATCTACTTAGAAGTTCCCTGTACTGTAATCTAAATGATTCGTTCGACGTTAATCCAGATTAACGTCTTGTGCGGTATTATAAGTAACAAAAGAAGTTATCAATGTTTTTTTTAACTACTAGATCAGCGTTGAAGTATAACAAAACAAATAAAATTATTTAAATTAATATGTGTCATAGGTGATAGTGAGGTTACTTTTAAAAAATAAAAGAGATAGCTGAGCGCCATTTTTCGATAACATCCGAACAAAGTGCATTCGTTAATTAAATTCCAATGATATTGAATTTAATCTTGACACAGAAGTGCGGCGACTATCAGCTATACAGCTTCACGAATGTCACACATAAATCGAGCTCTATTGAATCTGGACGAATCCGAGAGCTGTTCTTAACACTTCGAGTAACAGTAACAGAGAGACAGAGTTCGATTCACATGAGCGATATTTTTTTATACAAAACGCATATTCGCGACTCTTAAAATGTTTATAATAGCAGAGTACAGCAATTATGTCATTACAAACCACATCGTGTGTGGCCTCCACCAGATACACGTAGCGTTGGTACCGCGCATTCATTATTGTTTCGCTGCACATGAGACGAAAAGGCCAGTTTATTGATCAGAGTAATGGGGAACGATAAATAAAATAAAGGTAAACATTCAGACCCGCATCTATGCAGTGTATTATTATATTTTTTTGGATGCTCTCTTTATTAAGGAGTCACGTATAATGCCAGTGAAAGTTTAAAAGATACCTTCTTCTATTACCTACATGTAATTTTACGATTCCGACGTGCAAGATTGTAGTTTTTACTGAGAAACACGAATCCATAAGCTTTAATATTTTCATAATTGACTGTTCACTAGTAATATTTTACTGTAAAAAAAGTTATAATTTAGATGGTCACTTATGATTACATTCCAATGTATTATAAGCTCGGCCGCAGTACAGAATCCTGATGAATATTCAGGACGTGTGCACCATCAGGTTCATAGAATGTCTGAGAAACTGCCCATTAAAATTATGACAGGCCATCTACATTCCTGAACAACAAAGCCGACCTACGATTAAAATAACACCTCCTTCGAAGAACATATCCATTTTACTTCACAAGGGTCCGTAACGTTTCCGCTGGGGTCCTATGATACCTTTTTTCCGAACACCGTTGAAAAAACTTGGCGTCCCATTAACAATAAGATCAAAACTAGCCGGCCGCGCCACAATGGCCGGCGAGCGCCAGCCTCCGGCCGCTCGAGAGATACTTCCAGGAATTGCGCCCTTTTAAAAAAGATCCAACTCATGTTGGGCGTGTGATAGTTGGCGAACTCGCATTCCTGGTGCCTGCTGGTTGCACCCTCGCGCCTTGCCCTGGGCGCCGCCTCGACGCCGCTCCCGCCCTACACTATCCGCCGCCAAAACTAGCGATACCGAACGAACTAAGTATTTGCTGTTAACGACGGCTATGCAGAATATGTTTAAAAATGACCTGCTTAGCATTTTCCATCCAAGCTGAAGGCTTCACTACTCTAAGACTAGTCATATAAGCAGAGACCATAAAACTTCTCTGGATATAAAATACCAATTCTTACACCATACCAGAAACAGTAGTGCTAAAATGATGACTGCCATGACCTCCATAATTGCTACAGGAACATAAAAAGAATCATTTGCTGACAATAAAATACGAGAATACATCCCGAAAATTCCTATCGAGACGACAAAAAGTGTAAAGATTGTATTGACGTCGCCTTTGTGCGGCACGGGCAATTTTATTGTCGTACGGAGAGCAAAAAAATTTTGGACAATCATACAAAAGTAATATGATCAATTGAAGCCCCCATTAGTGAATGCCACCGCGAATGCTCCCACGCTAATTGTCCGGTGGGGTGGTTTCTTTACCTCAATGCCCACGCACGATTCAAAGTAAAAGTAACCAATTGCATCGTGTGAGTGTCCTTTTAACTCTACTTTAAAATTTACGCATGTTTAAGTGACATCTTGTGTAAAAGTAATTTTAGATCTTTACATCGAGGGCCGTCACAGTGTGATGGTTTTTATCTACGAACTGTCGAATAAAGAAGTTCAATTTGCGAATTTAAAATAGGAAGAATTGATACATTTCATTAGGTAAGACAGAAGGCATTTCGTATCTAATTTGTCTGAGCTAAATAATAATATGACGTGTCTACCTATTGCCATGTTTAGTTAGTTAGTGTGCTCTTGTGTATAAGGTTACTTATTGAACGTATATGAGAACAGTCAACTCGCATGTATGTAAGTGTAAACTTCGACTAATTCTATGAAAAATGGTCTCCACAGGGGACCCCCAGCAGTGCTAGTGTTTATTTATACAGACGGAATTGCTCCATAGTTTAACGATAGGGATTATTCAATTAAATATAATAATGAACATCTCGCCAAGTTCTCTTAGAATAAAAAGAAGCATGGCAGTTAGAGGATAACTTCTGTTCCATAAAAGGGAGTGTCGGGATGACTTTATAATTTATGTATTTAGGATAATATCAAACAGATAGAGCATAAATGACGTTCAGCTCACAAAATTCCACTGTGACTATGCAAACAGTTGTCGTGCGTGGCCCATAAAATTTATAACACAAATATACATGTAATACACTGCGCCACTTGTTGGGAATGCCGTCTCCAACGTTTTATTTCGTTACGTGTTTGTAAGTAGGTATTCCTGGGCGCATCAACCATGGATTCTCTTGCGGTTTTTTTCGGTAAGATGCTGAACTTATGACTGATATCTTAGTAGGTTTCATATTTTTTAAATATCGATGAAGGATTTCAACATTTCAGAACCCTTATCTATGAATTCTGAAATGAAAGAAAAATACAACCACATTCGAGGACACTTATGAAACTTCCAATGCAATGGTAATAATATATGTTCGCCACGCTGTGATGCGCAATGATGACACATCTCTCGGCCCGGTGGTTACGTCATGCCATTGCCATATTAGCTCAATATCATAACATGATGTACGCACATAATGCATAGAGTTCACTTTGTTTATCGAAATACTGACCTATGGAGTGACATGACGGCCCAATGATAACTACATGGGAAAAGTAACACTGCGACCATGGGAACTAGGTGATGTGAAACGCTCATACGTTGACAACTTATTTTGTCGATAATGATATGAATGTCCGGCGTAATCAATGTTAATACATAGTATTGAATGCAGACGGTGGATGCTTTCGAGGAGGCTCTGCCCCGCCATATATTTGTCAGTTTCACGTATCACTGTCAATACGCCGCGATGTTCCCACGATACGGCAATCTGAATTGCGCATAGCCATTTAGTTTATGCGGTCCTTCAAGGAAGGGGCGCCATTTGGTCGCTAACATATTCCGATGACTTCGCTTATCGATTATACAACTACAATGGAAATATATCCAATGTTTCCAAAAATCGAAACTCAATGTTGTCTAGTTAAGTTTAATTGTTTTCGTGGTAATTTCACCCCTATAAAATTAAACAGTTTTGTGTTACAGATATGTAACATAATAATCACGTCATTCCAGGCCCCATTCAGTTGATTAGGGTGCCGCACGACGAGCCAATTGTAGCGAATTCCCGACACGTGACCACTATTTGCTGGCATAAAAATATCACCACCGATCATTACATTGACCTTATTTATAACCCAATTAAGTCATTATGTTATGTACTAACCCTAACGATGCGGGTCTCGCATTCGGAGCAATGTTCGCTAATTATTAGCTGCCACAGAAAATTTAGACATTATTTAATATTATTGAGTGTACTTAGATAAGAGTCGAGAAGGCGGCGCGACGCGACGCGACGGTGCGTATCCGGCCACCGATGCATTGATAAACTCGATACGAAATATGGCAAACAAAATGTAAATTGTCATGTTATCGAGAAATCAAGTATACGAAAACAACAAATTAAATAACATTTTAAACTCAATCCATCTGTAACAAGTACTAAGTATAAAAGATACAAATAAAAGACTGCATGTCTCAGGCCAACACCGTGAAATCAAGTTAAATGAAGCGCCACCAAAACAAAACGTGCAGAATTCCCAATTCACAGTATTTATAAGAATGCCTCCCAGGAAGTACCTGTAACAATTGACCATCATTCTCGGTTCAGAAGAATAAGTAAGTAATAGTGTACATCACAATAGATAACTGGCGCCAACGAGTCGTAGTGCCAACAAAAATATAACTGTCCGTAAGTGAGCTGACGAATTGTGAATAGCTGGTACCTGACCATTGTCCTGCAGGTATCATCCGTACTTTGTTATGCGTTAAACAAACGAAAAGTGAAAAGCACAGGAAGCGATACTATCTCTAGAAAAACAGAACAATATAATCTTAAAGTAACACGTCGAAACACCTAAAACGTTTAGTAGCCGAGTTTTGTATCCTTTGGAATAATGATTTTTATATTTAACTTGCTTCTGCCCGTGAATGTCGGTTATCGCGAACGAAATCGCGGCCTTTGTCCTACTCCAATATCTCTACCACATCAAAATCGGTTCAGTTGTTTAGTTGTGAATGCGTAACAAACAGGCAGAGTTACTTTCGTATTAATAATACATATTATTATGGATTTCATTGTATTTCGATCAAAGTCCTAGAGAATGTAATTCAATATTGATACATTAGACTCATTGATATCCACTTATTCCCGAAGTGATAAAAAATATTTTGAGTTGACTATTATTCCTAAATCAATTAAGGCACTTACAGGAACTCTAATCAAAAGTATATTACAGTAATTTCCAAAAAATCTGTTTTTGGAAATTACTGTAATATACTTTTGATTAGTAAGTGGAATCTCGTTAACCAAGATTCATAAACGTGATAATTAATATTCAACAAAAGTTTTAGTGCAAAGAAAGTTATTACTGAAAATCGACATAAGTAGGTAAGTATCTACTACCTTAGATGTGAATTTTCAGTGATAAGACTATACATATATTGAACAAAGTTTGTTATTAATATTAACGGAAACGATCACTGCATTTGCATTGTTTTTATTATATTTTACAAAATACGGTACAAAGAAGTGTCAGCTTACACAGTCACACATGCTAAAAGTATAACACTGCTATTTAACAAAAAACAATACAAACCACAAATACAACGGAAGTAAACGAAACATTTCGAGGAAGCATTTCGGCGCATAAAACAAGGTTTCTTCGAAGTCCGTCACAACTCACAAATTAGTGAATGAAACGTAATGTCCTTTGCATAAGACAATGTATTGCGCCATGTGGCCGGCCGAGCCGTGGGGTAGCGGGTTGGACACATGTGTTTACGCGCTCATTCATTTCTGCTATTAATGGGTCCATTCAGCATTGTCTTGCACATGCACCGGAAACGTCTCCTCGCCCCGCCTACGCGACAAATTAGCAGAAACGATTATTATGTACGCATGATAACATGCGCGGCGACCATTGTTTTATTGTTGCACCCTTTTTAATTACTTTGCAAGTTTTTGCTATCACTTCTTTACTTTTACGTCCATACAAAAGGATGTTTATCACGCCTTGCTTTGAATTCTATGCTTTTAGCAAATAATGAGCACCTTATCTATACACAGTTGCTTATCTTCAGGTATTGTGATTTGTAAAACATTAACATTTCAGTTACTTTTATGACAAAATCTTTACGATAGGGGTTTTAAGTATGGCTTTTGAATAATGTTTTTCTCCTAAAACTTAACGTTTTTATTCTTTGACAAATAAGTTTTAAAGTAAGTAATTAAATACGATGCTGGTGGCAGTTCATATTTAGCAGAGGTATTTTTTTCTAGGGAACCCACCGGTGGTCTTGAACTTGTCTGCACGTGGTCTGCACTTCGTTCCGGCCCAGATGACAATGAATGATCTTTATGCCTACGATCCACCCACCATGAGATAAACGGGCGACAGCTTGACCGCCTGCATTATCGATTATAGTATTTCATCAAACAAGTATTATGAAATCAAACTGTTATTTCATATAAGTACTACGTATTAACGTAATACTCAACCATTTTTAGGGGTAGCAAAGTTTACAGGTTAGACTTCCTTCTTATTTAAGGTGTTAACTATAAAACAAATCTAAAATATTACTATAAAATAAATTGTATTCTTCGCTAGATTTTCAATAATTAATGTAGATACTTTGTTGTAAAATTAGTACTAAGACAATCCAATGTCGTATTGCCTACGAGATTTGTACTAACAAACTGCTACGAATTTCGTAGCAAAATGTTCGTAGCACTAGTGCTACGAATCGATTCGTACTGCGTTGATACAAAGTTACTAATAAATATCTAGGATATTACTAAACCCTGAGAACCTTTATACTTTATGCCTAGGATAATATTACCAAGGTGTTTAGTGGTGGTATTACAGATGTTTTATAATAGGAGCAACCGAGCCTTTTGTTTAAAAACTTTAAGTTTCACTTTCTATGTAGGTAATCGAATTATGGTAGGTACCTGACCTGTCTAGGGTTAGCACAAAAAACATTCTCACTGTCGGATGTATAAAAACTTTATTTATACACGATAATAATTATATAGGGCATTAACAAAAAAAGGGAATGAAATCATGTGAAATTCCACCCTTCGTCTATCTACGTCATAAATTGTAAGTTAACATCGGTTAACCTCAGCCTAGCCACCCATTGCGCGTCTTTCAGGCGACCGACAGTGGTGCGAGTGGCTGATAATTGACTCGTCGGACTAGTCCGCGTCCGGCCACCCCTTCCATAAATATTTCCCGATCAAATTATTATGCGTTCTAAAAAATGCCACGAGCTCGATTCTCAGAAGTGTGTGTCGAGGGCGGTTCCACACAAAGCCGGCGAAGGAGACGCGCTTACGTGGCCATGCCCGCGCGCGAGCGTGACGCGTGCTGAATGGAATGAGGTTCAGCACAGGCGACGCGACCCAACTGTGAGAATTACAAGGAATGGATTTATTTATTGATCTTAGTTGTTCCGTTATTGTGAACCACTGCGTTTGTAAATAAATAAACATCGCTCATATCCACGCTCATGGCTCGCAAAGGATGTTTGATCTGAGAAAGTGGGGCTGACATCACAAAGTCGTTGTGTTAAACGGGCGCATCCTCTGGACAGGCACTTTCACGGTTCTTATAATGAAGTTAATACTCGTTGGATAAACACAGCATCGGCTGACGCGCTGCACGTAATTTCTCCCTCAGAACACATAATTGCGGTGGCTGCTCGGTGAGGCTGGGAGCCTTCGCTTCACGGCACAGCGCGCCTGTTCCCACCCGGGGCCGCTGTCCACTTTTCATTCAGTACATTGCCCCTTTGGTGTCACAAGTAACGAGAAACATAAAGAGAGCAATTCTATTTGTGTAGTGTCTTGGGAGCCTAGTGCTAATTACAAGGCGGCGACATTTTTGCCGCATTACGCACGACGGAGGCGAGCGAAATTGTACCCGCTTTGTCTTGTCCCGGCGACAATATCACAGATGCAGATTACCGCAACACTGCGCTTTCATGTTAATCATTAATTAAACAGAATAAAGTCCACTCCGTTTAATGTTTTAAAAAGGAATACTTATATTAATAACAATAAACCCAAAGCAAGATAACAAAACTCTGTTTATTAAATTCTCTTGCCGACTAGTCATAAACAAACTATAGAATACACGCAAAATAAATATAGAAGGGACATTGAAGTTCAAATTCCGTCCTACATAAAATATTTATTTTCCAATTAGCATCTAATGGTAACCGAAAATGTTATTGCAAATAACAACACTATCATTTACGATACAAAATCAAATGTGTGCGAAACGTTTCTCTGTAAGTTAGAATAAAAAACTACAAGCGTAGGTTTAAGTAGGGATTCTTAAAACTAATAAAAGAGTTATTCATTTTGATGATATGGAATTACAAGATGGCATACCATAACAATTTAATTGTAACTCACTGACTCATGTGCTCTAGCATCGATCGTACAATTCGGGTCACATCACATCGCCTAAGAAAAATGACAATCTCCAATTAACCAGTTGAAACTATGTGTTGTAGTATTCCCATCAATCGGGCTGGAAGTTAATTAATAAGTTACATAACAATTTGGCCCTATAGTTGTTAAAAGGCAGCCAAAAGGAGAATAAGCAATCAATTTTGAGGGAAGGCGTAAAGTGCGGTGCCCGTCGACGAATGAGCATTCCATAGATAATGGTGGCAGCGATGCTACGGAGACCACTTGTGCCTGACAATAGTCTGTTACTCGCGGTGGAATCACAACAGTTACAAAATATCCTTTTGAAACACTTTTGTTAATGAGAAGAAATTAAAAAATTAAATCTACTTAAAAATAATACAAACTACATACTTACATAGAAAAATACTATTTTATAATGTGTGTGTGATGTAGTGTTTCAAGGGGGTTTGGGAGCATGACATCTAAAACTTTGTTAAATACTTTAAAAAATGAGTTTAAAATTTGCTAATCTCACATATACGTTTTTTTTAATTTTGGGGTTCCTTTATAGAATTGAACGTCCAAGCATTGTGAAATAAAATTTTATGAAATCCGTCTCCATACTGCCACAGCCGAATGTTTTTTCGGTGAAATTTAACCGTTGTTTATGTAGAGACAATGTATCTATTGCGTTAAAATTTTGGGAATTTCTTTTTTTCTCCATGTTGGGTCGTGAGAATGGATCGCGTGCAGCCACAGACACATCTCATTAGGTAAACAGAATTAGTGTGTTTGTGTACTTACCGCCATCGATAGAACTACACACGGTCCCTAATTTAATAATAGTCACTGGTTTCTTTCATAATTACACTGAAGTGTTGCTGAGTGATGAATTGAATTCATTTTTATAACTATTACTCAATTTTGAAATCAGAACAGACATTGCCAAACACTGTTAGTTCTCTGTGGTAATGTCCTTTTATGTTTATGTCGTTGAGTTGACGTGTTATTTTATATAAATAAATTCAAGTTAATATAGGCATTCAGCCAAGAAAGTGTCCGAGTTAGCTAAATAAAAATAGACATCAAAGAGTCGGAGCTATTTCTTCAAACAACTAAAAATAACACCCTATATGTACCACCGATAAATGGTTGCAGCAATCCACGCATCGACACAATATTGGTTAAAAATATTATTTCTGTTTTAATACATAAACCACTTCCTATAGATAACTCTTAATGAAAAACAATTTTAACCATATCGGTTAGTACAGCTTACAATTAAACTCATATATGAAAATAATAAATAAAATACCTACTTACTTATCAATTTTAATAATGCAACAAAGGAAATTCGATTGTTAAAAATATCAAGTCGGCACCGGAAAATTGCGGCGGGATTAATTTTGTTGGTAGTTCCCAAGGACGGTATCTAATCAAGGAATTTACACGCCATTACGATTGCCCCACACCGAGACATTTCCACCCAAAATAAATATTTAGTAAAATAGAAGACTTCCTTTAGATAAGACTCCTCTCTCACGAGCTCCACAATCATGGCCCTATCTGACAAGATTTGGAATTGTTACACCAACCGGTTCTTTCCTAAACATTCCAATAAAAATAATTATATAGGTAGTTATTTCATTAAACAATAGCACTCGCATCGACTCGTAAATCCCAGGAATATTTACATGCCTTTAGAATACATAATGTTGAATACTATTATGGGATAGATTATTAAAACATTTGTACATTTCAGGCTCTTGTTTCACGTATTTTATGCTGCGTTGGATAGTTAAAGTTATTCAAATGATAACGAGGGATTCTTCGGGGAGGGTGGTCGCCGGCGGCGGCAACGGCGCGGGCGCAGCGCTTTGTCGCAGCTATGCGCACTGTCAACACACAGCACCGAACACACTGCACACATCACACAGTTTTTTATGCGCACATGTGCGTCGACAGACCGCCCAGACCACAATCCCGACAAATATTTGTCTTCAATTCTAAAACGCTTAGAACCTCACGGCTCTACAAATCAATAAAAGTGAACAATTCAATTCTTCGGAGGGAGCACGTTTTCCATGTAAACCGATCTGAACTGCTACCTCGGCGTTCTCATTACGTGGTTCCTCGTTAACTATGTATCAAAAGGGCCGCACACAATATCGAGGCGCGCAAGAAGGATTATGCGTTCCATTTATTATAAAATCAGTGATAAAACGTTAATTCTGGCCGATGAGGCCGTGAGGGCGATCTGCATCGCGGTAATGCCTTACCTGTCAAACCCTTCCAGATAAATTAGTCTCTCCTAATGCTAAGCAGCGTCGGTAACAAAAATAAACCAAATAACGGCGCAATCCATTAATTGACTGGACCTGCTGCTGAGCGAAAAAAAAATCTCTATCAGATAAAGTGGGTAAGTGTTTACGGTTTCTCACGAGCCTCGACCAACCCTCAATGGCGCCTGACTGATTGATAGTAGCTTAGTCGACCTTCGCACCTCGCTCGCTACATGCTAAAACATACCTTGAGGGATCGCAGCTTAGGTTTCAAATTTCAATAGACCACCTTATTCTATTCTTCCTAGACGAGATTGTGCTGGATCAAAGAATTTTGAGACTTATTTCAAGTTTCCTACGGCTCACAATCATTAAACAGCCGATTAAATAGAATGCCCATTCAAAGAATTCTGCACCCTCATAGCTTGTACCTGTTCGCGGCCACCACCAAAGGAGGCGACAAAAAATATTATGTTAATTTGTTATATCAGACCATTATTCATAGTTATTATAATAGCTTTGTTATGATTATTCGGTAAGATTCCTTTGTACCTAATTATCAGCGGTGATGCTTTTTACACCACTTTTCAATATTAACAATTTGTGAATATTAGTTTCATGCTTGTCACTGTATCCGTACCTCCCAAAGGAATACCTAAATACTTCATAAAAATCGACCACTTATACAACGCCTAAGCAACCTCATCGATCCGAACCTCAATCAATATCGATGAATCAATCATATTCAGGTACCCTGCGAACACGTTGATAGTCACAGCTAGGTAGGTACACGCGTGTGGTAAGAAAATAAAATTTTGCGATATAACTAAACCGTAACGGTAATCTTGATGCCAGAAAAGAATTATGTCCACTTCGAAATTTGGAAGAGAAACCAACGAGGTTTCGAATGAACATACACCTAATGATTTACCTATCATCGTTAGTAAAACGAAGTGCCAAAGTTAGATTTTGTAGTTGCATTAGGTTTATATGACTAGATATGTGTAGTATTGGGTGTAACGAGGCGTGTTGATGCGAGGCGAGCGGTCTGGGCCTGGGGGCCGGGCGGCTCGAGGCAGGCGGCCCCGAGGCTCGCCTCGGCCGGCGGTCGCGGCGCGGCGGCGTGTGCTCTGTAATCCCATCGTCGGTGTCGGCTTACGGCGCCTCTCTCGCCGACGCAATTATCATATTCCACCTAAACACATAATATTGTGCACGCAATTTTAAAAATAACTCGCGTCCGGCTCGACCTCAATCGGCCCTGATTTATAGCAAGCAGGGCGCCCCGGTTGCTGCCGCCGCTGATCGTCCGAGAACGATTGTATTCCTCACACAAATGACTATAAATGCTTACTCGGCGCGCTTTTGAAGAATCTTCCCTTTGTTTTTTTAACATTTGGACTACAGAAGACTGTGTTCCTAGGGCTGAACTCTTAACTTTATCAAATCTCGCTAAGCGGATTGGTGTCGTGCTGTCGTGTGTGTGCTCTTAAAACACGCATACAATTTATGAATCAAATGCATGAATGAGCTCGCGTCGTCGGTCTGGCTGAGGCCACGTGTCGTCGTTCTCACGCCTGCCGACACCGACTGCTTTTTATCGCGGCTCCATTTTTCGAGCGATGTGTCGCGTGGGCTACATGTGCGGATCCTCGACCCCCGCGATGTAGCACATGGCGCCATCTTCGCTAATTTCTTCATCATGAAACAAAGTGGCTCCATAAAAACTTAACACCAATTAATCTATGAATAGAGGCGTCTATTTAGTAATAGAGCCGGATAATGAACGTGGAATTTTGTAGAGAGACCGAGGAACAAGCAAGTAATCATAAAAATGACAACGCTTATTTGAAACGGAAATAACAAGTGGTACAATAGAAATAGGTACTTAGACAAATTCTATTCGCGCGTGCAAATTGGCCGAGTCAACAGTCGCACACTTGGACAGAGTTAATGGAAGAATGGAAGGCGGTTTTCTTTTTGCGCGCCATTAGTTTAACAAACGGCTGTCACGACTTGGGGCCGGCGCACTGGCGGACGCCCCGGACCCCGCGCTCGCGCAGCGTGCGCTGAAATCACACCGCTATCAACCGTAGAGTATCAGAATCGGATATTTTTACTAAATAAGTAATATTCAGATATTTAAATGACAGAGATTCAATATAACGCCTCGAAAGCAACGCAGGAATAGGGGGGAGAGCGCACGACAATGCCAGACGGGAAACGCATATCTCTGAAGGTTATGACCAGAAACCTAACCCGTTGCACAATAGTATAGAAACCCTCTCTTTTTGGATAAGGAATATTAGTATTAGAAATATTAATATTACTATTAGGAATATTAGATAACTAGTATTAGATAATTTTGCACAAACGCATATGAATCAGTGAGTTGCGTAACAATGTGTAAACTTAATACTTACCTACAGCATATTTTAGCCATGATGCAGCTTACTAGTTGCGGAAAACCTTAGATTTTACTGTTTTTAAATTAACATCTTAAACACCGTTTCTTGGTATAAAAACTAGTCACTGCCATTCACCTTATTGGATAGCAGTCATACAATGATCAATATCCAACAATATTAGAAGTCCAAAGTGCATTTGATTATAATTTATAGTAGATAACTTGGTTGACATCGATAAATAGTTAGACAGAGGCGAAGGTGAGCAATAACCACATTTCACCAGATATGTTGAAGTCCCATAGTCCTAAAAAATAGCGAAATGAGTAGGCATTACTATATACCGAACGAACACGAATCTGGAGGTGGTAGGAGGAGAAAGTATACCCACTCATCATTTTCTCCTCTCTTTTGTTAGTCACAAGACTAAACAATAGAGAATGCACATGCATAAAGCAACTGGCATGAGCTTTCAGCCCTTACAAAGTGGCGCTCGTAAATGATTTTTTTAGCTGTTATAGAAGCACAAATATGACAATCCGCTGCAGGCAGTTCGTAGGTACCTACTTCATAGCGTACACCCAAAAGAGGTCCCCTAACGACAATATTAGACAAAGCTACTACAATATGTTAAAGTACTCACCAGTACATACAAGATGTTTATACTTGCCCGAGGTAAAATACTTCTGGGCGCCATCTGTCATCTGGGTGCGGTTCAACGTCCTGTAGGTCTGAAAGCTAGCAATATTTATGATTGTGTTTATTACTCCTAGAGTCCTAGCATAGTTACAGGCCCATACACGCCTAGACACATTATTTACTTGGGTTAGGTCCACGTATACGCTATTTTAAATAAGGCCGCGCTGCTCACTTCCGAAATATAATGTAAAACAGACTGTTTTTTTAATATGGAAATTAAATTTCAGCCGTGTTCGGTGGCAGCTTAGTCTCATCTATGTCTGGTTCACTTTCTTCCAGTGGCATTTCAGCGCTGGGTTCGATCGCGGGACTGGAATAATGTGAACCGGGCGCTAGATACAATTTTCAAATGTCTCTTGTGCCTGTAATTTCGTTGGCCTGGCCTGTACCTAGTAGTATCTTTTAAAACTGAATTACTGAACAATGGATTTCAGTCAGTGGCAGGAATGGTTCGTCGTGCTAGGCAACCGGGCTTATCCCTGTTTTAATCGGCCCTTTGCGGCTATCTGCCGTTCTTATCTGTTCCATGCTTGATATGGTAGCAAGGTGGCAGCCATGGCTTTTCTAATAACTTCTTCACTGTAATTTTCCGATTGATTATGTTGTGGATTTCAAAGAAGTTTAATTATTTCGCCTTGATTCATCTAGCTTCATGTTTCGGCTCTTTTCTGGTCGGAATACCTGCTGAAAATTTTTCGTAGTAGTAAACAAGCGTAAAGTAAGTGTAGTATAGTAGCAATGATAAACTAAGTGTAGTGTTTAGTTTATTACTGCGTGGTAAGTGCAGTACTCACAATACGTACAAAGGTTTTTATTCATGACAGCGAGTAGGGTCGTTAGCGAGTAGGTAATGTTAAGTACTTATGAACTAAGTGCAGCGTGGTAGATGTGACGGTAACAGACTAAAATGATTATGGCGACCATCGTGGCCAATCAGTGGCGTTTCCAGGATTGTCGTTTGGAAGGGGGGCTTGACCCCACTGAGGGTAGGTATAAGCATAGTAAACACTAAAAATGCACGTACAACATTTTATTTCAAAACATACCTTATTGGGTGGGGTAGTTTAATTGGAATAATATCATTATATCAAGTTCACTTTAAGATTTGACACAGAAGAACTCAGATGCTTTTGGGGGGGAGCTTGAGCGCGTTACCCATGGATCCGCTACTGTGCCTGCTGCCAATGATAGGTAAGCAGCTAGGCAGGAAGGTAGCTACATTAAAAAAGTGCGTCGTATAATAATCGCTAGTTCAATATCTACCTAAAACTAAACTATGGTTAAACTATGGGTAAGTTGGTATTATTGAATTCAGAATATTTATTTTTACGAAATAGTTCATATCTAATCATGGTTTGGTTTAGGTAGGTATTAAATCAACCAACCACTATCTGAACTGTTTTATCAAAATATTTAATTAAAAATGGGAAATTAATTTAAAGTAGACTAAACAACGATTATGTACTGCAATAAGTTATTATTAGTTACCAATCATAAACATAGTTAGGTAAGTAGGTACAAGTAACAAAATTTGGTACTATAAAAGTCAGGAGAACGCTTTGGAACCTGCTAATTAGTGTTCATGTTAGTACTTTAATGGTGTTGTAAACTTTTACGTAACCCCAAATAGGCCCTAGTTTTATCACTGATTTATTCTATAAACATTACATAAAGGCTGTCACGGTGATAAATTAGCTCTGTAGTTGAAATCTAAAAGTGTCGAAAAACGTATTTTAGTGCTAAAATTTGACCTATAAAAGTAACCAAAACATGTTTATAGTGCTATTTCGGCACCGTAAACAATCCCAGTGATCTTTTTATCACATTGGTTCGTAATTTTTTCGTGAGTGTTTCCCAAGAAAACTAAATATATCGGTAAGTTATGCTTAATGCCATTTGCACATGTAATAAAAATAATAATATACAAAACTTTCATGGACCGTAACTCTGCCATAACTGCATATCTTGCACTTGCGAAAAAAATTGTATCGAGAAAATCATTATGCTGATTTCAAATTTGACAACGCGCCCTCATAATTTACGTGTTTCAATTAAATTTTAATTTAAAAAAAATAGGGACTTGTCCTGACCATGGCTGTAGCATGCAGCATGCTATAGCACACATTGGCTCCAACCGTGCTGCTAATGTGCTATCATGGCAGAAAACAGTAGCCATATTTTGGTAGCTCACGTAATGGTTGTTCCAAGTACTTTTATAAAACAGATTGATCCTGTAATAGTGTTTCCGATGCTGCTACAATACGAGTACTGTAAAAGTTATTGTGACGCATTGTTAGTGCTAAATAGATACATAAAAGTGTCAGTAAGGACGTGTATAGTACTAAATAGTACCCTAATCGCTTTTTTTATATCTATTACAATGCAACACTTTAAATATTCTTTTGTATGATTCTGTAAGCGCATTAAGAGCTAAACTATAGAACTTAAATGCTCTTTAATCTTATAGAACCAAAAGGCTCTGTTAAAAACCTTTATAGTACAATCAGACACAATGGTTACCACTATTGGCCTACTATATCGCTGTTTGGTGATTAAACGCCTTGGTTATAAAACCTTCTGCTACTTGTAATCAAACGAGGCGCTTATTTTTGTAATAAAATGTAGTTTGTAAACGTAGGTAGGAACTGGTTGAATACTTTAAATTACGATTTAATAACATAACTTATTATTCCGAAAAAATAACTACATAGGTACTAGTATCGGGTCTAATCATATGCCAGTCACACACAGCTTGTACCATTAAAATATTGAATTTCAAATCAATCTTTTACTTAAAAGGTGTCGTGTGCGCAACTGTTACAAGGCCTCTTGAGAAACGTGTGTTCAAAGGAAGGTCCGGTCCAGATCCGAAGCGTCCACCACGTGCAGTTTGTATTAGGCACATTTCAATAAGAAGCCATAAACAAAGCAATTTGTTGGCGGTGACAGAACCGGCGCGGGCGCACGCTTGACGTCCACGCCCGAGCTATGGTGACCACGAAATCAGAGAAGACAGGACCGTGACAAAACGAAACTTTTATCGTGCAGCAAACTATAAAAATCAAGTTAAATGTCAGAGTTAACAACGGTATTTAATCCATCTAGTCAGCATGTCTGTTTCAATTTAACTCAATAATAAAAAGACATCGCGTTATAAAACACGCATTGATTACATTGATTACTTCGTAATCATTTATTATTCACGAAATAACTATTCAATACCAGTAAAAAATGATAAAAGAACTAAATAAAAGTGGCCTTTCAAGAATCAATTCACTGTTTCATCAGAATACATTCAACTCGAATGGAATCTACGCATATCAAATGGCAGAAATACGAAACAAAGATGGAAAAAAAGGGGAACGTTCTTGAATTAAAGCATTCGATTCATGTGCACATCACATCACATACTATATTTGTCGTACAGAAGTGTCACCCTATGCGTAGACCGTAACCGTTGCTTCCTGCGGTCAAACTCAATTAAAACTCATTGCAGGGGCGTGCGAACCGAGCGCGCGTCCGCTGATCGTGCGCCGCCGCCGCCGCTTGCGCAGCCGCGCTAGCCGGGACCGCGCATGGCGCCCGCACTAACCCCACAGGAAACACTCCTTGTCCTTGCCTAACTTCTAATCTTAGGTCAATAAACCTAGGGCTCGCGTCGTCTCCTTATGATGAACACAGATGATACATAGCTGATAACGATCATCGATGATATAAAAATCAGTCCCGGTAAACTAGGAAGTCTTATCAGCATTTAAAACGAAGGTTTGCTTTACATGGTTTTGGATTAATTACTTGAGATGATAAAGATGAGCTGATAATTATGTAGATTTATCGACAATTAGAAATAAAAATTATAGCAACTTTTTAATTTATTGGCTGTCGCTTATAGATTGACGGACGGATTAGAGATATCAGAACGATGATTGATTGACTGCACAAGCTATATTTTGATTAAACTTTTGCACCTCTTCCACCCATTAAGTTAACAAGTTCCCGTTTATCTCACAGTATGTGCACACACCCATCGTGCGCTGATATTTTGTGGAAAAAAAATGATGCGTCCATTGCGGCCACACCATTCACCATACTGCATGAGGTTATCTCAACAATTTCTACGGTAATTTCCAATGTCATCTTTGAAAAACATGCCAACAAAATCAATAATATCATTAATTGAAGCTGACAATAGTCACAATACGGCGAGAAACATTCTCAGACATTCAGCTACGCCGCGTAGTCCAGGTCCAGTTTGCCGTATGTTTAAGGAGAATTAATTAATTACCTTGCACGAATTACCTATCATATAGAGACTTCATTTTTTGCGAGGTATCGCAGGCAGCACCAGGCACATGAAACACACCCAAACCAGCAACATTTACATTCCACTGCAAATAGCTAGCAATGTTTAATGTAATTTACCACACTTCATAATGAAAATGCCACGGCTAACAGCATCGCTCAGTTTCCCAAGTTAATCATGCATTGTTTTTATACGATGACATTGAGAACTTACACAATTTCTAGAAATCCTTATTAAATTCAATTCATCGATCGTTTTGTTCAAAAAGTTTATTGATCTGAAACATCAGTAAACAATGTTTTTGTGTGGTTTTTCTGAGAAGGGTAAGCCCGACGGAGATGGACTCACAAAATATGGGGTGGTTAGTTTATGTTTAGTGAACCCCCTGCGCGAAGTTAACTCATCGTTTTAATTTTTAACATAAGTCGACAGAGGCTGATATTATCAGGAAATGACAATCAAGCCCAACTTCAAGGCGGGTTTGGCCATTAGAGGCGATAATCGGCTGATTTTATCATCGCAGACGAAATTGACGATTCAAATTCACTAAACTCTAAAAATATATTACTAAAATCTAAAATATTTTTAGGGCATTGATTCAAATCGATTTTATATTTATTGAATACCACATGATTGACTAATTAGAATGGATATAATATTAGCTCACATAAGTACGAATTTATGCTCACGATAACGCCCCTATATTGCTCTGTCGAGTATTTGACCGACATTGCCAGCATTGATAAGCGTTCGCAGTATTTCAGTGTTGAATTTTGCCGACACATTCATTACAATGAGCGGGTTTGTTGGCACTCTAATGGCGATGCTTTTCTTTCATCTTACAACCGCAGACGCTAAAGTTAATTTAATTTTAATAACACTTGATATAGCTCTTTCATAAAACATAGGCTTATAATATTTTGTGAATGAATATGAGTCATGTTATGCACAGCAGAATTGATTATTAATACTGAATTATTATGATAATGGAGATGATATTTATTCTTCTTGACAGCCTTTCATATACCTACATGTCAATGGAGATTATTCGTTATGTAGAGTTCAAGGACATGTGATTTTTTAAATTTAAACTAAGTTTTGTAACCTCACTGGTAGACAAATAAAACAAAAACTTGCAGGCTTCAACGTGACGCGCACTTTTTTCATTCCGTGCTGGTAGGTACCTGAAAATTAACGAAATAAATGCGAAAATGAATTAATCTTTAATTAATTGTCACACTGGAAAAAAACCATTCAACATAAATCTCTGTAAGTAAGTAGGTAGATATCTATCTGCGTAAAAATAAGTAATGTGACCCAGCTTTTCTCGATTAGATAAACCGGATTTCGTAAGCTTACGCGATTCACGTCGCACACTGGGGCAAGATTACTTAAATCGATACATTAAATAAAAATATTTGTTTTTGCTTTACCATGTCTCTGTGTATGCTGTGGTATAGTCTAGTACTTGTGGAACAATAGCGCAGGTAAACGGACGCGATCCACTCAACCCTCGCTCCCTACCACGCCCCTCAGTCCAAGCCGAAAACTCGTGGACCATACAAGTGAATTCGTGCGTTTGCGCAATAACGAAGTGTACTTAGATTTTTTAAATGCTTGTGATAAAAACCCCAGAAGCTATTATGGAAGCGTCAAGTTCAGGTATACATCTTATTATTTCACACTATATTTATATTTTAATATTTGTTTTGATGGGTAAAATTGTGAGTCAAAGATTGCACAAAAAAAAAGGAAGTCAGAATTAAAAACTAATAAATCAATTAGATAATTAGTTATGTTCCGCAACTAATCGGGCTTACGTTTAATTTTTTTCAGTACCAGTAGCTATTAGAGTTTAAGATTATGTCTTATTTTTTTGCACATGTTTGCCCGATTTGAAATAAATAATATTAGTAGTGAGTTAAGTCGCTATTTTAAGAATACCTCCTTTTTTTTATTAAATTCTATTGTTACTTTTTTACACAGGTACAAACTCCAATACCTTGTTTGTGATAAGATCACAAGACGAGAGTTGCTTATGATAATGAAGAACACTGGACATTATAAACTTCAAGACCAGATATATTCACTTCAGAAGGAAATTGAAAAAAATAACAAAATGTGACGGTTTTGACTGTAACGATGATAGTGACTATAGCGCTGATAGTGATTAGTTTTGTTATAACCTATATCTTTGTTGTTGCCTAGGGTAGTAATAATATTTAACTTGCAACACTTTAAAATATGATTTTGTTTGTACATATAATATATATATATATAAGCTTATACAAACAATTTTCTTTTTTATTTCACCAACCCTATCATGTCACTATCGAAATATCTACTCCAAATCATTATTCTGAATTAACGACACATTTTAATAATCCTGCCCCACTGTGCGTCGTTAAATAATACGTCTTCGTTGACGAGAGGCGCACTGAGTACGGGGCGAGATCGTGGGGCCCGCGGTTGTCTACCATCGCCTCAAGGCCCGCGAGTCATTGCACGACGCGAGGCTACTCGGCTCCTCACGGCCGACCTCGCCGCCTCGTCGCGTCCTCCACCAAATGACATGCTTTATAATAGGGCTCTCTCTCACAATACGATTGAACACCATCAAACTCGTAACACATTTAAATACTTACTCATACAATATTCTGAATCGGCGAATAATTCAAACTATTAATAGTCCAACACAACAAGAGCTCATGTTATATCATCGGTACAAATAAACATGGAAAACTTAGCATTGGGTTCCGTACCGAAAGAGAATTAAACAGAGCCATTTTGCTCTCGCTTATCCGTCCGTATAACTGTCCCTTTGACATATGATCGTTTAAACCGTAATAGGTAGGTGTCTACCTATTACGGTTCAAGTGTCTATTTGAATTTGTCACAGAGTGTGCATTTACTATAGTCGCAATAACAAGAAAAATAAGAACAAAATAAGGGTATAAATTAAATACCATCCAAAAAACATGTTTTTTTTTTGGTGTTTTTTATGCTCATTCTTAATATTGTACGGAACCCTTCACTTTGAAATCCAACTCGCACTTGGCCTATTTTTTGTGACTGTGCGCGCGGAGCATGAACCCAAAAATAATAAAAATTTAAATCTGTGTTTCATTAATGCGAAATTTCTATTCTTGTTTTATCGAACGTATTAGACCACTTAGCGGAAGAGAACAAACGATTATTCTCAACTTCCAAAAGTAAACAGCACTAATTCCATCAAACGTTAAACGGTGCACTTTTAATTGCTGATGTATTCAAGAAATCTCCAAGCAAACTGTTTGTTAAAATCCTTCAGAAATTAATTATCACAAAACCACTGAAGTTATTATTTCATCCGTAGGTAGCCCTTTTCAGGTCCCAAGAAAGAGACTTTTAAAGAACATTGTGCGTCACATCTCGTGCATTAAAACAAAGATCGTGTTCATTTTTCTAAGATCATAATTCCGTTTCCGTGACCATTATTTTAATTAGATTTGGTAAGGAAGTGGTACGCGTAGCCGCGTAGGTAGGTAGGTACTTGGTATCCAGACGGCCGAGGGTCGGCGCTCTCTATGAAGCGAACTTGAGAGAGGCCCGATAAGGCGCAGCGTTCCCAAAATAGAGGCCATTTTTATTATTCAACGAACCGATTGGAACTGGTTTGATGGGTGCGGGGCGTCTAATCTGGAATAAACCGCCGAATTTCTCCTGGAATCCGACTCCATATCCCTTTGTGTGCCATAAAGACGAAGTGTTTATTGTTTTCAGAAATTGCTGAAAGATGCGATACTTCGTTTGCTTTTCTTCAATGGTGTTAGAGCAAATGGTTTCAGACATTGTAATTTTTAATAAAGGGAATCTAACAAAATTCTTGGAAACTATAAAAAGTACTTACTATAGGAACTGCAAAGGATACAGAGGCACACCCGTTCGCTATTCAGATTAGGTAGCACACATACATTGTGTAACAACATTTTACAAACGAGTAATGTTGTACCTACTCCCATAAAGTTATCAGCGGTGTTTTGGCAAGCATCTGCCGAAACCGTGGGCCTCGATACCAGCGCAGATAAACGCAATCCTGCGGGTTCAGGGCCGCACCGCGGGGGCAAGCAGTTTGTAAAGCAATCATCCTGCGTAAATGTTCTCTTGTTCGTAACATATGGACTCTTTATAACAAGTTTTAGTATAAAAAGTGAGCTTTTTATTACACATCACAGCATACACTGAACCTCGTCACATGTTCAACATTTAGGCATGTGCTTGCCAGTTGCCATAACTCAGATAATCTAAAATAGTTTCGTTGGACTATTACACGTTGCGTTATAGGAGATGTAATTTATATGACTAATTAAATGTACTGACGCATTGGATAGATCAGATTACAACAGAATAGTCAAATCATCGCTTTCCCTGGACTCGCGTGCTGTACTTCAAATAATGCAATCAAATACATAGTTCGATGCGATACTTACATGTCCACGAAATAATGTAGCCCAGAAAACCAAAAGTCGATCAACCATCTTAACAACCTTTTGTTTAACAATGTATTATCTACTTATTAAAATGTAATCCATACTAATCCATCGCTTAACAAAACTGTTGGAAACTTTTATTTTACTATTCACCACTTACATTACAACGGGGAGATGATAACTGACGTGCTTGGCAAATTGTTACTGGTAATCTGTAATCTTAAGGGCAACTGTAATGAAAGAACCCACCAGATTGGATGTCTGAATTTCTGATTCAATTATGTATCTTTTTCCATTGTGGTCTGCATTTACGTAACAGAATTAATGTAAGAAAGGCATAAATCCTTAAGACTTAAACAGAAAGTGGTAGATTCCAACAACACAGAACTTCTAATATAGACTTAGTTATACACTCGGCGTCACAGAAATCGAAAGATTCGATTTCGACATCTTTTTTTGTTTTAATCTTTATTTAAAGGGACTTTTGAACACAGTTAACGTCTGTCCCATCATAAACTAATCTTAAGTTTAGTAAAAAAAACCTAAAACTAAACAAAACAGTGCTTAAAGCTTCGGCATCTTTAATTAATGTTTTTTTACCATTATTAACGGAACTATTAGGTGTCAATCGAAAAAATATGAAAAGCATTGTTAATCATATTTTTTTATTTTGTTGAGGTAATTGTATAAAAAAATACAGATTAACTAAGAAAGGAAAATTAATTAAACGAAACATTAACAAACAAATAATACTTTTATGTTTCTTTTTGAAAACACAACAAGTGGACCACGGGACAACTTCTTCGAAAGATTATTATTTTTTCCCTATGGAATTGGTAGTTTACTTTAAGGTAGCTAAATGACTATCCATTTAATCTATACATATAATAAAATTGTAGAAAAGTGGTGTCTGTACAATGGAAATATATAAAAAAAAAGTAGCAGGGGTTGTTATTACATCGATACCGAACCTGAAATTGTAATTAATTTTTTTTTTGTCTGTTTGTCTGTTTGTCTGTTTGTCTGTTTGTCTGTTTGTCTGTGTGTTTGTGCACGCTAATCTACGGAACTACTTGACGGATTTGAATGATTTTTTTTTTGTTGTATTGGTATTAAGTCCGGGCAACATATAGGCTATAATTTATCTTGGAAACTTGAACACCTGATTTGACCTGATGCAGAACCGCAACAGACCAGCTAAACTATAAGAGATACAAAAATGGTACCGTAGCAAAAATTGTTTCACGTGTTGAGCATTTTCTGCTAAGAGAAAGATCTGGAACACCTGATGTGGAACTCCAAGAGCCCAGCTACACTATAACATATATAGGAATGACGTCTTAGCAAGAGTTGTTCAGCCTGATGAGCACTCTCTGATGTCGTATAAAATTTGAAGATCTGGAACAGCTGATGTGGAACTCCAAGAGCCCAGCTATACTATAACATATATAGGAATGACGTCTTAGCAAGAGTTGTTCAGCCTGATGAGCACTCTCTGTTGTCGTATAAAATTTGAAGATCTGATCTGTAACAGCTGATGTGGTACTCCAAGAGCCCAACTACACTATAACATATATAGGAATGACGTCTTAGCAAGAGTTGTTCAGCCTGATGAGCACTCTCTGTTGTCGTATAAAGATTGTAGATCTGGAACACCTGTTGTGGAATTTCAAGAGCCCAGTTACACTATAATATATACAGGAATGACGTCTTAGCAAAAGTTGTTCACCCTGATGAGCACTCTCTGTTGACGTATAAAAATTGAAGATCTGGCACACGCGTTGTGAAATTCCAAGCGCCCAGCTACACTATAACATACACACATCAAAAGTGTCTAGGGATCAACATCCCTAACATTTGTTAGGGATGTTGATCCCTAGACACTTTTGATGTGTATATATAGGAATGACGTCTTAGCAACAGTTGTTCAGCCTGATGAGCACTCTCTGTTGACGTTAAAAAATTGAAGATCTGGAACACCTGATGTGGAAATCAAAGCTCAATTTCACTGTATAATTATAAAATAACATAAGCTGGGAGTATCTCCACGCGGTGAAGGCGGTAACAGTTTAGGACTGATTTTCGATGAAATCTCGCTCATCCCGTTGTTTTCCCGTCCCCAGGCCTTAAAATTCTACATCAGACGTTTCAGATCCTCGATTTTGACGACCCCGTTGTCGCTGGCATAAGCAACAGGATCCGCGTACGAAGTCGCGGGCAGAAGCTAGTACCTACTAATTTCAATTGAATTATATGCATGCGCTGAGACCACGCAACATTTTTAGGATGCGTTCTTAAGTGCGATTTTTTGACGTTGAGTGAAAATTAATTTTAAACATAGTGTGTGGCCTTGTGGCACTCCTCCATTTATAAAGTTTTGAAGCCATTCCTTGTAGTGATTGGAATGGCAATCATCAATGATATAAAGAGCCTGATAACAGCAACGATTCAAAAGCTCGGGCACCTGAATCTAATCGCTTACGTGACGTCCCGTAGCAACGCTTTAAGATTTCCGGATTTAACTGCTAAGAATAAGAATCTTCTGGAAATAACTAGACGGACATGGCTTTTGAATAGTAAAGGTAATAAATAATGTTGTACAGTAATCTGGTTGTTGCTATGTGATGTTTAAAATACAAAGGGAATAAATTGGATTGGGAAGTTTGGGAACCAAGACTCATTAAAACCTCTGTTCATTACTAACATGTATGGAATATTTTAACATCAATATACATAATAGGTATACTTATAATAATATGTAAATACAAGTTTATCTACGGATACACTACAACATTTGCAGAGTAACGGTACAATAACGACTGTTTTCGACAAATCGGCGGCGCCTGTTCATTCTTTCAGGCTGCACCTACTGGAAAATTTCGCGGAATTACGTCAGCCCCATGTTTTTATCACGTTTTCATATAAACACGGAAATAACAACCAATGAAATTAAGCCCAGTATGCAATTGCAACGAAAAAGGTGCGGCTCATCGTAAATGGTAGATAGTGCGGTATACACATTTGAAATGTTATCTAATCAAGATACGGGTGTGTGTAAATGTAAATTTTAAGTGATATTGGTATCGATTATTAAAAATACTATCACCGAATTGCAATTGTTCAATGTACCCGGATAAGGGAACACATTGGACAACTGGCCAAACTTTAAAAATCTGTTACACACGATACTATACTCAAGCTGCAAACATACAAACGTTACGTCATCTTATGACCACCATATACGTTCATGAAACCATTACGTCTCAATTTTTAAAGGAATTCATCACTTCACGAAAATTAAATCATAATCCAGCTCACACTTGCCCACATAGTTGAAAGCTTTTACCGAGCGAGCGAAGATATGCAGGCGGGCAGACGTTATGCGAGTTTTAAACTTCGAACCTGCCCTAACGGCCAACGGCGAGTGACGTCAGCGTCGTCTACAACGTTAACGACTGGTGAGTACCTGAGTACGTACGACAGGTTGTAACGACAGTGTGACAATGTACATCTACCGGTGACTTGGTAGCTTAGCTTGTAGGAAAACTACTTTACTACCACAAGTATGGAATGCCACTTAAAAGCTTTCGAAAAGACGGAAGTCAAGAAATATCTTCCTCTTTTGTTGTACCTATTTCAGATGTTTTCTTGTAACTGGTCGCCAACACTCAGGTCTTCTTGTTTATAGGTTCTTAAATGGGGACATGTGAAAAAAAAAAGAAAAGAAAAAAAAGAACAAATGGACGGATCACACACATTGGAGGTGTGTGATCCGTCCATTTGTTCTTTTTACTTAAAGGAAGTTCCATACTTATCTATAATATTCATTATCATGCAGTAGCTCCAGCATTTAAATTCATCCCTAAGCCCATCTTGCCTTAGCCAGGAAAACGCAAACTATCAAGGTCCCATCATATTTTTATTAGCGCTACGGCTTCGGAATAAGTCATGGTGCTCGTGACGTAATCACCATAAGTATCAAGGCTATAGGTAACACGGAGAATTTATAAGCTTATAACTATTTGCTTCCGGCGTGAGGAACTGGTATCTGATGTTGATTATTCATGTGATCAAATAATATTTAATTACTTAGAAATTAGGAATATTTGTGACAGGAAAGAACGTAAGTCGTTATTTTATGGTAGTACTAGCTTCTGCCCACGACTTCGTTTGCGTAGACTTCAGAATTGAGCCAAAGTCCTAAAATATGCCCCAAGGGAACACAAAAACTCGTAAAATTATCATCTCCATAAATATATATTATTACTGATTTTTTATAATTAAGTAAGCAGACAATAAATTTTGATCATATTGATTGCCTTTCGATTTTAACCATCACTTTAATTGAATAATTTTTCACAGTCACTTCGCATAGGTCAAAATAGTTAAGCCTAAAGTATTCAGGCCAAATTAGATTGTCCTGTGCAAAACTATAGTATGTCCTGCCACGCATAGGATTAACCAGTTTGGCCTGGGGCAAACAATTTTACCAAAAAAATACCCTGAAATCGGGTTAGGGCGGTAACATATATACAAATGTATACTTAGCTCTTAATCGTTAACTTTATTCATTTCGATCACCATGACCATAACAATGTCGAGTTATTTTTATGTTACAAAACACGCAGTAATTTTATGGGTATATCTAGCTCACGCACCAATCTTTAGATCAGCATGGTCAGGGCAAGGCAAACTGTCGTAACCTTCAAGAACTTCTTCTGCTTAGTAAGTAGCTATTTATTACTATTTACTTAGTATGTCCCCCTGCTTTCCAAGATGACATTTTGTTTGGTTAAATAACTATAACTTGATAGATAATTCCAAAAACTAATACTGTATGCCTAACAAGTAACAACTTTAGCCATTATCTTTTCTGCGACATTAGCAACCATTTTAATCATATCCTGTTATCTAAACAGGCGGAAGAGCATTTCTCTGATTAATATTTATAGTCTTCACGGAAATCCTATTTTGGAGTGCATCAATTATTCAGGACTAGCAATAAAACTCATCAACGATGGGAGAGGGACGTGGGCGGGCGTCAATGCAGCGCTTGCTCCGGCAACGCGCCCGGTGTCGGTGCAATGCAAACGGAAACATTCCAACAGTTTAGTGTTGCCAGCGCTCCAACAATAGGTATACTGGTATACACCAGTTGTTATTCATTTTGAAAAGATTCTGACTTCTTCTAACGCACTCTTTGTACACTACCATCACAGTCTACTCAGAAACATGGAAGCTAAGATGTTTGACAAAGTACTTATTATCTCTATTTAGATAACTAATGACCATCAGCCTGCATCATCCCGGTGCTGGGCAAAGCCCTCTCCCCCTTGATTTTCAGGCCATTGGGCTAGTGTGGACTATTAAAGTCTATTGATTTTATTTAGCTATCGTCTATCGTCTACGTCTGTCGTACCTTTTGCGATAGTTTGTCAGTGGTCCACATAGTGGTTATTTTAGCCTAAAGCTCATTTGGCAAGTAGTGAATTGCCAACGACAATTCAATTTGTATAACCGAATGTAAGCTGGGCGAAGTTTTTTTGCTGTACCAAAGTACATAAACAAAAACTTATTTCCTATTAATGAAATGTCCATTAATAACTTCTAAAGTATTTTCGATACTACGGCAGATATATATCGCAGGCTAAAGTACAAACACATCCTTGATTAACCAGCCATGTTGCGTGTCCGACGAAAACGTTGTCGTGTCAGAAAATCGTAAGGCAAATTGGCCTCACATCACGCTATGAAAAGCGAGAAATAAACGGAACGTTAAATGGGCAGGTACTTATTAATCGGACAATCATCGGAGACAAACGTTTGGGCTCGTCTGCGGTTCCCACGGGGCGGGCCGCCGCTTGCCATTCCGGTTTTTGCCAACTTAAATGTTTGTTGTCAAATTAATCTGAAGTTACTTAGTATGCGCCACTCGACCAGTCGAGCGACTATTCATTCATAGCGGTTGGAATGCTAGATCGCTCGTGGTTCGCCTCGGCCGACCTTCGCCGCCGGCCGCCCGGCAAAAAGTGTGTGATCCACCGTGATCTGGCCGCAGCTATGTGGATGTACCAGTGTCCAGTGCCTTACCTGCGCCATACCATAACGTACCTCCCATAGGACGTTACTCTCCCGTTAGCTCGCCCGTCTACGTCCAAACAAAGAACATTATTACGTAGAAAGCTAGGTAGTAACTCATCGGTTGAATAGTTCCCAGTTGGTCTAATAGGTATTTATTAAGTAATAATGACAGAATAAGATAAGTAGATATTGTTAAGGGAAGCCATCTCAGTTTTAAAATAAAAAGAGCGCGTTCACACGACCTCGCTTTTTTTTTTAATAAACGTGCCCTAATAATTAGTTAACAAAACGGTTAAAAGGCAATAGAAGAATAAAATATCTTACTTTGCATAAAATATGGTACAAAATAGGTTTATACTGTAATGGATAGTTTCACAAAGGGTATTCTACTTAAGCATACATTAGAATTAAGTAAGTACTATAATTTTAATAGCTAGACAGCAGTTTACAGCTTATTAGGCTTTAAACCAATTTATCTTGTTTCAATTGAACAACGTTCTATTTTCCTTAGTTTTGTCACGGATCACAAAGATTAAGAATTACCTAAATAAAACATTCCGAGAACCGAGCACAGATATACGTCGAGATTAAATTGCTCGCAAGTTTAGTACCATAACGACAACTCACACCAATGAATGGCTGTCATTTGTTAAGGACGAGCATGACATCATGCCACACAGCCACAGTCACTAGGAACACTACCCTGCCTCGCTGCCTACCGTCAACTACCGTCTGGGCATCAGCTGCCGTGGATCGTAGATTCGTAGCTCCTTAGATAAGGTACAAATATACCAATAGGTCTGTCTGTACTACGTACTCCATAGTTTCTGAAGTACCTAGATTACTTACCTTTTGTACCTGTTGTACAAGACCATAATTTAAAAAAAAACTGTGCGTTACCAAAATAAAATTAATTAGATTTAAAAATGAATGGACGAAATGAATTGTACCTAAGTATTTAAGTACAAAAAATTGGCTTCAGTTTTGTGATTTTCTATTACAAAATAATGATTTAGGTATTTCATAGTTCAATTGTTCACTAGCAACGCTCGACTATTTTGAGGTCAATAACCTCACCGAACTTCTATTATTAGCATTTGTTTAAATATTTATGCATAATTCACAAAAATAATGATCGTCAATATGCGTTCATAAAACGTATGTAGGTACGTAATATTTAAGTTGGCAGTAAATATTAGTTTAATTGACTTTTAAATTAGGTGGTTAAGTAGGTATACTTAGGAATGCTACGAGGAATTGAAGGCAGTGAGTAATAAGTGGACGGTCGCGACTAGAGGGCGGCGCGGGCGGCGTCGCGCAGCGGCTCGCTTCGGGGCCTCGCGCAGTGGAACCACTCGCTCGGCTCGTAGCTGAAACCCATCAGCACCTCCGCGGTGACGTCACTCCGGACGCCGCCCGCCGTCCGTCCGCGCCGATCAAGGACAGTAAACATTACCAGGTCAACGCACGCCGCTGTCTCTAGTCGCTTTTTTTCAATTCGGCCATGACTGCCCTACCAACAGCCATGAAGAATCGTTCCCAAAGAGGCCCACTAATGGATACCCATTACAGAACCTATCTAGGTACTACAATCGTGAATAAAAGTTCATTTTCTCCCGGAAGTAGACAACAAAGACACTTAGGTATTCGCGAGTAGATATTGCTGTGTACGCGTGGTACTGCGCTGAAATAAGCAATGATAGATAAATAGATGATCTATAAGCGCAAAATCACATCGGAAACCTACACAAAAAAGTTCGATTGCTAAAAAATAATTGCCTGGGAATTCAAAGACAACGTTTACAAGTTGTTTCTTGATTACATAAGTAAGAAATAATTAAAGAAACGATCTTTATAAAAACTCTATCTAAAACCATAACGTTTATTAATAAAGCTGTTATTTTTTACTTTCGTAGTGATCCGACGACGGTTTCCGATGGGAAAATAAACGTTGTTAAGTACCTAGTTGCTGGCCTGCGCTGACCGAGTGTCTTGCGGTCTATTGTAGAATGTAGACCGACTGTACAGGATCCAAGCAGAACATTCAAACGGACAGAATCATATTATGGAATTATTTTATTATTAATTGAAGTTGTCAATCTTTAGATAATTTTGTGTGGTTCGATATAATTTGTGGTACTTACTAATAAGCGGTGGGTTGCATGCGAAAGGCTGCTAAACCTGTCACAATGTTCCGGGCCTTTGATCAATACGTCAAGCGTCGTCGGTTGGAACAAACTTAGCGAAACAAACGCGTTGATGCCTGGCCTCTGGACATGTTTAAATTGCACGATACGTTTCTGCCCGTAGCCTTTTAGCTTTTTTAGGTTGTGTAGTGTTGTAGTGTTCTGTGGTTGTAGTTATCTAATCTACCTTATTGATAAACGTAGGTAGGCATATGCTAATGGAATAAAAACGTTAATGTGCACAATCAACAAGTTGGTTTGTAGATTATTTCGTGTGCATATTTGTTTGACGTACTTAGTTTTTCTGGGCTATGTCCGTGTCACACTATCAGCCTATGCCTAGGCTAGGACGCATGGTGTTTGCAGCTGTACCGATGTTAAACCTTCGGGTTCTACTTAGATACATAATGCCACGCCTTTTTTTAAAATAAATACTTACGCCAGAATTTAGTTAATACAAAAAACCGTCTCCAAGTTACGCCACAAATCGGATATCTACAAAATGGCTACCAAAACACAATGAAAAAAGAGTTCAGGAAAACGAGATTTCTAAAGGCAATGACGGAACTTTTATTGTAATTGAGACCAAAAAAACTTGGGCGTACTTGTCAAACGGTTACTGAGAAAAACATTGTGGGCACAGACGTGTCTTATATTGTGATTGGGAGGTCCATGATCCTACCGCGGAGCTGGAGCGTGGACATCTGAGCGGAACGACGGCGACGCCGCCGACGCGACCGTCGACGGAAATGATGTCTCCAGCATTTTTCATCTCAATTATTTTGACGATCTTATTCCAGAATCATTCGTTGGTCACAAACAAATGTTTTTGATTCTTACATAAATCTTATAATAAATAATAAATATCTTGGGACAACTCACACACGGCCATCTGATCCCAAGCTAAGCAGAGCTTGTGTTATGGTAACCAGACAACTGATATACATACTTATATAATTTATAAATACATACATTAGATAAATTACACCCAGACACAGAACCAACAATTATGCTCATCACACAAAGTTTGTCCTGGGTGGGAATCGAACCCACTACCTCCGGCTTTGCAGTCAGGGTTACTAACCACTAGACCAACGAGGCAGTCAAAATGACAAGTAGGTATAACAGTTTGTAACGACACGGTGTTGGTTACGGAGTTAAAGGTTTAGTATTAAGTTTTAACTGTATTACGCTATTCCGTAATTGTTTGTTATCCCAAAGAATAAAAAATAAAAGAATAAAAAATAAAATAAAATAAAGACACATAACAAGGTCTATCTTACCAAAGTATTAGGTAGACTTGGTTTTACAGAGCTTTTGATCAAAAGATCTCAACTAATGTGCTTATAATTGTTTATTAATAACAAACACGACACATATTTGTACGAACAACAATGAAATTAATGACCGCGGATGTTAGAAAGAAAATCCGTTAGAAAATGGAGCTACTTCTAACAATGTTGCAATAGTGCCGAGCTTTTTCTTCCGGCAAAGCTTTTTGACATCGTTAAAATCCAATTGCTCAATTTCGAATGTCCAATTTGTCATTCTTTGTTAAACAGGCAATGTTTTTTTCTCAATTGGATAGGAATAGTTTCTTAACTTCATCTTTAAATACAATCCCGTAGTAGGTATACTGGTGTATAATCGTTATATAGAGTTGATAATAAGCTGTCTCGAGAATTTAAATGGATGAAAACAACATTTAAACTATGTACCTATTGTAAGAGTTTAGAAACAGTATGATTGATATCTATTATAATAACTGTTATATTATGCTCCTAGTGCTTTTGTAATGACTGTTGAAAGGCCGTGAGTAGTGAGATTCCTGTGGTCGCCAGCCAGACCTACATTTTAGCATGGCTGAAATTTTGAGAATTACAGAAATGTTATTACTTACGATAAACGATTTTTTTCCATCTATGGCACTTATAATAGGTACTTGTCTGAATTTAGTCGTCTAAATTTAAGAAAAAGAAAGAAATAAATGAATGCCTTTTATTATGAGCTTTATTCAAGTAAGTTATGGATTGTCTTTTGTTCTCAATTTTCTTATTTTAAAATATTTTTTACATGATTTCCTTATTATTATAGATAATCCTTAGCTTCCTACTTATTACTTTTAGTAAAAGTCGTCGGTCCAGGCGATCAACGGCTACGGTGCCGGTTGCATTCCATTTTGCCGCGTTCCATTACGCAGTGTCGTGGTTCCAAGAAAGAGTGATGTCCCGCTCGCACTAAGCATTCCATATTATTATTGCCGTGTTTTGGAATTCTGTTCATTGTTTGCGCTCAAGCTCATTTCAATATAAGTAAGGAAACTAAGCGCGTATCCGGTCAAAGGTCTAGAAGAATTGCTACACACGGATGGCGGCTCCTTTTATGATTGCATTGTTATAAAAACACTAAATCTTTATACGAACATTGCACAAACAGAAGAGTAGCTTTTTACGAGCTTGAAGCTGTCAAGTGTCAACCGCAGAAAGAAAGTAACGCGAGGCGTGGGCAATAAAAATTAAAAATACGCGAAACAATAAAAGTGTCGCCCTCATATTAGCCAAGCGGAGTGAAGGAAGCCGGCTAGGCGGTGATTAATGACGCACGGTTATAGTATAGCGCGCTTCCTGCGCGCACCAAGCCCTGCGCCTGCACACCTCGGATTTGAATTAGCAAAAAAACCCGCGAAGGAGTTGATCGACCCGTTGCTAGCTAATGCTTTTATATGGCCGTTGACATTCAACAATGAGAACAAATCGCCGATCAATCACTTACGTTATTCAGTAATTAGCTGCGAGATATTAGAGACACGTTCTGCGTGAAATGGACGTTACAAACAACAGCTAGATGTATTAAGGAATATAGTTACTTACCTACTTAATTATTATAAATAATTATTACTTTATTTCTTAAAAATCTTACCTACATCGCGGCATAGATAACCTCGGTTACAGTAGGTATGTAGGTAGGTACCTAAGCTATTGAGTAAAAAAAACCGTGACGATTAAAATTTCAGATTTCACTCGGTTTTTATGATTTCGGATGATCCACGGTCTTAGATCGAATTTCGTAAGAAACGTCTGCACGGAAGAAAATTATACATAGGTAGGTAGTTTTATTAAGTAAGTACCTAAGTACTATGTTATATACCCAAGTATCCACGCATTTTCCCCTCCATTTCCAAGAATTCAGGTCACTTGTAAGTTTTCATCTACATTGTAGGTACCTAAGTACCATGCTTGTCTTAAGTTTGTGTTGCGTAAGCACAGGTAGGTACTTACTTACCTTCTTTTTTTACTTTTCTACTTGATACGAGCGGAGCGTGTTGCTAGTTGCGAGTATGACCATCGAATTCTTAATGTTTTATCATTGTATCTATGCACAACAGACTCGCGAAATCGATTACATTTTTTGTGATACATTCTAACGATTATCGGGTCGGATACCTAAACTCATTAAAACGAAACATTCATGAAACGATCACCTTCATAAACTTATAGTTTCGGTACCTACTTATATATTTGTCTACCTAAGTGCGTCCTAATCCTAACCTGTATCAGATCGGGCACGCTGCAATCGCGGCGGTAAGACCCCTCTTTGAGGAGTGGCTAAAGAGGCGCCACGGCGTCCTCACCTTCCGGCTGACGCAGGTCCTCACCGGACACAGTTGTTTCGGGAGGTTCCTGTGTCGGATTGCACGGGAGGAAACGCCCAGGTGTCACCACTGTGTGGACCGCCCGGAGGACATGGTGGAGCATACGGTGCAGGTCTGCCCCGCTTGGGCAGAGCACCGCCGTGTCCTCACGGAGGCGATAGGCGGCGGCGACCTCTCGCGTCCGGTCCTGGTTCAGGCCATGCTCTGGGGCGAGGGGGAATGGGATGCAGTCACCTCCTTCTGCGAAGCAGTAATGCTAGCGAAGGAGGAGGCGGGCCGCGTGAGGGAGAGAACAACACCCTCCACCTCACGCCCCAGCCGTCGCGAGAGACGCCCAGGGCGTCGGACGTCGCGAGGCGACATCCGGCCACCGTAGGCGCGGGCTTGCGGACGACGAGTAATGGGTAGCTCGCCGTCCGATCAAGGACCATGCCCGGGTCGACGGCGCGTTCTGTTCGCGCGCGCCTCAAAGAGCTGTCAGCACAGGGACGGGGCCCCCAACGGGGCCAAACGCCTTCCGGGATTGCGGGACGTCTTAACAGGATACCGTGGCCCCGGAACGTAAAGGGCAACAGAAGGAACAGGGTGGTTTTTTAGTCAGTAAAAGTCTGACAGTCCCTTCCGCCCCACCCAGGACGGAAGGACTCATTTGATGATTTTTACCAACTCAAAAAAAAAAAACCTGTATCAGATTTTATTATTATTTTCGTTATCCTGTGAGGTCAGAAACTCAGAACGTGTAGGAAGTTCGGGACTTCCCCGAATCATAACCTAACTGTAAGGTGCAATTGCTCGTTTAGACAGCTGATAACAATAATTTCTAGTATTTCTACACAATGTTTTAAAAATAACAAGTGTAGAATACGGAGGTAATACGTACGACCTACTCAATTATTGGGTAGGTACGGTCTACTTATTTAAAATTGCGCATGTAGGTACCTATAAATAGTTACCAGCTTTTAATTATACTTGACATGCTTTCAAGCTGTAAATGTTTTATTAAATTCGAGTCTAAAATTTAGAGTCTAGAACTTCTAGAAGTGATATTGTGATAGGTCCTGTACGCGTAATCGAGTCCATAGTTCGACTCGCTTCTGGCCGATTTCAACCGGCCGGGACCACGTCCTTTTTTTAAAAGCTGGATCCGCGCCTGTAAACGCAGAAGTGTTACCTACCCTTTTAACACAGAGGATCTCTGTCTCTGTAGCATAATTATTTAGTTTTACGACTGCGAATAGGTACCTACCTAGAAGGCAAGCGCCCAAGCGGTCTTTCTTATCTTAGCACAAAGCGCGCTCTATGACTTAGGTATGAATTATGATGATGGCTAATGGCTATGAATGAATAATTGACTAAAAATAATAGGTAAATATTTAAGTTCAATTTGCTCACCAATACTTTCGTATGTAAAATAGTAGGTAAGTAGGGTGAACACGCCAGTTCGCCGACCACCTCCGGCTCTCGACCACTTTGCGAAAATCAGGTAAAAATAAGGAAACCGAAGCGCGGAAAATGTTCGAATTGCATGCAAACGAACGGTCATTCAGTATTCTTCCTACGCGTCATCGTTTGTCCACCTAAGATCGTTTGATGCCGCTCAGTGAAGTAATGAACTTAAGCTCAGTACACCAAGTCACCAAATTAAAGCTAAAATTAGTGGACGGGAACATTTTCTAACGTCAGTAAAACATGTTATCATTTAGTTTTGAACATAAATATTATGCTTGGTGTGTCAAAATATGTTTGTATTTACTTATAAACTAATAATCAATTGGAAATTACGAGTGTTTAATTAAAATAATTAGTGGTCGGTCAACTAGCTGCTAAAATTACGCTTCCGTTAGTTTACGACCACCTGGTCGGGAACTAGCTGAATTAGACTAGATAATTTTTAAAGATTGTGGACTTACTGCAAGATATAATGTGAAAAATTTCGATTTATTCTATTCATTTCGGCATAGCTGATTTGCTCGCCAGATTACGACCGGCTAATTCTATCAAAGAAACTAAACTGTAAGCCCTTAAAGTTCTCAAATTCTCAAATCATGGTGGTCGACAACGGATCAGTTGTCGACCACCATGATTTTACTCTGAAGAAAATCGACTAGTTTTTGGCGGTGTACAATTTTTTAATAAATATTCCTTACCTACCTTACATAGAAGCAGCATATAAGATTATACCTGCCAGTTTTGTACTCTATAATATTAATAAATTGTGATTATAAAAAAAAATATTAATGATTTTATTTTCGACTTTAATCTGACAGCGCTTGAGTTGTTTTTACAGTGGCTTTCTACCGGTCGGGAACTAGCGGAAAAGACGGGCGTTAACTGGCTTTAGGTGTCCGGGAACTGGAAAAATCACACTTTTCGATATATTTGTTAATTATAAAATAATACATTAATATAATTTAAAAAAATATATCAGATCGTGTAATTTAAACATTTTTCTTTCACATGTAGGCCCAATATCAAAATATTAACGCTTATTATCATAACTATGTGATTTTAAAGATGACAAGTCGACTAAGTGGTCGTGAACCGGCCTAATCACCCTACCTAGTTATGACGACAATGTAACCGACCCGTCTAATTTTATTTAATTAGATCATGATAATTATTACTAAGGTAAGTACCTACATTAAATAAAATTTTATTTACGGTTGCTTTTAAGGGGAAGTATCTTTTTATTTATTTTGTAAACAACAAAAATAGGTAATTGATCAATCCTTCTTATCGCCAAGTCGTCTGTCGTTGACCTTTGACATTTCTATTTGACCTTTGGCAAGACAATAAGTTATTCTAGCTAAAGTAGACAAGCACTTGAGCAGAAAGGGCTGCAGATGCAATAGTGCTACAGTGCTTAGGCTGCTGCTGCTGTGACAGACTATTCGCCACCCTAACTTTAGGCGATGTGAAAAGTTCACAGCAGTTCACTGGCCGCCATCAGCGCCTGCGCCGGCGCCGCGCCGGCCGCCCCACCGGCCACTCGTAATCTTGCATTGCTGCACTGTGGTAAACACGAGACAAGTGCATTCTGTTATGATTTTACGCTGTGCGAACATCGCAAAATAAACTAGACACATAGGTCTAACCAATGATATTCTAATAGGTCTAACTGAAAAATTATACTTACAATCCGTTTATTTATATTTATTGGACTAGGTATGAAAGTTAGGTATACGTATTCAATCTGTGGAATTCATCTGTAGGTAGTGCCTACCTTACCTACGTACTTTACCATACTAGAATGAGAAGCAAGAATCGAGACCGAGTGAGAAGCACTTCAAAGCGCGAGCGAGCAAGAAAACATGTTATGTATTATTATTTGAACGTCGAATGGGAGAAACCTGCGTGCGGGCCTCACGGGCCCCGCCCCGCCCCCGCACCGCGCCGATCATATGTTCGGCGGCGAGGCGCTTACCGGTGGCTCACTGCGACTCGGGCACTCGCCGTCGTCGCAACATCACGCGCATCGCTCCACGCCGGCCGCTCGCGCACGATCAGCTGTCCAACACAATACGCCGACACCGGCCGCGACGCGAGCTGTCAATAAGCCGCAGTGCGGTGTACCATGGAGCTGCTGTGCGCGGAGCGCGTGAGCCCCGAGAGCGGCGATAGTGTGCGCGCGCCGGTGGTGCGCGGGCACCGGGCTGCCGCTCCCGACCCAGTGCTGCTGCGGCGCCGCGTGCTCGACAACCTGCTGCGCACCGAGGAGCGCTACGCCGTCACCGCCAACTACTTTGGCACCGTGCAGGCCGAGGTCACGCCGCACATGCGCCGCCTCGTCGCCGAGTGGATGCTAGAGGTGAGCGCACCCGCGCCGCATGCCGCACCCACACCGCTCCATCCGCGGATCGCGCAACCCGAACGATCGCCATTTTGTCTCGTTTTCCGGCCACGTGTAGGTACTCCCTGCCGTCGCCGGCGGCACCAGTGGCCCTCGTATGCTCTCGCCACTGTCTGCTGACGGGCCCCCTCGCCATGTCAACCTCGCGCCGCCTCTGTGACTGCTCGGCTCCTCGGAGATAATTCCCCAATGCTAGAGTAGGTAGTGGAAGTTGCATTTGTGTTGTTGCAGGATGGTGTGCATGAAAACCACAAACGATTACGCAGCTATTTCTAAACTGGATGTTACACTTTGTTTACACGATCAGCTGATTACTGTATCGTTCCACATGTTAGAATCTTATAAGAACAACAATAACTATCAACCTAACCTACTTTTTTCGTCCTAAATCACGAGAACATGATCAGTGTTTGACTAAAGTTAAAGATTAGTTAAGATTCGGTGTAAGTTGGCACGAGTACTTAGGTACTTAGTAGTGGCGAGCGTGCGCAGTGCGGCTCAGTGCGAGGGGCCCCGGCGCGGCGGCGGCGCGAGCGCGGGCGGTCGCGGTCGCCGACCGATGAGAATCCGCTCGTTCTATTTGAATAATCAGCTGATTTTGACACGCACACAGCTGACGCTCCGCTGCGCACTTATCTTTGCTTGTATAAATGTACATATAAATAATTACTAGCGCGCACACCAACGTCATTGTTCGTAGTCAGTGGCCTACATGACGTGTAATTTATTATGGTATTTGCTTATTTAGTTAGTTGAATTTAACTAGTAGTAGGTAGTAAATTTTACTGGCTTAAAGTTCCGGATGTCGTAATTACATTTTCTGCTAAGCAGTCGTTGATAGCATCACGTAGGGCGAGTTATCTAAGTAGTGCTTAGATGAAGTATGGAGTAGTTAGTGTGTCGACTGCGCCACGTGGAGCCGGCCGGCCGGCGCGGCGCTGACGTCACGGTGCGCGAGCGCTGCTGGCAGTATGCGCTTCACAAGCTCACGGCAGCCTGCGCAGTCGCCACCTCGGCTCACCTCGTGCTTACACTTAAACTAGTCGCATACCGGCGTTTCAGCACAAGCAGACCGAAACGATCCTCAGTCTGTAGGGTCAATGACATCTCCAACGTGCTCGCTTTAACTTTTATGTTTAATCATCAGGCGCACCCAAAACACAGACGATCGCGATCGCATGACGATTCAAGAATTGTTCATGGAATCCGTATTAAATACATTTTGTAATCCCCGCTATCTAAATTACGATCGCGACTTTATAGGTAGGTATTCCGCTGTAGTGTCCGATGTGTCCTTTTATATCTAAGTAAGCACCTACTTAAATGTGTGTTAAACTTAAAACATTGTAGGATGAACGGAATCGGACGCGAATCGGTAACTGTTGGCCGTGAATCCTACTTATTACTGATAATAACCTGTGAAAGATATTACCTATAATCACTTTGTTTTATAGCCGGCTGTGCCATTCATTAGACACCAGCCCGTTTTGCTTCGACAATTACCAATGTACCGATTACCGAAATAGGTAGTAAGTACCACACTTAGACACAATTATTTTTCTCATGAATTCGGTAATCGTCTTTTATTTTCTTAATCGCTATTAAGACTTCTCGATTGATTAGGCTCCTATTGCACTGTCATAGGCGATTATGGGCAAATGGGTAGATAACTCATAAGACTCAAAGATAGTCGAGATAGTTATATGGTAAGTACCTATGGGCGAGGTAGAGCGTGAGAGTCTGAGTGGTATGCAGCAGGTTATAGGTACGTTATAGTAGGTGCATGTTTTGTTTTCACGGTGATACGATTAGATCCGTGCCGGTTCGCGAGTCGCGTTACCGTGCGAAACTATGCCGGGAACATACTGCGACGTTCCGTCTCTCATGACACTCTCTAACTACCTATTTACTTTATGACTACTTTGGACTATCTCCTTTCGCTTTTCCTGTTTTCCATTTTACAGTACGTGTACGTTTATGCAGACGATTTGATTTAATTTGACCCTTCACATATACATACATATACACAGTACTATGAGTTTGATATAACGTTATCTGCTCAACAGTTGGTAGGTTTAACAATGTTTTAATTATAATATTCAACAAGGAAAAGACACGACTTTGGCATTTGTATTGCTACGCATGGTCCAGTTGCTTTTTTCCGGCCCTTAACGGCACAGCATCTTCCGATAAACAAACACGTCGAGATGTTCTAATTGTTGTATCCCAAAAATTCGGGACTAATGAATACGCTGTTATTTATGTGTAATTATGTAACACGAACAGTTGCGGCCCTAGTCCAGTACATTCAGGAACCATTAACGTTGATAAGGAACGTGTAACTGCTGCAGGAAAGTAACGCGCGCTGTATTTATCGCAATAAGTGTGTATTTCCATTTTATATATAGGTTATCAGGAATTCCGGATGATAAACTAAGCAATGGCCTGGGTGCGGTAACAGCGCGTAGTTTCTAAGAAACAAAACAGTTGCTCCGTTTGACTTGGTTCAAGTTGTTAACCGTTATTTTGTGTTGCAGGTATGTGAAGACCAGGGCTGCCAGGAGGAGGTGTTCCCATTAGCGATCTCGTACCTAGACCGGTTCCTGAGCACGTGTGCAGTCAGCAAAAGCCAGGTGCAGCTGCTTGGCACGGCGTGCCTGCTCCTGTCTTCCAAGTTGCGCGAGCCCGGCGCCCGAGCACTGCCCGCCGAGCTACTCGTCTTCTACACCGCCAACAGTATCACACTCGCGGACTTATGTGTAAGTAGTAGAGTAGTAGCTATAGTATTCGGTAAATAGCCTTTAATCCAATAGGTATGACGAGCTATCACGCAAGCGCATGATAACGCAACGTGCCGCATGCCGTTGTCATCGACGTATCAATCAACTTATTTGTTGCGTACCGCTAATTACATCAATAGCACACGGAGTAGGTACGTCCGGTGTTTCGCGCACTGCCATATGAAGTAATATGAAGATTTAATTAACTTTCTTCGCCTCGGGAAACAGCTGATCTCATTAATCATGCAGTTTCGTGTGGCTGAGTTTTTGCATCGTGCAAGCGCATGCACTAATTTTGCAGTTAGCTCTTCTAGGTGCTTTCGTGTCGTTCACTCCGCTGATTTCTAAATCATTCGCGCTCTGAACATCCGTGAGAGATTGGAATTCCAGTTTTATGTCGGAACTCGGAACATTAATTATATCTATGGAGTGATCGACTGTAGGCGCTACGCCGCCGCCGCCGCGCTCACTTTATGATGTGATTTATCTCACCACATGTACCTCTTCTCCTCATGTCGACCAGTCGACTGAACAAATTAGCTACTCTCTACGTAAGGTGACTAATAGAATTAAAAATACATATGTAGGTACTACATTTCAGTGTATAACATTCATGCATCGGTGACTAAACGAAACACTACAGATAAAAATAACTAGCCTCCTATTAATAGCCAAATCCCAAATAAATGAAAAGGTCAAGTACAATAATAATAATTCGCGTTCGCGTCTTTTCTAGCCAGGGTGTCGGTTCCATCCAGCATAAAACTTAATTATTTATTTTTCCTTGTTATGCTTTAATCGCCAACTTGGCACTTCATTCTATAAAAAATAATCGTTAACAAACCGCAAAATGCGAACCGTTCATCCGTATTTACAGAAAGATTACGTTATGTATTATGTAATACTAGATTGGGTATTGTAAGTCTTGAATTTAATGTAATACTCGGTTAGAACTTAGAACCAAGTGTAAGTTAGGTTGGTAGGATGCGTATCTTTTATCTAGACTTGCTTTTGTAAAATAAAAATAACCATATGCAGGTACCGTGTAAATTGTACAATAATCTTCGTTTTAATTATCCAGCTGTAATAAACGACACTGTCATAGCTCGTACCATTCTCTTAGCCAACGATTATTAATTGTAGTCAGTCTTGTGTAGTGTCTAGCAATATTGTATACACGTGGACAACTTTCGTAATCTTAATAAAGGGCATCCGGTATTAATTGGCATTTAATTTTATGTATTTCAATAATTCAGTGCCTATAAGTAAGGTTAAAACGCGACCACAGATGACAGATTGGCGATCATTGTCATCCGAGTGTTATTATTTCATGTGTAGTAGGTATTTGCTTTTAATATAACGTATTATGTGTTGGCTGTGTGCTGCATTTCGGGCGCGGCGCGGCCACCCGCCGGGGCCCCGTCGGTCGCCGCTCGTCCCGTAGATAATAAGTGCATACCACATTTTCGCGCGTCATAATATACATGACTCGTTCTGCCTGCGGTGCAAGTGCATTCCGCGCTCTGCACTAAGTTTTGTACCAGTATTTAGTAACGGCAATTTCACAATTGGGTAGGTATCTATTAACAAAATATTGATTGATTTATTAGTAGCTGGTTAGTAGGTACTTTTAACATAATGTCCTGTACTGAATCTGAATAGCAGCGCTTGCTCTAAATTAGGGCGCTGTAAACGTCGAATTGTAATTATACGACATACCGTAGGTGCGTATGGCGAGCGGTGGTCGTGGAATGCGACAGGTCGCGGCAGTCGCGGTCTGGGAGAGGGCTGCCCTCGGACACTGTCCCCTAACGAGCCGACGGACTTCTCGGAAGAACCGCCGAACGAGGCTCGCGTTTCAATCAGACCAATTACAGGCGAAGCATGCAGCTTATTTTTTCTCACGCGCCGCGCAAGTCGCGCTCGCGACCGCTCACCTAATCTCATCTCACGTAACTCGTCAGATCAACACCACACTCGTAAATGGATCGCACGTTCAAATTGACTAGGTATTTTTAATTTTTCACGATTGAACTTTTTACACATCAGTCGTGAGTGGGACTCCGCAAATGTTCGTCTGCAATATACGCGTTATGTTAATTCACTGAGTCATGCCGTCCATGAGTGCCATACAAGTTAAATGTATCGTGTCTTAGTATCAATAATAAATAAATTGTTTATGATACTTAGTTTACGACATTTAACAGATAACCATAAAATTCTCGGTAAATATAAAATTAATGATAATTACACGCGTTCGTGTAGCGAGCGACACATGCATGACCTACCACTAAATTCAATAACGAACTCATAAACCAATAATTATTATTAATTTGTTTTTTTAATAAAATAAAATAAAATTTTAATAAATGTTGCTTGCAGATAAACTACACATTTTGTAATTTTGTTCAAGCAAGTCTTCGTAACGCAGGTAAAATCGGCTTCGTAGCACTTTCGTAGACCCGCTACGAAATATCGTAGATGCTTCAATTAAGCCAATCATCAACATTTTTGTCGAATTTTTGGTGTCGATAAAGAAAAAAACGACCGATTGTAGTTCATTATAATCATTGCGTTATCAATTATGTGGAATCTTTCACATATTATCGCATTAACAGTACCTGCACATAATTACACGTACGTACAGTAGGTACTTAAATGTGCTCATCTTTATAACCACTCATTCAAGTGCAGCTAATGGAAATCTGCACAAATTAATTAAGTTTTTGTCTAAATCTAAGTGTATTCGATGGAAGCCAGTGTATTCACCCGTGAATGTTTTTCTACGTCTACGATTGTGTTTAACGTCGGAGAGATCTAGTATCGTCTGGAGAGCTATGTGTTGACTATGTGTGTCGTAGAGCCGCGTATGTGTGAACAATCGGTTAGATTTGATTGTTGAGGTTGTTGGCGGTTGGACGGCGAGGCTGCGCGGGCGCAAGGCTGGAGCAAAAAGAGCACGTCCTGGCATCCGAGCGGCTTTTAATGCGGGGTTCTCGGTGCCGAGCGCTCGCCGCCGCCGCCCGCGCCGCTCAGCGCGCTCGCCCATAAAACCTGCGCGTTCTCACATCCACACTACCACTGTAAACGTTTATTATAATTGAAGCATAAGTTTACGACCGCGGTGCCAGTTTGTCAAAAGACTATTCAATATTGCGTTTACGGTTAAAATTTTACTTTAATGAGAACTATTACATGCATAATCGAGTTCGATGCCACGTTCGTATTGGATGTTTAATATTGATGCAGTCCGTACAAGTTTAGAAAAGGAATTTACGAGTTAGTTATAAAGGGCTACCCTATTTCAAGTCCTAATAATAAATCGTGGAATGCAATAATCTGTTAAAGGAAATTATTGTTTAGAATATGAGGAACGAGCATATTAGCACGAGCGCGCGTTGTTTGCCGATCTCACGGCGCGCCGCTGCTTGTTTCCGGTGCAAATGCAACTTCCCCCGCGAACCAAGAACTAATGCGACAGAACAAAACGACTACTTGTGTGCACTGCCTATGTACCTACCTAATATACTTTCGAAGTAAAGTCTGCTAGGTATATTTGCAGAACAGCATCAATGAAATACATCTCAACTGAGTGTGATGTCAGAATTTTTTATTTTGCACTCTTACTTATTTTAATTAAACACTTTTTATGTTACAAATGTTACTAATATCACTTTGTTGATATTGGTATTCAAAGAATTCAATTGAAAACTAACCATACTATCAGTTATTATAGAGACAGAGCTTTTAACAATACCTACTGTAATCCAAAAGACTAACCATTAATTGTTTCTACAATCTGTGACAATGTACTTTTTTATAAAAGTAGTACAGTGAGTAACTAACTAAGTAATGAAACCAATGTGTATGTCTCTGAAATAAAATCAGGCGGCATACCGTGTATCGATTGGAAAAGTAACTCATATCGTTTCTGGCCCAAAAGTTGAATTTATCCAGCAAGATATTGAAAAGTCGGAGAACCAGTCGCATTCCACTCGGATCGAAACTACGTGAGGCCTCTCCGATCGGCTGTGCTTTGTTCCTTTTTACCTGGAGGCCGCGAACTCCTAAGCATTGTGATCAGAAAACGATCACTCACTCAGATAACTGCATGTGCTGTATGACACCTAGGCTAGTACAGAAATTGTGTTAACGAGCGCGTGCGCTGATAACCTCAGTGCACACGAGTGAAGGTGCAGCGCGCTGCCAAGCTGTCGCCTCGTTAGAAAATTGTGTCACTTAGCTCGCCTAATAACATCACGCCCATACGTCGCCTACTTCTACCTATTACTATTTCGCCGCAGATTGTATGTACTTGACTAGTTTCCTGTCAGCTTGCTCCAATAACGTCAATAGTCTGTTTGATACATTATACATTATACCCATTTCGCATAAAGATCATAGTTTAAGCAGCAATTACTATTATTGTACGATTCGTCTATAAAAAAGTACGTTCAATAGTAATAAATTTCCAATGGGTAGGTACGTACTTGTTGGGCAACTCTTCTAATGCGGGTCGTGACTCGTGGCCGTGGGGGAAGAAAAAAATGAAAATTTTGTGGTTAGGAGCATCGCTATGTGGATCGCGGCCTGAGAGCCGGAGTCGGCCATTGTGCTGCCTCGGGCCGTCACTCGACTATCCACGTGAACACCATGTACACCCGTCTTACTAACGACACTGCATTAAGACGTTTTATTACTAGGTACCTACCTACTATTTTCAATAAACATGAGCTTTTAATAAACTATGTTAACATTGTAATGTGTTGCATATTGTCACCTTATCGCTTTGTACATACGCCGCGCGCCGGGACTTGTAAGTTGTAACTGTCAATATAATCATTTTACAGGAATGCGCTGATGGTTATAATGTCTTACGTAAGAATTGCGATATTGTACATGCCTAACACGTTTTGTACGCTCACAGCAAATTTTGTATTCAATACTGCACTCCTGAGGTTTTCATCGATGACTGTCTCCAATTAGGAATTACTGGTACTTAGACAACCTGATGCCTATCCCGTCTGGGTTATTCCATATACGTTCAAAAACTCGAGGTTTGAAGCAGTTGTTCACGTTCATAAATCATAACTCATAAATATTTCAATTCTTCATTACCTACTTTTTAATAACCTACGGTAAGTCTGCGTGTTCCCATCCGCATCTGGAAAATTCCGAAGTTGTTTAGTCTCATGAGTTTAGTGGCCACGCGACACCGAGCTCATTGTTTGATTCTAATAGCGGCGCAGTCACACCGTTCGATGAAATTGGATAAAGCATGGGAACCGAGTGTGGAATTCAGCGAGTGTGTTGCGGGCAACGAGGGCTGTTTGCATAGCTCGCTTTATTGGCTGTAACGTGGTTCGATAACTGCTGCGGCCGCCGCACCCGGCCGCCGCCCGGCCTCCGCCACTCTAATGAACACTCGCCTGCAACTTTACGAGCTGCATTCCATCCGTCTCGGGTGGACCGACTCCACACATGTGTGATGTGTGCGCACGCCGCCGCTGCACTGCCACACCGGTACACACGCGAATCGCTCAGCTAATTTATGAGATCAGCTGATAGGGGCCAAGAACATAAAAATCATTACTATTGTTTTCAAAATAACGTCCAACGGATCCGCGTGTCCGTCTTCTTCGCCTACATTTGCGGTGAAGATTTTATGAATGCATTGTTTTCAAAGAGCTTTTAACCAGTCGCAAGTTAAATGATAGCTGAATATTCTCATTTCGCGGTCGACCCGCATACTGGCGTTGCTAACCGCTTTTCTTACTCACCTACTCTTTTTAGCTTCTGTGTCAACTCGTTATAAATTATTGTTCTTCATTGGCAATGCTCTTATTCATACTTATTTATTAAATCTGATAGCGTCATTGTAACGTCGTGCTGCACACTCTCACACATACACAGTACCGATTTAATTCGACTTCCAGTGATACTTCATTCATTCATAAACATGATACGCGGAGAATCTATATGCCCTAACTGCTATCCCTTGCTGAACAAATGCCGACTCTAAGCTCATCGGAATGAGAAGTATAGTCGGTCGAGTGAAAAGTAACAGCCGTTCCACCGCGGTCGACCCCGCCGATTGAGTTAAGTAAACATCGAGTATTATCTGTCAACGGACATACAACGTGTACATGTATGAGTGTGTACGTACACAAAATAATCAACTTATTCATGAAACGGCCGTTCAAATATTAGGGATATTCTGCCTCGTTTACGTACCTACTTATAGATACATTCAGCACTAAGTTAAAGGTACCTACATCATACGTCAAGCTTGATACAACAAAGTTGTTTTTAATCTAGGTCAACTGTAGCTTGGTTCTCGAAAGATAACGAGTTGATAAAGCTAAACAGGTTCGTCGTCTTTGATTTGCCATTTGTTTTGTAGGAGGCTATGTTTTACAAGGAGATCTATTTTTGGGTCTCCACCTACATCTCTACATATCGGTATTACCTATAGGGATACAAAGCCAGTATGTTACTGCGTTACGTCATAGAATCTAGCTCTCTTTATGCTTATAAATCAAAATCTTGCCTGTTATTACAATGTAATTAAAGCAGAGCTTTTTTGTTTAGAACCTATACCTATAGTCTTGTTAAAGACACTGTCTATAATTATGTAGGTATTTCTTTTGAACTCATCGGTTCAAAGCGCAAAGGTGGCTTTCCACCAGAACTATGCTGCGAGGCGATGGATGTGTATAAAATCAACCATTATGTAATTTTCGTAGCTCAACTTGGCTTAGGAAAAGAGTTCAACGAAACTAAGATTTTATTAATAAAAATAGGCAATCGCAAAGCGCATCTTCACGACACAACTTACCCTCTTCGCTATATCACTTCGCTTCGTGCCTATTTCCATCCAAGGATGGAAATAGGCACACAGTTGTGTAGCTTAGCTTCACTGCTTGCTTAGTTCTGATGGAGCGAAAACCTAATAGTTGGCACGTTAAGTAACTTTGTTTCCGAATGAGACTAAACAAAACATGAACTAAATCTATAACATTGTTCATTTGATTTCACAATGCAGCACCGGGGACTACCTACGCTCCGTTCCGGGAAGTCGAGCAAAACTCGGCGAGTTAGTGATTATAGTGGCGGATGTGGCGACAGGAATGCTATTTTATTATCCAAGCGCAGGCCACCGATATTGACCTTTCTGGCATTATGATGATAAATTTTCTATTTATAAAGCACTTGTTAAATATTTTGCTTCGTTGTCAACAGAGTTGGGAGCTTCTGGTGCTGTCAAAGCTAAAGTGGGACGTGGCGGGAGTGACCGCGCACGACTTCCTGCCACTCTTGCTGTCGCGGTTGCCACTGCGAGGCCTCGTCAACACGGAGATGGTGCACAGGCATGCACAGACCTTCATTGCGCTCGCCGCCAGAGGTACGCATTCCTTACTCTTCCTACACCTAAATATAAGTATAGGGATGATGTCAGCTGACACTCGACCGTCAAAACCAGTCCACATCAAATACATGAACAGAAGGGTCACTTACTTAATCCTTGTTATAAAAACATCTCAAACAAATTTAAGTAAAAATAGATATTGAGTGCTTGTAGCAACGTCAGGTTCAGGCAGTATGTCTTCCATAGATACTTCACTTGTCTTGAATGAGAAATAACGTTTTGTTTGCAACGGCAGACGGTAATTAGCATCTAGATACCACGTTTTGTCACGACAATGTCGCCTTGCGCTACGGATCGCGTTGGTCTACGACGGACACGTGTCACTGAACCTTTACATTAAAATACCCTACTTTCAAAACTTTTTTTTTTTTTTTTTTCAATTCTTACTTAACTTTATGCAGCCAAAGAATTCCTTCCATAGCAATGTGAATTGTATTTAATTTTTTCTTTAATTCGGTGTGAACCGCATTACAGTTCATCACTGATGTGCTGCTGCTTTGTTACATAAATAATAATTATATTATTATGACTGAATCTATTTTTTATTCATGATATTTTTGTTTCGTACGTATCTACTTGGAATGGTAATTAAGGTTTTATTATTAAACGAGGGCAATTTATTTAACTACTTACTATGTAGAAAAGTACAAGCAAGACTGAATTCGTTGAAAATATTTCAAAATTAAAGAACTTTAAAAGTTAATGACGTAGAAAACAAAAGAAGATAACATTCAATGAGTAACCTTAACTTGTTTATTGGGTAACTGGATAATTATGTAATCCTTATTTATTAGGTGTACAATGCTTAGGTTATGGTGTAAGTCAATTTATTAGTGGAGAAGATGGTTATCGTTCGCCGGCGGCTAGCAGAGAGCGTAGCGAGATGTGAATAGGTTTGTTTACAGTGAGGGCTATGCGGCGAGGGCGCGAGGGCGAGGGCGGCGTGTGTGTGTCCTGGCAGCGGCCGCGCCGGCGCCTCCCACGCCGCTCGCCTGAGCGCATTCCAGCACGCCTCGGGACTCCGGCCCCCACGCCGCCTGCACCCCCCCGCTACCCTCATGGGATCATATGTTTTTGTGCAACGGTTTTTGTTGTTCGCCGCCGCTGTCGTATTGTTTTTTGTTCAAGAAGTTCACGCTCCAGCCCTTTTATTTCACTTGCTTCTCGAATATCATCTCTCACTTGTGTTGTGAGTCCGAGGCCGAGGCGAATGAAATCTCCTCCTGTAATGTAGTCAGCAGCGTGCGCAACATTACACATTTCCATTTATGAAATATTGATGATTTTGAAACTTCGAGTTAATTCAGGAATACCTCGGTGCTAGTGTCATCATAAAATGAAAACTACAAAAGGTCCATTATCTTTGATGGATAGTGAATATTCTTGAATAATGAACCACGGGTTTCACTTCTGTAAAAAGAACGTAGATGTATCAGTTGTGTGAATTGTGATGTGTGTGTTATAGGCACTACCCTCCAGCGATGAGATCGTGTAGACTTGACGTTGTTTCGCGGTATCGAGCGGGCCCGCATTAAGTATCATTATTCGAATGGCACAATTTACTCCTGGAATCATAACTCGTGGGGATATTAAATTTGTAATGGGTTATTTTAATGCTGACAATTCTCGCCGACCTCTACCTACCGATGATTATAATAAGTTATAGGGAAGTACAGAGGTATTTTGTTTTGAAAAATCTGCTGTTGTTCAGGGTTAGTTTTGGAGATTCAGCAATAGTAAAGTAGTTCTCATAGGCATAGTGCGAGGTGTGACGGCCTATAAATTGCATGAGACAGGTAGGTACCTATCTTATCTGCGTCGGACGTTTTCTTTCACATGTGAGCGCTTCGCATCGGATAGCAATCGTCGCGTCGATGTTGCGGGGGCCGCGCGGTATTTGTTCCGGTGGGCAATGAATGCCGCGTGTAGTATCTTTGCACTAGCGATGCTCGATTATAGATAAATCGATTAAATCTTAAAAGTAAATAACTAGTTGTTCACATAGCTATGACAGCCTTTTTGTGCTTCAAGCCATTGCGTTTTAATGGATTTTTATTATTTAAAGAACAAGCCAGTGTCTATTCGAATAAGTAGTTGTCGATTATGTAATAGTTTTGAGCCATTTCAGTCCACTTCCAAACGAATAGGTACCTACGAGTAGTCCGGCCTTGTGGGATCGTTCACCTCGCGAATCGACTATTGCGCGTGCTACTAGTAGCTAGAAGTACTGTGGTAGAAGGCACCTGTGCCGGCTGCCGACGACACCTATTACGTATGTACTTCATTTTCAAGGGCAATAACATTACCGTCAAATCATTAATCCCAAAACTTGGATTATACTACTCAGTTTCAAAATTTTCGTAAGAGCTAGATTTTTTTGCAGTCGCTTGTCAATTTAATTTACTTTTAGTCTGTGTTAACTTATAAAAAAACTGATGTACCTATCTACCTATCTAATCTACTAGTAAATAAGTGTCTGAAAATTTACTAAACTGATTTAGGAATAGGTTTTACAAAGGTTTTACATCACTTTTAGAGCAACAAACTTTTAACTTGATGAAGACAGAATCGAGATGCGGAAGTATCCGTGCGTAGACAGGCATCCTACTTGGCTACGAGCTGTCTACGGGGTCGGGCGACACTGAGCACAATTTTATTTAACAGTAATTTACATACCTACTCACACACCAAAGTGCAGTGGGACCAACGCTGCGGCACTTCCTCTAGAAAGTGTACATTAGTGATAATAGCTCGTGACGCAGCAGTCGCGTCACGACTAATAAGGACGGCCTCACTTCCGCTACGTGTGTGTCCTGTGCCGAGCACCGCTGCACCTAGGACGCCTAGGTACCTACTGTGTAGTCATCACACGCGGTGATCAGAGTGGCTGTTGATCTTGATGCGCTCGTGACAAAGGGACTGTTGTCTGCTCGTCCCAGGTCGGCTGTCGGCAGCTCTCGGCTCGGACGCGCACCGGGTACTGCGCTGTTTGATTAACATCAGATTATGCAAATACCTCGAGTGAGCGGCCGCTTTCGTTGTTTCATCTCTCTCTTTTTATTCGTTCCCTCTGCCCGTTCCCTTTATCTCGGGTATGCCGACATGCAAATAAAAAAATGAAAATAAATCTTTTAAATGAGCTAAAAGAGTGTTCGATATCCATACATTGGTTGGCATAATAGTCTACTTAATGATGAATGGAGGGCCCTTGTAGGCTTCACTCGTATTGTTTGCGTCTTCGAGTTAGTGGGCATTTGTTTGTAGTTGCTTATCTCACTCTTGTAATAGCGTGGGAACAAATTTTATAATTCGCAACGACCATCAGTAAAAGCTTACTGTTACTACTTATAAATATCTATAGGAGCTTATTAGGTGGATTAGTAGGTACATAAGTCGGCAAGGTCAGGCAGCTGATTTTTCCGCTTCATATCAAGTGGAGTATGCGGTATACCCATGTGCGGTGAACTCAATAACTACTGATAAAATGCGTTGAAATAATATACCATGTAGCTTGTAGGTAGGTAGCAAATATGGATTAACCCACCCAACCAATCAAAAGTTCCAGGTTTTCGGGAAGATAGGACTGTTAAAAAAGTTGAGCACCCTTGCTCTATAACTTCAAAAAGTATTTAACAATTGAGTCTGTGTGTTTCTTTAGTTCTTCTTAACTAAGTACCTATACAATAGATTTTTACCAACATGCTAAAGAAAAAGCAGGATACAAAATAAAAGAACTAATAATGTATTATTCTTTGATAACTATTTAGTTGTGGTAGGTATACTAGGTATATTGTTTCAGGAAAATTTGGTAGTTTTCAATATTTAGGGTAGTACTTCCCTCCACAGTCGGGGGCACGAATTATGCCGAATCATGCATAATGCGAATACCGGATTCCCGACTTATGGTAACAGGTAGAACCGTAGGGTTTTAGTCGGTATGAATCCGACTTAACCCTCCGTTATCCCAGACGGAGGGCACCCAAGAGGATATCCCCATGAAAAAAGGGGTACTTCCCCCCAGGGCCCATTCAAACTTTCCAACCTGTTTAATGAATTGATTGTGTAAATAAACGATGATGACGCGGGAATCTTAAGTAGCGGATAGGTTACCTACCTACTTAGTAATCAATTAGATCACCGTTAACAAGTAGGTAGATACCTGTAGAACTAGTAAATAGGTATATCATAATTTAATAGCTCTTATTTAAAGAAAATATTATGTAAATACACGTAAAAATAATCATAATTATGTAGATGTAGGGAGCCAAAGAAACATAGGTACAGTACCTACTGATTATGCTTGTAAATTGTTTGTTTTTCACGATGACAATTACAATTTGTGTGTTTTTCCTGTCTGATATTCGTGTTCGTGTAAGTATTTCATACAAAACACATTCAGTGTTCGTTCAATATCAGCTTACATACGTGCACATACATGATGTAAGTTGGTATAATGGTTTTGCCAAAGTAAGCCCGTGAGAAATATTTAAGTGAGGCGAAGGAGCGAGCCTGTGGAATGCGGCCGCGAGGGCGGGTGCCGGCTCCTTTGAGGCTGCACTCTCCACAGGAGACTGACAACCTGCGAGAGAGAGAAAGGAACATTTCTTTTGCCGGATATGCCCCACTCCTCTAGCCTCTACGGCCGACGATCGCCGTATTCGCACCGTCAACGGACGTCGCCTAAATGAAAAGCTAATGCGCTACACTTTATACACCTCTTCCAATTTAACGTTCAGTTGTGAATGCAAAGAGGAAGCACTGCAGGAAAAATTATTTTAAATGAGCTAATAGTGCGCTGATCCAGATCCTATTGCGGTTTTAGTAAACAAACGGGTTCTTGTTTTAATTAAATAATCAGAGCTCTGAAATAACGGATAAACGTTTTAATGATGTACCAACAGAGCTTGATTAATGAATTAGGTTAAGAGTTAGTGTACTTAGTCAGCATATTTACGGAGTGTTGTTTGTTTGTTGCAGACTATGAATTTACGTTGTACTCGGCGAGCACACTGGCGTCTTGCAGCATCGCGGCGGCGCTGCGCGGGCTCGGCCTCGACGGACATCTGGCGCGCCTGCACGAACTCACGCGCATCGATTTGGTAAGTTTCTATTAATTCCTACTTACAACTAGTTTCTAAATATAGACTCTAATCTGAATTGCCTATGCCCAAGTAGGTAAATAAATTGGGTTTGGAACTGATACAAAAGACCAGCCTCCGTTGTTGCTCCAGTATATGTATAAGCATGGACACGGGCGAGATCGTGTGGTAGCTTAGTTTACATACCTAGTCATACCACGCTCGTTGCGTAAGTTATGATAAGCTAACGTTAATTGTTGTTCCAGGATTGCCTCCAGACATGCCTTGAACAAATCGAGGAGATGGTGCAGAACATGATCGAGGAGCGCAGCGGGTCTGCCCCAAACGGGCAGGCGCGCGAGGCCCCGGGCTGGACGCCGCCGCCGACGCAGGACAAGACGCACAGTAACGCTGCCACGCCCACCGACGTGCGCGACGTGCACTTCTGAACGACCCTAACGTCGCCTGAAGTCGGCTGACGTCTATAGCCGCTGCTGGCGCCCAGCGCGCCGACGATTGCTTTAATTACGGTGCATTAGTACGAAAATACTTTAAACTAACATGTTCAAGATGCCCGTGATCAAGGACTGAACCCAAGACTGACAATCATATGTCTCTAACGTAGGTAATTTTGTACGTATCTTACTAATCGCAACTTGCGCATACATAATAAATAAGTGTGAGCCCTGCGTGCTACTGTAATTTGCCTCTAGTCTGTGCGTTCACTAGAACTTTGCATTGAGTTTACTTTAGATAAAACTTTCAGTTCTAGTTTATACGGTTCTTGAAATTACAATCTACCTCTTAATAATTTAAGCTTCAATTTCACCTGCCGAGTGCTCTTATAAATCTGTATGCCAATAAAATAGCTGTTACAAATAGTCATTATCTTGTTACATATTCGTATGGGACCAAAGTTAGCTTCACATTTTTTTCTTATTTTATAACATGAACTGACTCAATCCTTCAGTTAATTTGTAATTAAAATATAGTAGTTTTATGCAAGTATAAAATATGTTAGTAAGATATTATCAGCTGATTCAATCACTGTTAGTAAAAGTAAGCCAAGGTACAATACCTTTAACTTTTACTTACTTACTTCCAATCAATCATTTAGAAGTTCAAAATATTTTTTTTTTGTTTAATGAACATTCACTATTTTTTTTTGATTTGTAAAATTCTAGCAGGAATAATAACAAATGACATCAGATTTATGTTATTGTATCGGGGGAAGGCAATAAATTACGCTTGTGTATTGTAAAAAACTAATATTACGTTCATTTACATGATTATATATAACACACAACAGAGTCAGAACTATGTATAAATTAACCGTGCAACATTAAATAAAATAGGTAATAATGTAGGCAAGGGGCTGTATATTTTTATTTCGGTATTGCACTTTTAAACTTATGTATGTAAGCAAATTGATTTATTACCTTTGTTCCTTACATATTAGTTCATAGAATATTGTGATAAGTGTTATACATTTTAATTTAACTTCATATCATAGTCACTTCCAGTCATAATATGTTAACTTAGAAGTACTATGCGAGACCATTTCGGATTATTACTAAACGAAAATCAAAAAAACAATGTGATCCATGCTTAAGATGTTTAGGTTAGCACTTAGTTATTAAATCACGCGATCGTTCCTATGTTTGAACCATCTGAACTAAACATACATGCAATAGTCATCAAGTTCCACTATTTTGTACTTAATGTTTCGACTAGACTAATTAATTATCGAAGCGCTCGTAACTTTAATTAAAAATTGTGATACAATTATCTTCATATTTAGTTATATACGTATGTGTTAATTAAATTAAGTACGGGTGGCGTAGGCAGAAGTAAACAGTGAGTGCTGGTTAACATTTAAATAAGTTAATATTAATAATGTAAGTTAGATATCTGCACTCTGATAATTACGTGCACATTAAGTTTTTGTAATAAAGTGAACAAGAAATCACTCCAATGTCTTCCATGGGTATGTGAAAGCCGGGCAGAATGTTGAAGTGTCTCGTGAAATATGTTTAGTAAGGTATTGCGTTTATATTTTTATAGTTTTCGTACTTCTTGTTATATCACATACGCCTGATTGTTCGTACAGAATATAAGATAAACTATTTAGGATCTGGTGTTGATGTACATATTTTAGATATACGTGTAAATATAGTATACTACATAGATATGCTGTAAGCATGACGTGGTGCCATAAGTTACACTACTAAACGAGTATTTTTTATTAAAGAACACATATTGTATTCATATATACTGATTTAGTATTTCAGAGACTTGATACAATACCTTAAAATATATTAGTAACTGTATTTGATAAGCCTTGAACACAAAAAATATATATTTTATATGCACAAACTTGGTTGTGGAGTAGTATCTGAATACCTAATGTTTAGGTATCTCAATAGTAAATACAGTGTCAGACATGAACATACTGCCTAATAGAAATATATGCTTAATATATTAGCTTGTATATAAAATTATGTGGGAAAACATACGCATTACGAAGTTAGTCTTATTAAATGCTATTTGGCTTGTGGACTGGCTTTATCGAAATAGTGTAAGAAATTTAGCATGTTTATTATGAACTTAGATTATTAAAATGTTAAGGAAAATTGTATTTTCCTATGATGCGATTTATAACAGGAGAAAATGCTTTAGAGCTACTCAGCTCAAATAGAGGTGAGCTTTGAGCGATTTATATGAATATATACTTTAATAATATCATAAGGACCAAAATTCTAAAAGTAATTATGACAAGAATATTTTCATTACTTTGATTTATATTGTGATTTATTATATTTAAGTGACATATTGGATTATAGTAGAAATTAAGTTGTTGAGAGTGTAAATATCTAAAGAAAAAGTAATAAAAAATTCAAAATATACAACTATGTTCTCATTTTATTAAAACATTCCGTGCGGCCGTACCCTATATTTACGACAAAGGTTTAATTAACCCTAACAATTCATGAATACTGCGCCTGAGTACCTACCGTGATGCAGTCTCCCTTTAAATAGCACTACAAGCGTAGCTTGAGAAGCTCAGCGCCATACTTATTAGTAAGTTGCTGAGCAGACTGACAAGGCCGGCGCGGACAATTTGTCAACGACAAAATTTATGCAATTGTGGACATACAGGACAAGTAGACTGCTGGTCACCGGCGGTAAGGACAGACCGTGACCACCCGCTGTTCAATGAAACGAATCAGTTTGTACTTGTAACGCAGATGACGGACAGTTAAGTCTGCCTCGGGCTCTTGATAAGGATGGATGCCATCAATATGAGGTTTTCGTTATGAAATTAAGAACAGATTCTCCACTGTGTGCGTTTGTGGCGAACGCTACGCTGCAACAATGGGCAGAAGCGTTCATCTGAACGGCGGACAATAAGTCCAACGTTAGCTCAGTACCCGAGGATTATTTTCCCTTACAGTCTGGCTTACCTTCTGAGCATTATGTAATTGAAAGTGGTTTTTGAATAGCTCATATCAATAGGCAGAAGACATAATTGTCTAATACCGCGTTTACATTCAGCCGTAGTGAGCAGGGAAGTGGGCAGGGAAGTGGGCAGGACGAGTATGTAAACGCAATACTTCTCATGCCACTGCCATTGCCACTCGCGCTGCCCGGCGCTCCCCAAAATGGCGGTTTTTTGTGCGGAAGTCAAAGGACCGGCAGCGCGAGCGGCAGTGCGTGTTTACATTCTGCTCCGACGCTCAGTACTCGCCGAGCGCCTGGAGGAGAAAGACGTTCGTTTAGATTATCGAAAATGCCGTCCGAATGGAGCAATGAGATTACAATAAAATTCTTAGAACTACTGGAAACGGAAAAAGTAATTTGGGTTGTTACGGATAAACAATATAAACAGAAACGTAAGGTTCACGACGCGTAGAATTTTTTTTTTTTTTATTTCGATGTATAGATATCATCCACCATCATCTACGACGAACATTCTTTTTTTGTATTCGTAACCTTTTTAAATAAATAAATAAATATCTTGGGACAACTCACACACGGCCATCTGATCCCAAGCTAAGCAGAGCTTGTGTTATGGTAACCAGACAACTGATATACATACTTATATAATTTATAAATACATACATATTATAGATAAATTACACACAGACACAGAACCAACAATTATGCTCATCACACAAAATTTGTCCTGGGTGGGAATCGAACCCACTACCTCCGGCTTTGCAGTCAGGGTCACTAACCACTAGACCAACGAGGCAGTCATAAAAATATCGAACATAATTATGTATCGCAAAAAGAGACAGCGCGGCCGCTGTAATTATTTCGACGTCTGCCATTGTCGAAACTTGAAAGCGAAGTGAGTGGTAGGGCAGTATGTAAACACACACTTCTCTCGATCCTGCTGCGGCAGTATTTAGGGAATTATTGCCGGCAGCGCGAGGGGCAGCGGCAGGGGCTGAATGTAAATGAGGTATAATACAATTTGTAAGTTTGAGTACCTAGCAGCAAGCCATGTTCAAGCATATTAATTTAAGTTACCAAAGGATGTCAAATAAACAAATTATAATTAAATGAACACTGTTTAATCAAGAAACAAATTTACAAATTCAATATACAAGGATCCTTATTCACATAGAATCCGTTGATTATATACATAAATTATACAGGTTCCGAATTTAATAATACATGTTACAAGTGTGAACAGCTAACGTGAATAACGATAACATTTACATTATGACCTATGAATGAAAAGGCACGATTTAATCCTTTGGAAAATTCAATTTCACAAATTAACAAATGACGTCAGTGACATCACAATTTCAATTTTAATTCAATAATAAAATAACAAGAAAAATAAAACATAAAATTAATAAATAAGTAGGATAGTTTAGTGGAACAGTTTATCGCGTCTAGCATCACTAATTAATACATAATTTTGTCTACAACGAAAATGGAGAAGTAACACAAAGACAATAGGTACCTACTGGTAAGAATGATGAAGGAATGAAGTATTTCGTCGTTCGTTCGTACTTGCCAATCTAATTTTCTTATGTCCGATATATCATAATTAGACCTTTCACGCACGCATTAATATATTAGAATATTGTGCTTTCCCGTACCGGCCATTTTTACGTACTCATTTGAACATAAGAATCGTATGCCAATCAATTCTCGCATACCAGACCATTAATTTAAAGGTAACTATCTAATTTATTGTACTAGGTTACAGATGGAAGAGACATAGTGTGGAGAAAATGAACAAAAGAAGACATCGATCTGGTAAAACTGTTTGATTATTTCGTTGGCAAGTTTCTAAGAGCACAATTAACAACTAAATGTTTGGTGAAACATTTGAAAATTGTGATGTGCAGAGTGGTGGCTCTTTTGATAAATGCAAGTAAAGGCAGAGGATTTTAACAGTGGTGGCTGATTTTTTAATACCTAACCCACAGAGAAGTGTCTGTGTATATTTGCTACGTAACTTCGTCGGCGAGTTCGAGGACGGGTGGTTTCAACCTCATTAATAATATAACCTATACCATAAATGCGCGACTCACATGTGGACTACTTTTGGCGTACTTTTCCCTCGGAGCCAGTTTAGTAGAACAGTTGACGTGCTCTGGGAATCTCGAGCTGGAAACCAAATAAAGTTTACTTATAAAAAGTTTTTATTTTTTTATAGTATTTATTATAAGTATAGAAAATAAATATTCAATTTTAATATAGTAGTGTAGAAGTACAGATAATATGATACTCACAGAGCGTATGATGCGCCTGCGCGAGCTGATCAACGGCTTCGGGCGGCAGGTTGGCGACATCTCGTTGTAACAGCCGCAAGTCCAGTTGCCTCTGCTCGCTCTCCTGTCGCAGCCGCACGTCGCGACTGTGACGCACCGTGCGCAGCTCCGTCAACCTGCGTCAAGTACGGCAATAACAATTAATTACATTTTTTCGAGATTAGATACCGTGGGATGGCGAATATATGAATAGTTTTGTATTCTGCACAAGAGTGTGCGGTTGCGGTCTTCAGGCGTATTTCAATGTATTGACGTACAAGCCATGGGAAGTGATAAATCGCCTACTTATTCTCGCAGCTCCAAGGCTCAGTAAACTCTCCTCGTTTAAAGAAGATGGATGATGTTTAAAAGATGATCTTCCTTATACTCACTTGGCCTGCAACTTCGGCTTTTCTCCTTCCGGATCACTTATACTGCTGCTCCGCGATGTCTGCCCTCGGTGGATGTCAACCAACTCTCTCTCCACTGTAAAGCTCGGCAGTTCCGATATCGTTTCTTGGCTCGAGTTCATTGATTCATCAAGGCCTGCCATTTTGAACTTATTTTTCATATCTTCATTCAATCGTAAACAATCCGACAAGCGCAACTGTAACGTATCTCTCTCTTCCAATAAATGTCCAAGCTCCATCGTGAGTTCCTCGCACCGGACATCTCTCTGATGCAACATGTACAATGCCAAGTCTAGCTCAGCTCTGGGTACAGCGTCCAATAGATCCCTATTTAAAACATTTTCAGTCTGTTCTCCTTCAGCACCAGGTTTAGTATCAGACGCGAACGATACGTGTTTTTGTATCTTCGCACTGGACGAACGCATCAAATTCTGTAAATTCGTTATCTCGTCATTTAGGCCAACTATCTCAATCTCTTGGTTTTCTAATGCCGCTTGCATTTCCGCTGCCTTTGTTGAATGACTTTCCAATTCCTGATTTAAGTCAACTATTTGTTTATTCAGATTTGTACATTCTATAATCTTAGCGTTTAATGTTTCTAGTAATCTTTCTTTTTCTGCATCTGCTTCATTCGTTATTTGCTCGTGACGACTATCATTTTCATGCATCTTTAACCTCAGGACGGCTAATTCAGATTCTTTCTCGTAGCTCAAATCTTCTACTCTTTTTTCATATTCAATCAGTTGCCTTCTAACATTCTCGAATTCTTCGTTCCTTTGTGTCAATGTTATGGTGTAGTCATGTGTCTTTTGATATATTTCACTCTCCTTCATTCGAAGTTGATTGGTAACTTCCACAACTTTCTCTTCAGCTTCTTTTATTTTACTATGTAAATCTTCAATAACTTGATTCAACTCATCATTGTTTGTTTTGAATATAATTAACTCATTTTGTATATTTTTGAAAGTTTCTTCATATGATTCTTTATATTTATGATTGTTAACAGTAATTTCTTGAATCATTTTCTCATATTCTTCTTGTTGTTCTAATAATTTATTTTCATGGCCGACTTTTTCGTCTTCCATTTCTGAACGTAACATATCTAATTGATTCATGACTTCAGCATATTTAGTTTGTAAGTTACGAACATGCTCTTCTTTGTCTTCTAGTTTATTTTGTAATGAAGTGACTTGCTCAATTGCAATCAACTTACTAGTTTCTTCTTGATTGGAAGATTGTACATTTTCAAGTAACTGCTCATATTTGGCTTCAGAAGCACTTATTTGTGTTCTCAAATCTGATTCTATCTTTTGAAAGTCGGCTTCTCTTTGAGACAGATGCTGCTTCCACAATTCAGCTATTTCAAAGCCACGTTGATCAATGGCGCTCGATACTGAAGAACGCAGCTCAGCAACAGTAGACAATAAATTATCATTTTCACCATTCAAGTTTTGCATCTTGATATTCAAATCATTTATTTGCTCCTGATATTCCTTGGACTTTTGTACTAATTCCTGATTTTCAGATTCTAATTGCAATATTTTTATGTTTGCATCATCCAATTCCTGTTTCAAATGTATACAATGCTGTTCCATAGCACTACATTTTTCAGCAAGAGCTAAACTGTCTACACTTTGTATTTTATCCAAGCCCTGTTGTTCTTCATGCCAAAGTAATTTTGATTTGACATCTTCTAGTTCAGAAAGTGCAGAAGATAGTTGGGTTTTAGACTCAGAATCCAGTTGTTTCAAGTTTAAAATCTCCTCTTGTAAGGCTGAATGCCGGTCTATCAATGTAGCTTTTTCATTTACATACTCTGTTTTAAGTTCTTCATAAATAGTATTTAATTTGTCATATGATTGTGACAAGTCTTTATATTGAATCTCAATATTTTGCAACTTTTCTGTTAATAATTCATTCGTTTTCACTAGTTCACCATTAGCTTTATGTAACTCGTTAATTTGACTTTCAAGCACTTCAGAGTTTTGAATATCTTTTTGGTGATGCTGCAATTGATTATTGAGATTGCTGATTTCATTCTTAAGCGAAGTTTGTTGTATCTGATATTCTTTGTTTTGAAAATTTAATTGTTCCACTAATGACTGTAATTCATCATTCTCTTTCTCGGCTTTCATAAGTTCTTCTTTGAATTTATTTTCATCAATTTTAAGTGCAGAAGAATCTCGTTGTGGTTGGGAATCCTTTGTATCTCCTCCCCATTGCATTGTGGAAAGTTTATCATTAGCTTCTTTGAATTTAAATTTCCATAATTCTATTTCGTTTTCTAATTTCTCCTTCATTTCAGTTAATCTATCATTAGCGTTTTGGAATATATCGTTTTGTTTTCTCAGGGATTCCTTGTCCCTTTTTTCTTTAAGAATATCTGTATTGAGTTCTTCAATTTTCTTCTCTAATTCTTTATTATTTAACCGTAATTCATCTTCCATAGCATTATCGAAGAAGGAGGTCTGAGACATTTGCTTCGCTACTTTAAGTTCATTGGTGAGCAAAACATTATTAGTTTTAAGTTCTTTCAATTTTTTCAAAGCTTTCTGTAGTTTATTATTGCTTACTTCCAGTTCTGCTTTGAGGGAATCATTATCTTTTTTGAGTCGGTTTATTTGGTCTTTTAAATGTGAAAAACCAGGTGTTACTTCGACAACTTCTTCGCACTCACCTAATCCCCAACCTTCATCTGAATTAAAAGGATCTGCCTCTGGGGTTATATTGTCATCTTCATCTTTCTTATAGCAATCATATGCTTTTTTGGCTACTATAATTGGTTCTTCAATTCCCAATTCACCTGTGGGCTGCTTTTGTATGTTTTCTGTGACTTTTTTAGTGACGTGTTTACTTTCGATAAGAGGTACATCCATTTCAGCAAGAATTTGTGATTCAAGAGCCGACATGTCAATGTTCTTTGCATCACCACTCAATTGTTCAATAGTAGATGATATAATCATACCTTCAGTTTTAGGTATACTCATTTCGAATGTTAGTTTTTGATTTTCTTTCAACTCTTTTATCTGTTCATCTTTTTCAGAAACTTTAGCTTGCAATTGTTCATTGGCCTCTTTTAAAGACTGAGTTTCAAAAGTTAGTTGTTCTATTGCAGAGGCAGATTGATATAATTTTGCAGTTAATTCTGATATTTGACTTTCCATATTTGACGATAGTGAAACATTGTTGGACTGTTGGATTTGTAGCTTATTATTTAGTTCTACATTTTCTTGGCTTTTACTATTAACAATAGCATTTAGTTTATTTATTTCAGTTATATACTGTTCTGTATAATCTGGAGTAGTAATCTGTTCTTTATTGGAATATTTTTCTTCTAATTCTTGGTTGATTCTATGAAGTTCTTCTATATCTATGTTTAGATTTTCAATATTGGTTTTATTTTCACGTAGTTTAGCCTCTAATTGAGACACATATTCAGTCATTTTCTCGTACTTTTCACTTAGTACTTTCTTTTCTTTGATAGCATTCTCGATTTGAGTATTGAACTCAGATTCAAGTTCTTCGATTTCATGTTTCTTTTGCATTATTAAAGAATGATGATCATGGGTTATTCTTTTTAAGTTTGCTTCGAGATCACGAAGCTGAGTTTGATACTTCGACACTTCAGACTCCACCGCGTCCAGTTTATTAGCTTTTTCGAGTACAACGCTATAGTGCTCTTGTATTTCAGAAAGAGCTTTCCTTAATTTTTGATTATCCTCGTTCAAATGTTGAACCTTAATTTGTAATTCCTTATTTTCATTATCAATCTCAAAAAGCTGTTTTTCAAGAACCCTGTCATGGTCCATTAGAACAGCTAATCGACCAACTAACTCATCTTCCTGACTAGTATATTCCGTGTAAGCCTTTTGCTTTTCTTGGAGTTGACTACCTAATTGATCAGCTTTTCTTTCTAGCGAATGTCTTCGGTCTTCCATGACAGAAATACTTTCTTCGAGGCGACAAATACGGTTCTTGTATTTGCTTATTTCGGTTTCTAAGTTTTCAATGTATAAATCTCGTTCTTGAATTTTAGCATCATAACCAAATTGAACTTGTGTTTGTTGTTGCTCGTGATGTTCTACTTTGTTTAATAAGTCAGCTATCTGTATTTGTTTTTGATTAATATCAGCCTCTAAGCTAGCTAGTTTTGTTGTTAAATTAGTATTATTTCTCTGCTCTATTTCATGCTCTACTAACTTGTTATTCAATCCGTCAATCTGGGCCTTGTGATGCATATTTTCTTCGCGTGCGAAGTGTAAGTCTTTGTGTAATACGTTGACAGAATCATTTAAGTGAGATATTTCTTGGGAAGCCGTAACAAGTCTCTCCTGCAAAGATTTGATTTCTGCCTGTAGCTGGTTAATATCTTGAGATTTTTGATGTTCTAGGGACATTTTTTGTGACTGTAAGCGGTTAATTTCTTCTTCAGCATGTTTCAGCTTCTCTTGTAATGCTGGAAGTGTCTCAACTTGTATCAATAGCTGCTCTAGTTGCTCATTTTTGGCACATAGCTGTTTTTGACTTTCCTCATAATGTGTTTCAAGTTCACTGTACATTGAGGCCTTCTTTTTAATAGTTATAGCAAACTTCTTTAATTTTTCCATTAACTCTTTGTTTTTGGTCTCCAAAACCACGAATTGTTCAGATGAATTACTTTTCTCAGAAGACAAGTCCTTAAGCTTTCCTTTGGTATCCTCTATTTGTTGTGTTAATTCATCTACATGTTTTTCTTTCTCTGATATGTTATTTCGCAGTTTTTCGTTTTCTATCGATTCCTTTCGAAGTTGTAACTTAATTTCATGAATTTCTTCATCACGTTCTTTAGTTTGAAGCAATATTGCCGACATTTCTTCGGAATGTTTTTGCTGTTGCGTTTGTAATTCTTTAATAAGACTTTGCTTCTCAGTGAATGCTTCTTTTAATTTTTTTAATTCCGATTCAAGAGTTGCATTTTTATTTACCAAGTCACCTTTAAGGCAATGCAACTGCATCTTCTCTTCTTCTAAGATCTTTATTTTGTCCTCATTATCTACTAGCTTCTTCTGGTAGGCCGATATTTGTTTGTTAAGGGATTTGACAAGTTCTGCGTTCTGATCTTTCGCTTTTTCTTCCTCAAGTAATTCAATAGTAGATTTAAGTTTTTGGGAAACATCATTAAGCTTAGTGATTTGATTGATGTACTCAGCCATTTCTTTGTCTTTTTGCTGTAAGCTATTGCCGTAATTAAACATTTGTTTCTCGTACTCTAGTAAGACACTTTCTAGTTCATTTATTTTAGCGTCACGAGAACCGACAGTATTGGCATATTCTTGATGCACTTTCTTTAATTCTTGCTGTAATACTTCATTTGACTGTTTGAATTGGATCAATACATGTTCAGATTCCTTATCCTTCTTTGTTACTTCTAATTCTTGTTTCAGATGATGGTTTTCATCTTTTAAAGATTTTATCTTGTTTTCGTAAGATGCATTTGTTTGTAATAATTCGTTTTGTTTTTGCTGTTGCTCTTCCATGGAAAGTATTTTCATCTGACAATCGCCAATCTCGTCTTCTCTTTCTTTAATCGTATTTTTCAGCTTGAGTATTTCCTTTGTAAGTTGTTTTACGGTCTTAGCTCCCTTATTACCTTTATCGCCAGCTGATTTGTCATCATGGTGAGTATCAACTGGCACTCCATCAGTTGCATCTTCAGTAACCGGCTTAGCAATATCAGCAGTTTCTTTCATAATTTCTATTCTTTCACGTTTCAGGTCTTCGATTTGACGCATTAGGTCTTGGTTAAGATCCTGTAGTTCATGTTTTTCATTGTTCAACATATCAATACTGTTTTGTAAAGCAGAGCATTGATCAGTCAACTCAGTTATTTTTACTAATAATGATTCATTTTCTGTTCCAATTTTAGTCATTTTTTCCATAACTTCTTGTCTTTCTTGTGTAAATAATTCAATTTTTGTGTTTAATTCTTCCCTTTGTTCAATTAAACTGTCTATATTTTTATCATTTTGGGATTCTACATTTTCCTCATGCTGGTCATCAGTTTTGTCTTCACTAATACCTTTGTTATATTCTTCGAGCTCGAGTTTTTCCTGTGTTGTCAAAGACTCGACAATTTCAATTGATTCAGCGGAACTCACTTTCTCTGCACTCAGTTTTTCAAGTTTATCAGTTAGCTCCATGTTTTCTTGGATGTAATTTTCCAATTTATGTGTCATCTCATCTTTTTCTTCTTGAAGGATTTTGATAGTTCCGTTTAGATATTCTTTGTCTAGCTTCAAGTTTTCTATAACAAGTTCTAATTCTTTCCTAGCTGCTGTCAGCTCATCTATCTGTTCTTCCATTTGTACCGACTTCATTTCAGTGCAAACATGATCATTTTGGAGTTGAGATATATCTGCCAATTTATCTTCCATCTCAATATTTTTCTGTTGCAGTACGTGTAGTTCTATAACAAGACAAACAATAAATAGAAGATAATTATTTTGCTTTCAATTGCTTAGATACCTATAAATTATCAACAATTTACCTTGGACTAAGTCAAATTTCTGTGTTTCTAAAACACTTATCGCCTTGAGCCTTGTTTCTGCTAAATTTTCCATTTCTACCATCTTTTTGTAAATGTCGGAATCGGTCACTGTAAATATAATTTAAAACATATTAAGAAACAAATAACATTTATTTACACATATAAACAGACTTTGTATATAGAATTGTAGACTATATGATACTTACGTCTGCCACTATCGTAATCAACAAGATGTAATTGTAAATTGCCCTTTTCCTCTTCTAATTCGGCGACTTTCTGAGAAAGTTGATGTAATTCTTCATTCAGCTTAACTATCTGAGCATTTGCATCAGATACTTTGCTAAAGTTATCAATTGTCTTCTGTAACTGCTTCAACTTCAATTTATTGTTAGACTTCACTTTGATCATATTTTTGTTTGCTGCGTCAATATCGTTGTTGAGGATAACTATTTGTTCTTCAGCAGCTTTTAACTTTTCTTCAAGTTCCGTTATAGCTTTAGATATATTCTGGCCATCAATAACTTTTGTTTCAAGAGTGGATTCTTGTTTTTTATTATCTGTTTCTATCTGTGTTTTTTGATTATTATCTTCTGGTATGTCAGTGCAAAGGCCAATATCAACCATTTTCACAGAGCTCTTTCGTTCTTTAACGATAGGCACGGATTGGAGTTCTGTTATTAATGCATCTTTTTGAGACATTGCATATTCTTTTTCCAAAATATCTTTATTAAGAGATTGGACTAACATTTCTAATCTCGCGATTTCACTTTTAACTGCTTTTTTATCAGTTTCTTGTGGTAATGATTCAGAAGAGAGTTGACTCCAAGGAGATTTAATTTTGGCTGCTGTGTTTCTGCCACCCTTGCGGGTAGGCAGGGGACTTCCCTTTTTACCAGCAGCACTGCTACTTGGTGATTTAGGTTCAATATTAACAGTTGCTAGTTTATTTTCGAGTTCTTTATTGGTTTGCCTAATTTGACAGTTCAATTGCTCCAGTAACTCGATTTTCTTAGTTAACTCAACCATACCAGCTATTTCCAGAGAACCTTTCTCTTCTTCAATATCGTCTTTTTCTTTGGAAGATGGTTCATCAATAGGTATTTGAGATAATTCTTCAATCTTCTCTTGTAATCTTAATATGTCTTGACTTTTTGCTTCTAATTCTTCAGCAAGTTTAGAGTGAGCAACACTTATTTCAAATCTAGATGTCTCCAAAATAGTATTAGCCTCTTCCAAGTTTTGGATTCTTTCTTCTTTTATTCCAATTTCTTTTATTAAATTCTGCTTTTCCTCTTTCCATTCTGTTTCCATTGCAATAAAATTCTCTTGCATTTTTGTCATTTGTTGTCTTGTGTCTTCAAGTAGAGTCATAGAGTCCTTTTCTAAAATATGTAATTTTTAAGATTAACAGATTTTATTAAATACACAATATTATCATCATCTAGTCGAAAGAGCAAAATGACTGGCCCTGCTCTGACTGTCTTTTATTATATTGGGATTATTTGAATAGTAACAAAATACTCACCTTTTTTACTCAAGCTATCTGACATAAGTGATGTCGCTTTATTTTTTGCTTCAATAATTTGGTCCTTTTCGTTGATCTTCTCCTGTAGGTCTAGAATAGTTGTTTCCATTGCTCTCATTTTAACTTGCATCACACTCAATGAATTTTCTTTGTCTTTGATTGTGTTTATAAGTTGAGTAACATCACTGTTATCTGCTATCTGAATTTAAAATAATTATTTATTTCATTAGGGAGGTGTAAAATGGCAACCATTCAGATTGATGTACATATAGTATAATTTTGATTCCATGTTGAGTTGTTTGGCTTTTAGACAGAACATATACATATATACAAAAAAAAAAACATACGCGCCGAATTGAGAACCTCCTCCTTTTTGAATTCAACTGGTTGGATATGAAATGGAACATTTGGAACTCAGTGTACTAAATTAAAAAGGGATTGGATTTCAATATTAAATCTTCAGACTTCTTAGTGCAATGGCGAGGCAAAAACTTTTAATTACCTATTCTATAAATGATAGTGTTCATATGCAACCAAATAAAAAGGTTCTCTAAAATATTATTTTTATACATACCTTTTTAACTTCTACTTTTGTATCTACATTAGATTCCCTCCTTATTGTTGTTGGTTTAGTCATAGGTTTTTTACTTATTTCCTTATATTGTCTTATCCTCTCCATGAGTAATTCTTTCTGTTTTAAGGTGTTTGCTAAGCTTTCACTAATGCCAGGAACTAAAATAAATTTTAAAAAGTGTTACGAAAGTAAAAATATCATGGACTAGCTGTCCGCCGCGGTTACACCCGCGTCTTTGGTTACTGCTCCGCTCCCGTAGGTCGTAGCGTGATGGTATATAGCCTATAGCCTTCCTCGATAACTAATCTATCTAACACTGAAAGAATTTTTCAAATCGGACCAGTAGTTCCAGAGATTAGCGCGTTCAAACAAACAAACAAACACTGCAGCTTTATAATATTAGTATAGATGAAACAACACTCCTGATTTTTTACGGACAAAGGACGAAGTCGCAGGCAAAAGTTAGTCTAATGATAAAATTAATGAATAAATTATGAAAAAGTAAGGTTTAAAAGGCAATTTACTGTTCAAAGCATCCTGGACTGATAATGTAGTGGAGGTGTCGGTTGCAGCAGAGTAGCCAGTTCTCTCACTCATGGTGGATGCCATTTCAGATGCCGTGTCACACACATCATCCTCTTCTGAAATAGGAAAAGAATTAAATATGAGAAATGATGTAATTATATATCTTTTAATTTATATTATATAAAACAAAGACACCACACATAATTAGTGGATACTAGAGATGTTATGGATATGATATTTCGGATCTGGACAGATAAGAATAAAATTATATCAGTTTCGGATACGTTATTATTTCGGATTATACGTTAGTTTCGAATAGTTTTGGTTACGGATATTAGATTTAAGTAAAATATAAACACAAATAGTATGTAATAATTTGGTTTTATTTATAGGTTTTACCTAGTCTAGGTTATCATTTGGTATTATAATTAGTCATAATAGGTAAGTAATTATTTAGAGCAAAATTCACGTGGCGCGCGAGCGGTGACACAAAAACCTGTCGAAACATGTCGTTTTATTTAGACCCTTATTCGAAACTATCCGAAACTTGTAAAATGGATACGGTTACGGAGCTCGATAACATTCCTGGTGGATACGCCCTATATGCAATGTTTTAAATTTATTAAGAAATGTTTTCTTTAAAAAAATAACATAGTATTGTGGATAAATATTGTATGTGCCATTATCAGTCAACCATGAGTAATCTAGTTTCTTTATTACACCATATAATATTAATTTTTATTTATAAAATATTAATATAATAATTATATAACCTTACCAAAAGGCCTTCCCAACAGCTCTGCAGTTGCTTTGCGGTGTTCTTTAATCCTCTTTGATACAAGTGCTGCATTTTCAAGACACTTTTGTGCACGTTCAAATTTTATTTGCCTTTCAGAAGAAATGCGCTGAGATGTCTAAAAATAGTTATTAAAAATGATTTTTACTAGAAATTATCAATAAAATATTAGTATATTTTAATAAATTGCATAAAATATTAGTCTGTATTGTTGTTTATTATTAGCAATATGGCTGTTGTTTTTATAGCCAGCTGATGTCAAAAATGATAGAATATAACATTCACGTAAGAATGTCCAAGATATAGTTACATAAAATAACTCAACTTCTTTAAAACTAAACTATTAAGAAAATTGTTATGACTCCATACACCTTATTGAATTACGTAGTATTCTAATAGTCATTAGCAAATCGAAACATCAACGTCCTTGCATTGCTCGTGTTATGCAAATATTAAGTTAGATTCGTATTCAAATTGTGTTAGGTATTTACCTTAGAAGTTTTTACACTTCCTACGACACTAGACACTTCGCTAGGTGATGCTATATGGCTGTCAGCAGTATCAAGTTGTCCCCTTTCGGGAGGATTATTGTTTTTATTGTCCGACATAGCTTATTGCTCTCTGCCAACATGAATAATAGACGTAGTACGCGGTGCACAATCACTTATCAAAACACTTTTTAGAAACAATTACAACGAAATAACAGAAATATTAATAAAAAGTAACCAACTAATTATCAAAATATTTAGCCACCACCACTGAGTACTGCACTAATTGCCAATGTAGCTTGCCATTACATTTTTTATCCACGTCAGCAATGGTACTACTAGAAAAATAAAGTGAAGTTGTAAATGACAGCTGACAGTAATCATGACAGTTATCGTTATAACAAGATTATATTCTCGACATAACTATCGATCATCAAGTTGTTGAGATTCGGCGAATAATATTCTTGCTGTTGTGTCGACTTGTGCGTCAGACCACAGAGTACATTGAGTGACCCAATGTACTCTGTGATCAGTCTGACCCATGAAGGTATAGATAAAACTGGAGCCCAGACTTTGAATACCTACTTGAAGCTCAAAAAATGTATCGCTATCTCGCTCTCTGTGGTCTCACTTTCTCTTTTTAACTTAGGATAACCTCCTAAGTTAGAAAGAGAGAGTCAGACCACAAGAGAGCGAGAAGTTTTGTAGGTATTTGACTCAAACTTTTGTTCGAAGTCTTGACTCCAGTTTTATCTATACCTTCATGGTCTGACCCCATAGTCTAAGGTCTGACCTAAGGGTCAGACTGATTAATACCTGTTTTGGTTAGGATAGCTGGGTCACGATCACCTCGCGTATTCTATACTCACATTCCTCAAAAATAAAGGCTCATTAGATTATGCTTTTTAGTTTACTTTAGCCTTTGGTGGAATACGCCTCAAAGGCTATTTTATCTACAAAAAAATAAAGAGATTGTTTACGATAAAGATAAAATTAATACGGAATCGGCACTTTAAATGGAAATAGTATTTACTGCATACCTGTGTGTGTACTCCTAAAGTAAGTCGACCAGCGGACAAGCAAGCGACATTTCTGTGTCAGTTTTGGCTTTTCGTTTGGACTTCCGGTTCAGTCATTTTTATTTGTCTATGGATGAGCCATGGATGAGCCTCATGGAAAAAGAGCTGCCAAGTGCCACCTTGAAAAGTCAAACAACACAAAATGGCCGACAAAAAGTACGTGTTTCGACTCGTTTCATGAATAATGAACCCTATTCTGTAATGTAACAATGACAAAATATGGTGGCTTGGCCATGTTTTGACAGAAACTACACACGTAAAGTAAAGTTGCGCATCTCCATTTTCCAATAGCACTATCTTTATGTCATTTCTTTGCTATTCATTATTTTGTCATTTTGTCAATGCAAAAATTGCAAAATTTGTCAATCGAAAAGAATTGGTCATATGTGAAACTTGTTTTATAGTAGTTTTATGGTTCTAATCACAAATTATTTCAATGGCATCGAGAATCCAGGTAAACCATATGATGGACAAGTTTATTGTTCACTGAGTACACGCATGTTTCATCATTAATTTACAATGATTACCTTGTAGAGATTACCTTGCTGTAAATTGACGCGTAGTTTATTTTCAGGCTACAGCTCGTCAACTATCAAAAACTTTTAAGAAAAAGAATAGGTTTGAAATAGGCATTGCCTCTGAATTACCTGTCGCTTATAAGAAATTCTGGCGTGAGTGGAAAGTGTTGAAGCCTGTTGCCGTTCACTATATACCTCAGGAAGGGAAATGGAAGCGCGACGACCTTACTGGGGAAATACTGCCAATCCAGAACATCCCAATTCCATTGAAGTATCCGTCGGAGATCAATGAGGGCTTATGGGGTGGCGAGGCTGTAGTTAAAGGTATGTATGTAAATAATAGTGCACAGGTTAGGATGTCACTGGCCTTTAAGATGATTAACAATTCCTTTTAAATTATAGGCTTTCAAAAACGTGATCCGCGACGACGTAGGGTACCACATTTTTGGGTACCTGTATTGAAGAGGACTGTTGTGAAATCTGAGATCCTAAACACCCATCTGTCGGTAACGGTGACTGACCGTACAATAAGTTTGATCAATGACCATTATGGTTTTGACCACTATTTACTGAAGACACCTGCATGTGATTTAGTGTCCATGTTAGCATTGAAGTTAAAGAAACGAATACTGATTGAATTGATGAATGGGTGTCCTCGTTATGAATATGATCCGCAGAAACAGAAAGAAGTGTATGAGGAGTATAAAACATATTTAACATCGGTAAGTTATATTTTGATATTACTAAATAATATTAGTTCTTTAAAACATCTGTTGATGCAAAGAACAAAGAGTTATAAGTCTTCTTTCTGGCTCAAATCTGACCCAAGAACAGCAATTGAGAACATTAGGTGTTGACTAAGCCATTTTGATGTGTGGGCTAGAATCGCCATTCATACATTGCAGGCATGATGACATGATGCATGATACACATTTTTCTTGTTCAAGATGTCAGTGGTTTGTACAAGTAATCCGTCGAGTGTCGTATATACTGCGAAGGCCCACCGATTGACAGGCTGAACAAAATCCTAGCCAAGATCTAAAATGGACAATAAATGACTGCATGACATAACTGACCATAAATATTATTGTTTCAGTATACTCCAGAAGAAATAGAATGGTATGGGCTCACATGGTATGAGGCGCTATGCAAGCTCGCCAAACAGAAAGAGGCTGCCAATAGACCAGTTCCTTTAAAAAACATGTACAGAAAAAATCTAGTTGAAAAATTGAAAGCTGCAGGAATTGAGTCAACCAAGACTTCACCTGAAGAAATATCGTAAGTACTTTGCCTATACATTTTGTTTATTTGATTGATTTGGCAATAGCTATAAAACTGGCGAATATAAAAATAGATGTAGATTGTATGCAAGATGATTTGAAAAGGGAAAAGTGAACACTTGAAAATAAATTGACATAGAAGACAGGTTTATAAAGCAGATATATGAAGTTTATACCTGATTATTAATTAGGTATTTAATTATTTAAAAACACGTAATTATGAATAATTTATTTTGTATGTATTTATTTAAGGTCTACTAACAGCCGTAACAGTGGTGTGTGGTATTTGTTATTAGTATTACTGCACAACCAATTACAGGTAAACACAACATATAATGTGTTTACACTAGGACACAAGATGTTTTTATCTAGTCTACAATATTTAAATTTAGAACAAACAATTTTCTTATAAACATGACACAAAATGTAAATAATACATTATTCAATAGCCAGACATTACAGAAAAATATGTACTTTATCTTTGGATATTTCTGTTCATACCTGAAACTATTCAATTATAGAGTCGTAGGTCATCAAGGCTCTAGTAAAAACTGTACTGTTGTGCCTGGGTTTTACAGGAAAACAAATTATTAGTTTTTTTATTGTTTCTCTTGTAGACAGGTACAGGTAAATTGAATGTAATTCTACCATGTTGTGTTACCATTGTATTGTTAACTTCTCATTTTTTATTATAATCAATCAGATCATTTACAAACTTAACTGAATCATGTTAGTTGTATAAGTAAATACTACACTCCGTCATAGTATGCAATTACTAATTCACGTTGTGTGCAAAGGAAAATTGAATATTTATTCGTTATAGTTGAAATGATAATAACTTTTCACTAACACTTTTCTTTATTCTTTTCAGGAATACAACATCATGGCTATCAAAGATGAATCCCTTTGGTAAAAAGGACGAAGCTTAATGTTGTACCTAGTCTTGTGACGATAAATAAAATTGTTGTGTTTTTAGCGAAGTGTAACATTTCATGTAGATGTGTTTATTGCCAGAGATAGTCTTTAATTTAGAATAAATAAGTAGGTGTTACAAATGAAATGTAGTTGTTATGAATTTACAACATTGTGTGTGTTCCCATTGTTATAAACACTTTGGCTAGATAGATCTATATACATACATATCTATCTAGCTAAAGTTTTTTTGGACCAAATATCTCTTATGATTGATGCATCCAACTGTTAGGTAATCAACCCCACTACTACTACAGTAATGATGATAATAAACCTTTTGGAAGTCCACCAATCCAAAATCACACTAACAAATAGCATTGATTAACAACAACTATTGAGCCATAAATTATAGGAAAACATGCTTGAATAATTATGAAATTAAACTCAAATAAAGATTCATTTTGAATAATTTTAATATCAGAATATAATGAACATAGTATATAACAATGTAATACCTATACAATATCTGTTGTAAATGAAACACTAGCCCAAAAATATGGTTAAAAGAATTATCAAAATTTGTAACGGAATACAGTAAGTAGCAATGTTTTTACAAAGGTATTTGAATAAAAAACATAAAACACAAATAAATATTTTAGCCTTTTTAAACAAGTTATTTTCATAAATATTTTGGTTTTTTAAAGTAGAAGTTTTCACACATATACTTGTATACTTAAATAAGACTACTTGAGATTGCAATGCAATATTTCTAATAAAATAATTTAAAAATGCTGCACAACCTACGCCACACTTTGATAATGGATATTTTAATGCTAACCTGTTTGAGTCCTCGCCTGTTGTTGTTATCGAAACAGGTTTTAGTCAATTTTGAATGAGACTTGTATGACTGTGCTTGATCATTGTTTTCATACAGCCAAGAGGTGTTTGCACAGCTGTAGTTTGCATTGTTGACACAATTTGTAAATAATGTTGTCTAGAGAAGTTGTATGCATAATGCAAAAAATCTATCAGTTATAGGAACACAATGTACTTATTTACTATTAGGCTACATATGTGATTATAGTATATTAGGTTCCAGATTGGGCCTTGGCATTAGAGGGAGACATTAGGATACACATAACAGTATTGTAAAGAGTCGCTAGCGGTTTTTTTAATATGTTAGAAATCGGAAGTGAGATTTAAATTTTGAATATTATGGTAAGCAAAGAGACCTACTCTACTCTCTAGCTAGGTATTTTTTCCAGAAGGAATTCACATCCCTAACTGTAAAATACCGAAATCTCGATACTCGAAATCGCACTGACACACTTTCGAGCGGTATTAATCGAGAAACAGCTTTCAATCGGATCATAGTCAACCCGTAAGTCGTTAGCCCTGACATGATGGTGCAAAAAATCCGTCTACGTACTAGTCCGATAGACATGGTACTGCAATTGCTGATGCGTCAAATAGAGAGTGTATGCATGTTCTAAGTGATGGTGCACTCTATGGGCGAGTCGAGCGGCATGGTGTCGGCCAGCAGCGCGGCCACGGCGCGCGCCAGGTACGTCATGGTGCCGTACGAGCCCGACGGCGCGCTGTCGTACAGGTGCTGGCACACGCCCGCCGCGCCGCCGCACACCAGCGCGCCGCTCGCCGCGCGCGGCGCGTTTTTGGCGCAGCACAGCGTCGCGTCGCCGTTGCAACGCGTCTGGAAACAAACCGCCTAGCTTGTTACATACGCGCTACACATTGTTAATCCTCCGCCTTTTAGCGTGGAGATTGTAATACAAGCAAGTGTGACACGCTTCACCGTGCCACATTAATTAATATCAACATGCATCTGAGATTATTAATCAAATCGACTGTTTATTTACGATTTAAAACTTGATTATGGCAGCATTTATTGTAGGAGGGAACAATCTGCAGTGTAATGATTGTATGTCGTGATTACATAGTAGTCAATAAATTAACCAGAAAGAACAAAATTAAAAATACCATCTCACCTGATCATCTAAGAATATTTGGTTGGCTCTATGAACCAATGTCTCAACTTCGATCGTCCCGCCCAGATGTGCTACGGCTTTATACTCCACGACTAAGGTCAGTACCATAAGGGCTTCGACCACCAGTTGTCGGTATTCCGGCTGAGGAATCGAGTTCAGTACAGTTTCTACTGCGAGCGCGAATTTTAGCTCGCCAGAAGTCATTTCTTGAGTAAGGTTCGGTTGTAAGGTTTTGCCTTGAATTATTAGGCCTTGGCACTGGAAAAAAAATATTCGACCTTGATTATGTCAAAATTGGATGATGTAGAAAGAAAAAGAGCAATTATGAGCACTGCATCCGATCCGACTTTGAGAAATTTCGGTCCGAAACTGTAGCCGTAGTACTTTTGTATGAGGGGTACGAATCTAGTCAATCAAACTTCGTCTGCACTAGGATCATTTGTAATTCCGATGGAATTTGGATTCGAATTGGATGCAGTGTAAACGTTCTTGTTGACAACCAAAAACAAATGTAAAATTTTGCTGAAAGTTTAGAATTATAGGTGGCTTATTTTCATTGAAATGGATGAGGTACCCTTTCCAAGACTCCCCACACGCGCGGATAGAAGTCTCTTGGCACTCTGTTGAGGGCTCCGTCGAGTCGTCGTCGACGCAACCACTGGCCTTGACGGTCCGGCTCAGTTGTAGGTGCTGCGTACAGATATAATACACATGTGTTTGTTAGCTACCCTTATAAAAAAAAAGCTTACATAAGTAAAGTAAGTCCTAAATGGATTTTCATACTTACAGTCTTCAATCCCGCCCTGTAGTGTTTGCCCTTCTAAAACAATCTGTGACTTTTTGCCATATCTATGAGACTTGTTGCTCACTATTGAGAAGTTACCGCGACCAACTGTAAACAAACATGAACATTTGACAACAGAACGATGTTTTGCTTCTTTAACCACACGACTTCATTAATAAATAAAGAGTTAATCGGGACACAACCCCATTAATAAATGAACATAATGGTTGTATTTTTAACATTATTTGCAGTAAAAAGGTACAGCAAACGAAATACGAAAAAACAATTAATGACATGAAAAAAAAAATACATTAACAAATTCAGTCTCAGACATAACATCTAGAATTGTGTATGTGTGTGTAATGGATCATGTTGTCTGATTAATAAATATTATTATATTATATTCCTTTTTCCTGAAAATTTCCATCTGGCAGACTTGAACTGCATTGCGTGATGCAGTCGCTTTGTTTTTATAGCACTGCGTTTCATATTTCATATCCTTCATGATACAAAAATTTCGATGCGTACGCCCATTTTACAAACGAATTGATATAGAATTGCTAACGTTATCATAAAGATCGATATTGTAGGACGTGGGTCTGAAAACCATAGACGCCACCGGACTTTTAATTTGTATCTTTATAGACTTAGCAATATGTCGCTTGTGAAATGTGAATACTCGTCCTAAAAAAGAACCATGAGGACCACCGTTGGACAAGGAGTGGTATAAAACTTCGGACACAACAATATTAGGTATATTTGAGACCAGCATAACACACTTCAAATACAAAATCGAATGCAGAGGGACGTATTCACAAGGTTACAACAGGGTGCATTCAGACATTAACATAAGCAAAACTCTACTGTCACAGAACCACTCGCCTTTACTCTTACTGATTTTCCCCTTTATTAAAATTGTCGAATTTGCTGCAAAAAGGAAACATTCGTTCAGATAATTACTGTTACTAACCTCGACTAAAACATACATTGTAAATCACAAATAAGTACTTATACATTTATATACAGGATGTTATGAGCAGTTAGTAATACAACAACAATTGTATCTTCAAACATAGATAACATTTTCAGCAGTTAAAAGAGAAGATTATATACAAAAAAGTTATTTTATTCTCATGAAGTTCTATCTCCTAAATGTAAAGCTGTAAACGTATTACGATACCTAAAATGACAACTAAATTCAAGCTTAGTGATGTTTTTTTTTACATTATAGCATCATACTGTAATTATTATTTCTGTGTAGTCTATGCATTATCAGCTTATAATGTTCATTGATCGAGAGGGAGTAATCCACGACGCTGGTTTTTCTGTGAAGCACTTTTAAATAAATAAAATAATATTTACCGCTATTGATAGCAAACTCCTTTCCGCTGAGTATATGGTGCAACAGATTCTTCATCTCAAAAGGCGACAAGTTCAATAAATGCTCTGACGCCTCTTCGCCATCGCATGATAATGTCCGTGATAACTCTGTGGCCATTACCTGAATAAAAAAGTATTTAATCACTAAAGAGTTTGTGCACTTGTATAAGCAGTGCTTATACAGCATGTAACAAAAACCCTGTCCGATCCTTAAGGGTATTAATCGGCATCGTACTGCGTACACATATACGTAACCATTTAATGGATTTGAGATTATTATTTTTCCCCAGTGAAAAAAAAAAAAGAAGAAAGAAGAAGTAATTAAATTAAAATAAAACATAAAAACTGATCAACGGCAACACTGATCTGACAGGGTTTTTGTTACATAGTGTAGAGCTCACTGTTATTTTATATACTGGTTGAAAACCCCATCTCCATACTTGGATTAATCCTATTCTGTATTTTTTAAGATTAGCGCTTTCAAACAGATAGACGCGGCTGGTTGACTACGTAGTGAAGTGGAAACCAATCAGTTCATTATCTAAATGAATAAACCTACCTGTATAATAAGTCCGACACGCAGACGCAACATTTCGAGGAACAGTTGCGGCTCGGTGCGGATGAACATGGCGAGGTAGACCAGCAGCTCCTGCGTCAACATGGCGGTACTCTCGTCGTCGCCGTATGCCTGCGCACAACAAGATCACGATGACTAAAATATGGTTTCTTGCGAATCGCAGCGCAGAGTGGTTATTTTACTGCCAAGGATATTATAGGGGCAGTACGCTACGTTACGCTTTTTTATTTTCGACTTCATTTTAAATTACAGAATGTTGATATTTGTTTGCCAGTTACTGCGATTTGTACATATGTTGGTAAAAATATACACAATGAGCGTATGTATATGATTTAATATTAACTATTATCAATCATTCCACTTGCCATCTTATGCCATGACGCCCCTTCCCTATGACGGGAAGCAGTGTCATTGGATATGAAATAGTAGGAAACAGGTATAATACGCGTGCTTGAAGAAATACACAGCAAACTTCGACTTCTAAACACACTGATATGGTACTATGGCATGGCTTACAGACTAATAACCGTTGCTCGCTGTTGCGCCAGCGCAAGGGGTAGTATTGTTTTCACTGGTACGAAACTCTTATTTCTTTTATTCTCAAAACATCGACAAAAAATCGACATGTTGAGAATCGGCGTAGAGGGATTAATAGTTCCCTATTTCATTTTGAAATTAGGTGCTCTTGAAACATTTTAAAAGTATTATTATGTAATGCTAGAACCCGTACATAACTAAAGTTTAGCCCAAGAAGTGAAGGTAATAACAAAAAGTAATGAGCATTCACAAAGTTACGATGATAAGAGAAGTAGGTACCTACGTATGAACGTTAGTCATTTTTATATTAACAGTTTTTATTACCTTTCTCTGTTCATTCCCCTGATTTTCATGGCGAAATGACTGCATGCAACAAACATTTAAGCTTTATTATGTCAATATTATAGTTATGGTAAGTTTAATTCTACGCGTTACGGGAATTAATCAGCAAGTGACTGAACATATTTGTATAACTAAGAAGTGTGAAGATCCCGCATAGATAGATATGCAACGGACTTATAAGAGTCAGCGCAGATAGACATCTTGAACAAAATCACAACTAAAGCGTAGTCTACAATAGGGTGCAAGAGATGATTCCCTGCGGTGTGTGCGTGCATATTTTAACTTAAAACATGATAGCAAATAAATATAATTGAAATACTTGTTCTGTTTTTCTCTCCGCGCTGACCCTAAGTCGACAGTTCCATACTCGCCCAAACGATGGCTTAATTTGACGTTAATTCTGGCTCTCCACATTTATTTGGATATGTCGCCTTTCATACACACAGTCCCATACAAATATATTGAGTTCCTGTACAAGACATAAGCTCCACAAAACGACACAATGTGACAATACCAACATACCTGATGAATTAATTGCCTAAGTTCATTTTCAGGCAGTGGCGCAGTGATCGTATGTTCGTTATGAGGTGGCATGCCCACTGTGATCTGTTTCTGTCGCACGAGCAAGTCAGTAACTGCCTTAGCGAGATCTTCTACTCTCTTGCCGAGCATGCCAGCAGTGTGACGGACCAGGCCCCAGAGCTTTTGGGTGCAAGCCTTCTCATACAGGACTTTTAAAAGGTCTTTTACTGTGACCATTTTGCTGTTTTCTTGCATACCTGTATAAATATGTTAAATAACATTACGCGTGTAATCCCCGAAGGGATAGGCAGAGGTGTACCCATTAGTACACCCACATTTCGCAAGTTATGTTTAAGTCTCATGCGGCGAGCCTATTGCCATGAACCGGGCACAAATCCAAACTCCGAGGCTACTACTGCTGGAAAACCTCAATAACACTTTACCCGACCTGGGAATCGAACCCAAGACCTAACGCTCAACAGTCGTACTTTCGACCATTAGACCAACGAGGCAGTCTAGAAATACGTTAGTGTATTTAAAACTATACTACTTGTTTCTAATCGTAACTTTTACGGGAAGTAAAAGGACAGACTGTTCACAAACCCGAAAAGCATTAACCTAATAACTTTAGTTTTGGAAGTCGGTGGCTCTACAAAACCAAAGTCGCAGACTTCCAAAACTAAATTTATTTTTTATTTTGTAGTTTTTGAAGGAGGTTAATTTTTTGTAAACAAGTTTTTACTCTCGAACAAATTCAAGTAGGTATACCTGTACTAAAATCAAGTCCATGCGTGTCGACGAGGTACTGCAGTATGTCTCCCTGCTCGTCCAGATTCTCGGTTTCTCTCAACATGGTGATCAGTTCGTCAGTCTCCTGCTCGGCGTACACCGAGTTTGACTCGGAGGTCGTTCGGTTGCGGACGATGCCTGCTAGGTTCTTGTTTATTATTGCTGAAAATAATAATACGGTAAGGGTAAGGTGTAACCCTAGGTAAGATAATACGTCGTGAAATAAAGTCGTGTTACATTTTTGTTCATCAAGTACGAGTAATTGCTCAAAGCAGCACTTTCATTGCCTAACTACAAGATAAGTAGAAAGTATGACAATCAAATTGACCCCAAAAACTCATTTGCTTTGAGTGGAGAAATTATTATGCATTACAAAACATACAACAGTTTCCGGAACTTTCAAATAGATTTTTCGCCAAAAAAATCTTAAATAAAATAAATAAGCACCTACCGGTCTTTATACACAAGAATACAAAGTACAAGGTGCTTACCTTCCGGTGGCGATGGAGATTTCTCTTTCGTCACTTCAATAGTAGGGGTATTAGCCAACAAAGAAGTCGTGGATGTTCCTCTGAAAAATATTAAAAAAAAATGAAATACCATTAAACTTGAGGAACAAAGTAAATTCGTAAAATACCGAAAATTCTGGTGCAATACAGGCAAGATTGCAGTCATAGAAAAGTATGGGAGAAATAAGCAAACTTGCACAAAAGTATGCCAGTGCGTCATTAAAAGTTCTGATTGGAGATAACATAGATGATATGTCATAACAGAGGCTTATAAAGCAACAGTGGAGTTTCCAACAAATCATTTTTTTTTTAATATTTAATTTACAAGGAGTCAGTCAGTAAGAAAGATGATCTGATGAGAAGCTAGATGCTCGTTCTAAACAGTAGGTTTCTATGGAGAAGAACGACCAAAAAAGTCTTTCTTGTTTTCAAGTTGGACTTACTTAGTAACAGCCCTTCGCTTGGCGTCCTCCGGCGACGGGCTACGGCCGTAGGTCGCAGGGTCTACGTCGAGCCAAGACGGCTTGCGTTCCAGAGATCGACCTATAGATTCACCTTCCATTCCCAGTGTTTCAGCTGTAAGGTAAACTTGAATTAATATGCGAGGAGGCGTTTCCAGAAAAAAATCTTTAAAAACATCAATAATCGAATGTATCCAGAGCGAAAGAAGCTGTTTCAGCATGACTAGCAAAAATAAACTTTAAAGCTGTTACAATAAGATAGTAAAAAGCAGTATACTTGCGTAAAATCGAGTGGATACTTTTGTAAGATTAATTTTAGACCATATTATTATATCAAGAAACAAAGAAAATATATATAGAAACAAAAAAAAAGTCTTGGAAAAACGTACAATCCACATTTATAGACCTCGTCTTCTTGATAGCGCCGCGCACAGACATGCGCCGGCGCAGTGCGCGTGCATTACGTGCTCCGGCCGGACGAGGCAGGAAGCTGATCTTGTTGCTAAACGATTTCAATAAATGGTCTTCTAAATAGGTTTGAACCTCTGGGTTCAGTTCTGAAATAAATACAGTCAATATTTTTAATTTTATGTGATGATCTTTATTGAAATAGGTACTGAAAAATACACATGATCGCAAGTTCGCAAGATAGTTTTTTTAGTTAGATAGTTTAGTTTAGTTTTTTGTTGTTAGCTAAAAACTTGCCAAAACTTGCAAACGGTCAATATGTAATAAATAAAATGAAAAAAGTGAAGTATACACTTACTGTCAGGATATCCATCCTCTTGGCTGCCAAGGAAACTCAAGTTCGTAATGGCGGACGTGCTCAAAAACTCTCCAAGGTTCCCAAGAGTCACTCTAGTTCCATTGATATATCCAGACTTGAGCTTCTTCATAGTCGTTATCATTGCCATTGGGATCTTACCTTGGTCTGAAATATTAACGAACAAGTTTAGAATATTAAGTAAAAATTAAAAAGAAGTTTCATAGCTTTGAAAGCATGATTGTGAAATTAATTTTGTTAGTAATGGACTTTTTTGGTAATTGGATTAGTAAGAAAAGATATACAGCAACCCGTAAACCGTTGGCTGTTAATGCGTACACACCACATACATAAACATATACTGGCCACTCAGTCATCCCCATAAACCATAGAAACATTGTATTTGTATGACGTAAGCATTTGCGGAAAAGATTACCTTCACCTCCTCTATTAATTTATACACCAAACAATATGTATAGGGTGACTTAATCATATAAACATTAGTGAGAAATGATGTATGGCTAATTAAATTTTGTTGCAGAGTTAGACATAAATAATATTAAATACATAATCATTTACCGCGATCAATCTATTTTGCCATTATTAACATTAACGCCTTCACACAAAGTTTAGTTTGTAATGCAATTTGAATTTTCCAATGTTAGTTTTGCCATTCTAAACTTAGCGTAATTTACATGACAATTAGATTTATATACATTTGCGTTTTCTTATTGGATTTCATGTAGCCATACAACATCACACACAACATACAAATACCTTTTCCAGAGACAGACAATAATTATTCAATGTTACCTAACAAATACTCCGTAGCGAGCAACGTTATCGTCGGCCGGCCAAGCATTTGTTTCCAGCTCATGCCAAGGAACGCGACGTTTGCCGTAAACGTGCTGGCGAGTAGAGCCGGATCGCGCGACATGTAGTACTCTTCGTAGTCGAAGTTCTATGACACACCACACCCATGCGGGGTTATTGTTTAATAGGGAATGTAGGGACGTGGGTGTAGCTAGAGTTAAGGGATACAAATAAAAGGGTGCCAAAAACTGAGCATTGAAATTTTAAATGCATTGAACCAGCAGCTTGAAATGTTATTTTCCACCATCTACTTGATTTATTGATTGATTTTAAAGTTCTTTTTTATGTTTGGGAAGGTATCAACCTAGCTGCACTCACAAGGAACCAAATTTTATCTTCTACAGTTTACTACGACTACCTGGATCTAGGTGACGTAATTCTAGCATGAGCGTACCCAGTTCTTGGCCTGGGCGGAGGGAAGAGGTACGTCAAATATTACTTTACGCAGGCATAGGTATACGTAATTCATTTATTTGTTAATTGTATGGGAGGCAGGAAAGGTCCAGAGGTGGCAGTCCAGATGCAGGAGGGGGGAACAGCTACCCCCATACCGCCTCTTGGTACGCCCATGAACAGCAGGTTTTTTCTCTAAATGCCAACAGACACCACTAGCACTACATGTCAATAAGATTTTTATATTTTTCTGACAATAGGTATAGTTGGAAAAATGATGACCTATGTATAATAATGAAATATGCCCGTTGTCGTGTCTCTACAGGTTCCACATAAAATAGTAATAAAAGGAAATGAACCATCACAATAAATAAATAAACATGTCAACAACCAAACTAACACTCTACCTACAGGGTAAATGTTATTCATGAACGAATCATTCTGAACATTATATAAACATAGATGGACAAAACCAGCAAGCAAACTTTCCAAAATAATAACGCAAAAAAAAACAATACCTAAGTGCATTTGATTCAGGGTCAAGACAACAAGTGGTCTTCCAAGAAGGTTTTGCCAAGAGGACTTCAAGAAATTAATTTCTGCTTTGAGGGTGTCAACCATAAGATCGTAGTCAGAGGCGATGTAGAAACGTGTCATGTCAGAAAACTAGTGAATAAATTAAACAAAAAAGTTTAATTATGAAATTCAAATTGTTTTTTTATAAAACAAAAAAGAAATAATCACTCTATATAAAATAATATTTGCATTTGCATTGTCTTATGAACCAAACTTTTTATGTTGGTTTTGTTTAATGTATGCATAAAGAAATTAAGTAGGTACCTGAGGTGTGAAGGCAAATATGCGGTCGTTCAAAGAGTACAGCTTACTCGTACTTAGGATACCTACATCACGCGACTTTCTGCCAGACAAGCCCAATTTCTTGTTTCTACCTGCAATATTAAATGAAGAAAATTATTATTATTCCACAAATTCATCAGCCTATTAAATTGAGTATCTATGGTAAACAAATAAGAACTCTATGACATGTATTTCAAGTCTTTTATATCTTTATAGACAACTTTACATAGTAAAGTAAATGGTAAAAGTATTGTTTGATCACAAGAACATAATAATATTTGCTAATTTAAATTATTATTTACAGTACTAGCTTCTGACATGAATTCCTCCACATGGAAGTTAATTAAGTATACCATAAAACCTATGACACTCGGCAACAGTGTAGCTTTCTGTCAATACAAGAATTTTTGACATCTTTTTATAATCAAAAAATAAGAAAAACAAAAAAAGTTTATAATATTATGCTTTACAATTTTAAATGTTATTTATTAGTAACTTATCTTACCCAGATATGTGTACAAATGGCTAAGAACCCTAGCTGGTTGAACTTCAATAGGGGCCACTTCAGTAATAGTCTGTACATGCAAGTCATACTCCAACAATTTGTCCCTAATATCATTGGTCTCAGCAAGTATCACAATTTGGACCACCACATCAGGTTTTTTCTCTGAACATAGTCTCCTATTGAGAGGATCTAATTCACCAACAGCTAAAAATCCCTGAAAATGATAAAGAAAGCATTATTTATTAAAAAAAAAAATCAATAAACAATTTGTGAAATAAGGGTGCCATTAGATTTACCTCTTGTAATAACTTCCCAAGTATGTACAGTGATTGAGCCCATATGAAAGGGCACCTGCCAAGTGGTATGCGTTCTTGGCTCCCTGGATTCTGCTGTTCCAAGTCAGCCTTGTCTATTGGCACTGAATACAACTCGGGAACTAACTTAATCCCATCATCTTTCCTTATCATTATTTTTTCTAACATCTGTGTATACTCAGCAACATTGTTTTTGTCTCCTTTGAAGCAGTAATCCAATATCAGGTAGCAGAAGAATAAAGGCCACTCACATTCTATGTTTTCAAACATTCTCAGTTCCCACGGCTCATAGTAAAGCCTATTGGGATCCTCTCTAGGTGTTTTGTGACCATCCCTGAGGAACCTCTTGCAACCAAATTTTCCTTGCATTTTAGTGACAATAGTGTCTCTTGTTATAGCAATCAACTGTGGATCATCTACTGCAAAAGCTGGATAACTGATAATTGAAAGTAAGCCTGAATCTAACTCTTTACTATTTGATTCTCTTGGTAGCATTGATTGCAGCACAGCTTGACATTTTTGTGCTTCATCAGCCAAAACATGGATTACACTAGAAGGACCGCCGCGAGCACCAAACAGGTCCAATTCATTCATAGCTTCTAGAGCTGCTTTGGCCATACCAATAGAGCTAGCATTCAACTCCGGCAGGCCGTGGTTGGTCTTGTCACCTCTTTCCCAAATACCATAGTCAGGAGTGCAGTAAGCAGATTCAATGTAAAATACTAAATTCTGAATGAATGAAACTTCATCTAAAGAAAATACAATTTGAAGACCAGAAGCTGTCATTTGTGCAAGAATAAGGAGATACAGAGAAATAGCATCAATCTGGAGGTGACCCCATTCTGTGTCCTTTACCACAGAGCGGCCGGTGGTAGATGAATACTTGGCATGAAGGGAATCCAAAGGATGCTGAGTGCTCTTGAACTTCTCCACTTTATCTTTTTGCTGCATCATAGCCATGAGCAGACCTGTGAAAAACACAAGTTAAAGTTTATACAAATTCACACAGAAGCAGCAGACATATTGAGCTGGGTTTTTAATACAAATAGCTGTTCCTATGAATTACCTCTCATCAGCTTGACACAACTTTGTTCTAATTCGTAGGTTTTGGCACGATCTTCGTCTTGATCTGCAATTTTCTTAAACGCCATGGAGAGCCCCCATACTGCCAATATGCAGTACAGGTTGTCCCTAATCCACGCGTGGTCATTGTGTGGGCTTGCGGGAAATAATCCAGTCACAGGCTGCTGGTGATCTAAAATTAACTTGTGCACTACCCGCTGATAATAATCCAATCGCACCCCTGAATTACTACGAGTTCTCATTATGATAGCACTTCACTCAGCACAACAAAACATATATTCTTATAATATGCTACTTCATTGTAATTGAATTGGTTTTAAATTAGACGTACTTAATATTTATTTATATTTGTTCCCAAAATTAGTGTCATTTGAAAGTCACAGTTGTCAAACAAACAAACGTCATTTTTTTTATTTTCGTCTCTCATAATCAGTGAAAGGTTTTTCTGCTATGGATACATGACGACAGCATACTTCCATCTATTAATCGACTAAGCAGTTTATGGTTGGCATTGTTGTAAACCCATAACTTGCTTTTAAAAAATTTCTTTTTTCTTTTTTTATAATTTTTTAGACACGTCTTGACGTCTGTCCTGTCCGTCCACTGACAATGACATGTGTTGCTCATGAACGTCATAAAATAACTATTTTCTTAATGTTTTTGTGACTTGTTGTAGAGTTTATTGTACTAGATATTTTATTTTCGATAGTTTTCGTTGTATACAAAATGATATTATTTTATCTTGTATTGTGTAATGTTTTGTTCATTCCGTTTATTAACAGCAGTAACACCACAGTCAGTAAACCGGAGTTAACAAACAAAACTTTAGCTGGACCTGAAGCTCGTAAGGTAAATCCGTCAAGTGAAACGAATGAAACGAAAGTAACACTGTTAAGTGAAGGCGGTTCCTTATTGCCTGGAACTTCAGTTTTATCTTTACCTAAAGACAAGCTCACGAGTTTAGATAGTGAATTGGTCAAAAATAAAGCAAAGCCCGTTGTAGCACGGAAAGGAGTTGTTTACATAGAAGATGATAACGTGAAACCTCAACAAAATAATGTATCAACCATTAACGAAAATCCCACTGTTGCTTCCAATATACAAGAAAAAACAGATGCTTCCAAGAAAATCATAGCAGATTCAACAAATAAGACAATCAACTTCAAGGTGAACAGTCCTTTGCTGAACAAATTATCCAGTGGCATGAAAGATGTGAATAAAACTGAGATACACAAGAAGCCTTTATTATTATCTTATGATACTCTTGCAAATATGACAGCCAAGTCATCATCAGGAACATTAGTAGCTGATCAAATCCAGTCGCCTAACAAAGAATTAAAAGTGTATGCAAATAATGCTAGTAGCCATCCTGGGATGATAATGCCTCTTGTTATATCAATTTTGTTAGTTCCTATGTTTGCAGTTCTTGGCTATATGGCATTGCGACGAGGACAAGAAGCTTGGAAAAACAGGCATTATAAAAGAATGGATTTTTTGCTTGATGGGATGTATAATGACTAAATTTTCAAATAAAGGTGTTATTCCTCCTTAATGATATTGCAAAAAGATATTATATTTATTATGAGATGACCACCTGAGTGGCCAATGGTTTTATACTGTTTTTAAAAGATCAACTTTTCTTGAAGTTGTGTCTGAATGTTAAAATATTCTATGTAATTGGCAATAATTTTAATTGTTATTACCTATTTTGTTAAATAATTAAATCACGTTATAAAGTATATTGCATAGCTATTTACATTTGTCAGATAGTGTTGTCTTCAACAAATATTTTGATAAATAGCAGGTTTGATGTGAAGATGACAATAATAATTATAATAATGGTGCTCCAAATGTGCCTTACATTAAAATAATGTATTAAAATCAATGTGAGCGAGTTTCTTTAGTAGCATGAAATTTTTTTCAAGTGAAAAAGTCTTCCTTTTAATGTAAGTTATGAATTAGAATGTTTTTTGTGATAATTTAAAATATTGTAATATTTAATTCACACCATTATTGATCTTAAAGAGAGGTATGCGGACAAGGTTTTATTATAGTTACCAAATAAAATGTATTATTAAGTTTATACAGTCTCAAATGAGTTTGCATTTTGCTTAAAAGCCTTTTTTTTACAAATTTTTAGCAATTTTATATAAAAATATTACAGCTTTTATCTCATATTTTTTCATTACATACTATTGTCAATTTAATACTGTTACTTAAAAAAACTGAAAAAAATATACAGTATGCAGAAATCATGTGATGATGCACTGTATAAATTAGTACTAATTATTTTAGTGATAACTGTCATAGCATCATTAAACTTATGTAAAGTTATAATGCATTGGGAATATATTTTTTTGTAAACTATTTTTTATTAATAAAATTCACATCATAACAACGATTTTAAGTTTTTTTTTCTTCCTATTTAATGTAGTCCTAGTCTCTTTATGGGCGTATGCACGCGTTTTGTGAACGCGACGTCGATAGGGCGTTTTTAATTCCACAGCAGTTTATTTGCGCTTGTATCGGTGCAAACGGCGTCTAACTCGCGGTCGCGTGCGTATCGCGTTTGTATCGATACAAATGCGCGTTGACTCCGCGTTTAAAAAGGCGGTGTGCATAGGCTCTAAAGTACGGTGCCATTTCCACGACCGAGAGAATCACTATTAATAATACGTACGTAAAAATGTTCCACCCTGTATAAAAGTCGATGGGTCTAGTTTATTAGCGGGTTCGTGTGTGACAGGACAGGTGCATAAGCGTCTGCTGACTGCTGAAAATCCAGATGTAAGTTTTTATTTGTGTCCAGTTAACGGCAATAAGAAACTGCAAAATGTGGGTGTACGATGCAAGTTTGCTTATCCTTTCGTGACATATAGGCTTTATGATAAATTACATTACGCTTGACAAGGCCGTGCAGTTCCTACTATCGGTGAACCACCACTCTTTTTCTAATCTGCTGATCTCATCAAGACTCTTTAATTTTTAAAAGTTTATTTATTGCTACCTACAATGAATAAACTTTTAAAAATTAAAATTAATGCTGTTGAAATTCCATAGGTCTATATAGCAGTGTCCTCATATTCAAATGGAATTAATCGTACGCCTGTACGTATAAGTAGGGCCAGATTAACCATGCCGGGGCCTCAAGCAAAACACGTCTCGGGGCTCCTTTACTCTTTTCTAATTTTACTTCAACGCTGTTTTTTCATATTATATTGCCAACAACCAGGCACAAATCCCGACTCCGGAGTTGCTACTGGGCAATTCGGTCAGTGGGTCGTCTTAGGGGCGGATTTGTTGGAGTTGGAGTATACGCTTAGGGGCACTATGAACAGCAAAGAAACAAAAAAAAAATTTTTTTTTGGTTGAAAAAAAAAAATTTGGGACTTGGAAATTTTTTGATTTTTTTACGAAAAGTTTTTTCGGAAACGTTCCAATTTTATTGCAGCATCTTATTAAGCTAGTCCATAGAAACAAATTAAGCTCTGAGAAGTATGGCCCCACGACGCACCGTTTCCGAGTTATGGGTCCTCGAAATTTTTAGTTTTTTATAAAACACTATATTTCCAAAATGGTAGGTCGGACGAAAATCTTTTCTGGAAAGAAATTGTTGGTCTAGTCGAGAACCATAAGATGGTGTAAAGAAACCCGCGGAAATTAGTAAAAAAAAAAAATATGAAAAATTTTCTAAGTGTCGGATCGTCAGCTTGCGTATCTTTAGGGGCACGGGACTTAGTCAAATTTTCTAAGATTTTTTTTTTTACTAATTTTCGCGGGTTTCTTTACACTATCTCATGGTTCTCGACTAGAGCAACAATTTCTTTCCAGAAAAGATTTTCATCCGACCTACCATTTTGGAAATATAGAGTGTTTTATAAAAAACTAAAAATTTCGAAGACCCATAACTCGGAAACGGTGCGTCGTAGGGCCATACTTCTCAGAGCTTAATTTGTTTCTATGGACTAGCTTAATAAGATGCTGCAATAAAATTGGAACTTTTCCGAAAAAACTTTTCGTAAAAAAATCAAAAATTTTCTAAGTCCTAGCGCCCCTAAGGCTACACTCCAACCGGCAATTCCTAGTGGTAAATTCCACTACTTAAAGATATTGCTTGATTTCGGGACAGTTGGAGATCGAAACATTTCTTTTCTTCGCAGATAAACGGCAGCATTTTATGGGCAAAGATTTTATAACCTGATATAATAAAATCATTACTTTTCAGTTTTAAGGGCTAACTTCCATCTTTTGTAGCTTTACAACAGAAAACAATTAATTCTCCTGTATAATTTTCTCTAATAAGACCATCAGCATCGAGATAAATTCATGCAAATTTTAAATCGACTAAGCGGTACACATTATTATCAGTCTGTATTTGATTTGCGCCAGCTGAGGTTTACGACATCGACATTTCATGTCATTCATGTCATGCAAATGCGAACATCCCTAGATCGGTACCTACTTATTTACTTACAGTATAAAGTATTGTCATATTGTGAGGATTGTCTTTTTGTGATTTTTTTACTCTTCAATTTGGTTCTTGTGATAAATTATGATAGACTAATTTTTTCTTGAAAGTAAAGTGAGCATGTGTTTATTTACATCAGATACTTCTAATTATTTTCATTAAATTGGTCTCTAATAACCTTGATCAATAGACGTCAAGAATTTCATGTGAGAATGATTTGGTAAGTAAAAACTTATATTGTAACTAAAAATAACATAAAAATAATGTTTAATCTCTACAACAATTTTATAAGAATATTAGAAATGTTATTATTGATTTAGACTTAGTAGTATGCGAATGGCGTTATGATTTTGTGAAATACTTTTGACAGAAATGTAAAACTCACATATTTTGGTGTTCTTATATTTTTATTCAAGTATTCACTTTAGATCACTGAAATGTAAACTTTCTGATATAATATCATTTGTTTTATTCTATGAAATGATAATTGAATCCTTCTAATACAAAGCTCAGTTATTAAATCATTTTAAATATAAAATACAGCTCTAGTCTTTCTTGTAAATTAATAAAATATTTTACAAATTATGTACCGAAGTCATTAAACTGTATAATATAATTAAGATTACTTATTTAAGATTTTTTTTTTTAATTAGAATTTTTAAGATTATATTTTGTAGTAGGTAGTTATAGTGTGCTTAGTCTAAAATAAATAATTTCAATTTCAAATTGAATAATATTGATACATTTACAATACCTTCTTTGTAGAACTCAATCCTCTTGAGTCTAGCCTAACACTCATGTTATCTTGATCTCAGTAGCACAAAAGCATATTATAATCATACATCTTAGAAACAGTACAAATTACCATTTATACATTTATTAAGTACTAGCTTCTGCCCGCGACTTCGTCTGCGTAAATGTCGGACCCCCCATTTCATGCCCATAGGGTGTGACTTTTGGAAAATTCTTTCTATACGCACATCTGCTTACTGTATTCTACCTCCCTGCCAAATTTGATCTTTATATGTCAAGTAGTTTTCTATACTTATTTCGTGATGAGTGAGTGAGTGGCCTTTCGCTTTTATATAAATTTAGATTTGCTTATCTGATATTTTCTCCTAAAATTATGTAAGTTTATGCATACATTGCTTGAAGTTGAAACCTGTAAAAGAATCAGGAACCTTAAAGTTTTAAAAATATATATTTACTACCAAATCTGGGCTTTTACTAACAATGAAGTGTTGAGCAAGACTGATCAAATTCATCTGTTTATGAAATAATAAAAATAGAGCAAAAATGTTACCGCTTAATTTTATATTTTCAAATCTTGGCCATCTGAACAGCTGATTCATGTTGTTTATGAAAAAGTGAAATGTTCCATTTTGTTCTAAAGTTTTATCTTGATATCAGATTTGAATATAAATACACAGGGTTGACTACAAAATAAGTTTTAAAGAAGAACAAAGAATTGTATGAATCATATTTCTACAAACAACATTACAATAACTTGTTTTCCTAAACAGATTCAAATATGGCCAGAGCTGCTGTGGTTTAACAATGGATAACATGAAATGTTTTATTGAAAAATGTATGCTCCAAGTGGGTGTGTAAGCTGCATGGATGGGTTGCAACAGCTTGACGGCAAACATGATGCTGATTGCTCTGAAGGGGAAGATGCTCAGATCAGACTGGCCCCACATGTGCAGGCCTACCTGGCACGCAACAACCCCACCACCAACTGTTGTGGACTCACCATACCTATCGCCTTCGAGAGGGCTGCAACAGGAACCTGGTGGAACCCTCAATTTGATTCAGAGATACTTGAAGGCCAATACAGAAGTAGTTCATTTAGACAAATAAGACTAAGATTTAGGTAAGTGCTTTTGAACAATAATTCGATTTAAGTGTGAACCAGTCATGCATGAATGTCAGTAAACTGATAAATTGCTTGATGTCACAACTACTATCATTAACTAAACATATTTGATGTTTTTTATTTTGTCTTTTTTCAGATTTGCACTTTTATACATTTTGATATTTTCTATATCATGGTTTGTCTACTTTGTGGCTCTTGGTTTGAATGGCATAACAGTAAAATGGCCATTTTTGTGTTCCATATTTGCTGGTGTCCTATTGATAACATCTGTTATGCTATTTGTTACATTTACAAACATATATAAAGTGTACACCTTCAAGCTCTCCCTGGTCATGGCACTCGCCCTGTGCACACTTAGCCTGTCACTGGTGACACTCACCACACAGTTAGACACAGCATTGTCTCAGGCCGCTGATATCAGCCAGTCGGGACACTTCACCATGTGCATTGAAATATTGCTGATTATATATACACTAACACCTTTACCACTGTATGCCTGTGTTATCATTGGAATATTGTATTCAATAGTGTTTGAAGTACTGAATATTGTGTTACATTTGTCAGAGCAAGAATGGCAGTGCCCTGGAATGTTTGTGAGAATTTTACTGCAGCTTTGTGTTCACATAATTGGTGTACATATATACCTTATGACCTTTGTGAGAATGAGAGGCACATTTATGAAAGTAGGGCAGAGTCTGTTAGTAAGAAAGCAGCTGGAAATGGAGAAGCAGCTGAAAGAGAAGATGATACATTCTGTGATGCCACCCAAAGTGGCAAGCTGGTTGTTGGAGGAGCAAGTACTTGACACGGAAACTAGTTTAAAAACACATAATCCGCTCAAACCTAGGCACTCAAACCCCGGCACTTCGGACATCAAGTCATTGTTTAGGCCTTTCAACATGAGCTCAATGGACAATGTTAGTATACTGTTTGCTGATATTGTTGGCTTTACCAAGATGTCAAGTAACAAGGGTGCTGAAGAATTAGTAAATATATTAAATGACCTATTTGAGAAGTTTGATGAGTTGTGTCAAAATCATGGATGCGAGAAAATTTCTACTTTGGGTGATTGTTATTATTGCATATCTGGCTGCCCCGAGCCCAGGCCGGATCATGCTACATGCTGTGTTGAAATGGGACTAGGTAAGTGTAACTAAATATAATTTAATATCAAGCAGCTTTCAAGTACATTTATAAAACTGCAGTAAAACAGTGTTGGTAATTTGGTATGGTAATTAAATCGCACCTTGTTTACGAATTTCGAGGGGGAACTTTTCTGTCATGACTGATAACATTCTGGGGGTCACGTCACATAATGCTAACACGCAACGCGCATTAAACCAAAACCTAATAACCTAACCTCTACATGTGACCCGTGTTTAAGAATTACAGCTTATTAAACGGTTCCGCGGGCGTATGAATTCTATGCCGGCACTAATTCATAATAAACATTTCAGGAATGATAGATGCTATAAAAGAATTCGATAGAGTGCGCGGCGAGGGAATTAATATGAGAGTAGGGGTTCACACCGGTACCGTACTGTGCGGTATAGTGGGCACCCGCCGATTTAAATTCGATGTATGGAGTAATGACGTCAGTTTTGCCAACAAAATGGAATCAACTGGGAAGCCAGGTCGCGTCCACATATCAGAAGAGACTGCTAAATTTCTTGGAGGTTCCTATATCTTAGAAGAGGGCGATGACGTCTTTGGTGAGTGAATGTATAAATAGATTTATGATTGCACGATCATTTGTATTGTGGACACATTCTGAAAACCAATTTTGTTTGTCCAGGTCATAAAACCTATTTTATCGAAGGCCGTCAGCTGTACTCCCCTTATAGCCACGACAACTGTCTCACTCCCTCTAATCCTGTTAACCTACGCCTGATTATATCCCCCGCAGCATCTCCTCAATCCGTCCTATCCTGCAATCACTCCCCAGTACCCTTGTCACCTAGAGGCGACGACCGATTAGGATCCAGAAAAGATTCTAAAAACTTCCTGTCTCCAAGTGCATTTCATTTCCGAACAAAAGCTAGTTCACTGCCCAGTATATTGGATTCGGATACAGAGCTGGACGAAAAGAGGGACAAGGGATTCCCCGAAACTAATGACAGCTCGTCGAAGAGTCCCACCTCTGTAGGTGAGTTTTTTTGTTTCCAGTTATCTAAAGCTACATCGTAAGTTGGAATGTCAACGAATTTGGCGGATTTAAAGATCGCCAGACAGTTATGCCGCTAATTAGGATCATCGGGGCTATAAAACTGCTATCATGTGATTAAGCATCTACATTGTAAACGCAACAATCTAAAATTACCTGCTGTGCTCATAATTATTTTTAATTAATTTTATATCAGTTCGTATTTTTACTTGGATCCAGTATAATATTGTGTATTGAACCGTAGAAAAGTTATTTATCACAAGAATAAGGCACAAGCTGATAAGATATAAAGTGACTTCATTACGTGAAGGTGATGCTCTTTGTCACAGATCACGACATGAGTGGGATGATTTGTGTTAGTCATTTTCTCCGATATCAGCTCTCAGTTCTAAACTATAAGAAAAAATCATTCAGAATTTCTAATTCTCTAATACTTCGGTCGCATGCTCGGAATTAATCGACAATACGCTTTTAGTATCAGCACTGGCGGTAATATCGAGCAAATAAACTGTAAACATGTAGCAAAATTCGATTTTATAGTCGAGCAATGAGCAATTAAAGTCACTATAGATTTCTCCTGCTTTCATCGCAAACAGAAATAGTAGCAGTATAACGAGAACGATGTTAATGTTGCTGAGCGACTCCAATATAAATCGCTCAGAAATAACAAAAGATAGGTATGTCTGAAATTGAAACCTCATTTGATTTCAGCATTGCGATTATCTTTTATTGTATCGTCATGATGTCTGGCAACAAGATCTCTTGGTTTTTCCGTTCTTATTTATTTAGATTTCTATTACATTGGGTTTACCTACTACAATTTCGAATTACGTATGCTTTTCTAGAATAAAAACACATTTTGCGTTCTTAAACAATGTGAAATATTAGTTACAGAACGTTAACTCATACAATGTAGCGTATGCATAAACTACACGTTACGTGTAGCTTAGTTTATTGATGCTTCTGGTATTGTAATAAATAACAAATAATATTATTTTAGGGAGCTACGGCAAATACACGACAAAGTTGAAAAATTGGAAAGTGCCTAGATTTTTACGGAAGCATTCGGATACGCCGCTTCATGAGATGAAAAAGCAGGAGTTGACTGACAAGTCTATACATTTCTTGGAGCGCGGAGACGCGGGCTCTGGTGTACAGTCTAGCAACGGTTACCAGCAAGTGCCTATTGTGATAGAATCTCAAGACAATAAGGGTAGGCCTGCGCAGAGTACCATTAAACTGAACATACCACCACTGAGCCAAGACATGGCGTCTTTTGAGAGGGAAATAATAGACATACGATCGTACTTGAGCCAGTCGAGGAGTAACATGTCACCTTTCGCCAGAAGTAGCAGCTACCGTTCTCAATATGGAAGATCTAACAATATTGAGGTAAATATAAGTCGTTTGTATACAAAAATAGCACCCAGCAGGAAACTGCATGCATTAACATTGTTAGAAATGGCCACAAATATTTTCCGAGACTACAAGTAAAAGGTGTTTATGTGTAACACATAAATGCTTTGTTTTAAGTCACGGATCCTATTTAATATTGCTTACGACTGTAACGACACTGGCCATTGGGACACGTCCAAGTCAATACACTTTTGATAATACAGATTCTGATAAGAAACGTTTTAAGAAGATCTGCATACCAAGGCCGAGTACCTACCTACTAACTGCGGTCTGCTCCGCTACATAGGAAATATTAATAGAATTATATTTGAACTATCATGATGTTTGTTTTTATAGCATCTTATCTCTCGGGTTTATATCTTTGCGAGATTATCAAAAGTTTTGGTTACGAAATATAACTTATAACCTCGCCCTTGACTCTGGAGCAATGTGAGTCGTAAGAGATACCGGCGTTTGCGCAACTCATTTGTAATAACTATATGTTATTATCCGTTGGTCCTCTAATATAATTTGTAGTTGGGACTTGGGAGTGGAGTATTGTAATAATGATTTATTTCCATAATAATAATAATGATGTGTTGACCAGTCGATGTTTACAATAACTATGCCGCCGTCTGCTGCACGTAGGTATGGGTATAACTTTCAGTATTTGTATGTTTATCATTTGAGTTAGTTTTGTCGTGACCGAGGGTCGCGGAAAACTCCCGAGTAAACCCCGTATCGAGACTAATTAAGTATGACGATACATTCTTAGATTACATAATTATGCCGCCATCAAATTTCTTACCAAACGCGAGCTTCTTCACGTATTTATCTTTAATTATTATTATTAATAATACTCCCTTCCTCTTAATAGTTTTAATAATTAAACTCCCCAAAAATGTATGTAGGTAACAATAGCTTTTGGGTAGTTCCAGAATGCCTTTTACAATGTTAAACAGTCTCGGACACTCAAAAAAAAAAAAGAGGAAAAAAAGTGTTTGGATAGTTTGATCGCGTATTCGAAGAGCCGTGTGCGAATTATTTATCACCCATACAACATAAGCGAGAAAACTTGTGTACACATACATTTAACACGTGTTAGCTGGTAACGAGGGCTTATTAACAACATATTTTCTGATAAACATTGTTGAAATGTGGTTTTCTAAATACATTGTAGGTGCCAGTTTGTCGTGCTCGCAGTTCGACTATCACGACACAGGACGAGTTGATTCGTCCGAAGGAACGAAGACTGAACTTGCCCCTCCCCTCGCCGCAGACGTGCCGACCCCCGGATGACGCCATCAGCCTCTGTCCCTCGGTCAACAGCCGCAAAGACTCCGGCATCAGAAGCACGAGCCGACGCTCCAGCATACAGCAACAGGTCAACTTTGATGTTCCTATTTTTACTTATAACGTAAGTAAATAAAACATGCTTAATATTAAAACCGCATGTATGTATGCATGTAGGTAGGTACATTATATCGATTTCTTTTTCTTACACATAAATAAACTTGACGCAGATTTGAGTTAAAGTGCTGAGATTTTTCACGAAATGGAAACGCATCGTAAACACGCTTTTAATAAATTATAAACATATGCCCCTAGAGCTGTGTGCTGCAGTCATAAAGCATGTCCGTTACACCATTCACATTGCAAAGTAATTTGTATCAGCTTCCAGCTTTATGTACGGCGATTAGGGTTTAAAACTGCGTGACTATGTTGTTTCTGTTGCTATGAATACATTAATTTTTGAGTTCCTTTTTTCTTTATCATAATGGTGTCAGACATTCCTAGTTCTCATTGCCTTGGAAACGTGATATATAGGTAAATAGTTAGCTGCTACACCCAAGTTCCATTCACTGGGAGTCGGGTTACAAATCACTTACGCTCTCTGTGGGTGCTGCTGATGTCATCGATGTATAAACAGCAAATGTCGCATTTTTATTTGTCAGGGGATGGAGTGTGTCAAAAGAATGACAAAAATAGAGGTGTCACTTAATACTACTATTGAAGTTAATTTTTTTAAGAAAAACTTGACCTCAAATTAATTATATCTACCTACTAACAGTATCAAGTACTCAACATTCATATTAGTTTGTATCACCAATTTGTAATGTATTTTACCCAAGTCGAAAATTTTCCTTGAGTTTCTTACACGCGTACAATTCTGCTGTCCTTCCAAGTATGATGATTTAATGAGAAATGTATATTCGCATTTTACTACAACGCATGATAAATTCTAATTTTGTACCACTGTCTGTTTTATATCGGCACATATTATATTATTCCTTTCCTTCCCCTAGAAGGAATCCAGTAATCACGGAACGGACTATACTATTATGGAACTGACAGTTTTACATTAAATACTTGAAATAACCATAATTATAAATTGTAACTTACCATAATTTCGCAATTTAATACGCGTCTTCAGATTTCCTTATAGGCCATGCGTCAATGCGTCTGCTTTAATTACATGATGCCTCTCACTTGCGTTTTAGGCTTGCGTCAATGCGCGCTATCAGTGACGTAAGTATGCCCAATGCGCATTAGGTATTACTTAGCTCGAATTAGGAAATTACTTCCACAACTGACGTTCTTCAACCGTGGTTATAGGTTTAAAATATTTGGCTTGTATTTACAGATCTACGCACTGAACCACATAGCGACGTCGCACCCGGATATGATGCAGCACCGCGTGTCGGGCTACTACACGTCCAGCCAGTCGTCCCTCAACGAGCACTCGCGCAGCCGGCTGCCAGCGCCACTCAACGAGGAGCAAGTGCAGTCCCTGCAGAAACTTCGCAAGCAATCCGACCTCCAGCTCATCCGCTGTGTACAAGACAACGCGCGCTCCGGCATCAATTACTTCGTACAACCGCCTCTCAACAGATTCACGCTCTTCTTTAAATCCGCCGAAATAGAAAAACACTACAGAGACAAAGCCCACAGAAGTGACGACAGTGAAGATTTCCCGCCAACGCTCACTACTTCGAGATTTAACACCGCTTTAGACATTCTAGTCTCAGCCATCATTTTCTTAGCGGTAACGGCTTCGATATTCACATTGTATAGCGACTGGAGATCTTCCATAGGATGGTTCATCTTTTTCTTGTTTATTGAAATCGTAGCAATGGCACTCTGTTCCTATAGGCATTATCTAAAATGGAAGACGAATCACGAGGCACTAACGGAGTCCATCTCTAGGTCGGTGAGAGTATTCAGGAAGCTGTCGAACTGGTTCCCGTGGCATCTGTCCGGTGGGTTGCTCATCAGTTTGCCAATATTAGCAGTGCTCCTCAACTTCTCTTGCCAGAATACCACAATGACGATCTTGAGAGGTGAACAGTCGTTTTATGTGTACTTGCTGTGTATAAGTGTAGTGCACTTCTGCAACTTCACTCAGATGAACTGGCTTGTGAAAAATACTCTAGTGACGCTTTATGCTGGTTTGTTCCTATTTTTTGCCGTGCTAGGTTGTCACGAAGCTAATACTCGATTGCTGCTAAATGCTGATATTACTTTAAGGCTAAGCCCACAAATGTTTGCTCATAATATATCCGACTACGGCCTCGTAAACAGTTCAATGATCGACTGGGAGGACATCAACAACGGTACCAAAGCCTTTGATAGTCACCAACACAAGTTACATCTGACGGAGCTGTATTTAGATATTGCGTTGTTATTGATGCTGGTGTGGTTTTTAAACAGAGAGTTCGAAATCAGCTACCGTTTGAGTTTCTACAGTAACGTGGTGGCCAACCGCGACAAACAAAGAGTACAGAATATGAGGAATCAGGCTGATTGGTTGCTACACAATATAATACCGCGTCACGTCGCTGACCAGCTCAAAAACACAGCAAAATATTCTGAGAATCATAAAGATGTCGCGATTATATTTGCCAGTATAGTCAACTTTAATGAAATGTACGATGAGTCGTATTTGAAAGGCAAGGAATACTTGCGGGTACTTAATGAACTAATAGCAGACTTTGATGAGCTGTTAGAGAGGCCAGAGTTTCAGCACGTGGAGAAGATTAAGACTATAGGCAGCACCTTCATGGCGGCCAGCGGGCTGAACCCCGACCTGAGGCACGCGTCGCGCGGCACGCACGACCACCTCTACCAACTGATGGAGTTTGCATTAGAGATGCAGAAAGTTGTAGATAACTTCAACCAAGACTTGCTCGAATTCGACTTTATTCTAAGAATCGGGTATAACTTCGGTGACGTTACGGCGGGTGTTATAGGTACCACCAAGTTGTTCTATGACATCTGGGGCGATGCTGTAAACATAGCGTCTCGGATGGACTCGACAGGCGTGCCAAAGAGGATCCAAGTGGGAGAGGCTTGCATACCAGTGCTGTCGGCTCGGTACGAGTTCGAGCAGCGAGGCAGCGTGTACGTAAAAGGCAAAGATAACATGAATGTTTATCTCGTCTTAGGTAGAAAAGATACGTAGATAAAAAATATTCATAATGAAATATAGAATCTGTGATTTAATTATTTATATTGGAGATGTGAATATATGAAATTTTTATTTATTGTGTGCAGTCCATTGTCAGTGAGATGTAAGAGCTTGAGATAATACTCGGGGTTGCACAGGCTATTAATTTATTGTTGTTTTAGCTTATGTGGATGACGTGTTGTGAGAGTGTGAGTATGTGGATATTTAATTTGGATGAGTGATCGAAAACTATTAAAATCTCCTTGCCTATACCGAAATATCTGTGACCAGTGTTCTAGTCTTCTAGATTCGATGGGACTGATCCAGTTTTTATGATGTATTAGTCTAGAAATGTGTATAGTGCTGACGTAAGCCGTGCTTGATTGGAAAGAGAGCATTTATTTTGATTGACGGCAGCTGTTTTTATTTTAAAAATTGGATCTTTGCCATTTATATGACTTGTATATTCAAATTTACCTTCTTTATATTACGGAGAATAAATTTATATTTGTATATAAAAGTGAATATTAACCCACTTGGGCTAGTAAATAAAGTTTTATATTTATATGATTGTAATTGAATCGATGTGTTTAGCGTTAAGTAAATGGTACTAATACTTTGTAGTGAGTAGATATGTTTATATTGTGTATGTAGTAGCGCATCGCTTACAGTTATACAACTCTTTTGTCAATTTTATAGATCGGGTTCCGTAGGAGTTAGGGTCCGTTGCAATACATTCAATATCAATATATATTATTGAACAAGACTATCTTTCAACTTTATAATATAAGCTAATATTTTATGTGGTAAGACAATTATAATTCTGAGTACTTAGTGCTTTGCATTGTATAAAATCAGATAATCATCAACAGATAGCCAGATTATCTGTACTTATTATGTGACTGATATCCTTTATAAGCAGAAAATTTGTTTATCAGATTATTTCATAATGATAGACGAGCGAAAGTTGCCGATATGTAATGTTCTCAGTATGTTTATAAGGAAAATTGCTATTCCGACGACGAAGCGACGATACAGTAGGTTTAAAATTAGAATACGCGTCGCTCCGCTGATTATAAACTAGCTTAACTAAACTTATTAACGCACCATCCTTTTAATCCTGTATAATATATATAAATAAGTACTTGCGGGACCTACATACTATTTGCTCATTACGTGAAATACTTTAAGAGTGAATTGATAGTTGATGAACTCATTTCATGTAACTGCAATCAATATTTATTGGTTATATTTGCGGAGCATCCAGCATTATTAGTGAACTATTTTCCTAATAACTCAGTAAAGTCCACGTGAATAAAATAATTATTCTAAAGTATGTATTAACGACTTTACACAATTCAATATTTGCCATTTAATGTTGACGTAGTAGGTAATTTTCATACTTATGATGAAAGCCTTAAAAAAAAACTATACATTCCACTATGTATTTAAATTATATGCCTTCAAAATGTCTATTTTCTACTTATAAATGGCGTACTAAAGGTTGGCAGTTTTGCAACGAAGCGAATTAGTATATTTACAGAATGTTGGACCAACAGGAATACTAGTTAGCCTAAATAGCTCTCTTCGAAATTTACCTCTTCTTGTATACATTTTCAATTATGTATGATGATTATGATAACTTAGGTATTTGTGATATTTGTTAGAGAAGTGTTACATAAATATGTATACCTAGACAGATATTATATAAAATTTAACATCGATTGTTCTCTCTATAGTAAGATGTAGGTTACATCGTACAGACGTTGTATTATATATCTGTTTATTTTAATCTGCTATCTTGTGCAGGCAATTTTGTGACAAACACACATATTGTATGAATTGTAACCTCATCAGATATATTTGTGCAGCTGACAGACTATTTATTTTAATACGACCAGACATCTAATATTTTCTGCATACATGACTATTTTCGCGGTCATCTGATTTGAAATTCAAATATTTGTGTAATATTTTCACAGGCCACTTTAGGTGCTATCTAATATGGCGATCGAAAGGCCATTTTACATTTTCAATGCGTGATTATACCCTGCTTGTGGTTACAGGCGACCGCGAAAACTCAGGATGTATGCGGTCCTCGTTGACGAATAGAACGACGAAATGGCATAGAAACATCGACATACAATATTGTGGGACACCATTGCATAACGATTTATTAGCAGATACATACACACGGATTGTTAAGGATGTACTTTGAAAACCTATTTGAGATTAAGTGATTATTATTTTAAGAGGCAATTATAATGGATTAAGTTGACGTTTTCAGCATAAAATCGTATTTACAGTTGCACCAGGTATTAAATGTTCGGAGTCGATGTTTCTATGATATTTTTTTTATGTGATGTATGGAGTTAGGTATTGTTTGAATATGTATGTAATCGTCAACGAGGCAATGCAAATTCGCTGTGCATTTTTAGTGACGTAAAAAACTTTTAAACAATGAAATTACCTAATTGGGTAGTTGACACCGCCAATCAATTGACATACATTTTATGGACTGTCAAAACGCGATTCCCCCATAGATTTTATATGTCAATATCGAACTGTGACGTCACTTATTTGCCGTCTCAATTGACTTGCTCAAACCCAGAACAAATTATAACAAATTATACAGTAACATGAAAATTGATCGGGTTTCTGCTGAAATATAGTGTTTTTTTAGAAGTTATGTCTTGAAATTAATGGTTAATAGTGTCAACTACCCAATTCTTATCCACTAAAACCGGAGACGAGTGTTGACCCTAAACATCTCGAGAAATGAACTAATGAAATACTAGTGGTTGCTTGATAGGCATGTCCTATTTCCTACGTTTTGGCAAATGGTTTAAGAAGTTTTTAAACATAACATAATATCACGCCTGTAATCCCCGAAGGGTTAGGCAGAGGTGTACCCATTAGTACACCCACATTTCGCGAGAAAGTGGAAGTTTTTATATCACTAAAAAGGCACAGTGTACCTCCGAATATAATAAGCCTACTGGCAAGACTAAGGAATGTTTTATAATTCGTAAACTTCTATATTTTGTAATAAAAGTGTAAAAGCATTGTATTTACTAATAGTAAGATCAAAGTGTTCAAGAGTTCTGACTTCAACAAGATTCACTATACCTATAATGGCTTTAGTTTTTGAATATAATAAAACACGTGAAATGCATTGTGATCTATTTATTTCTACCTTGGGACACATTTTATTACATAATAACAGATTACATGTTGTTCTACTATTAATATCAGAGTAGAGAAATAAAGCCTAATTAGGTTGAGTCGACGTAAGTAGGGTACTACTTACGTTGAAACAACCTAAATTAGGCCTTGTTTGGTAAATAAATAAGTCAAAATAAAGGAGTATTGATTGAAACAAAAGAAACAGGTTTTTAGAGCTAGAAATATTAGAAAGTGTTGAAAGTTCTTTGCTAGATACACGACTCACGTTATTTGCACCATTGATTGACTAATAGGACATCTAATTAGGTATTGGGTAACTACATAGATAGTTTCATGAATCATATACAACCTTAATTTTAATTCGTTACAAATCTTTCAGGGGGTGAATGTACCCATGAATATGAACAATCTTTATTAAGGGACATAGTACGAAATGTGAAAAAAAAAACGGGTTGCACTCCGGGAGTGCCGGCAGAAGTGAAAACTTGATTATTAACGTTGAGCATGTTTGATATTTTGGAATGGTTAGGGAATAATTTTGCACCAATTGCTTTATCAGTATAAAAGTACTATCATTTATGTGGTAGAATACAATATTCATTTATTGCGCTATCGTACACAAACGTGACAATTTATATTACATTAAAAATTTAACTTTAAAACTATTACAATTATCATTCGCGCAAGCGCCCTGCGCTGTCTAAACGAAACAGTAGGCCCAGGCATACATTTTCGCCGCGCCGTAGAGAGGGGATAGCTGTCTACTCTCCATCCGTCTTACGCTTTTTCGATCAGGTCACGTGTCCTGACGCGAGTTTAAGATTTTATACCCATTACAGAAAAAGTGCTCAACGCCGCTAAAGAAGTTTTCACTTCAAAAAACAGCTGATCCATACATTTTGATCGTAATGTAGTACATTATTGTATGGATCAGCTGTTTTTTTTTTTCACATTTCGTACTATGTCCCTTAATAAAAGTTGTTCATATTCATGAGTACATTCACCCCCTGAAAGATTTGCAACGAAATAAAATTAAGGTTGTATTTATTTTTGCCCCACACTTACAACTTTTCCTGTATCGTGGGTGAAATTAAAAACAATTAAACTCACATACACAAACAATCAGAACCAGAACAACTACCTGTAGGTCATACAAACATTTATTGTTCCGTGCGGGAATCGAACCCGCGATACGCAGCGCAGCCAATCGTTCAGCCACTGCGCCAACCGTGTCGCCGTTACGATACATTTAATATATTTGATTTAACTACTAAATATTTTTAAATACCTACTATGTGGACATCTATGTATACCTATATGGCACCTAGTTTTATAAACTTAGGTACACTACCTTTCAGTATACTGATTTCTAATACATCTTATCGATCTGATTCCATTTCTAGTGAGACAATGTATTCATAGGGTTATCACTCCATGCGAAGTCGTCATTGGAGAACGCGTAGACCATCCAATAGAACAAGTTGAGAAGAGCGAATGACGCCGGAAACATGACTCGTGCAGCCCTGTCGATGTGGGAAACGCTGTTTATGTGGCCTCGGCTGCCTGTAATATAGAATAGTATGGATTTTTTAACACCCTGTGTGGTTTTCATCTTTACTATCTATTATATTATAAATGCAAAAGTAACTCTGTCTGTCTGTCTGTTACGATAAATTTGGTACTGGGTTAGTTTTAACCCTAAGAAAGGACTTAGGCTACTTTTTATTCAGCGACTTCGTCTGCGTCCGCGATAACCGACATTTATGCAGACGAAGTCGTGGGCAAAAGCTACTTCTAAATAATTGACTGCATTCTCTTAGGTAAGATTCAGACCAACCGGCTCGGATCGGACCGCATCGGAACGGATCCGTACGCATGCGAACGGATCCGTACGCATGCCGCGGCAGCCGTACGCATCCGTACGCATCCGTACGCATGCCGCGGCAGCCGATCGCGTCCGTACGCACTCCAAGCGCCCAGAAGTGCTGCTCACGGCGCTGTACGGAGCCGATCGGAGCCGTACGGAGCCGTACGCATGCCGCGGCAGCCGAACGGATCCGTACGCATGCCGCGGCAGCCGTACGCATCCGTACGCATGCCGCGGCAGCTGTACGCATGCCGCGGCAGCCGTACGCATCCGTACGGCTCCGACGGACGCGATCGACGGAGGTAAAGTTGCATGCAAATATGAACTATAACTACTGTTGATACATTTCAATGTTCTTTACCGCATTGTAAAATGCCGCCCGGCCCGGCCCGATGCGAGCCGGTTGGTCTGAATCTTACCTTAGGCTACATACGCACTATGCGGTTAGCCGCAATGCGGCCAGCCGTCCGGCTGACCGGAATCAAAAATTTGTACGAGAAAGTAGTTTTTATACGCACTGCGATGCGGCTGCCAGCCGACCGCTCCGGTTGGCTCCGGTCGTTCTGAGCGCTGCGGTCCGACTGAACCGCAAGCGCAACCGCATCCTGCGGTCCACCGGAACGGCTGACCGCATTGCGGCTGACCGCATTGCGGCCAACCGCATAGTGCGTATGTAGCCTTAGAGTGCGAGTGTTGAACGGCTTGAAGACTAAATACCTACTTAATAGATTTAGGGCTCTTTCAATTTATGCGTTTGCTGGTCATCGGTCTAGCTAGACGAACTGTACACGGACGGTTTTCTTTTTTCATTCACAGTTGACACGTGAATATTGTCGTCTTGGCGTCGAGTATCTATGCGCGGCCCGGGCGTCGCACGGCACGGCGCTTTCAACGTGCTCGTTCTCATGATTTGAAATCTTTGCATCTGTTTACCTTTTTGAAGAATTCTTCGAAAAGATTCCTACAAATCTATAACACTACGTGTGTTTTAATAGTGATATCAAGTTAGCGTTCAAACTTTCACATACCAGCTTCAACCTGCCTCTGCCTCCGGTACCGGTCATCTCCAGCGAGACAGTAGAGCAGCTGGCGCCAGCGCGGCACTCGCCGCTCCGTTTGGGTGGTGCGTTCCATCGTCAGGCGAACAGCTGTCTGCTCCCCCGGGCCTCCGCTCCCCTCGGGGTTGTTTTGAGCGGGTAGCGTGAAGCTCTGCATTTTGAACGTTCGATAATAAGTGCAGCTGTTGCAATAGATCATAATGCCCATACCTGGTCAGCGAGAATTAAAAATAATAAAAGGTTGTTATGGATTTGTAGATTGCCTCGTCGCCTCCTTAGTCGCAAAGGGCTTTCAGTCTTGGGTCTGGAATCTCTCAGGAATATCTCAGTAGCAGCCTCAGAGTCTAGATTTGTGCCCGGTTGATAGCAATAGGCTTGCCCCCTATTACATGGGACTTAAACATACCTAACTGGCAAAATATAGATGTAGGTAGGTACTATTGGGTAAACTTCTGCCTAACCTTTCGGAGATTAAAGGCGTGATGTTATATTAAGTTATGAATCATAAATTAACATAATCACTGTTTCTTAGTGTAACAGAAATAGTAAAATCAGTAAACAAAATTAAAATAAGAAGCCTGCTAATAAATAACATTAGTAGAATCGTCAATAAACAAGCTTCAAAGAGGATTTCCCACTTTTGCTTAAAAAAAAGCGAAGAGAAGCGCGAAAGTCCGACAACTACTTTTACCAAGGTGCTTTATGTTAACCAATCTGGGCTGCGGAAGTCAGATAGGCAGTTGCTCCATGTAAAACACTTGTATTCAGCATGAAAAGGCTAGGCAGATGATGGCTAAAAGGGGCAATTAAAAGGTAGATAGGTAGGTATTTACAAAGTTCGTGGTAGATCGAACTGAGCTACGCCGGCGCACCGCTAGTTGCCGAGCAGCAAAAGCATCACCACCCACTTCTTCGATTAGTTCTTCCCATTCTGCATCGTCGATCACGATCTCACCCGAACCGACCTGAAACATTTCACATTAGCGTTACGCGTTACACAGGGTTTTTTAACAGACAAAGGTTTTTTAATCCATTCATACCTTGGTAAAATAATGCACGCCAGCAAATTCCAAGAGTGTAGCAATGCAGTAAAAGAAGCTCATCAGTAAGAACCAGTCGAGAGCAGTTGCGTATCTCACTTTTGGCAAATCAGTGCGTGAGTCCAGACTTATGGTAGATAATGTCAGCACTGTCGTAATTCCGAGCCCGACTCGGTCCGACGTGGCCTGCAACGTGCAAAGCGAATATTTTCAACCAATCCATTGTATGGCCTACTGAGTAAAATGTAAAGTGTTTACATGTTACCTCGCGATGAATCCAAAATGACACCCACGAAAGGACCACGATGAGTATGCACGGCACGTACACTTGTATGAGAAAGTAGCCCGTATGTCGCTGAAGATTGAACGATACCTGAAGCACTGAGAATTCGCCTGAAAAGATTTATAAACTTAAAATGTAGGTATGTAACTTAAACTTGAATGGAATAGTTTGCTGCTTAAAGATAGTACATAGGGGTGCTATATCAATAGTACAATACAATATACTTGTTGGATAAGTAGCAAAATATTGAACACTAAAAAACAATGTCCGCTTATGCTTACTTATATCGTTACATATCTGGAGCCATTTCTGCGAATGTAAATTCTTCGGCGCGTAAAAGCCGTTTCGTGTCATTGGCGCGACGCGCTACAATTTGTTTGACATTATTTTGTATTTGCCGTTGAAACGTAGAAAGCAAATCATATTAAATTTATAAAAGGAGCACTTGAGGTCTATTTTGAGAAGCAATTTAAGATAAAAATGCGACGTGTTCAGAGCATAGAAATTTTCGGTAAATAAGAGACGGTAAAGTCATTTACGCTTGAGTGAGTTTCCCCGTGGATTAAGGTAGGTAGGTAGTTATAGGTAGGCATAGGATATCTGCAGGTATTTCTTTGTTTACTTATCGGTAGTCACGGACATATTCACCAAATTAATAATATACATACCTATTGACCAAAATATAATACGCAATTTTGTGAGAGCTGCATAACAGAAGTTTTAATGGTTTTGCCAGTTTGGCGTGAATTTTGTAGATAGGTATAAAGTTTGGGAGATATATATTCCATACCCAAACCCATGTGCGCGGAATCATATTAAGCGGTAAGCGGATAAAGTGCCGGGTCGTGGGAGGTGCGCCTGGCGTTATTAGGGACCAGAATTTGGAAATTTTGGCCGCTCAAGCTCCGATCAGGAAGAAAAGCAACTGGCTAGACGGCCCCGGTTCTGTGGACAAACTTTCCTCTGACCCGTAGTGGTCGTAGTGCGCGAGATCCCTTACTGAAGATCAAAACGGTATTTTGAGAAGAGAGTGGCTACCGGTTCGATACCTCCAATATCGAAAGTGTTAACAAAATTTTATGTTCCCTTATTAAAATTAAATAAAAAACAACCAAGCTTCAAACCTTTCATACATAAATGCAATATGGTGATATAATCCAACGAGAATATGACGTTCGGTACAAATTCGTGTCTATTTGTATAGGCTACGTAATAAGGGAGGTTACTCTTGTTTGCGTCAGACAAACTTTCTTCCTAAATGAATATAACTTCTTTGTAGATACTTAATCCGTACAGTCATGCGCAAATAACTATTTAATGTTCTTATTTAGTACGAACAAGTAATAGATGAACAAAGCAAGAACTTAATAAATGTGATGCATGACCAGGCGTATATTAAGATCGTAGCTATGGGTACATGTGTGTGTAGAATAGATACTTATGTTAGGAGTACGTAGTGTACGTATATGATATAAGTATTTCTTACCTTCCCGTCGCGTGAACGTGAAGTTTCTGTAAGGGAAACTGATGAGGTCGAACTGAGAGAGGGTCATGCCGGGAACAAAGTTGACACACTGAGAGTTTTGCCATTGATACACCAGTTGTTGGTTCGAGTATGCATCTATAAGAAAATATATTCGAGTTCAAGGCTAAAAGTCAAAAAAGAAGGAATAACTAAAGAAACTAAATAAAAGCTTGTAAAAAGGCAGGTTACATTTCGTTTGAAATGAACCACAATAGTATTCAGAGCATATTTATTTTTTGTATGGTAAATAATACTTACAGCTTCCAAGAATAAGAGGGCACGATTGTCGGTCCATCGGGAAATTGCGGAGTTCCATAGGGCATTTCGCTTTGATGGTTAACCTAGAAATAATTGTACATGTATAAACAGATATTCCGTTAAAAAAACTCCACACGAAAGTATCATCAGTCGGCAATTAAGGATTTACGAAACTAAATCAGACACAGAGGCAAAAATGGTCTACATTTCAGTTAGAAATAGTTCACGTATTTGCAAAGTAGAATAGTAAATAGCTGAAAACGTCCGGAACGCTAACTAAGGCATTAGATTAACTGCTAAAAGGATCCTCAGAGCCTGTGTGTCGCGTTCAACGAAACAATTCTGTTGCCGAATTTTGTCTGAACTAAACCGATTAACGGGTGGGCGGTTGCATATTCTCCGACGAAAATTAGACGAACTTATCCATTCAGATTTATATGGATTATTCACGGTTTTCCACATAATATGTGGGTCATTTATAACGTTCGAATAAAGTCATTGTCTAGGATCTTCTTTGTTGACTTGGCCTAAATAAACCTACTTGGCCATCTTTTATAAAGATCGAAAAAGAGCCAAAATAGGTCATTGTGTAAGGCTATACATAAAGCTTCTTTACAAAAAGTCTATGGTATTCTTTTAATTGAAACTACGTTCAGAAGACAGCGAAAAATAATCTTGATAAATCCAGACAATATCTTGTGGCAGTTATTTTTAAAAACAAGAATACCCACCGGGTTTAACGTTCGATGAAAACTCCACTGAGTAATCGGATCGAGGAATATTTTTCACTTTGCCAATTAAAAATGTCGGACGCTTTGGTTGTGTAAAGGGTATGAAATTTATTATTCTCAAAAGTTAATTGGAATTTTCGTATTTGTGCAGTGAAGTTTTATACCATATAGTTAACTCATGGCTCTAAATCTATGGAACACTAATTTGCTTACACAAACAGGACTAGGTACAGCGCTTTAAACTCGACCATACCGCAGTAAGGGGTTACAAAACCAACTACACACATCAAAAAAGTCTAGGGATCAACATCCCTAACATTTGTTAGGGATGTTGATCCCTAGACTTTTTTGATGTGTATATTTATATTTCATACATATATGTATATAGTTGGATTTGGATTAGATATTCAATTGTTCAATGTTCATTCCTAGTTCATTGACTCGATAAACAGATTTGGTTAAATTGGTCGACAATTAATTCTTCTTCACTGCACGAGTGAGTAGGGAAAGTACGCAAGGTAGCTGCTTACCTCATCGAATACAATATATCTCCATGCTGACTAATCCTGAGCAACTTATTTGGGACAGTTATAGTATGGACGTAGGAGTGTTTCCCGTTATAGAAATACGTGTCTGGCCGCCAAATCCTTTCGAGCATCTTGATAGAAAGTGACAGCGAGCGGATGGGACCGAGGAACGACAGCCGGGTGTCACGCCAATACTGCCTGAAGTAGCAGTCCATTGAATAATCCTGTTACAGAAAATATATGTCTTGTAAATATTGTTGTGTTCTGTGAATATGTGTTTGGTGCCGTGCGCAGCAAATGCGTAAATAATACAGAAATCTAAGCTACAAGTATTTATTATTACACTAAAAGGGTACGATAATTATAAAAAAAACTAACTACAAATGTCTTAAAAATCATTAAGAAGCTTCTGCTACGAAATGGCTACGAAACTGCTACGACTTTCTTGTAGAGCATACGACACAATGCATTGTGACAGAAAATTATTTTGCGGCTTATGCTTATTTACCGTCTGAAACGGTAGATATCTCATTCTCTTTCATAGCTCGCTACACTAGCATTTACAAGATGCAGTTTGCATTATGAACGCGTAGACTTCGTAGCAAATTCGTAGCCCGTATCGTAGCAAACACGTAGCAAAAACTTAACCTAAATAAGTTTCTAGACAAAAAGTAGATAATTGTAATGTTTGTCATTAATATTATCCTACGTCTCTAATCAAAATGTAATGTTAAACCTTTAATATTTATTGAAAGATTTTAAACTGAAAACTATAATGTGACTCGTACATAATTCGTAGTATAATTCAATATAATTCATACAACATAGTTATGTCACGTTATGTTGTACATTTTATTTTAGTAATATTTAACAATTTTAATAAACATTTTATTTAATTCTCACCATATCAAGTTCAGAAACAGGACCCATGCTTCTTATAAGAATGTTGGTTTGTACGACAGTAGGGTACCCTGAAACACATAACGTAAGTACCTAAGTATTTTGACGCATTATGAATAAGTAAGAGATATAAATGTATAGCAGCTCTAATACACAGACTGACATCACTGTGACATACAAAACACGACTTAATACTTAGTTTGATTAACGTTTTGTGGTTTGTCTACCAAAGGAAAAGTTCTGGCGTCAAATATGATCTACAAGTGTCAACTAGAGCTTTTCAAATCTTTATCAAACATACCTTTCCCATGTGTAGGCAACTGCGAATTTTCATAATTCTTTAGCAAATTCTCGAGGACCAACGTAATGTTCTTGGACACAGCATCATTGATGCTTCTCTTGGCGTTTTGTTTCAACGTAAACGCATTAAGTTCATCGTAAGTGCCGTTTATGTAATTGGAGAGCAACATTTCAGAGGCATCCCAATAGTCGTGTGTCTCGGAGGTATTGTGTGAGAGATTTTTAGCGGTCGCAGACAAAATGCTTGGAGTGTGTTGCGGTGTAGCGTCGTCTGGAGACTTCAGGGATGTCAGCGATATTGGAAACGTTCCATTTTTAGTCGTCAAGTAGATTGCTCCTTTCGCGTCAACTTGTAAAATACTGTACAGAGATTGAAAATCTTATATTTAATTTTATATGGTAGCAGCGTAAAGAAAATTACTGTACTTGTTATAATATTTACTAAAACAAAGACCCAAATCAGTAGACAAATGAGATATAATTTATTATTTCTTGTTCCTCCCCTAAAAATTATTTTGGTAAAACCGAAGGATATCTGAAAAATATTGCAATTTTCATTAAAACCATTAATTATTTTCGTTTATTATCCTAATGCGATTCGAATTCTGTTTTCGCTTTTTATTGATAATGAAAATGCTAATATCTTAACTAATACAGACGCGAGATATATTTTGTACTAAGAAAGATTTTGTTTCAAACATTTTTATAACCCTTTTTGACATCTAGTCGTGATTTAATTGCTTGAATATTAAGTAACACGGGGATCGTGTCGAGACTCTTCAGTCAACGTCATTTACTACGGAATACGGATTTTTTAAGAACGATATCTTGGCACCTAGCCCGGATCGCTGTTTTTGTTTCACTTTATGTAAAAAAGGGTTCCCCAAGCGTCATGATACTCAACTTGTACACCTGATATATTTATTGTGAGGTCTCTAGTTTTGTTTTGAAAGGTTGTTTCATGTTTCAGATAGACATTACTTACGTACCTATTGTGTATAAAAAAACTAGATATTGTTGAAAAATTCAATTTCAAAGTTACATTAGGTTCAATTTCTGTGTTCACTTTTCTATGCTGAGATAATTCATTTTCTGATTTACCTGCTGATCGAGGGAATCTGATGACATTAACCAGGGAAATGCTAACGGAAGTCACCTCATTTCTTGGCACGGTCTGCGTCCGTCATAAACTAATCTCCAACTACTACTGAATCTTAGTACTTCCCATGTTCGAAGCAATCAATACCAATGTATAGCAGTGACCTAGTCAACTGGTTGTATGTGACTCTAATTGCAGCCTGACATGCAATGATTGCTCCTTCTCGTGCACTGATTTGATTGCTAGTTTGCTGCCTCCATTCCACATTTAGGATTCGATTCAATATGAAATACTATTTGGATCGATGCAAGGAAACAGGAACATTCCTTCTTAGAAAAGTAGATTTTTATATGCTATGTTTATCATAATATTTGCGAACCAAATATATTTTTTTAATCAAAACTTTGTGTGCTTGTGAAATTCTTTTTCCAATTAGGTCCCGTATCGATTTCTATCCAATCATACGTTCTACTTTGATTTATCTGTTTGATGGATGGCCAAAGTTATAAGTCAAATTCGACTTAGATATATCTCATAAGTCGAATTTGATTTGGATTTTCACAGCTTTCTACTTTACTGGACGATTTTTAGTCTGTCGCCTCGGCGGAGAATTCGTATTTACATGAAACTTTGCAAAAGTTCGCAAAGGACTACCCAGACCTATATTTTTAATGAATACTACATTTCCGTAAATTTATAAACTGGTATATTGCTTTCAGTGAGTTGGAAATACCCAGATGGGCCAAGATCCAGAGTGAGGAATCTCCTCACAATGCGGACCGTATACAACCAATACTACCCTTTCTGCATGTGATACTTAAACTATACAAAATGTTTACTGTTTAGCGAAAGTTTCTATATTATTTAACGGCAAAATATTCTGTTATTATGATTATCACAGTAGGTCTATATGACCTATAAAGAAAAACACAATGGATGCAAAGAAACTTCAGAAAAGCTTCAGAACACTATCATGATTAACAAAGAGATCAAAGTTTTAGTTTTGTCAGTTCGGAGTAAACTTTTAGAAGAGAGGTATTACGTGAAGGGAGTGGTTTTCTAATTTTCTTTGCTCATTTAAGCCGTCAAGCTGGTCGGGTGACAGTGAGGCGCTTTGAATAGACCGGTAATATTGCCAGCGCCATGCACCGCGCTGCGCTTTCCGCACAGCTGCTCGTAGCGTAAATGTTAATTACTTTTTAATTTTAATGTTTTTAAGATGCACCATTATTGCTGTTCCGTGAAATTTATGGGTAGCAAAGTCGCGATATTTAAGTATACAAATTATGGTTGAATAGGTTAGTTAATGCAGCATTCAATCAGTCATCATTTATTATTTGTGAACATGGGTGGATACATAGATATTACAGGTAGGTACCTACTTAGATTATACAAAGTAAAAAATAAGCAAATAAATTGAATGTAGCTAACAACAACTATTGATGTTCATAACAATTTTAAATATGTAGTACCTATGTGTACATGTAGTATATTGGCCTCTACGTTACACAAGGTAACATAATTATTATTATTAGGTTCCATCTTCAGGCATCAGTGGGACAGTCGAGTTTAAAATCATATTATTATCTAAACGATTATACAGATTAAAAGATATATATTCTATATAAAAAAATATGAGATAGGTATAACAAGTTAACTCACATGTGTTGTGTAAACTACCTACAGTTAAAATTGGTTGTAACTCTTAGAATACATTTAGGTATCAGTGTTGTCGGATTCGCGCGTTCACCTCAAAGGGCGACGCGTCAAAGGAAGCGTCTTATCAACGTAGAGGGCTCGGTACTCAGAGCGATTGATTGAACGAAATACCTACAAGCTCACACAAGTAACACCACTAAGTATCTACCTATGTGTAGTAATAGTGCGAATGAAAATTGATAGGTACTTTGATATAGATTACGTCTAGAGTTCATGTTAGCTCGTTTAACATAAATAATCACATTAACAATAATAATCATCAATTAAACCGAAGAATGACAAGGCAGAGTATAGACCTTTGAATATTACCTATCTACAACTAGTAGGAACTATAACCAGTGATAAAAAATAAAAAAAAATCACATGGCTTTTTAAGGACATAATATCTTTTCTCGCTTTTAGTTTTAAAATTTTATTTTAAACAACGTATTTACTAATTTTCTTCTTAAAATCTCGTCTCAAGTTCCCAGCCAGTTCTATAATCATAATGTATCGAGTTAAAACTTAGGTAGCGTCGACTCATGCCCTGTAACATCGAGTTAGGAGGACAGCGATGGCGGCCGCTCCGTCGCTAATAGAAAGATACGGTAAAAACTATCATTAGGACGAGAGCAAAGAAAACTCTGCAACTTTTTGTTTTACAACTGAATTTTGTATAGTTTTTCTTGTAGTTCCAGTACGAGTATGACTAGGTGGTGATTCCCACGAATTTTCACATAGCTGGTTCATTGCGGCTGTACCTAATCTGTATCCTGCTTTGCAAAAGGTAGTTTGCAAGTGGTTACATGTCTAAGGGCTAATTTTTCAATCGTCAGATAATTCTTAACGGAGGGATAAATATTGCGATTTGACAGCTTTTGTATATAAAATATGTCAAACTGTCATATTATTTTTTGGATTATTAAAGTTGTCTGACTATTGAAAAATCAGCCCTAAACTAAGTAAATATGCTAAGTTTTTGGAACTTGGTATTCTATTACGGTAGAACGTCTACGTTTAACACTTAATATGTGTAACTAAGGATAAGGCAGTAAAGATACGTTAATTATATTCACCATTTTCATTATCGAAATAACAACTCTTTGCTTTGAAAGGAAACACACAAAATAACACAATACAAATTATAACCAACCTGATCTTACGTAAACTTAAGTATGAAGTTCCTTCAACATAAAAGACTCATTAAAATAACGAAGTTGTTTCACATCAAGTGACCTTAAATAATTATTTTTGCTTTGTTGCAGCGTTAAAAAGTGGTTGCGAGGCGTCATTGGAGGCCACAAGGGCACTCGAAGGATGGAGGGCACTCGGCTTGGTACAAAATGTGCCAAATTGACAACTCAGGACGCGATCGCACTTCTGATATTGCAGTGAACTTCGCCCTTTGCTTATTATCTGTGGTTGCTATGGTGTTTAGGTAGATATTTGCACGTGGGAGAGTAAAAGGGTATAGAGAAGGAAAGTTTTAAAATTACTCTTAATAATGATTAACAGAAATTGAAGTTGATTGGAAAGCTTTCCAATCAACTAGGGGAGGCCTATGTTCACCAGTGGACGTCCTACGGCTGAGATGATGATGATGATTAACAGAAGTCAACAGATGCAATAAGAAAATCGTAATTTTATGAAAATAAAGTGAATAAGCACTACACATAAATATATTTTCACACTTGATATGCGCAAAAGAACTCAAAAGTTGCTTCAGTACCTAACATAACTAATTTCCATTCTCTCAAATTTCTTCATGATTACCTATCTCATACATATCCATTCTGTAACACACATACGTCGTCATTCCACTGGGATCGCAGGCTGAATAGGTCTGTCGGGGCTTGTTTGAAATCGCTCGTTCGACATAAAGCGATACAGAAGCCTTCATACATTTGCGATAAGCTTCACTTAAAGCCTTACATCGCTTGTCCTAATGGCTCATATTCAATTCAGTAATGACATCAAGTCAATCTTTGAATTTTATAATATGATTTATCGATTGTTTCGTGTGAGATTTCAAATTAAGGAGTTTTCGCTTTTTTTTGGATATTAAATAGTCATTTGAAAAATTGACGAAGACTGAAGTATCTACAATATTGAGAATTTGTAATTAACAAAACAGCTTATATATTCTTACTAATTAGCTTTACCTAAATACTTCCTGTTTAATTAAGTTTGCTTTTTGTTTTAGTTTCAAATCCTTATTAAGTCTACTATAAGTGACAAACTTCATTGTTGGCAGTTTGCTTAGTCAGCCCCGAGGAAGAATTTTAATTTTCTTATACCAACATTATCACGTAACCAATTAAAATTCTGTTATAATACCTAAACCCTTTTTCATTAATTACCAGTTGCAAGAGGATTATTTATTACTTTATAATTCGTTCTACGCTGAACCTTGCCCCTCAATTTTACGCCAACATCAATTTACTCGCAAGATGATAATAACAACACTTTTTCAAAGATTACGTTTTTATTTATGTTCATAGTTCAACAATTAGTAGACCATCAATTACGTACAGTTTTATACCCAAGCACGAAATTATTCACTGTCATGTTCATGGTTCACTAACGATTGTGAACCATACTGTAGAGTTATCATTAAATCGTAAAGAAATACAAGTAAATTACTCACTAAAAATATTATGTTAATAGCCGTCTGGGCTTGTCGCCTTGTCGAAAGTGCGCCCGGGGCCGTCAGTACAAGCAGATTTCCTGCCAGCACCACCGCGCTCGGGAAAGGAGGCCGGAAAGTCTCTAGCTGTTCGAAGACATACCCTATAGTCATCAAAAGGTGTCCAACGTATGGAACATAAATTTGAATAGACATAGATTTGCAGTCAAACATTTAAAAAGGACTTCATACTATCAGCACTTCATTGTTTTAATCTCGTAATGCGTCATACAAATTTTGGTATTCTCTGATGATGTAGATATTATTGCCATTCATGAAGGAATCATTCACACCAAAACCGGGGTATGCGTCGGATATCGTGGTAAGTAACTGCCCAATTAGTAAGAGCATACTAGCTACGACGTACGGGTTGAAGTTCTTAAAGCACATTTGACTTATCAGGAATCCAAGTAACAGCAAGCAATTTCCCAATATTGAAGGGTAGCAGGCGATTGCTGACCTGATAAACCTAATGCCTGACGTTCGACTGTGTTCAATCATACGGTGGCATTGAGTGAGTAAATTTTCTGGAATGCTGATCACCATAATTGCTGGTCTGTGACAATTCGCTGATCAGGTAAAGGTACTTGCGGTTTCCGATACGTTTTTAGTTTTATACCTTCACTCCATCGCTCAAATTAGATACGTATTGTCTACATCTTCAGTCATTTTTACAAAGCGTGAATCTCTGTTTATTTCATTTTCCGCCTGTGCTCCATGTAAACGGGCTATATTACGAATAATCTGAATGCAAGGTAGGTCGAATTGGTTTTGTAGGTTATATAACGACTTTGATAATGTCACCTATTATTTTCCATCGATAAAGAGACAAAAATTTTAGATACCAGACTCCTTTCAACTGTAGACACATTTGAAAGGAGTCTGGTATCTAAAATTTATAGTAGATTTGTATTGATGGTCTAATTCGGGTGGATATTTAAACAAATTGGTAATTCTACAAATAGAAACGAATACCTGTATCGAAAATTCTCGAGACCTCTGCAGTCATCGTTGGCAAATATGATTACAATATTATACAGTGTGGCGGGCAGGTAGACCGGCGCTCATAGGTATTTGTTTTTAGTGAAGAAAAGGGTAAATTCCTCGGGGAGCCAAGTGGCTCGGGCGCGGTTTCAGAAATAAAACGCGATGCACACACGTGGGACAGTATTGGTTTTAAAAATAAATTATTTTTAGAGTACAGGTATGCCGCTCCACCGTAACCGATTACCGTGACTTGTATTTGTATTTTTGTAAGTTCAACATAATAACAGTTATTGATTGAATGTATACGCAACTGGTCAAACATTAATATGGGAATTATGATTGTGAATAATAATGATTTGATAGCCACAGGAAGGAATAGTATTAAAACACAAGGGGTACTAAGTTATAAAGGCTACAGCATGTTAAATGTGAGCCAATTAATTAAACACATCAACGCACTTAACTCAAATAATTCCAAGAGATATTAAATTATGTCTTTACACATAAAAGACGTAATAGCTCTGAACAAAATCTCTAAACGAATTATATTCTCAAGACACCTTCTATTTAATCAAATTATAAGGGTTGAATTGCAAATAGGCTGAAAATTCGTCTCTGCCTGATGAAAGAAAAAATATTTTTTCCTTTTTTAAGTTGGATACTAAAATCCTTTAATTGTAATTAATATAAGCCGTGACCTTCACTTTTGGTGGGCTTTTTCTATGAATTTCTTCTAAAATGCTACGTCGATGCTTGTAAATTCTATTTAATCGGCAATGCAAAATTGAAACAACTTCTTTCAATTTGTTTGCACCACAATAATTGTTAGTTTGCTTGAATACTATTATAATTTTGTTTAATACCTTATTTTTATGCAAGAAAAAAAAAATCGTTGAAAAGAATCTTGATTTTTCAGATTACTTGGAGTTTCTGTTGTGAAGGGACCTGTTTATTGCTGTACGTATACACTCTATAGTTTGGCAACCTGCCATAAAATATCGTGGTTTTATAAACTTTCAGCTGAAAATATTTAAGCCAAACGTGGTTTTAACTAGTATTTTGGCACTTATGTCCTTCACATATACATAAGTATATGTTTATGTAGTGTGCTGTTAAGTAAACGCAAATATTGAAAAAATAAGAAAATCGTAGGTAATGTAAAAAAAACTTGTAGAAAGGAACATCGAACCTTGACACACTGGTCACTAACAAGATGGATGAAGGGCATCTGCCATATTTTCATGTTTATAGAAGAAGATATAAAAGCCATCGCTCATGGCTAGATAATTTGCAAGTTGGTTGTTGTCGTGTCCTCTGTCGACATAACATTTGACTGATCGCTTATCCACTTCTTTTGTACTTCTAAGTATATTACCTACAGTTTTTTTGAAGACTTGTGATTGGTCTATTATTCGTAGACCAGTCAAACGTTAATGAACCTTGCACTAATTTGTTTAACCTAACTTAATAATAATAGTTTTTTTGCTTATTTCTAAAAATGTAAACAATTTTTCACTGCTTTTCCACTACAAGTTTTGTTCAGGCTAGACGACGAACAACAGGAAAACTAAACGTGTAACTAACTCGCTACAATCTAAACACATTTTCAAACTGTTTCCATCTTTTCTTGGCTGTATTACAGCCTCACTTTACAAAATATTACGCTAAACTTTATTTTCTTCACAAAGGACGAGGTGGGTTGTAGGAAAAGTGTGAAAAATGCAGTTGGGGGTTTGGTGAGGGGGTGTAAGATTCATTTCCCGTACTTAAATAAGCGGTGTGGTGCATTCTGGTCGAGCCGAGAGGTGTTAACTCGTGCGGGAGTTTCTCAAGAGCAGTTCAACAAGGCTTCCCTCGTTAGAGCGCCATCGCTATCGGATTTATAAGAGATTTTAAAATCTCTGGATAATACTAAATGTTGTTCGATGTAGAACAGTTATCTCGACCCGTTGTTTCGATTTTGCATTTTGACTTATTTTAGCGAATAGTAAATTAATAAGTATAGGTACAAAGAATGATGAGGCTTACAAATTGGGAATATTGGGATTGTTCATAATTTGACGTCGCTAATCTTCAGTGAGTTAGTGCAATAAATAGGCTTGTGCAATTTTGATCTAGAAAATAAATAATTTGTTAGAGGTATTTTATCCCGATTGCCTGTTTCATGATTTCGATATCTGGTAATCTAAAATTAACATGTGAAAGTGCCATCAACCTACAATTGACAGGTGATCCTCACCAGCTGCGGCTAAGTGAATTCAATTCTTCAAAATGCACCGATCATCGAAGAGGTTTCAATACTCAAAATTCATGATTAGAAATGGATATATATAATAAAGACGGATAGGAAAGAACTATAAGGCGGTAAATTAAAAGATAAAAGATGGGTAATTCGTTACTTTTAGATTTATGATTTCATGTAAATTGGTTTTCGTTAAAAATAGTTAAACCCTTTAAATTTTTTGGAAAATTTGTCTCTAAGGTCGTAAAATTAGGGATGAAAGCTTATATGAAAAATATGTTACATTTTAAATTAGATACATGATAATTGGTATTTAGCTTATTGGTTAAACATAAACAAATACATATTTTAGTGTTTCTAGAAATTCCACTCCCAGGGGCTAAGATATGAGATAAAAGTTTAAATCAAAAATCTGTTAATTTTGAAGTTACATGAAAATTTTATTTCTTTTTAATACCAGTCTAATGAAAAGTGTCTAAACAGTTAAAAGTCAGCTAAGTGATAATGAATCGTTAGGAGTGCTTGTTGACATTGACTAACATCATCTCATCGGTCGATAGTTGGCAGACTGTCAAGTTTGTCGTCGTGCCCTTGCGATAATACAGCGCAACCTCGACAGCATGACACGTTACCTTTGGGAGGATTCATATTTTGTGAACATTATCTTGCCATTGGCATATGTTGTACTACTTAGGAACATTTTATTTTAAACTGTCACCTCGGCTTGATAGCATGTAGCACGGATGTGGTACATTAGTTACATTCACCTTTTCCAATAAAAACTTGTTGAAAGTCAAACTCCTGAAGTTCCACCATGTGGAGCTAAAGGTGGGAACAGAGAATCAGTTAAGGAGTAAAGTTTCAGCAGTAGTACAAATAAGGGTATGAGATGACCTTTTATTTTATTTAATATATAGTCTCCCGACAAAGCATCTCAGAAACCGGACATAAGCCGCATAAGGGTCCAAACGTTAAACTAGACATTGACCGAAACTCAAAGATCTCAATAGAGGTAAAGATTCCCAGTGTCCGCCAGTGTTTATTTAACGATTCATATTAAGTCGTCTGAAGACTTTCTTCACCGTCTAAGCAGGTATCGAAAGGGCACTCGTAAATCTCCAGGCTCTTAAATATGTAAGGTAGAACTTGAAAGGACCTTTCTACACGCATCGCGAGTCGCGATAAGCACGTTGGGATACGACATTTGGAGATAACGCGCCGTCTGAAGGAAGATAGCAAGCGCTTAATTGAATTAGCATGCAGTACAAAAAGCGTAAACGACTCGGTCATTATTAAAAAAAAAACATTGTTATTGCAGCAATAGTTTACCGTTATGGGATTATGATACTATCATGTTAGGTACCTACCAAGCATAATGGTGGGCTTACACAGGCAAGTCAATTGCAATATTCTATGACACCTTGGCAACAGCAAGCAATTTCAAGATTATATCATAAATTGCCAATAATTGTGGTATTTTTTATTCCCGTAAGTGTAAGAGCGTCTTATTATAGGTACGAAGACTACGAAGGTATGGATTTTATTAATGGCATACAAGCTTACTTTTAATTCACTACTACCGATCTTTCAGGGGTAAATATACGCATGAATATGAACTTTAATTATGGAGCCAACGCCGGAATATAAAAAACAAGTCAGCAGTTCCATAAACTTTGTGTTGTAGTGCATTTTTGTAATGAATACTTTTTTTAAATTTCAGAGTTAGTCTTCTAATAAAAGCTGTTCATATTCATAAGTACTTTTACACCCAAAAGACCGGCAGTGAAAAGAAGTCGTGTTGTATATGTAAATACCACCGAATATACCTACGTCTAGGTTCATCTCCAGACTTTACCAACAATAAACCGAACTACAGAGAGAATCATAAAAAAAAAAATAGTTTTACCTTCTATTTGACAATGATGAATTACGTCGTCTAAAAGGTTTTGTTTTAGAACCATACCTAAAATCTAAAACAGTATTCAGTAGGTATGGTCTAATGACATTTTTTGTCATTCAATTTTATTTTAGACAAATCTATTAAAGTATAAAGGTTTTTTAGAACATTTGGGATATCTACATTATTTACGTAAATAAATAATTAATCTTTAACTTACTTTTTGTGCGGCGTATTTTTTGTCAATCCTAAACTTTTATCTTACTTCTTTAACGTTCAAGTTTCTCTAAGGTAACATACTTTTTCAACGTTAGATTTTATTTAAAAGCTACATAAAGCTGGCTATTACAAAATCGAGCTTCGACATCAAATCGGTAAAACTTTATCAAGAGATTTGAAAAGAAATAATATGATATAAAAGCAAATCTATCCGGACAGGATTTCGCTCTATTAATTTTTAAGCCATTATGTTCCCGAGTTCCGCAAGGAGGATTCAGGGACTACGTTTATCCCGCGGCATCATTCCTACACACATGAGCCCTGTACACTCCTCTGTGCCAGTCTAAATCCTGTATTGACTCACTTTCTAATTTAAACGTGGCTCCGTTTCCAATAACTTTTATTTTATTCCTCTATTCATGTAGTTTAAGTACAAAATCGATGGATTATTTCTTGATTACGGAATATTAGCAAAACACCATGAAAAGTAACTTGATCCACATTTTGAGTTTTCCTCTAAGCGCAGGTTCTGACAGCACAGAGCAATCAACAACATGAAATGAAATAACAAATTACGTAATAATAAATCACGAGCCGACATATAAGATATACATAACTTATAGTGGGATGTGTTCTTGTACGTTTGGGTAATGTTATTTCCCAATCTATCACGAGTATTGTGTCCGATGGGGAAACGACCCGCTACAGGGTGCGGGGAGTACGTCGGGGTTCGACATTCGACAATAAGCGACTATGACATAAGCAAGATTTTAGCGCCAAATAATTTTTTGAAAAAGCATTGATAAAAAAAAATGTATAGTGTATTTTATGATAGGAATGTAACCAAATATAATTTAAAACTTTAAAAAAAATTAAGCAGCAAAGTTAAAACTACTTTCGTTGTTATTCTTCATCGTCATTGAAAGGGTTAAGGAATTAGTTCAGGGAGCTCAGGAATCAGCATAATATGAGGGAAGACCAGCAGAAATTTAACCGTAGGTACTTGAGTATACGTTATGAATTAATTAAAATCCTCCTATGAATTTTCGCTTATAGCGGCAACTTCCTCTCTGTCGTACTATAACTTTATGTTTGTATCTCTATGCAAAATAAGTTAATAAAACTTCAATGTTGGTCATATAGGGTATGAGTGCCGGTGTAATTACAGACACATGAGATAAATAATAATAATAAATAAATATCTCGGGACAACTCACACACGGCCATCTGATCCCAAGCTAAGCAGAGCTTGTGTTATGGTAACCAGACAACTGATATACATACTTATATAATTTATAAATACATACATATTATAGATAAATTACACCCAGACACAGAACCAACAATTATGCTCATCACACAAAGTTTGTCCTGGGTGGGAATCGAACCCACTACCTCCGGCTTTGCAGTCAGGGTCACTAACCACTAGACCAACGAGGCAGTCATATTTTAACTTTGTTTCTGGGATGGCAACGCATCTGCAAGGCCTCTGGTATTGCAGCTGTCTATAGGCAGCGATGACCACATAAAATCAGATAGGTATAGTTGGCTTGTATGCCATATAATAAAAAAAAGTACTCTTGAAATCTATTTCCACATCAAACGACATATTAAGTACTAATATACCTATATAGGCAGGAACATACCTACTTCAGCGATAAATCTGTTCAACGCGTCTTACACCTACGTAGATTCCTACGATGCGCAGATCGCTGACAATGAATCAAAATAACTTATTTTCGACGGTAAATAACAACAATAGCAACATACAACTTAATACAGAAATAAGTAATGTATTTTTTTATTGGAAATGTTAGAACGTACTGAAGTGAAAATTGTTTGATTAAAATTGAGATAGATTTGATTCCAACAGTTAGGTATTTCATTTTATTTCACGCGTACGATTCTACGAGTCAACAATAATCTGAACATATCATTGTAAATGAGATATTCTCGTGCGTTTACGTATTTACTTTGCCGATTGATTTGATAATTATTATTGCCGTTTCATGAACATTATATCACAAAATATGACGGATTATTCAATAGATATTTCCACAACATTTTTGATGTTGTTTTCAGCACACATTGGTTATTGTGCTGGATTTAGGTACTCAACTACTACATTCGAACTTAATCTATAAAATTCACTAAGTATATTACGTAAAGTAGGTATAGTAAGAGCTTAAATATTATTATGCAATTATGTTCCCTCAGAGCTGAGGATTAAGGAGCATCGTTACTAAATTGCTTTGCTAACGGCAAGTAAACGGATTAGGGGGGTTTGTATCATTAAACAGACGCCTAGCATAATAGCCGGTCGTGCGACCCGGAGTTCTGATAGACGTACAGCGAGTGCGAACGCCGCCTATATAAGACGGATGTATGAATGTATGAACTATTCCTAGATCTAAATGAAGCTTTTGAACAGATATATCGAATATGACTCCATAATCTACCTCACATAACCTACCAGTCAATTTCGGTATATAAGTTCGTTATTTTCAGAAATATAGTTACTTGTCCATGACATGTGCGCGCCTACTTTGGGCATAATAATTGAACTGTCAATATCTTACGTGACAGATGATACATGATATCACAGTTTCCAGGACATTACACACATTCACTTTAAAGTTGGTAAACATGCTCGTAAAAATATTTTGAAAGTGCAAATTGAAGTACGTAAAGTGCACAATGTATTTCAGCTTGACGCAACACATAAAGCGAGTTTTACATTTTACATATCGCTTCAAAATATATCGGCTTAAACCGGAGATAGATTTTTAAAGGAACACCTAGATTGTGTTTGGCCTTACTTGAATAACACGTCAAACTCCTCAGCTTCATCAGCTTAGAGACTAATTTATATCGTTAATAAAAAATATTTTGTGAAAAAGACAAAATTGAAATCTAATATAATACTTTAGGACAGCAGACAGTTAAAAGAACATTAACGAAAACAAATTCTAAATGCGAAAATGATGTTTGCTAATTACCTACATCAAGCTTTTTTTTCTTGGAAATCAAGAACCATTTTTAATAAAACTTGGGGTGGAAAATACGGTAGGATGTTCGACAAAGTTGTTTACTAAAATTAGGCTGTGTCCATACGTTTACATATCGGTCAAACGATAATGCATGTTGATAGATAGCTTCCGATATGTTGGGTGACCGCAGTTACCACCGTCAGAAATTCGCGACCATTAAGTTTACCATACGGCTATTGAATAATTGAGTAGTTTCATAGTAATAGTAGATATTTTTTGTCTCTTTGAAACAAATAAAGATTTTTTAACAAGGACATAAATTAGTTTAATTTTGTAATGTCATTGTATGGCAAACTATACGACGCCGACGTTCTATCTGATATAAAGTGGTCATCGCTAACTATAGACATATTTTGATATAGATTTATATTCTACTTACTACTATTTTAAACGTAAAAGTATGGTAAGTATGGTGTAAGAGTAACCAACATCCATCCATCCATGGGATGGATGTTGGTTACTCTTACACGCTTAAAGAGCGGAGCGGAATTAACTGACGTACCTACACACATTGATCTAGAAAATTTGATTAACCATATGGGATAATTTTTATCTCGTTTTCGTGTTCACGTGGAATAATTAATTCAGAAATGTAAGCAGAGGAAGTCGCAAACCTATTATCAGTATCAACCTATTAATAATGTTCTATTACACAACTTTCTCTTCTACTGTTATACTATAGCGGCTATTTGAAAACCCAGTATTCTAGACACAAAACTATAGCCTACAGTTTATCTTATACTTTATTATGGGGTAGGTATACCTAGATATAAAAGTACACTTTGTTTAGAGATAGGGTACAGTCACCTACTACAAAATAAACTGTACAATTTCGATCCAATGCAGTAAAATTTTTCTGCCCGATAATAACAAAAATCCATTATAAAACATGAGGTATCAAGTTAATACACATTATTTATTTAATTAGTGGCTACCAACATACTGATCACGGCTAAGGGATGCGATCCAGTTGCAGGGTCGAGTCCCCGAAGGCATCCATTCGTTGAAATGTAATCATTTTACACAAATGATTCTACTTTTAGACTCATTTAAATCTAATGTATTTTTTTTGGACTTCTTTATTAAAGAAATCTTCATGTTGTTCATTGTTGTAGTCAGTTACATTTAACTTTTTATTCATGGTACGAATAAGCTAGAGTATCGATATGAGAAGTCACGTCGTAAACATTTGAAATAAAAAAGAATAAAACACGATGGTTTTCAGTGAAGTACCTACTACCAAGCATTTGAATACAAAGCACAATAAGTATTTTATTCTAATAGAAATAAAACTCAAACATCGAGGGTCTGTTCAAGTAAACAAGCATACCTACTACAACAAAATCAACAAAATAACCGTCAAACAACGAACTGCTGACAGTTAACAAATAAATAAATACAACGAACGGGAAATCAAAATCGGCCGGTAGTCTAGCAGATAATGAATCTGCAAACACGTTCAAAAGCTTATATTTTTCTTTGGTACTAAGCTGTACAGCGAAGGCTCTACGATATTTAGATAAAATCACAAAGGTTTTTAACGAAGTACCTCGATGTCTGATTTGCTTCAAAGACAGAAAAGTTTTGGCTATAATGATGTTGAAAAATACTGCTAGGTAAAATAAATATTCGTTATTTTTTCAATGAACTATAATCAAATCACATTTAAGGTTTATCTAAATTCAGACCATCGATAATTATTGTGAATAAAAATGAGCAATAGTATATTGTCAAAAATATTTTAGATACAGAAAAGGCGAAACATAAAAAATACATAGATATTATTTACACAGACACATAATTATAGACTTACATGAGAGAAACACGAATTACGCTACTCTACGAGTATATGTACTGTAACATATGTTGTATACCTTGCTTATAAGGCAGTTAGGTCACGCCTAGGTATTGCTTTCTTATTGTGGATTTGATATTTTGAAACCCTAACAAAGGCTGTCACGTTCTAATAGTAATGTGCTGAATTTAAACATCGCTATATAATAATTTTTATTTTATCCTGTACCTGTTTATTTATGATATTTATGTGTTAGCGAAACGTGGCCGTGGGTGTAGTACACATGCCTACGTCTTCGGAGAATAATTATAAGAGTAATGTCATGTAAGTTCTGCTACTTAAGTATTGGTTTAAAGAAAAAAATACTACAGGTAGATACGTACCTACCGTCAATTTATACGGTTATGTTACCTCACAAATGTTTCAAAAAGCATTCCAACTCTCTTGGCGGAATAGTTTAAAAATAATTTGGCCTATAAAAGTAAGGGGTTAAAGGCAAATAGCTCAATGGTCAGGTCGGTATTTCAAGTATCCGTCGTCAATGATATTATTATTTCGGAGAATCAAAACAGCTTTCTTAAACGAATATTTACAAATTCCTTATAACTTGTAGATAAAAAAACAATTAGTTGGTATACGGTTGGTGAAACAATAACGATTTGTACTGATTAAGTAATTTATATTACGAATGTATAAATAAGTTTGGTATTCTATTAATCATAGATTATTAGATTTATTTGCTAGCCAGCCTGTCATCCCAATAGGTAAGTAAAATAAGGCGGATGATAGAAACATACATACATTATATTATCTTGTTGAGTTATGGCTTCCTTTGACTACCGAATTTTACCTATGAAGAACATAAAAATATTGCAAAGATTCACAGCATATTTAAGTCTTAGTAAGTACTACACGTACTAAATACTAAGTATGCACAGTGCCACTGTTGTGTTATTGAAATTAGTTGAACTATAATGAACTGAGATGAGAATTAAGTCGGTAAACTAAAACTGACATTAATTAGTTTATGTACAGTCAGCAAAACAGATAGGTATCCAGGGTCGTCAGATATAGATGAAGTTTTCTTAGAAACTGATGGATGTATTCGACTAAAACTTAACTTAATTAATGAACTGTTTATTATCTACTATTTAAATAAATTGCATTTGAAAACATTCATCGATTTCACAGAAAACTTCAACTATATCTGACGAATCTCTTTTGCTGACTGTACATATTATAAAAGACTGGTTGCGTAAGTGAAATACGTAATTTGGATTCAAAATGTAGTTCCAATAGAAGTCGCCATATACAATACAAATACAACACAATATGATAATAATTTACAAAACAGTTCACCACCTACAGATTAGCACCTCTTCTCATACCGAGAAGGTACAAGCATAGATGACGACGCTTGACTACTAGACATATTACAATGTCATGTCATGTCCTTTTATACTTTTAATGAGTTCAAGGTTTTCGGTACTACCCATTTAACCATAGTTACCAAATCCTCTTGCGACAACATAGGCCGTTAATTGTTACCAAGAAGCAATTAAAAGTTTAGCCGTCGCTCAGTAAAGCATACCTGAGCGGATCAGCTTGAAGACAAGCAGCGTTCAAATAACTTTAAACATAGTTAGTGCTCCTCACGTTCTAGGCATAGGACCTTTGTGTTTGAGCGATATTAAGTTGTGTCATAATTGTCTTTACTAAATTAATAAAACTGCTAGTACAGCTGCGCTAACAGTTAATCAGTTTTTTTTGTATTTTTTTATAAAGCTTTTAAGTTATTATTAATTACTAGCTTCTGCCCACGACTTCGTCTGCGTGAAAGTACATATCTATATCATATAAATACATATATCATAAGAAAAAACCTATGTACTCGGTAATAGAGTAGCTTTCTATCAGTGATGAAAAGTTTGTAAACGGACCAATACATACTTCCTAAGATTACCTCTCACAAACAAATAAACTTTATCTCTCTATAATTAGTATACCTATATAATTGATTATATTATTTGCTTTTAATAAAACAGTGTTTTATCTGAAATCAAACGCAACTTTCCTCACCCTGCTACTTACTTTACAAGAACTCTAATTACATACAACTGATATAACACGATCATGTCTAATAAGTTCTAAGCAGATAGATAATAAATAAAATACATGTAACGTGCTGTCTAATTAGTTGTTAACTTCAGTATCAATGGACTAAAACGTAACAAGTAGGTACCTTAGTTATTAAATACGTGCTTAGAGCGACACTTGACGAGGGTTGTTTAAAAAAGGCAATCTGAATCTTCTGCATTCATTACACGATACAAAAAAAAAATGTGTTCTCTTTTTGTTGTAGGTACTTCTAAAAATGTATTCAATACTTCAGTATCTACCGGATTATTTACGTAAAACAAACCTACTAATAACGTACAAGTCAGTAAGTATCAAAAAAGTTATAACATCAAAAAAAAGTAAGCACAACAAGAACTTAAAAAGAACTTTGTAAGTAAATTGTTTGGCCACTTACCTGAGGGTAAGGACGATGAGATACTCGCCGGTGATCAGCATGTTTGCAGGATGTTTATATTTTGGCACGTAATTTTTTTTTGTATATGTTTATACGCGTGTGTGTTTGCGCGCACGGCGCGGCGTGCGGCAGCGAGCGCGAGCGTTTTGTCGGCGGTTCGCGCGCTGCCAGCCCGCCGTCACCACAGCCTCCCAGAGTCTGCGCGCATGCGTTCTCGCAGATGGCGAATAGAACACTAACCACGCGAAATAACTTTTGATTTTTGGTAATCGTTTGCGGTGGGAACTTTTGGTTTTGAATGTTTGTATCATGTGAGGAAATAAATGTTTGGAGCATGTATCAACTTTTCAATGTAAGTGGCAAATGTGGGGTTCTGTTAGATCACCAACCTTACAGAAAATATTATTATTTCGAGAATAAATTAGAATAATAGGATTAGAAGAGATTTCAATATCTAGTTTTTTGCTTGGATAAACAATCCCCTAAAACAATATGTCTATGTTTTTCAATGATTTAATTAGGTGACGTCTGGCGAATTGTTCTGTTCTAAATTATAATTGAATTGAAACATGTAAGCGACCTAATACGTCACTCACACTAGGGTATATAGATACCTAAAATGCAAAACGTTCTTGTCTGCAGAACAATGGCGTCCAAATGGGCCGATCCCTAAGGCTCTGCTTGATTGCTTCGACGCTGGTCTGCGACGTAGCTTCGCCACTCTTGCCGCTTCCAGCTAATAGGATTTCTCAATCCGTTGAGCGATGTCTTGCTATTAAGAAAAGCCTCGGTTTGGTATGAGCACTCGAATTGAATATGTTGAAAAATTGATTCGATTCAAACCATAAGTATACGATGTTCTCATATTTTATGTCTTTGTGATTTTATTTGGATAAGTGCCACATGGAGTTTAAAAATTATGGTGTTATATGAATCATGGTTAGAGTTCCTAATCTTCAATATAACAGTTAAGTAACTGATATTATTTTTGTCACAGTAGTTAAACTGTGACTCACATTTAAATGCGTTAATTAAGAAGATAAATATTTACGTAAGTTAAATCCTGTAAAGTCGTAAAATTTCAAAACAGTTTTACAATTCAATTAAACGAAGATCCAATTTCATTTCAATTGTGAAGATTGATTGAAAGCGAATTTTTATTACATTGTCGCTGTTCTGGCGTATTATTAATTAATTTGTTTGAATAATTTTGGTATGCAAATGACATTGGCATAATTTAAAAAATCTTATTTATTTATGAGCCTACTATAGTTTATTACATATAATATGTTCAGTAAATACTTATTTTTGGTCAAGTACAAAAAAAACGCGATCATAATGTATTTTATTTTAAGACCAAATTCTTAAAAAACTTTTGATCAAATTTAATTTTGATTACACTCTTATTTCTTTTACGATCGACTCAGATTATGTTACTTCATCTAGAGTTTCCATTAGCGATAGCTGTAAGTAATGAAAACAACAGAACAATGTTGTCTATTTTTATAACGATTAGTTTGGCCGCACACGGGCCACCGACCACAACCACAAAACGCCGACACCGACGTATTTCCTGTAGTTTTCATACATTTTATATAGCCTCGCCGCACATGGTTGATATTTGTGGTCGCCACAACGCCACTTCTAGCTTCAGGTGGCGGCGTTTGTGGCGACGTTTGTGGCTGTCGCGTGTGGCCCGGGTGCGGCCAGCGTTAAGGATGTTTGGGTTTGCCTATGGAAAGTAGTTGCCCTCACATTCGATATAAATATCTTTGATTATTTATATATAAAGCATAAACATTGGAAGGGACATCATAACGCAGAACTTTACTTTGAATTCTGATGAAATTTTTCGCCAGTTATGCGGCACCTACACGGTCAAAATGAACGAAAGAGCAGATTTAAAAAAGAAACCTACGACAAATGTTAACTGGAGCGTCTAGAATCATGTGCTGAATCCATGGTAGAAGTTTGAGTATTACCAACAAGTGATACATCGAAATGATCGTCTACATACGTCGTATATATTACACTCATTTACTGGTAACCACAGCTTACACATTATCGAGTAAACATGCAAATACTTCACTTGATATTTGTTATTGAAAGATAAAAAATCAAACTGTATTATAAGAAAATAAGAATCTTATCGATCATTTCACCGTAGCACTCTTGCTACGTGGTGCTACGCAATTGCTACGGGCGTTCTTGATCTGCGAAAGAAGTCGAAATTTTCAATTTCCATTTTATTTTATGTGTCCAAAGTAATACAAACTACTAAAAAAAGTGTAGCAAGTTCAACAAGCTTCAATGTTTACAGTTAATACCTACTGTTCTATAAATTTCCAATTATTCGCACTCGATAGTTTTTCGCACAGATATATTTATGAGGATCGAATCTTAGAGGCATTGGCGAATGGTTGAAACGACAGCTATTGCACACGTGACCTCAGAAATAATACACGGTGGGTCGAAGTGACGGCGATTTGAAACAAAACCAGCACCACTCCAAGTGTAATACGACGCGAGAGACTAACCACAATACAGTACCATAAAATATCGAATTATCAAAACATTGATAATTTTCAATAACATCGAAGAAGTCCTAGACTTCTTGAAAGTACAATTAATTGAAATTCAATCAATTACATTTGAAATACAATAAACGGTAATGGAAAGCGATCTTTGATAATAAACGTTTCATATTAGTTGACATAGGTAACTGTTCGATACATATTAATCTTTTATTAAATCTCTCTTTTATATTACTAGGTATGTATATACACATATAAATACAAGAAAGATTAATTTAATATAGCTTTAAAAAACTGTTAGGAACAAACGCAATCTAATTTTAGTCTCAATCTGCCAAAATATCACCAGATTTTCATATACGCACTAACTTAAACTGAATATGCATACAGTGAAAACCTGATTTCTCCAAGGGTTTTACAACAGCCGGTCTGCATAAAACAGAAACTAGCCATATCATGAATAAACGAGCTCTGCTTATCAATGCACGACCGTAAAGCAAAACGTGCATTGAGGTAGAAAAATGGTAAGATGATAAAGACTTTTCATAATAGAACATTAACATTTTATATGCTGATTTGAGAACGTGTGGCTGCACAGATTTGGTGCTGAGATACTGAGAAAAACGACTTCATTTCATTTATTTATTCATCGTAATTTATACAGATTTACTTTAAGGTTTTGTTGAAGACCAGTACAGACCAGCATCAAAAGTTACAAATGACCTGCAGACCTGTACCTTCTTTCCATTCGAAAGCGATATTTTTAGAAAGTCAAAACTAGATGTTTTAGATTTGCCACGCTTCTGACATACAATCAAGCAGAAGTATTTTAGCGCTAACTCGATGAGTGCGTAATCTCACCACATAGTTGGTGTAGTAGCTAAGTGAGTGGTTGGTGCGCTGCGTGTCGCGGGTTCGATTCTCGCATAGAACAAATAATTTTATGGACTACAGGTGTGTATGTGAGTTTATATGTTTATAAACACACCCACGACACGGGGAAATTCCAAGTGTAGATCAAAGCTTTCTTTTAAATAAAATCGTGTGCATTTTTCTTAAACCGCTAGTAGTGGCGTCGCTGTGTAGTTGTATGGGACACGTAGCTGTTAAATCACTATCATTACGTCGCCGAATCTCGTGGCTCAACAAGCCGCAACACTCAAACATTTTTCAATCCTCACAAATGGAAGGTGCGCGTCATATCTTAGGGATCACGTGCGTGGACATTTTTGAAAGATACTTGGTTAAGAGGCCCTTTTAGATAGAAAACAAAAATCAGCTTCCATACATTTTGCACTTTTGTATAGAACGGCTGTTATTTTTAATAACCGTCGAACAATTTCCACCTTGTGTCTATAATCACGTGCTGAATCCATGGTAAAAGTATTCGTTACGAAGTCCCATCCATCCTATATAGCCTACAATGTCTAATACTCAAACAATATAAAAATAATCTTAATAAGAAATAAAGACAGCTAATTGTTTAAATGTAGGTAAGAAAAATACTTTTCTTTTTCACTGTACCTTAAACATTGCAGTTGACAGTACTATTAATAGCAAAAAGCTTACGTTATAAATCATTACTATTAAATGGCGAATGAAGATTTGCAGATCTAGAACATTTTTGGCAATCGTAGCATTTCGTAGCATCACCGTAGCACTCGTTTTAATTGAAACAAACTTTAAAAGTAGTTTTATTTAGTAGGTATAAGCCCTATTATCATTTAACTTACGTTTTGGAAAAGACAAAGTTCAGCACTTAACATTGTAGAATGATCAATCAAGATTCATACTTTACAACTAGACGTGGAACATTTTCGGCAATCGTAGCACTTCGTAGCAACCTCGTAGCAATCTCGTAGCACTTCTTTTAATTGCGCGCGGACTCTGTAGAAGTCGGTTTTCATTAAGTACAACACTCATCATCACTATCACGCCTTTGAGATTAATATACCTTTTAAGCACTTGACACCTCTACACCTATATCCAACAACACCTACTTTCAGAAACGCCATAAGATTACCGATATTAAAAACATAATCGGTAAATACAGTCTTCATATGTAATCCATGATATCCCTCATTCGTGTACTTATTCGACTGAAAAAAAGATGAGATCAAACGAGATTGGGACTCGAATACCTTCAGCATTAATGTAATATGAAAAATACCTACTCGATATTTTAATATGAATTTGTGTTTGCTCGATAAACGCTCGCGAGAATGTGGTTGCGAAGTTGTTTTGATCAATCAGTGAATGTTGGATGTATTTGAGTCTGTAATTTAATTTGGTATTTTTTATTTATTGTAACAAATTGCCGTTGTTAACAAAGCCCTTGTGGTTAAACAGTCTAAATTTGATTACTTTTCCCTTTTCTGTTAATCAGAAATGGTTTCAATGATGTTTTTATTTAACGCTCCTCGTAAATACGAGTACATCTAATGCAGCTGTGATTTTCCCATCACCTTACCTACCATTGTCCTTTAGTTTTATTTAGTTAATGAAATCGTATTTTAATAGTTTCTGGAGGTATGTTTTATATAGGAAACATATTCTATTATAAAAATATCTAGACATCCATTATAAATATGATGACAACACATGTAATGTACACGTGAACGTCAAAGTGTTTATCGTACGCGGGTGAGAAGCGGCGTGTGCCGTGTAATCTGCAAGCGGACGCGCGCGGGCCGGCCTCGCCAAATAACTTCCGTGCCACACCACCTGCTCTGCTGACACCGTGTGCCACTTTCTGCATCAGCTGTACAGTGTACGTGTACCCTTGTCTAGTTAGTATGCACGCGTGACAATACTATTGCAGGAATATGTATGCATGTGAATGTAGAGGCTTTACTGTATGTAGATGAATGTATCAGACAGATAGTGGTGATTATTTTGTTACGATTATATTAATTTTAAAGACATGTAGGTTATATACGTATTTGCTTAAAATTTAAGACACAGTGTGTCCTATAATATACAGTGTCTATCCATACGAAACGGTCACGACATGATAAAGCAAGATAATATGATAGTCCTTCATAATTTATCGAATATTTGAAAGTATTAATTATATTTTATATATATAAGATTGATGAATGCAAAAAGTTTTCATCCCGCATGTCGAAAAGAGCATGGACTGAAGCGGTCGGCAACGAGCGAGCGAAATGAACAAGATTGCGTCGCCAAGGGGGCCCCAAAAACATAGTCAATAAAAGTAGATAGCAAACACAATAAGCGACAATTATAAGAACATTTTTGTGTACTTTCGTGTTAGAATAGTTTGCGGCAAAAAGCTCCAAGTTGCGAAGTAATTCGCGCCAATAGCAGTATGTAGTCGCGGCGGGTAGCGCACGCGCGACGCCACTCCGTACGCCGCTGTCGCCGCGGCCGCTCACGCCACACGAACACATCGCAGATCGCGATCGCGATATCTCGCTACTTTATACAACATTGTTCTACGTTACAATGCTAAGTTTGAGGGAAGTATGGGAGTTGTAAAGTGTATAAGTGCGAAGACGGCGCGTGCCGGGCGAGTGCGGTGAGCGCGCGATGCGCGTGGCTCGCGTGCCCGCGTTCCCGCCGCGCGATGAGCGCGCCCCGCGCGACGCGCTGTCTGCACGCGCACGCGTTTTTTCTACTGCTGATAAAAGTTCTACCGTTTGCTGTTGCACAGTGAGTACCTATCTATTAGTTAGCATAACTTATTTTTTATGAAACTTTACAAAAGTATTTGTCGTGTTGTAGGAAGATTAATCATAAAACATTAGTTTATGCCAAAATAATAATAATAAAGTCATTATAATTGAAATAATCTAGAATCGACGAGACAAAATGAAAAAAAAGTAAAGTTTAAGATTGAAGTCTGATTATTCGCTAATATAAGCCTACCAACATTAATAGTGGCTGAAAGTTGCAAAAATATCTATGTATTATCCGAAACGTCGCCACAAACATGCTTTAATTTAACATCATAAGAGAAGAGCCGCAAACTAGGAAATTACTAGAACAAAGGCATTCCGCAGCCGTCGGCCGCATCTCCCGTGCATGTCCGCTTATGTTTACTTGGGTTGATAGCTAACTTTTCCTTCCCATAAAGACAATGATTTCAAAACCTCGGCATAAATAAGTAGTTATTTATTAATGTAAACCTGGATTTAGTCATCAGGATACGGTATATTTGGTAAAGGATTGTAATTAAGTCGTTATTTCTTAATTTTATTATCTTGAGTTGTGATGATGATGTAAACTATTATTTGACAAATACAAAAGATAACATTTTTATAAAATTCGTTACAAAATACTTTCGCATGTTTATTGATCACACAACAGAAATATGGACTGGTTACTCTTTAAGTTAAACTTAACTAAAACAGTTATTTAGTACTTCTACAGAATTAATTTAATGCCGGGTTCGTCCGACCCCCGCGCTAAATGCCAATTCAGTTTAAACCCCGCTCACAAATCTCATTTAGATTGCCTTAGTGCCCGTAATTTCATGCAGATAGGCAAATGTTTTAGCAATGTAAATATCTGGAAGATGGTGAGGGCCCTCTGTACGGTTTTATATGTAAATTAAAATTAAATTATGTGTCAGAAAAAGACACATATTCTTTGCTACTAACGTATTGCGTAAGGCTATGTAAACCCGAGACTTTTTTGTGTGTCTTTGATTTAGCAATTATAGATTTATAGCAATTCAATACAAACATAGTTAGTTTAATAGATGACTTGACATACCAAAGGGTACCAAATACATTTTTGTTCGGTGTGCTATTGTTACAATTTTAGCAATACCTATTGCATTAACAAGTCCTTACTATCTTGTAAAGTTACGAACTTGAATTATGACAACATAACATAACATCACGCCTGTAATCCCCGAAGGGGTAAGCGGTAGGTATACCTATTAGTACATCCACATTTATAAGTTATGTTTAAGTCCCATGTAATAGGGAGCGAGCCTATTGAATCATGAATGTTGATAAAATTCTTAAATAGGTTGTAGGTGCCTATATATGTATCTGAATGAAATCTTTTTGAATCAATAATGAAGCTAGTGGTTTTGAATAAATAGAGTCGGGCAGTGTTATAGTTTATTTGTGCCCAATAAATACGAGTATCATTACCTCTCTACTTATTATAGGGACTGAATATCATCACCGGAGAAATATAGGTGCTCCGTAATAGGTAGGTATGGTAACTGCCTAGCATTACGTGACCCTTTCAAGAAGAGGTAGAGAAAAAGATGTTTCAGGTCATGTAGGACACTGAAACATTACATTACATTACATTACATCGCTGCATATGCTTTTGGGAAACAGAGGCGTGATGCTTATTTGTGTTTCTTGATCTATGACGAGCCTGTTTATTGCAAAAGCTTACCGTTTAAGACCAATAAGTAGATTAGAGTACTCGTATTTCATATTTTTTGTACTTCGTACGGTGTATGGACCAATCAGCAGGCGATAGGGTGTAGAAATAAGTACTTCAAGAGTTACCTCTACCTAGCTGAAGTTTGCTTGGCTCATGGAGTTTCTCTCTGATATCTTTCACTAACCTTTTAAATTGCTGAAGTTTTGAAATTCGAGAATTTCATAGTTTCAAGTTCATTATTTTAAAATCGATGAGGACGACCGAGAATCTCAGCCATTAGCGATTGTTGCAACAGTCTCTTTGACTTAAATATTGATTAAAATTTGATATCCTTGGGTTATATAAACTTGCTGTTGCATAACACTAAACGCGGAACTGCGTATTTTTTTTTACATTTGGAATGTACAAAATTACGGTGGAATTAACATAGCTCAAACTAAGAAAATTAAGTATTACTACCTGCCATCGATAAGAAAGAAGAAATCTTAAAAATTTTGAGCTTTACCACTTTGCCTTTGCTAATATTTGCTTCGGTGAATCTATTAGGCTCTTGATCGGACACACTGACGTCTAAGTATAAGGTAACTATTAGGTAGGTCCTATAATAAACATCTGTTGTTTATCTTGTGTCAGGAACGAGCAACGCACCATGATTGATCGACTGGAAAACGTAACACATACCGTCACACGGATTCTTGACGGATACGACATACGATTGCGGCCCAATTTTGGTGGTAAGAAAGCAATTTGTTTTAGAAATGAATTAGAATCCACGAATTAACAGTTCTATACTTTGATTCAATGAAAGAAAGCTAGACAGAAAGAAGAGAAATATTGAAGCTAAATCGTATAATTGTGATTGACTCCTGTGCTTGCACCTCGGAGAGTCGGAGACTACTTATAATAGAAACTTCGCAATATAGGTCACGTAATTATATTTGCACATGACCTATCTATACGAGCATACAGAGCGTCATGCAATTTGAAACGTGCAGTCAGTATTATACATATTGTGTATAATGCATAATAATATGTCATAACCCCGAGACGTGCGCTCTGCTATTGCAAGATATTAAGAGTACTGGACCAGAATGCTTCATATAATATTGAATTTCCTCGGTAAAGACGAGGCGGCTTGATTTGTCAGCGGTTCCTGCCGCATCACAGTGTGTTGGTACGTTGCATAAATGTTATTGCTTTTCAGGAGACCCGCTGTATGTTGGCATGGATCTAACTATTGCTAGTTTTGACGCAATATCAGAAGTGAACATGGTAAGTTGCGCTCTAAGGGATTTGGATCGAACTACTAAAATAAAATAAAAAAAAGGGGCTTACCCATACAAAAATATAACATTTCGAGATGGTCAATGTTCAACTGTAATAGAGTCATACTCGTTAAATTCGTCTTCATACATCATAAATCTATATATCAGATGACAAAACATACCACTATATTCACGAGTTTTGCTTTTGTAATCCGACATCACCAGATTGATTGATAACGCGATCCTCTTGAGGATTGGTTGTGGCAGACGTTCACCTCACGACACGACGACCTTGTCTGCACTTCTTCAGATTTGCTGAGGATGATTTTTGGGTCGTATCAAGGACTTGTCTCTCGAGGAGGTCGTCCATCGTAATTCATTAAGCTTTTAATAGCTGCGGAAAGGGAGCAAGGCCGCGGTCACTTGACACACATCGAGGGTCGCCGGTGACCGAGGGGCGGAGTGCTGCCTCAGCCAATCGATGCCCGCCTTTGCTTTCTACCGCCACTCGCCGCCTGCCGACGCAGAGGTCACCGCCCACTCACCACTATCTTATACATACTTTTCACATTTTATTATCAAATTTAGATAAATAGAATGACAACACCTTCCGTGTTAACTCGCCTCATGTGTTCACACACTTTAGTTCTTTGCATCCAAATCATCTGATCTTTTGGATCACAATCTTTGAACACAATACGACAATGGATGTAAATGAACTGGAATGATATTATATTCTATAACGTTGTAAGGTAGCCAGTGTAGCCATCGAAAAAAATAGTATCACACAGAAGAACACAGTGTACAATATACAGTAATACTGTACTGTTTTTTTTAATTTTCGGCCGTCGATTTGTGTGATTGCTTTATACAACTTTATTTATCGTTTACCAGAAACCTGAAAGGGGGCCATTGTATCCATCATTATGAACAACTTTTACTATGGGACCAACCTTAATATCGCGAAACAAAAATCAGCTAATCCATTCATTTTGTTGAGTTGTGCGGAACATATATAAATTAATGGATCAGCCGATTTTCTTAGAGAGTTAGTTCATGAAAACTGAGTACATTGACCTTATCTTGAAGTTTCTGATAAACAAACAATAAGCTTGCATTGTAGCAACTGATTGTGATAATATATAATCTAAAAGGGATTCCCAAACACTTACAGGATTACACAATAACCCTTTATCTGAATCAATACTGGAAGGATGAAAGGCTGGCCTTCGGTCTTCCGGACGAAGTCTTGACGCTGTCGGGTGATTTCGCCGATAAAATTTGGGTGCCAGATACGTTTTTCGCTAATGACAAGAATAGGTAAGGACCAAGTTTTATTTTTTATCATTGCGTGTCTTTATGTTGTGTAACTTTCGAACTCTTTTAAATTACTTTTTTTTTAGTTTGACATTGAAAATGTCTGTATTTAATCCATTTTTCATAGTACCGCGGTTCTAATATCTCCTTCATTCATCCTTGAAATATTAGCATAATATTATGCAGGCACTGTTTCTAGTACTAGGTCAAGACTTTTTCGAACGTCATCCACGTTGGTCGCAGATGCCTTGACCTAATCGACTCGGAACGAGGAGATAGTATACCAAACTGACACTAATTTCTAAAAAATAGTAAATAAGTCAAGTATATAAGCACACATCAAGAGCAACTAATTTCTCAGTAATAATAAAGTGAGTTAGTACACGTAATTTATCACTGAGCGCTGTGTTATAAATCGGTTTAAATCAAAATGATGTGGACACGTCCCCGTTATACTAGGTAACTCATCTCTTAATAAATCGTAAGATGGCCAATTGTCAAATATACCCTAATAGATTTAACAGCTCCTGCCTGCCGACCCTTACTAGGTGACGAGATATGTGAGTATGACTCATAACAATTTATGTTCGCAGTTTCCTGCACGATGTCACTGAACGCAACAAGCTGGTTCGCCTCGGCGGCGACGGCAGTATTACGTATGGCATGCGGTTCACCGCCACCCTTGCCTGCATGATGGACTTGCACTACTACCCGCTGGACAGCCAGAACTGCACCGTCGAGATTGAAAGCTGTGTGACTCATACACTTGTAATACATCACCAGGCTGAGCTTGCTGCTTCGTGCTCGACCCGAACATCTTCGTCCCACATTCGTGTTTTTCCGCAGACATTCGTCATATTCCTTCGTCTTTGTCCGTAGATAGAAGTTCGAGCTTTGTACAGCCTTTGCCACATTTCATGAAACATTTTGTGGTATAACATACAGAACAAACCACAGCTGAACTCTCCTTGTTCATTCAAATCATACTCCCTGGCAATGCAATACATTTTATATTAAACTTTGGCAAAATTATTGAATGATTCCATTGGCATTTACGAAAAAGCTACGAAAACAGCAATCGACTTGAATGGTCTGTTTGGGCCTGATCACAACTGTTAGTATTATTTAATAATCATAAATATTTAAAGCGTTCCATTGCCAGAAATAGAATTTTCGAATAAACATTGCTGTTTTATGTAACTATATCGTTTACTCACTCACCTATGCTGAGTGAGTTCCTGACAGTTGTGATAAGTCGCCGTCAGACAGACCAACCCGAGGCAGCATGCTAACATATACTTCTGCATACAGATGGGTACACGGTGTCGGATGTAGTGATGTACTGGAAAGAAACGCCAGTCAGAGGAGTGGAGGACGCTGAGTTACCGCAGTTCACTATTCTAGGACATGAGACTAATGATAGAAAGGTAAAAATATATTTATGCAAACGCACAAAATTATTATATGGCTTTTGACGTAAAACTTGACTCGCTAAAGCATAAATTAAAACGGTTTTTGAAGTCATTATTATTCTGAAAATATCTCCGTTTGATCGTTACCGTTATCACTTTCAAAGGAACACGAGAGTTATAGATCAAGGCATTTTTTATAAAATATGTTTTTACAGACTTCTCAGGATGTTTTGAAAAATAGAAATCTAAAGCCACTTCAGAAACATTGCATTAGCGAAAACATTACAAAAGTATCCCTGTGAGACAATATAATAAATAAAATCAACAGATTTTATCGAAAACTTAGACAAAATTCAGCAAACCAAATAAACCATTACATGGACTTCAAACTGAAACAAGTTGTTACCGTTAGGATCTCAACGCATCGAGGAACAATAATGCCAAACTTGCATTAAAGTAACCACGTAACCATTAAAGTTGGGACATTTCAGGAGAAGTTGGCGACGGGCATCTACCAGCGGTTGTCGCTCAGTTTCAAACTGCGCAGGAATATCGGCTACTTTGTGTTCCAGACGTACCTGCCCAGTATACTTATTGTAATGCTGTCCTGGGTCTCCTTTTGGATTAATCATGAAGCCACGTCTGCTAGAGTGGCATTAGGTATGCTATAAGTATATTTATGAGAATTAACGTCTGATTGAATACGAATAATGCTGCCGTTTTAAACTGTACAGGGATCACAACGGTACTAACGATGACCACGATAAGCACGGGCGTGCGCAGCAGTCTGCCGCGCATCTCCTACGTGAAAGCCATCGACATCTACCTAGTGATGTGCTTCGTGTTCGTATTCGCGGCGCTACTGGAGTACGCCGCTGTCAACTACACGTACTGGGGTGCACGCGCAAGGAAACGAGCCAAGTTAAAGAATAGGGATCAGCTGTCCACTAGCGCTAGTGTTGAGAAAGAATTGAAATGTTCAGGTGTGTATGAAATTTTTTTAAATTTTTTTTTCTTACTCCTCCGCTATTCTTTTCTGATTAATTTCGTTGCGGGACCCAAGACAGTTACAGGTGTGTATGAAAAACTTTAGTAGGTATAGTACCTCCTATAATAAACGCACAGATCAGGCACAAGACTGAGATTTTATATGAAGAGTTTAAAATCTACAAAATAAAAATCTGTTTAATTGCAGCAGGTTCTACTGGCCTATTCATCGTTCAACGTAATTATTAAATCTAAGAATAATTTTCTGCAGGTCCACGTTCCCCTGAAGAGATAATAGCGCTTCGCGAGTGCGCGACGAGCACAGGGCGCGTGTCTCCGCTCCTAGGGCTGCGATCCAAACCGCTGCCGGCCGCCACCGGAGCCCCGCCGTCCCTTCGACTTCAACGCGACCATACCCAGCTACGATATAGAACCAGGCCACATTCTAGGAACTCCAGAAGTTAGCACCCACTTGCAACTTAACTCCACTTATTTAATTATTAAGCATTTAATTTGGCCAGAAGCGAACTATATGATTTAGGCATTATCTACCAGTCTGTCTTTGGGTGATGCAGAGTCTAGAAAAATACGTCCATTTAACTTATCGTTTACAGATTTACAATTTAGTGGTCAAAAATCGTTCAATTACTAAGTATAGGCAAACAATTTGCTGGAGCCCTAGCACGAGCGTGCTAACATAAACGACTCGAGCCGATTTCCAAGAAATACAACTATCCTTTAGCATCTTGGTTTATTTTTATATGACAATAAGCACAATAGTATCACCCATTGATTATGAATAAAGGATTCAATTAAATAAACTTCATGTTCGGTATTTCCGATTTTAAAATTTATTGAATATACGTAACGTTTGCTACTTCGTCCGCTTGTGCTAGGCTTTGGTACCATAAGTAACACCTTAGGCACTTTAGTCAAGTACCCATTCAGTTCGACGTTAAATAGTTTCCATTATGTCTAACAGGGTAGTAGGTACTCATACTAATCATCTTAACAAGATAGACCTGTTTGTAGAGACCCTTTTTCCAAAATGAACTGATACCCCGGACCCCCATAGCCAAATTACTTAAAAAATCCTATCTCTAGTTTCTTTTCTATTGATACAAAATACTTACCAATTTAAAAACTTTTCGGTTGGTTAAGTGAGTAGACATCAATTTCTCATCAAAATTTGCAAAATAACAGTCATAAAATGTGTTTATAAAATACTAGTCATTCTTATACAGCATCTTGAAAGTTTCAAACAAGAACTTGAGTTAATTAATAGAGGTCCATTTTTAGACCTCGTCGACCCCCAAATTCAATTTTCGTTTACGTCGATCTCTGGAAAACCGATATCGACCACTTTGGGAATCCCTGGACTGTACGCTAGTTTTCCTCTTCACACCCTTCAACGAGAGAATAGTCACGTAGGTACGGTACGTAACGTGATCAGATTCTAGGAACCCTAGATCATATCCGACGCCAACCTTGACTGCAATCGGTCGCGACAAATTGTTAAAGATTGCTTGAAATGACGACTTCCTGTACAAGTGTCAAGCAAAATTACTGTGCATTGAACTGACGCGAGCTGATAGACAATCGTTTGTATACGAACAAAAGATCATACTGAGATATAATGCTGTAAAAACATGGCAGTAATATTCTTTACGTTACAAAACTGTATTGACCATTTATAAACGCTTTATAATTGTCATGAATGACGCGGGAAACTATTACACCATTTAGTTGAAATGCATCTTTATAAAGCGTTTACAAATTAGGGGGATTCACTTTTCAGTGCATTACAACATAGTAAAATCAGTGTTTCCTTGCAGACGGATCAACAGGGAAGCCTAAAGTAATGCACGCCCTCCGGCGGGGCGCCACCGTCATCAAGGCATCTATGCCGAAGATCCGTGATGTCAATGTCATAGACACGTACTCGCGAGTCATCTTCCCCGTCTGTTTCCTTCTCTTCAACGCCGTCTACTGGGTCTTTTATATTTTCGATTAAATTTTCAAAAAAAACAAATCTAGTGTTTTATCAAATTAAAAAGATATTGTCACTATACTCGTAATTAATCTAACGAATTTATGCGATATGAAATTACTAATCGTTAATAATTAACTGAATGAATGTTAATGTTTTTGAGGTTATTAGTAGTGTTAAATTGGGCTATCTGGATCACAGGAGATCCAGATACCCCAATTTTTACTTCTCAAGAAGTGATTTTGAGTTATTGAGAACTGATTTTCGTTCTTTCAAAAACTTGATCTATTCATAGCGTTTTTTGTAGCAACATCTAGAGAACTGATTTCGTTTTCTCTATAACAGGATCATTCAAATATTTTTGTCTCGATCATTTAATAAGTGAGTTATAGAGAACTGATTTTCGTTCTTTCAAAAACTTGATCTATTCATAGCGTTTCTCGTAGCAACATCTAGAGAACTGATTTCGTTTTCTCTATAACAGTATCATTCAAACATTTTTGTCTCGATCATTTATTAAGTGAGTTATAGATAACTGATTTTCGTTCTTTCAAAAACTTGATATATTCAACGTGTTTTTTTTGTAGCAACATCTAGAGAACTAACTTTGCTTTTGCTTATTGAGGAAAAAATATTTTATTTATATTTTAATTCTGAGTAATATTGTAGCCTGATATCATCTGTTTCTTCGATCTGTTCTTGATCGTAATATTTAGCGGTTAAATGAAATGTTATTGCGAAATCTTCATTTAAACTAAAACAAAAAAAACCAGACCGGAACAAATATTAACTTGTCCGTGTGGGAATCGTACCCACGACACTTCGGCTTTGTGGTTAAGGAACGTGAAATTTAGCATTTGATTGTGTTGTGATCAAGGTCCTAACCATTAAGCCAAATGTGTCGTCAAATATGTAACAAAATAGCGGACTACTTAAAACTATTATACCATCTATTCGAATACTGTTACATCATTTCAAATAAATCATCTATTTAAATACACCGATACTTCAAAAACTATTATACCATCTATTCGAATACTGTTACATTTCAAATAAATCATCTATTTAAATACACCGATACTTCAAAAACTAGTATACCATCTTATTCGAATACTGTTACATAATTTCAAATAAAGAGATCCATCAACCCAATTACACACTAGTTCAAATATGACATCTATTCAAATATACCAATTGGAAACCAAAATAAAACAGCTTTTAAAAACACTCAATTTACACCATCATTCATTGTATTCAGAAATGGGAACTATTTGGTCTAATTCAATCATACAGTCATTTATTTATTCTAATATTCAAAATATTTAGTCCATTCGGCACGGTTAGCTATCAAGAATGGTATGCGCTCGGATATCCCATATTGCCTTATTTAGGTACCTGTGTTATTTGTTTTGTGTTATACCTATGGATTTAAAATAAAACGACAAATGATTTCAACTCGTTTATTTAATAGGTTATTGTAATAGGTATTAATATAAAACAGAACAGTATCAGTAGTAAATAATAACAATTATGGCCTTGATTCAATATCGTCATGTATTTTAGCTATCAATTCTCTTGTACTCGTATAAATGTCATCAAATAAAATAGTTTTTACAACATGCTGAGCACATACTTCAGCATCACAATCACATAATTGTTTCGATTTTGGAAAACTGTCCGCGTCGTAAATTTCTATTTTTATGATTTTCGTTGCTCGGGTGACTGGTTTCTTTACAAATTGTGTAAATTTTTGTTCATTCGTATTTACTCTTTTACGAGCAAGGCCCAGGGTTTTCGGTGCAGGTTGTTCAACAATCGGTTGATTCTGAGGAATGAAATTGAAGAGGGATTCATTGTCCTGAAAAAAAACAAAAAGTAATAAAATGTTGTGTAATTATTTACATTATTAACCAACATTCGGATCTTAGAGGGTTCCGACTTTTTAATATGTGTATATGAGATATAGTATCACAGAACAACATAAAAATTAATTTAAAAAAGTTATTCAAATAAATATGATAAATATTCAGATTAGAATAATATATTAACAATTAGCATTGAATAGTTAATAGTATAAATATTGAAATAATCTATTGTTTAAATAATTGTTAAAAAAAAAAATACATATAAATAATAATTATTATTATTACTTACCGACATTGTGCTGTGCTTGGTTACTACTCTAAGGCAAATAATCGACTAGATTTAAAATATAATTTCTCTTTTTATATTGAAATTATTTTATTAGTTTGTATGTAATAGGGTTCAAAATAGAACGTTTTTAACTCATATTGATATTTCCACCATAAATGGTGCATGAAATTAAAAACCACGCGACATCATGTCACCGAACACTTCATTGTTTATTAAAAATATGTATGAATTTAATATATATTACTGTGCGTTTGTTCATTGGATTTTCCTCATACAAATCATTGAAAAGATTTAACAAGCAAAGTCATAGCATGTTAGTAGTATGTCATTAATCATAATATTGCTACTTCAGCGATTTAAGAATCGCTGATGTATCGATGGGCACTGCCGTGCGCCCAGATCCTATTTGGATGCAATGATCTGACACAGCATTTTACCAACACGTGCCCATGATGATAAAGATGTCATTTCTCCAAGTGAAGCATTAACAAATTCTGTATTTATTTTTGATGATGTCGCGTGTGAAAATCAAGTAAATATTCGAAATTATTTCTGTATGGGTAGGCATAAACAAATAGATTGTTTCTATTTATCTCAAACCTACTCTAAAATTCCGAAACAACTGTTACGTGACAATGTAAATTTTCTTATTATATTCAAACAAGATGATGTGAATTTAAAACATATTTATGCGGAGCATGTTAGTACTGATTTAAAGTGGAAAGAGTTCAGAAATATTTGTCAAACTGTTTGGAGTAAACCTTATAATTTTTTACTTATTAATAAAGAATCGTCACTAAATAATGGAAGGTACAGACAGAATTTTGATATGTTTTTTAATTTTGAGTGACTGTTTATGTGCACATATAAGTGATTAACATGCAAAATCAAATTCAGTATAATTTGTTCTTTAGCTGAACACAGTTGTTATAATAGGTATAAAATGGAGAAAAATATTAAAATAGAATTAGTGAAGTCCGTAGACTCTATAAAGAATAAAATAAAACAAATGAAAAACCAGGAACACTCAATGAATTTGTCACTTGATAAAATGTTAAAACCTGTCACAGATCCCCTTAAAACCCTAGTTGATTCGAATAAGACAATAGAGAAAATACAAAGTTTTGAAAATACACACTCTAATTTTGAAGACATGGAATTGGATGACATTAATACTAGTTCATCAACAAAGTTTGAAGAATGCTACGATCCAACCCCGAATCCTGTACAGATCCCCAAAAAGTCTCCCCAGACGGAATTACTGGATGATTTAGAAATATCATTAGAGGGTCGTGATATTCATGATATTTATGATGGGTTAAATATACCATTTGGAATAAGGAGTGCAAACAAAAAAATATTAATGGGTAATTCAATAGTTTCATTTTCTAAAATAGATAGTGTGAATGATGATAATGTCATTTTAATTAAAATTGGTGAGAAAAGCTACAATTTAACTCCTGGTTTAAAAGAACTTTTACTTCGAAAAAAACCTGATTTGAAACTAATATCAAGCAAAGATAAACTTGTCTATAAAGATATGTTGCATTATACAAATGCACATAAGAGAGATTTCAATCCTAATGGGCAAATTAGAGGCGATAAAGGTATAAAATATCGTGAAATAATCAAACCATTGTTTTCTGAATCGTTAAACAGTAATATTGTCACTTTTGGGGGAAGCTTACCAACGCTAAAGAAATACAAAAAAGACGCTGACTTGGTATATTGGGACGATCCTAACGAATTGGTTGAAAGATTGAAACTATTAATTGCTTCTCGAGATGCTGGTAATACAAACCATGATCATGAAATTTTATCAATAATCGAAGAATTAAAAGAAGCTGACATAATTAAATAATAAATAGTTATAATAGTATGCTTTTTATTCAGTATTAAAGCTGAATTCAAGACAAATATACTGAATTGTGAACATGAGCAAAGCTGACGTAGTAAACGAAATTCATAAAAATGCGAGGGTGAACTATCCACGAAGACATGTTATCATGAAAGATATAGATGACTTGTGGCAAGCAGATTTAATTGATATGCAATCAATTTCAAAAGAAAATAAAAATTACAGATATATTCTTACCGTTATTGATACATTTTCGAAATATGCTTGGGCCTTTCCTATGAGAAGTAAAACCAAAGAAGATGTGTGTAACTCTTTCAAAACTTTATTGGATAAAGGACGTGTTCCTAAAAATCTGCAAACGGATAATGGAGCTGAATTTTATTATAACGAATTTCAAAAGCTTATGACATCGTATCATATTAACCATTATTCAACCTTTTCAACAAAAAAGGCTTCAATAGTTGAACGATTTATCAGAACATTGAAATCTAAAGTCTATAAGGAATTTAGTTTAAAAGGCAATTACAATTGGGTAAATAATACCCTCAATGATGTTATTTACAAATACAATCACACACACCATCGCACTATTAATGAAATCCCTGCTAATGTGGACAATAATAATAAAAAACTGATATACGAAAGGTATTTAAAGTTGCTAAAAAATGATAATTTAAAAAGTAAGTACAAAGTAGGTGATTATGTGCGTATCAGTAAATACAAAGGAACATTTGAAAAAGGTTATACTCCCAACTGGTCAACAGAAATATTTAAAATTCGTAAAATACAAAATACAACTCCTATAACTTACTTAATCGAAGATACTATCAGAGGTCAGCCTATTTTAGGTGCATTTTACACGCAAGAACTTCAAAAAACAAAACATCCTAATGTATATCTAGTAGAGAAAGTTCTTAGAAGAAAAGGTAACAGTGTTTTAGTAAAATGGTTAGGTTTGTCTTCAGCTGAAAGTAGTTGGATTGATAAATCTAATGTTATATTATAAATAAAATAATATTAACAACAAACTCGAATCGCATAACTATTTATTAAAGTATTCAAACCGGAATCATCAGTCTTATAATGTGTTTTGGAGAGAATAGTCTTCTCAATTGGCTTATTAATAATTTACCATTTGAATTACACTTACCGGGATATAATTACTGTGGTCCTGGTACTAAATTAATAAAAAGACTTGCACAAGGAGATAACGGTGTAAATAAGTTGGACGAATATTGCAAGGATCACGATATTGCATATCACAAGTCATCAAACTTGAAAGATCGACATAAGGCCGATTTAATTTTGTTAAAAATGGCGAAACAGCGAGCGGTTGCTTCCGATGCCAGTATAGGCGAAAAACTCGCGGCACGCTTAGTAAGTAAGGCTATGTCGGCAAAAATTAAAACTGGTTCTGGTTTGAGAAAAAAACGTTCTCCAAAAGTTACATCTGGAAAAGGATTAAAAAGTAAATTAAAAACTGTTATTACAAAAGCAAAAAGACACATAAAAAAATTAAAACCTAAGAGCAAGAAAATGGCTATAGAATTAGCTATTGCCGCTACCAGAGAATTAGCTGATGATCCATCGATTAAGCTCCCTCGTGTTATTCCTATTCCAAAAACTGGGGGAGTACTACCTCTGATTCCTATTTTTGCGGGATTATCAGCGGCGGGAGCTTTAGCAGGCGGTGCAGCTGGTATTGCCAAAACCATAAATGAATTTAAAATTGCTAAAAAGCTGTATGAGGAATCGAGGAGACACAATGAAAAAATGGAAGCTCTATGTATTGGGAAAGGACTACACCTTAAACCACATAAAGGCGGTCTTGGAATTTTCGTATCAACAGAAAAAAACTAAGATATTGGCTACCCAATCGGGCCTTAACTAACTTTGACATTTTAAAGTATGGAAATAGAATTCCTCATTTTAGAGGTGTCTTTATGAGAGATGAGCTCCCTAAATATCCGTATAAAAAAGAATGTGGAGTTATTAATTTAGATAGTTCTAAAAATCCTGGTTCTCATTGGGTAGCCTATGCAAAATATAATGATTATGTTGAGTATTTCGACAGTTATGGAAATCTTAAACCTCCAAAGGAATTTATAAAATATGTAGGTTCTAACATTCAATATAATTATGAAAATATGCAGCGTGATCACCCATTCAACTGTGGACATCTATGTTTAAATTTCTTAAAGAATTTTTGGTATAATCAAGAAATAAAATAAGCAGGTTCATTTAAAAGAGTTCAGTATGCAAGCATGTCTACTACGGTTACCATCTCTGGAAATAAATCAGAACTGGTCTCGTATTTTCAACCACCTCTTCATTTATCTGATCAGTACGAGTGCGGTTTACTATACTTTTCAGTATTAAAAACAAGACCAAATGTGCCCGTTAATAACAGCAGTTTAACAGCTGTAATCAGAATCGAATGTGATCTTGTACACGGTTCATATTACAACGGATTACCGACTCATTTTATTCACGAATTCATTTCTGATACTGCCTCAAATCGCGGCTACACAGAAATACCTCAGAACGTTATATACTTTCCAGTGAACAAAAATATAATTTCATCCATATCTGTCAGGATTGTAGATCAGTTTGGTTACTGTATTGACTTTGGTGAAGAACATATTCAATTACGTCTTCATTTAAGAAAAGCAAAATGATAGTATATGATAAAAACCCTCCCGTGAAAATAAAACGTCCTATTCCGTCAACATCCGTTAAGGTGCACAGACGTAAGAAAAACGTGAAGAAATTGACTAAATCAAATAAAGATTTTCTTAAAGCTTTAGGGTTTAAAGTATGAGTATACTACAGATTACTGATTTACCACACTTTGATAGTTCAATCGAAAGTTATGAAGTCCATTCATACAATCCCTACAATAACAGCTTTAGAGAAAACGATGAAATCAGAATCCCCATACATCAGCAAGATATATACGTGCTACCATCAGCCAGTTCAATCTACATCGAAGGTCAGGCAAAGCTGTTCGGTAAGGATGGGAATCCGATCAAGAAAACTGTTACGTTCACTAATAACCCTGTTATGCATTTGTTTCAAGACATCAGATACGAAATGAATGGAATTGAAATAGATCGTATAAAAAATTCCGGAATAACATCAACAATAAAGTCATACATCTCATTAAATGAAGCAGAAAGTAAAGTTGCTGCATTATGGGGTTGGAACTTAAACGGGTTCCAAAGTGATGGGCATTTTAGCGTTGTGGTGCCATTAAATAAGATTTTAGGGTTTGCAGAGGATTACAATAAAATTGTGATAAATTGTAAACACGAACTTATATTGAATAGGAGTAATTCTAACTTAAATAGCATTATTCTTACTGATGAACTCGTTCAGGTCCAAATAGATATACAAAGGGTGCAATGGAGAGTACCGCATATAAAAGTTTCAGATCGAGAACGTTTAACACTTTTAAAGCATTTAGAAAGAGATAAACCTATTCAGATGGCTTTTAGAAATTGGGATTTATATGAGTATCCTTTACTACCTAAAACCACAAAGCATTCTTGGTCAATAAAGACTGCTTCTCAATTAGAAAAGCCACGGTATGTCATTTTTTGCTTGCAGACTAACAGAAAAAATAATAGAACTAAAGACAGTTCAGTGTTTGATCATTGTGAGGTGACAAACGTGACGCTCTTTTTAAATTCACAATATTATCCTTATGAGCCTTTATCTTTAAAGTTTTGTGAAAACAAATATAGTATATTATATGAAATGTATGTGAAATTCCGTCAGTCGTATTACAACTTTCCGGTAGACCCATTGCTTGATCTACAGGACTTTAAAGAAAAGGCTCCAGTCTTTATCTTAGACTGCTCGAGGCAAAACGATAGTTTAAAAACTGGTCCAGTGGATGTACGATTGGAATTTGAATGTTCAACACAAATACCAGATAAGACGACTGCATATTGTTTGATTATAAACGATCGACTTGTGGAATACAAACCTCTCAGCAACATTGTGCGCAGATTATCATGATCGCTATTGTGGATATTCAAGGCTTTAAAACAGAAACAAATGAATTTATAATAAAAGAAATTGCTATATTGTATAATCAAAAATTACAAGTGTTTTTAATTAGCCCACCATTTCCATTTGAAAAATTAACGAAACAAGAAAAAAAACAAGTTAGTTGGATTGAACGTAACAGAAAGATACACTGGCACGAAGGATTTGTACCCTATTCTAATTATCAGAATTTGGTTATAGATATTTTAAGAGATAAATGTATTTATGTCAAAGGTTCAGAAAAAGTGTTGTGGTTAAAGCATATTTTAGAAAATAGTAATTTTAGTATATTCAATTTAGAAGATGAAGGTTGTCCTAGTTTGATAAGTTTATACGATCAATATAAATATTCTCAAGATTTATATAACTGTATTTATCATGACTCTGTATGTGCTTTAAAAAATGTATTGTGTTTAAATAAATGGTGTATAAAAAATAAATTTTTGAAATAATTATTTTCTTGTTTAATTTTCAAATCTTTTATCCCCACCAATCAAATGATAATCTTCATAAGTTGCTGGCTACAGCAGTACGATATCATTTCACTTTTATTATTATCCGTATGAAGAACTAAACAGTGAGTGAACAGAACATGTTTCAAAATAAATGCAGCCCTCGTTATGACATCTATAATACGTACAAAATGCGTGAAATTTCGTTCAGACATTATTGGGCAACGGCTAATTCAAGAATAAGGTTGGTGATGGAAATGGCTGAAGCCGGATTTTTTTATTGTGGAAATGGTGTAAATGATAAAGCAGCGTGTTTCTCATGTGGAGGTGTTATAGAAGATTGGGAGATTTACGACGATCCTTGGATGCAGCATGCTACACATTTTCCCCAATGTTTTTATTTGAATGCTGTGAAAGGAATATATTATATAAATAACTGTCTGAAAGAATTACTATAATTATGAATGTTGAATTAAGATACATGTTGCATATTTATATTGAATATCTAATTTATCATGGGATATCCGAGCGCATACCATTCTTGATAGCTAACCGTGCCGAATGGACTAAATATTTTGAATATTAGAATAAATAAATGACTGTATGATTGAATTAGACCAAATAGTTCCCATTTCTGAATACAATGAATGATGGTGTAAATTGAGTGTTTTTAAAAGCTGTTTTATTTTGGTTTCCAATTGGTATATTTGAATAGATGTCATATTTGAACTAGTGTGTAATTGGGTTGATGGATCTCTTTATTTGAAATTATGTAACAGTATTCGAATAAGATGGTATACTAGTTTTTGAAGTATCGGTGTATTTAAATAGATGATTTATTTGAAATGTAACAGTATTCGAATAGATGGTATAATAGTTTTTGAAGTATCGGTGTATTTAAATAGATGATTTATTTGAAATGATGTAACAGTATTCGAATAGATGGTATAATAGTTTTAAGTAGTCCGCTATTTTGTTACATATTTGACGACACATTTGGCTTAATGGTTAGGACCTTGATCACAACACAATCAAATGCTAAATTTCACGTTCCTTAACCACAAAGCCGAAGTGTCGTGGGTTCGATTCCCACACGGACAAGTTAATATTTGTTCCGGTCTGGTTTTTTTGTTTTAGTTTAAATGAAGATTTCGCAATAACATTTCATTTAACCGCTAAATATTACGATCAAGAACAGATCGAAGAAACAGATGATATCAGGCTACAATATTACTCAGAATTAAAATATAAATAAAATATTTTTTCCTCAATAAGCAAAAGCAAAGTTAGTTCTCTAGATGTTGCTACAAAAAAAACACGTTGAATATATCAAGTTTTTGAAAGAACGAAAATCAGTTATCTATAACTCACTTAATAAATGATCGAGACAAAAATGTTTGAATGATACTGTTATAGAGAAAACGAAATCAGTTCTCTAGATGTTGCTACGAGAAACGCTATGAATAGATCAAGTTTTTGAAAGAACGAAAATCAGTTCTCTATAACTCACTTATTAAATGATCGAGACAAAAATATTTGAATGATCCTGTTATAGAGAAAACGAAATCAGTTCTCTAGATGTTGCTACAAAAAACGCTATGAATAGATCAAGTTTTTGAAAGAACGAAAATCAGTTCTCAATAACTCAAAATCACTTCTTGAGAAGTAAAAATTGGGGTATCTGGATCTCCTGTGATCCAGATAGCCCAATTTAACACTACTGTTATTATTTTTTTTATTACAATGTGACATCAACAGTTAGAGACAAAAATGAAATTTTAGTTTGTATTAAAAGAACGTGAAAGTTTGACATTGTCGTCTGTAGTTTCAGTGTCGTATCTAAATGGACTCTGGCAACAGGCCGCGCTACGCTAGGAAGAAGAAGATCTACAATGAGACCTAGATCTGCCAAAGAAATAGCTACCTAAGTCAGGGCAAACGTGTTACTAATGTCTACTGCTATCTATATCCTAGCTTATTCTGCTTTGCCTCGGCAGTGTCGATTTTGTGGACCTTAAGTTCGTTTAAATCGTTTTCTTTTGTTTTAAAATCAGTACGAATGTTGATGTGCAGTGTTTTGAGAATAATAATATAGTAGTTTTTAATGTAAGTAGATAATAGAATATCGCATTTTATTATAATGAAACTGCCAATTTTACGACTAAGAAAAACCAATACAAATGTCTTAATTTTATTGTTTTAAATTTGCTTGAAAATCAAGAACAAAATAATTAAAAATTAATGACCTAATAAATTATGTCAGTTAAAACATGTTTTCTAAAATGAAAACTGAACAATTTATTGATGTTTTTGATGTCAAGACATTATCAACGTCACTTCCTATCTTCAATTCTTTTCCATTAGAATAATGAATGTAAAATAGCCATTTTCAAGATCGTTGTAAATAAAATTAATTATAGAATGAACGTGGTAAATTATATATGTAGTAACATTGATGTTTATATTAGAAAGAGATAGCAAGTTATAGCTTATAAGATAATGTTGTAAAATAAAATTTATTAAAAATATATTTATTTAATTTCGCAAAACCTAATAATCCTAATCAATCCCCATCTTCTGTCCTATAGCGACCTATATCCTGTCTTTCCTGGCCTATCAATTTCATAAGAACCATAGAGGTTAGAAAAATCAAGAGACAAATCAAACTAATCGTATCAAACGCACGTTCAATTTTCAGTCCACAAGATGGACGCATACGTTTCAATTAGTGCCGGTTATGCGGCATAACCAAAATTTAAAATTTCCAACAAATTAATCTTCAAACCTTTACAGGCTTATGAATCTATTCTAACACTAGTTTCTGCCCGTGACTTCGTCCGCGTCAAAGTTGATTTCTCCATAAAAATTTGGACCCCCGTTTCATCCCCTTAGGACGTGAATTTTGGGAAATTCTTTCTTAGCGGATGTCAACTAACTATAAACTACCTCGCTGCTAATTTTCATTTATATACGTCAAGCGGTTTTCGACCTTTCGCTTTTATATACTCGTATTTAGAAGATAAATAGAGATAGATAAATTAAAAGATTACGTTGAAGTTCGTAGTGAAATGTATAGGTAGGGTTATTATTCTATGTAAGCCATATAACTCTTTAAAGTTAAGAAAGTCATACCTGCTTGTTATAGGCAGTGTAGGTATGAGTTTCTTGCCGGCATTCAATGATGGGGCTATATAGCCGTCGCAGGCCTCATCGTTCGGCATGCCATCTTGCTGTTTTTCGCGTTACTATTTGCGAAAGCTTCAAGGCTTGTTCCTGTCGCCATCTAACGTTAAGCTTTCAAAAGCTTTTGTTGGTTCACAAAGCTCTTTGTTTTAAGGTTCATAAAGTCGAATGTGGATGTCACTACAGTTAACATCTGTGAATAAGAATGATAAAAACTACTCTACAAGCGAAGTGGGATTTACTAATTCGCGAGTTTGCGAAATGCATAGGTAGTGGTCGTTTATAACAACTAGGTACCTATTTACCGAAAGTTAATGCTAATGGGATTTAGTTTCGTAGGAATCCACATAGATACTTAAAACAAAAGATAATGAAAAAGATTTTCTCCATAAAAATGGTTTGATTAAATAGGAGAAAAAAAAAACTAGCCAGAGTAATAATAAAATTATTATTAAAACTAAGAACCGAAAATAAATATTTTAAGAAATTATTTTGACAGGCCACGATAAGATTGGCGGGAAGTTGTAATTATTTTATAAATAGTAGTTTATTAATAGTTGTATTATTTTTAATGTTCATAAAATCGACGTTTTTGTTGCAAACACAAATAAACAGATTCAAAGATTTCGTTCATAACATTAGATATATGACAGTATTCGTCCAAATTATCGGAAATCGAGGGAGCTCCCTATTAAGTATTTATTCACATAATAAAAAACAAACGCACGGAATTGAAACCTCCTCCTATTTTTTAAGGTCGGTAAGAAAACGTCAAATGCAATCAAACTTTGCGTGAGGTGCTAATAAAAAGGGAATGCTAAAAAACACAAGATAATAATAATATTCTATCCTATTCTGCTGAACAGTTTCTATAATTATCATTTTCGCCAATCAATGCATTCTCGTGTGGAGCGCTATTTCGGTGATATCAAGAGCTTGGATTATATAAATCCAGTTTGATACTATTTGTGCAACGTTTTGTGTCTAGTGTTTGATTATTTGTAAATGTGATTTTTCATTCATTCATTCATTGAAGTAAACAAGCAATATAATTAAAAAATTAAAAAACACGACTGCAAGAAAATGCACACATTATTAGTACTTTGTTTACTCGTCAGTTTTTTTTACGACATGTTTTATTTACAGTGTTATACTTATATTTTTTAAATCTACTTGTCAAATTCTAGACGATAAACATAGACACGACCAGATTCATTAAAAAAATAAATTGAGGCTGGTATTAATTTTCATTTTAAAGTGACCACACCGGTTTCTTTTTATTTTTAACTATTCTATGTTACTCGGAACGATGCAAGGATTGTAACGATACCCCATACATCTAAATCGGTTCAGGCGTTTAAAAGTTATGGTGGAATAAAGAAACTCACATACATACATACATACATACATACATACATTAACCCTGAACACATAACACTCCTTTTTTTGGGGCAGTCGTGTAAAAAGCAAATAGTTTAAGCAATATGCAACATAAGGTTTCCCATGACGGAACGTAATATAATAAGTAAACGCATTTTTTTTTTTACAAAATATTGACTTACGCGAAAATAATTTCAAGCTATCTGGTTCAGTTGCTGGCAGTTAATCTCAGATTAAATGCCACCAATTGCACCAGACCAGACCTCTTGTTCTTGTTTCACTTGTTAAGCATCTAGGAGGGGAGTATGACTACCTCAGCGATTTTCATGCCATCAAAAAAGATGGATCCCGCCTCTATAGCTTTAAAATTATCTGAATATAAGATGATAAAACAATGTTACTAAATAATTTGTTAAATGTTTCTTAAAAGGTATTTTTCTATTTCAGTATCAGAAGGTTCAAATAGAACCTTGTATGTAAGTAGCTGTAACGTATATAATTAGGTTGACTTTGCGTAAAGTGTTTTTCAGACAAATATTGAAAGCCTTAAAAATAGATTTGCGGATAATTTTTTGCATTTAACCTTGCTAAATTGAACTAAGATCAAAACGAACGAGCTCAAAACGGGTTAACAGAAAAACTTTGACGGTGATGAAATTACCAACTATATTTATAAGCACTTATTTTCATAGAGCTTTCACAGTAGGCGATACAATACAAATGTAGGGGAGCGTTGAAAGAGATTTTATATAGGCAAGGTAGCAAGGGGCGGCGGGTTCCATTCATCGACGAGGCGCAGACTGCGCGGGGCGCCAGCGCGGGTCGCGGAGGGGGGCCGAGGCTCCAGATCACCTAGTACCTATTCCAGTCGCGCGTCGAGAGCACATCTGGGGAGAGCTCCGCGTATCCAAAGGAAAATTCAAAAATAAAAACAATTTAGTGGTTCTGGTTACTGTTTTGTGATTGCACTGGTCCTTGGTTTAGATCTGTGATATAGTGGTAACAGTGCGTCATCATTCGGGATATGTCACATCCTTATACGCTTTAAGGTACACATTTTTTCCTAATTATATATTTAATTTTATTAGGATGCATTTATTCAGAAGACCTAGGTTTCTTGATTGAGATGTTAATTAAAGAATTTTCTACAAATTGAGCTTTTGGGTATGTGGAAGCTATTGTTATTGTATGAATGTTTAATGATCATGTCCTTGGACACGACGTTGAAGGGTATATCTTGGAAATTAGATTATATCTGAGCGTTTATCATGAAATTCAGCATTTGACGTCGTAGCCTGTAGTTTCATGGTCAGACCCGTGGGCGGTCGGAGGTGTTGAGTTTCGAGCTCTCAGAGGGCGCGGGAGAGGTGCGCGGCGCGGGGGCGGGCGTGGGCACAAACCACCGCGCATTTCACCCCCTCCCTGTATTGATCGCTCAATTTTCAAACGTATTTCCTAAATATTGTCACTATAAAACATTAATATCCATGAATTGCAACTGCGCTACACAAGAGACTGGGTGGCCAAGGATCTAGAAGATTGAATTGCAAGGCAGGTGGGTGCTAGTGTTTGATGCCCGACGTCTTTGGTAGAAGACAGTTAATTTTGACAAGAGTGCTGTAATGGCGATATATCTCGCCTAAATTGAAACGATATGATTCAAAAGCTATAGAAAAATACCTGAAATTGAAGGTTCTTACATCATGATTGATACAAGTTACACGCGTTAGTTTGATCGCACTATTTATGCGCCACCATTAGCCAGATTACGCGTTAGCTGTTCAAGTGTGTGTGACGAGGAGGCATCAATAGAACCTATTTATAGATCCAATAAGAATGAATTAAATGAGTCCGAATCATAATGATAAAAGCTGACATTCCTTTTTCAATTTCGCCTACATTTTTATAATCATCGATATTTTTAGGGACGTCATTGATTAGTGAGAGTCTGTGTGGGTTCTGTACACCTACGCGTAATTTTTTATTGCTTTTTATTTTGAATTCGCTTGAAGGTTCTAGAGCTTAGAGCCCCTCGCCATAAGGTGCGAAAAGGTAAGGATAAAATAGAGAGTACTTCAGTACGTACGCTAATACAGATCTGTTACTAAATCTTGGTCTGAAAAAATCTATAGCAAATTAAAAGTTAGGCTTTCAGTGAGCTTACAACAAAGCCCAGGACATACTAACTGCGTAGAATGCGCGGTTTCGTGCGTCGTGAATGAAAACCAGATCAACAAGTAGCTAGTAACATTGGCTTCCTAACGCGCATGCGTGTCATAAAATCTTAACAATTTCCAATATGGCCGCTTTATAGACTATGACTTAATTCTTATAGCGACATCATGTGAAAACAGAAACGTTGTTACTAGTTACTTGCCCTTAGACTTTACGAAAATACTTAACACATTATAACTTACTAAGAATAAGTATCTCTGCTACTGGATTGCTACAAATATAACTACATTAAAGCTTACGTGATATACCTATGTCTATGCTTTCATAGTCGCTACGCCCTTACCATAAGATTATATTTACACTAAGTTACTAGAAGATTCCAATAAACTTTCCAAATCTCACGTCTAGCACACACTATTCCGTAACAAAAATAAACTAGAATTCTTAACCGATATGACTTACAAAGCAGGTGGCCTATTTTTCATTATCCATTTCAAACAGTTTACATTTAAAGAGATGGTTATTTTCATCTTTAACAAAAGATGGTTAATTTAAATTCAAATTTTGCGACAAACTTGATGATTTTTAAATGATAACAAACATGATACGAGTTATGAAATTATTTATAAGACTTATTTTATTCCCTTTAAATAAGCTGTAAATACTGTTTATTTGTGTAAGCTCGCCTTCTTAGTTTCGGAGATGTTTTATTAAGATTTCTACGAGTATTAATGATTTGAATTTATTGATTTCGAGTGTAGTTGGATTTCTCAGAAATAATTAAATACTTCATTTGACCCTTGATATAGATGTTATCGTCATAATTTATTTACTTAAGCAGACTTTTATGTTTCGAGGGTCAAATGAAGGTTACATAACACTTCCATTATCTAAGTTATATGAGTGAGGAAGATATTGTATTATTCGTATAATATTTAGTTGATAATGGCAAAGTGTTTTCGCTAGTCATTTTCATACATTAAATTTGCTGTTGGTCCCGGCTGTCATACGTGGATCTTTGACAGTCGTTACGAGTCGTCAGAAGCTTGAAAGTCTGACAACCAGTCTTACCTAGGGGTATCGTATTACCCAGTTACTGGGTTGTGGAGGTCAGATAGGCAGTCGCTCCATGTAAAATACTGGTACTCAGCTGCATCCAGTAAGGCTGGAAGCCGACCCCAACATAGTTGGGAAAAGGCTAGGCAGATGATGATGATTTTCATTCATTTGTCAGGGATCAAAATATTTGTTTAGTTCCAAAAAAGCTCACATCGTTATATGACTCGTAGCCGTATTGCTATACTCGGGCACTATTTTGATAGAAGTTCGTGCTAGTCGATGGTGCTAGAGGTTTTAAAGGCGTCACGTAGATCCAGATATCGTAATCCAAAATATTTTGTTTTTAATGTTTATTTCAAATACAAATTGAATTATTATTAAAGTGCGTCGTTTATTATTTATGTTTATTTATACACAGTACCAGTTGCTATTGACTAAACATCGCAACATTAAATAATCATAAATATGTCGACGAAACCATATTGGAACTGGAATATAGAAACAGACCTCCTATTTCCAAGAATTTAATTCGATCTAGGAAATCTATGAAGCCTTTATATAACTAACATATGAAAAGAATAGTAGTTAGAATCTTCGGCTTATATCTTTTTACTACTACTCGTATATAGGGGTCGGGTTCTAGTGTAAACGGATGCAACTAAATACCTGGGTCTCCGATTTTGGACAGTGGATCAACACGGAATTCTTATTTAAATAAAATAAGATCTACGTTATCATTGAGTGTCGTGATGGCCCAGTGGTTGCGGCGCCCACCCAAGCATGATGTTGTAGATTCGAATCCGGGCAAGTACCAATGTGACTTTTTCGATTGATATGAACTTTCTAAAGTTTATCTTAGCATCACTGACATCGTTCCTTGCCTCGAAAAACGCGTTAAGCCGTAAGTTGGTCCCGGTTGTTATGCATGGATCGTATTATCCAGTTATTGGATTATGGATGTCAGATAGGTAAAATACTGCTATTCAGCTGCATCCGGTTAGAGGACCCATACACCTACAATAATATTGCACAATGTTGATGATTGCACAATATGATTGATGAGCTCCGAAACCCACACAATCTTCAATACTACCCCTATATGTTCAATAATATTGTGCAATCATCAACATTGCGCAATATTATTGAAGGTGTATGGGTCGCCTTAGACTGGAAGCCGGCCCCAACATATACACATCAAAAAAGTCTAGGGATCAACATCCCTAACAAATGTTAGGGATGTTGATCCCTAGACTTTTTTGATGTGTGTAGTTGGGAAAAGGTTAGGCAGATGATGATGATCTACGTTATCATCTATCTATCACAGGATGTCTTTGCGGTGTTGTTAGATGTTTACCACGACAGGTTACGTGTCAGATCACATCTAAGAAATAATAACAATAATAAATGTTTATTTTCTTCCACAAATAATACATCAACCAAAACTTAAACACGGAAAAATAATAATTATTGTGATATTACAATGTTTATTTGTGGGAGACTGGTGCCTGAACTAAGCCGTAGCCTGTATCTCAGGACACCAGGGACTCCCCCTACAGGAAAAACAGCATCATAACTAAAAAATGGGGTAGCGCACTCAAAAACAAATCTGTATCCAAACAATACAAAATAATAATCGTATTTCATTACGACTTACTCACATCAACAAATAAAATTTACTCCGAAACTAAAGTAATGAATAAGGTATAAAATATTTTTAACTATAATTCAAAATACACTCGGAACTAGTTTTTAAAAGTACCACCGAAAAAGAAAGAAGAAAGGATATACACAGGCCGCAAATAATAAACATGACATTAGGGCTCATATTGTATTAAAAACTTAAGAGTTCATATAAATTCATTTTCATCACCTTTACTTGAAAACTAAAATATTGCTTTTTTCGCCTCACCATATTCGAGATTCGCAGGTGACGTTCTGTGGTTTCTGCCTACCCCATGGATAAAAGGCGTGAGTTTTTGTATATGTCATGTGAAATACTTACTAGTTATTTGTGTTGTTTTAAAGAGCTGCATGAGTGTCCGTGGAAGTTTTTGAAATGACTAGGTCATTCGGACCCCTTTTGTGATTTTTTCTCTAAGGGACTGAAAATCTGCAACGAATTTTACAAAACAATATTTTTACCTTTGAAGTAAGTTTTGGTAATAATTTCGGGTGACGACAAGACACAATAGTTATTTTCGATCGGAGACCATACTTTCAGGATTAATCAATAAAAATATTTCCAAAAAATGCGACACAAAAAGACAAAATCAACAAAATCTGAAACAAGGAAGAATATAAAAAAAAAAGAAATCGTCTAGCTCCTAAACCACTAAAAATCGTAAAACATACATGGATAGCCCAAGAAGAGAGGCTTTCAAAATTTTCTTTTGGACTTACTTACCTGGGCCACCCTGTATGATGCTCATCTATTGATTTATATTTATTGTATTATTACCTATATTTCTGCATAGATTTAGACAAAAATGCTCATCAGCTGTTGCGATAATGCACCGCCATTCTGCGCATGCGCTCTGGCTAACATAGTGCATGTCTCCACAAATAATAAAATAGAAACAGCGGTTGGGCGAACCTAATATTCACATAATTGTAAATAATTTTAGACGAATTTTAGACACGAAAATACAAAAATGGGATAAAAATCTATGTCACGTATTTAATATATTTATATGTGGCAATTATCAGCTAATTACGTTCAACCGATTGAGAGTGAAAAATCAACAAACATCCATCGATCATCCATATTCATCATTCCTTACAAACTTTCGCGTTCATAATAGTAGGAGTATTTTGGACTTAACCATCATCATCTTCCTGCCCTAGTGCCATGTTACTTATGTGTTTTATTTTTTCATTTCAAATCTAATCAAATAGTTTATTAGCATAACACATGTTTATTAGGCGATACAAAAGTATTGAAGGTACACTGTATTAGTGTATTATAACCTACTGAGGTGCGCGAATGCATGGAATACTAACCGCAATAATTCGATTATAAGAGTAAAGTATACTTAAGTCAAAATTGAATTATTATAGTCAAGTCACATTATATTACACTTAATTACATTAACTTTTAATAGATTGTTGTTGTTATTGTTATTGCATTAGAATAAAATACACACATCAAAAGTGTCTAGGGATCAACATCCCTAGTATTGATTAGGGATGTTGATCCCTAGACACTTTTGATGTGTATATATTGAGACATTTAGATACGAGTATATTTACAATATTTTTATATCCTCGAGGAGCTCCATGGCTCCACGGACCAACCCACTGTCAGCGTTTTTTCCTCACAAGTGTGTTGAAAAACGTCGTATGACACGTCTTTAAGCATTTATCATTACGCTCTCGGCTACACCGTTGCCTCACCAGCTCGGGCCGCAATTCAGTCTCGACCGCAATGATAAATTTACCTCACTGGTATCATATTGAATTCTAAAACCATCTTCAAACAGTCTTGTTTACAGTTTAGGCAGATTTCCATTTGAAATCTGGATCCCTAAGACGTCAATAACATAACAGCAATATAGGGTAGGACAATCAATGAACGTGCGTGTCCGTTCACATGTTAGAGTTTTCATTTCACCAAACTAAGACACTGAAATGTTTGCCATTCAAATCAGCTGAATGAAGAAAGCTACTCCGTAGGGCGTAGATATTCGGCTAGTATCGTTAACATAAATCTCGTTATGCAGATAGTTTCTTTTAGAGGAAAACACACTGGTATCGCTACGCGTGTTCAGACGTGTGCGATGTGTATCGCCGCGACAATAGGCTCCTGTCCCGTACGCGTCGCTTTCTTCTCAGAGACTTTAGAATTCATACTTTATACTTTAATCATAACGTACATAATTATATTCTTAATGAACATGTACGAAAATAAAAAGAAAAAACCGCGCAAAGTACGGATCGCCTATGCTCTCATTAGGAAAGTTCTTATGTTACCGCCTATGTTTGAACGACGCATAATTTTTTTTTTAAAGCTGTATATTTATTAAATCTACCGAAAAGTTCGTTTTAATAAAGGGTTTGAACCAATTTTCTCAGGTGACAAAAAATACAGTAATTGAGTGTGATGTTTCTTTAATAAATAAATTATTTCTTTAGGTCGTTTTGAGTAGCTATACATGTGAGAAGAAGTCATAACTTTACACGTTTCTGATGCAGACTACCTGTGTGGTATCGGCACGTCATGGTGGCCCCGTCGCGGGTGACAGGCCGCGCGGCCAACCAAGTCACCTAAGCGAGCTAGGCTATCTACGCCGCCGCCTCCACCATGCCTGCGCCGCTCTTCGCGTATATCACCTACGCCTGTTTGACACTCACCTTGCTATGTGGTAAGTAACTAATTATTATTTAAACCTTTGAATAACCCAGGTCAGAATCACCACAAGTGCAATTAACTTTAATCGATGTTTAACGTTTAAAACGTTTTTATTTAAACAAGAGTTTAAGAGTTTATTGTATTTCCTGCCAACTTTGTCTTGACCATACAAACATTAACTTTACATCGTTCAGCAGTAGAAGCGGATGATACATCGCCGACGCTGAGGGGCGCGAGGCCGGCCAATGGTACCGCAGAGCCCCCCGATTTACGCTCCATGGGCCGGGTCCCAGTCTACCAGCCTCCAGCCATGGGGCCTGGGGGCCTGGCCCCACCGCAGACCTTTTGGCCCCATAACCCGCATACGCGCGTCGAGACTTGGCACCGTAAGTTAATTTTTCTTTAGCAACACAACATGCTCAGGACACGAGCGGTAAATTGTTTTAGCGATTATTGTCCAATAGGAACTGGACTGGCGAAATGTGGGTGTACTAATGGGTCCGCCTCTGCCTAACCCTTTTTTTTATTCAGGAAGTAGAATTTGAGGTAGAATAATAAATGTCGAACCATATAGTTCTGCAACTGTTATAACTGTCATATTAAATATTAAGTAAACTAAAATAGAGACAATGAAACATTTAGAAATCACAGAGCTAACGATATAATGGCGTCCACAGATCGTCCCGCATTCAAACATATACACACAGTATCCCACACAAACCCCGGAGAAGAAGAAGAAGTGGGTGGATGTCACCAGCCTTGTGCTAATCAACAATTCTCGTGTCAGGTACTTAAATCAATTTTATTTAAATCAAAGGAACTCTAGCAGTACTTTGAATAATGTCTATTATTATGGTCTGATTCTGAACTCCGTTTTCGTACCTAACTGTCCCATGGATAGGCAAAACTTCTCGCATACTCTCTATTACCTAGTTTAATATTATATTTTATTGGAACACTATTTAATACAAAATCTTTCAGCCATGATTTTTACAAATCAACTTTCTAACAGAAATCATGTACCTGCATCCCAATGGCAAACCGTTGCGATGGCAGAGTAGAGTGCGCCGAAGCAGAAGACGAGAAGAACTGCGTACCAGCTTGTGACGAGAATCAGAACAGAACGCTCTGTCATAGCACCAGTGTTTGTATCAAAATCGATTGGTTCTGTGACGGTGATAACGATTGCGGCGACTATTCCGACGAAACTCACTGCGGTAAGCTACTGATATCCCTGGACATAACGCTATACTTTTGCCCTCTACAATAAGAAGAATTGAGAAGCGAGAGAGCGTGAGATCGAACATCAAAATATCATTACAGTTGCAATTTCATATACTAGTATGCCTTACAAACCAGTCTGGTAGGAACCACGAGCTATAACTGTGAGTTTTTCTGCTACCCCAATAATTCTAATGTTAATTTTTTAGGGTATCGCGATGAACCTCTGAAACTTCTTTTTAACGTTACAATATTATAGACAGTCTCTTTTACTCCACCAGGTGGTACAATAAACTGTACAGCACAGCAGTTCACATGCGCAAACGGACTGTGTATCCACAAGGACTGGGTGTGCGATGGCGACAACGACTGTCGGGACAACTCTGATGAATCCAGCTGCACCAAGGGCAAGTAAGTACTGTGAAGATTTTTAATTTACTTTTACCAATCTGCATATCCCTATTACTTAGGTTATGAGGTTAAGCAGACCAAGAAGCATTATTTAGGTAACTTCAATTAACAACGCAATACAATTCGCTGAGGACGTTCCCAATAAATATAGCGGTAGTATCTATATATCGAAGGCTATGGCATCCCCTACTGAAAATGACGTCACATCGTATAAACGCAGATTAACTGCGTCATCGGCGTTTACACAGAGAGCAGTGAGGGGACGTGACTTACTACCTACAGCAAGTTCTCCGAATCTATGAACACGTTCATTGCATAAATTAAATAATGTTCCCATTATGTACAACTTGACTATGACTCATATTTTTTATCTTAACAAAATAAATACTTTTGGAGTTATCATAAAATAATAATTGTTGTTTATCATTTTAAGGAAATTATTTCGACATTATTATACCCACGAACCCAAAACAAAACGAAAGTTGGTTCTTACCAAACAATAACAGGCAGACGTTTTACAATGACGTAGGTGCCTTCAAAAGATACGTTATAAACGAATCTATTTACAGAAGTGTATTTTTAATCTAATCAGAGGCTCTTTTCTTATGTATCCAGTAAACTGTCAGTAGGTGGAATTGTGTCAGCTATAAGTACTTGTGAACCTACTCATACAACGATAGAACTGTTGACAGAATGTTCTTCGTTGTGTGCTTCCTACGTATTATATTTATAGCTCTTGATTGGTTTGCAGCCCACACGGTAAGTAAGGCTCTATATAGCTGATGCATTGAACTTAATAGTAATTGATAATGTCACGTTTACAATATAATTAAGGCGTTGTATTCCGAGAAACGTTATCACGTTCAACTGTTATATATTTTAATTAAGGGTCAAACAAAACTGCACTTTTTTATCGAAATTATAGATTCTAGATTTCGAGATTGTTCGTTAGTAGAGCTAGTGCTTGTTAATGCCTTAAGAGTCTGGTGGCAAAGCGTGTGCCCAGGAATGAAAATAGGGAGGGCCGTTTTTCCAAGTCCACTGGGGTATATAAAGGCACGCTGCTACGCAGTTAGTCCCCATTATGTGGGAGCAAAACATCGCCAACTAAGATCTGTTTTTGCTGCTGTTGTTTCATTCAGTGTCAGCTCAGGTGTTTTGCGTAGGTACCTGGCAAAGACAGTAAAGGCGTTACAATAGTCTAAATAAATGGCGTACATAATTATGTTCTGTAGGCACTATTCTACATAGGAAGGCTTAAAATAAAGATTTATTATTTATTTATTTATCCATAATTGATAATAATGCAGTAGTTAGAAACAAACGTCTAGCTTAATATACCTATAAGCTATATGTTTGTTTCTAACTACTGTATCCGTTTATTTACTTACAACCTTTAAGGTTTAGATTTTTTTTCGGTATTTTCAGTAAGTCGTTTATTTCGGTGGATTTTGTTTGTCATTCGACGGAAAAGTCAGATCTATGAATCCTAAACAGTAAAAACGGGAAAGAAATAGACTGAAACCCGAAACCTTAGTCCAGAACAGAACAACCATTTAAAAAGTTTAGGCGGGACTTTCTGGATTTTATTTTACACTGCGCGGTACGGGTTGTAGCGGTCGGCAGATCAATACGTAGGGGCTGACGGGGTGCGCGGGGGCTGCGGGGCGCGGGGGCTGGGGCCGGGAGCAGGTTACCATGGCGACGCGCCTACGCTCGCTGTGCCCCTAGAAAAAGGAGACTCGCCCGATATATCCCAGTTCCGTGGGCGGGCTCATTATAGAACAAAATCATCGACGTGATTAACATTATTGATATACCTACAGCAACTTAGTGACGCTAATGTGACGTATTAACGAGAGTACGTCCTCGTTTTAGTTATTGACAACGTCGAAGTAACTATGCTATAAAGAAAGATTTTATTGAAATTACAAAGATAGGTATACCTTATAGTTAAGTACAATAGTTACTGTCAGAAATGCAATGACTAATATAGATATTGAATGGAGCGATCGTAGGGCGAATATGATGACTATACTTAGAATAATATATCTAGAGTCGAATTCAGACTTGGAGTGACTCGAAAATCTGGAAGATTCTAGACTAGAAATCTTTTCAGCTTTCAATATTTGAGAAGGATACATATATGTATTACAAACGCTATGATTACGAGCCTGATTTTGAATTACCGATGCTGCAGTTAAGGGGACTTTACCGACAGCGTGCTCCATACAAAACAGTCTATAAGTAAATAATTAAACTCGATGGAAAACATCATCGGTAGACAGTAAAGATTTAGTGCATTAATATCTAGACTTATGGCTAGTTAGGTTAACATTAAATTATTTGATGTCAAAATGATTCGTAACTTAATAAAGCGCCCTCAATACAAAAATGGAGCGCGCTGTCGGTAGTTCTAAAGAGAACTACCGAATTAAATTGAAAGTAAAGACTTTCAATTTAATTACAATAGGAAAAAATATTGAAGGGAAGGTAGATCGCATTGATGATGATAAACGCAATTTTTGAGATTTTAACCGTCTTTAAAAAGGAGGTTTTGCATTTTGGGGTGTGTCTATTTTTATTATGTTTTTGATGCGTTGTACCTTGTACCTACTGAGCGACTTTTTTTTAATTAATATAAACTTATCATTTTATGAGTAGATTGCAAAGCTGCCTTCTATAGTACGTAGTTCAATACAAAACAAAGTTTAAAACCACGATGTTTTTAGTGATGCTGTACAGCTCTTCTTATTGTACATAGATGTCGAGAACACCAGTTCATGTGCGCGATTGGAGAATGCATATCGAAGCACTGGCGCTGCGATAAGGAAGCTGACTGTCCTGATAGCTCCGACGAGGCTGATTGTCGTGAGTATACCCCAAAGCAACTTCTCCACAAATAATTTATTGTAATTTCTCTGTTTTAAATTTATCTTGCTCAAACAGCTGTGGATCTAATCCGGTGTGGGGAGAACGAATTTCAATGCGACAACAAACGATGCATCCGTAAGGACTTCCAATGTGACGGTGATAACGACTGCGGGGACTGGACCGATGAAGACACGTGTCCTATGCTGCCAGGGAGCTGCAATGCTGGAGAATTCAGGTACGTCTTGCACCACTACGATAAACACCAAATGACTGACGACTGTATTGTCTAGTGTTACGGTTACTTCGTTGTACGAGCCCATGCAACGTGGCTTAAAACTTACAAAGAAATCAATAGCAGTTTCAACAAATTATAATTAGGAGCCGTTACAATCTCAATTCTCAAAATATGGTCTTGGTAGAATAGAATAACATAGATAGCATCTGCAATTCTTCTTGGATTGTAGGTACATGTATATGACATATGATAGATAAAATATAATCAATATTTAGGTACTTTGATTTATTGAATTAAATAAATATTTATTTAATTGTGGAACAATCACAAAAGAATGAATATATTCCTAATAAAATAGATGCAGTGACGGCAAATGCATCCCGGATCGTTGGCGGTGTGACACCGAAAGGGACTGTGCGGACAGCGGCGATGAACTCAACTGTGAACCAAACTCTATGCGAAACTGTACTGATGACGAGTTTACGTGCGCTGACCGACGATGCATTCTGGTAAGTTTTACATGTATGTCCCATTACCTAAATGGCAGCATCAAAGTGGGACTTATTTGTGTCGTACATTTATGGATATCTTTTACAACATCTGATATTGAAAGAAGGAATCACAACATTCCTGTCTTGAAAATTATTTCAAACTTCATGGTTAAACGAGACTTTCATTTAATCAACGTGGCAATACGACAAGGCTAATTTTATTGTAAAATATATTTATCTTCATGTTCTGATTTATTTTGTACAGAAAACCTGGCTCTGCGATGCCGTCCGAGACTGCACAAACGGTGAAGATGAAATGAACTGCGAAGTGCATTGCGAAGAGGATCAATACACTTGCAAAACTCAAGACCACCTCATCAGCAATGCTTTCAGGAACTGTGTGAACCGAAAACACGTTTGTGACGGCATGAAGGACTGCCCTGAAGGTGATGACGAAGACAGATGCCCAGTCAAGAGGAGGTGCACTTTTGAAGATAAATGTGATCCTGAAATGTGTATTACTACATACGAGGGACACCAGGCTTGCACCTGTCCTCTGGGATTTCTCTTGGACTTCAATAATCACACGTAATTATAATTGAATACATCTACTTTACTATGGTTTCAGCGAGATCCCTTTGTTGGAAAAATATTGTAAACAAAATCGTATTTAAGCAGTAAGTGTGTCTCGGTTTAGTGATTTATTCGTTTTTATTCCTAGGTGCCGCGACATTGATGAATGCATGTACGAACAAGACCCTGTTTGTTCTCAAACTTGTTCGAACACAGTTGGAAGTTTCAAGTGCGGCTGTATGACTGGATACGTCTTGAGACCTGATGGAAGATCTTGTAAGCCTACCGGGGAATCACCTACGCTGCTGTTCTCAAACCGCGTTGGCATACGACAGGTAAGCATGAATTATCAGAAATGATAAAACTTTGATTAAGATATCTTTTGAGTTTTTCAAATAATTTTGGATTTACTAACGATAAATAGCTTAGTATAATATCTGCAGCAATAAAGTAAAAAAAAAAATTATTACTCTCATGCAGGTTTGGCTAACTGGAGACAACTACATGCCAGTAGTGAAAGGTCTTCACAACGCTGTCGCCTTGGACTACCACTATGAGAAACAGCTTGTCTTCTGGACAGAAAACAATCTTAGAGTCATCAGAGTAGCTCAAATGAATAACAACAATTTGACAGGTAAGGTAACAAGACACAGCCGCAACGGAACTCCGGAGCCTAACAGACAAAGGCGTTCCCCGTGTTTTAGTTGTTGACACTTTATCATTGGACTAAAACAAGATTATCTTTAAAATTAGGGATTAGGTTTTTGGTTCGTGTGCCTTGCTTGGTAGTGCTAAGTTTAAAACATTTAATTACACTACCTGTTTTCTATATAGATGTAATAAGGTGGGGCCTAGAAACACCAAGTGGAGTGGCAGTGGACTGGATACATGATTTACTGTTTTGGACGGATTCTGGTACTCGACGAGTAGAAGTTACTACGCTAGAAGGCACTCAAAGAGCTGTCATAGCAGCCAATGATTTGGATAAACCAAGAGCTATAGCAGTACATCCAGGAGATGCATTAGTGTTCTGGACTGATTGGGGTAAGCAGCATTGAGTAGATATTAGAATTAAATACATAAAAAAACTTCTTTGATTATCCTGTTGTTTAAAAGTAGGTATAGCTCACGAAGTAACTACTTCGTGGTCTAATGCATTACATAAATTGTAGGTCCCAATCCCAAGATAGAACGTGCAGATATGGATGGTAGTAGAAGAAAGAGCATCATTGTAGATAAGATCTTCTGGCCGAACGGACTAACCATCGACTATACAGAATCTAAGATATACTGGGCAGATGCCAAACACCATGTTATTGAGAAATCGTCTTTTGATGGACGAGATCGGAAGAAGGTATGTATTTAAGAGTTCTAAAATAACCGAAGAACCTTGCTATTGTGTTGGAAGGTTGCCACAACAGTCTAAAATATTTGTATACCTCAAAATACCTTATATTGAACCTGTTTAAACAACAAACTGTCACTTTCATATCTCTATTGAAGCGGATATACTAGCTGTTCGTGTTACTTCTCACTAGCTGTTCGTGTTCCTTCAGGTTTCCTAAATATAATATTACTATCCTTCAGGTAACCAACAAAGGTCTTCCTCACCCTTTTGCGCTGACACTATTTGAAGACGCTATCTACTGGACGGACTGGCATACCAAGAGCATTTCGACTGTTAACAAGAATACTGGCATGGGGATACAGACGGTTCATGCTGGGTTAAATGTTCCCATGGATATTCATAGGTAAGTTACTGTGGTTGGATTGTAACTGCCACATACACTTCTTCTCGGTTTTAAAAATGGAGAGGATAAAGTTCTGAAAAAATATGACAGCAGTACTTATACATCAATATCCATACACTATTGATGAAGTTACTGCTTGTGATATATGAACAATGCCCGGAACACTGTGAACTCGCTTATTTTTAACTTTTCAGTGTAATTTGATGTTTGCAACACACTTGGCGAAATCCATGTCAGGTAAATTATGATGCTTTTAGGTCTTGCTCACAATTATTCTATTTTACAGCTACCACCCACTGAGGCAGATAAAATCGTACAAGAACCGTTGCGGTACCAATAATGGGGGTTGTTCTCACTTTTGTCTTCCAAACAGCAACGACCATTCTTGTCGATGCCCCGTTGGATTTAACTTAAATTCTGATAGGTATGTTATTATGTTTAACTAAAATATTAATTCTGACATTCCCTTATCTTTGTTCTTAAACGCGGTGTAATTCTTCCATGTAACTTTAAGAATTTTAAAATGATAACAGACAAATAAATACCTGTTCAGCGCGTTACCTTCAAAGTTGAAACTTACGGAGATACTGAAATATTGTTTTCAATTAAATCGTTTGTTACAGCCGTTCATGCGAACAAACCCCTGAAAAGCTGCTCCTGTATGCTCGCAAGAAGGACATTAGACTGAAACAATTGAATCCTAGGAAACAAACTGATTCTTTGGACATGGTAAGTTGAAAATCATCAATTATTTTTCTAGCTCCGATTCTGTATAGATATTTTCGCCATAAGAGTCGAATTTAATTAGCTCACTTATATAGTCGATTAAAAGGAAGTAATAGTTAATTTCAGGGCGTGGCTAACTAAGCAAATAGTATTTGTCTCTAGTTCATGGTTAACTCTCACGCTAACCCCCAGTCACCAGCTGTTTGCCAAGTAGCACCATGCTCTTACCTTTGCTAAGTGAACAACTGACAAGTATTTTATACTTATGTCTCTGTTCATATTCAGGTGATTCCAGTAGAGACGATAAAGTCGGCCGTAGCTTTGGACTGGGATCACAACACCAATTCAATATTCTGGACCGATGTGGACAAGGATACCATCAACCATGCTTACTTGAATGGATCACAGCAACGCGTTATTGTGGGATCTAATTTAAGTATGTATTTAAAAATAAATAATAATACAGTTACCGGCACGTAACTTGGCAAGAGATTTTCGTAGTGGGGGAAGTTCGCGCATATAAAAATGTATGAAATTGTGCGTGCGCAAACTTCCCCCACTACAAAAACTCTTGCCAACTTACGTGCCGGTAACTGTAATAATACAATAACAAAGATTGACAAATGTTAAAGCTATTAAATATAACTATTAATGGAGATATATAAAAAGTGTAATGATGCAAATTATCAAAGCGAAAATAATTACATTTAAATAATCCCTTCCAGTTTGGCCAGCTGGCTTAGCATACGATTGGTTGACTGACAAGCTTTACTGGACTGACGCTGGTACTAACAGGATTGAGGTGGCTAATGTAGATGGCAGTATGAGAACTTTACTAGCATGGGACAATATTGACAAGCCAAGGGACATCGTTGTGGATCCAAAAGGTTTGTACAGAAGACATAAACCTTTGTGTAAAGCCAAAAAGGCAAAGCAATATAGAAACTTTTTGTTTGATATCTAAGCAAATAATAAGGCTCAACCACGTCATTTAAAAACATTATGCGAGGGCAAATACATGTACCATCTATTTCGTAGGTGGTGTAATGTACTGGTCCGATTGGGGCACCTCCCCTTGCATCGAACGCGCGGACATGGACGGTGGAAACCGACGACGACTCATATTCGGCAATATGACATGGCCCAACGGACTGGCACTGGATCTTAAGAACAGTCGCATTTACTGGACTGATGGAGGGAACCAGACTATTGAGTACGCTAACTTAGATGGCTCGGGAAGGACTATATTGATAGGTCAGTTAAAATAAGCTTTAAAATAAAGCTCTTTTTAGTAAGTTAGGCAGAAAATCTAGAAAAAGATGATAAAACGCTTATTAAACTCAGAAATCGTAAAGATAACTATATGTTTTGTTTAAAAAATCCGTAGTTTGTGTAGGTTGAGAATTACTTATTAGCTATGTCGAAAATTATACTTACTACGATCAAAAAAAAAATCAAAGCACTTGATAAATTACTTTAGGCCAACATCTGCCTCACCCGTTCGGCCTGGACCTATTCGGTGACGAAGTATTCTGGACGGATTGGGACACACAGTCAATTCAGGCAGCCAACAAGTACACGGGCAAGAATAGACGCACCCTCGGCGCGGGTGTGGCCGGTCTAATGGACGTGCGGGTATTTCACAAGGAACGAGTGTCTGGAGTCAACCGGTAAGGCCTAATAAGATTTGGTATTGGTCCTTCTCTTTGAACTTATAAAAAGTGTAAAAAACGTTAGGCTCCATAACTTTTGGGTAGGCTTGTATGAATTATCTAGCTTTTGCTATTTTATAGACACAACATGATTCTCTTAAACTAATAAAACAATTTTCTGAATAGATGCGGCAAGAATAATGGCGGATGCTCACATCTGTGCTTGCTAAAGCCTATGGGAAAATCATGTGCTTGTCCTATTGGAATCAAGATCGGGGTAAGTACTGCACTATTATATTATAATTGGGACAAAACGAAAGATGGTAGGTATTCTTGGTGCAATAGTTAATTGATTCTATACATATGTCAAGTTTATTTCTATAATTTAATGTACAGTCGTTGGGTACAAATTACACAATTAAGCAGCTAGTTACCTACCTTTCTGTTTTATATTATTATTATTTTTATTACTGTGTTTAATTTCTGTGTGTTATTTTGTCTTTAACTTTTAATTTTAAAACTATGGATCTCTGTGTCTGAAATAAAGAATATTATTATTATTATTTATTATTATTATAATTTTCATGTTCACCATTCACAGAAAGACGGTAAGACTTGCGCTAGCGGCCCCGTGAACTACTTGATATTCGCACACCGCGTGGACATTCGGGTCGTGTCTCTAGACGTGCCCTATCTCATTGACGTGCCACTACCGCTGCCTATACTCAAGAATGCTTTCGGAGTTGACGTAGATCATAAGACAAGTAAGTTTTGAACCACTACACCTACTATGTCCTGTTTCATGTGACTAACAAGGGCAGCTAACAAGTTCAGAGAACTATAGGCATTACTTGCAACAGAACTAAAGAATCAAGAAGAATTCTATGCAGACTTGTAGCTGTTGGACGGAAACCTTTTCTTACATAGAAGAAAACAAATTAAAAGAACTAAAAAAATTATATCGTTATACATTATCATCCGCAGGTTTAGAATTGTATATGTTACTTATGAAGACATACATTCTAGGTCTCATCTACTGGACCGATACTGGTGAAAGGAAGATTCAAAGAGCTAATAGGAGTGGTAAGGAAATTGAGACGATTATCGGCAAAGGTTTACATACCGTGGACGGAATTGTGATAGACTCTACTGGTCGCAAGGTTTGTTAAAAAAAATTCACGAGTTAGTTTGCCTCGGATTTTGAGGCTTATGCATGATTCTTATGCTTTATAATATGCTCCTGTGTCTTTGGCAGATGTATTCTTAATCAAGAATTTGTTTACAGATTTACTGGACAGATGGCGGAAGGAATAGTGTTGAAGTAGCCGAACTTGATGGCAATAACAGAAAAGTTCTTGTTTGGACCGGTTTAGGTTAGCCAACATATTATATTCAAGTAACTCATGCATATTAGAACTAGAGTATTCATTTACTTATTAGAACGTGGAAGAATTTCTTCCTTATTAGTTTTATAATTGTATAACATTGTGGGTGGCACAAATTATTAATTCTAATGAATGTATTAAATCGAATGTATACTCGCAGACTCTCCGCGCGCCATTGCACTGCACTATGAGTATGGATACATGTTTTGGTCGGACTGGGGAACATCTGCCAAAATCGAACGAGCAGATATGGACGGAAAGAACAGGTAATTTGTTGTGCTGCTTAGAACAAAAATAATGACTCGTTGCTTGTCTAAAAAAACACGATTTGTTTTACTGGAATAAACTTTATTTGTTTTGCAGGCGAGTCATTGTCGAGAACAACATCAAGTGGCCAAACGGTCTTGCTATCGACAAAATCGAAGGTCGTCTCTACTGGAACGATGCTAAAGTTCTCTCCATTGAAAGTTCGGACTTCAATGGACACGACCGTCGGACTATTCTCAGCAATGTTCCATATCCCTACGGTATTGTAATTGTCGGACAGCACGTTTACTGGACTGATTGGAGAACTCAGGCCTTGCACAGAGCTGACAAGGTTAATGGAAAGAATTCTATAATAATCAGAAAGAACTTGGAAGGACTTATGGATATTCGCGCAGTGCAGGTTTGTTTACTGAACAATCTGGAGTTATTGGTTTGCCAATGTGTAATTTCAATGTTTGCCGATGTACAACATTTCGTTAATTTTCGTAGGGCGAACGGGAGCTCGACAACGCTTGTGGCAATAACAATGGTGGATGCTCTCACTTATGCCTGCGATCACCTCAAGGCTACTCGTGTGCCTGTCCTACTGGCTTGATCTTTAACACCAGCGATCCGAACCCCAGGACTTGCAGGAAATATCCTGAAAGCTTCTTGTTCTTCGCTACAAAGACCAGTATTGCACTCATCTCGTTTGATACTCCAGAACAATGGGACGTTGCCTTTCCTATTAAGGTTCAAAATGCCGTGGCTGTGGACTTCCATTGGGAACAGAAGCTGTTGTTTTATACTGATGTCGATATGGATGTTATAAGGTATGGAGAATAGTTGAATACATTATTTATACTTGTACCTTAAAAACACAATTGTTAAAATGAAACAAGCGTTGAACTGAAAGCAAAACAAATGAATTTATTACAGGTCAATAAACATGATGAACATGAGTGATACGAAAGATGTTATCAAAGGCAACATGGGCATTCCTAACGGTTTGGGAGTAGATTGGATCGCAAACAACATTTACTGGACTGATAACGAATATAAGGTAGGTCGTAAACAATGAAGAACACTTACAATTAATTATTATGGACAGCATTAATAACATATTTTAATGTTTTGGTTGCAGGTCATAGAAGTTGCACGTCTGGATGGATCTTCTAGAAAAACTTTGCTTAGCAACCTAAGTGAACCCAGGGCACTAGCGTTGTTTCCAGCTAAAGGGTATGTATCCAAAAAATAAAAGAAGTAAACTAAAAAAAAATTTTTGATTCTCAACTAAAATATTAATGTTTTTAGGTACCTTTACTGGAGTGACTGGGGTCAAACTCCATGCATTGAACGAGCTTTCTTAGACGGCAGCCAAAGGCAAATCATCGTGATCCAAGACGTCGGCTTTCCAAACGGAATAACGATCGACTACAAAGACAGAAGACTGTATTGGACTGATGCTTTGAGGCATAGGATCGATACTTCCGACTTGAATGGGCAACATCGAGTACAACTTATTCCAGAAGCTAAGAATCCTTTCGGAATGACTCAGGTATATATTTCCTTAGGAACATAACTAAAAAAGATTAGGTACGTCGCAAAGAATCGCAACTATGCAAAAGCAGTAAATGGTTTTCCACCTTTTGCCATGACAACTAGACAAACCATTGCCGTTTTACCTTTTCATTCTCAGATCAACACACATGCACATGTACTTCATGAATGTACTTTATAGTGGTCGAGGTGTGGAGCGAGATGTGTGATCGACTTATATATATTTCTGCATGTACAGTACAATTAAAATTGAATATTTTCAGTTTAACGATTATATCTACTGGACGGATTGGTACAAGAAGGCTGTGATGAGAGCGGACAAGAAAACTGGAAAGAATGTCACTGCATTGAGGACTGATTTGGAGATGACCATGGAGATAAAGGCAGTGTCGTCTGAAAAGCAGCACGGTTGGAATCCTTGCAAGGAAGATAATGGCGGGTGTTCTCATCTATGTTTCTTTAGGGAACACGACTACATATGCGCTTGCCCGGATAACCCTGATCGGATGCCTTGTTCAACTGGTAAGCATCGCTGTTCTTAGTCTATATAAATACTTTGTATTTTTTTATAAATCATGCAGTTTGCAATTTTATATTCTTTCTTCAGTCGGTAATTCGGCAAATGAATATGGTCTATCATCATCATATTACCCGAACGACGTCCACTACTGGACATAGGCCTCTCCTAAAGACAGCCTCAATGACCGGTCCTGTGGTGACCACATATGGTCTATGCCAGAATAATACCCAACCCAGTCCAGATTTGAACTTCGAAACCTGTTCCAGGTATATATTGGACTGGAAATCTAACATCATGTATTTGTTTTAGTACCCAAGATCCGTATAGACAACAAAATGCCGGCGCACTACCCTTCGTTCTACGATTACACGGACATACAAGAGGACAACGGTCTGCCACCGCCACCCACTGCAGTACCGGAAACTAGCACTGGCGCCATCATCATTATGATCGCGATCATGTGTTTCATCATACTCGGGATTATCGTCATTGCATTCGTTTGTGGTATGTTGAAAAGCGAAGCGAAGAATATGTAGTGTTTCCAAAAGTCCCATAACAAAAAAATAATATAAGACCCCTTTCGGATGCAACAGATCGTGAAGTTACAAAAATAGAATAATTATGTTGTAAATATATTTTGTCTACTTAATAATAATGGCTAGGATTTCAAGGCGAAAACGCCACAATTTTGCTTCAATAGGTAAACAACTTAATTTAAAATTCTTTTTTCCACAGTAAAAATGAGCAGAGACCGTGATGGTGACCTAAAAGAGAATTACCGCGAATCGGGCGGACACATATCGTTTCACAACCCCAACTACAGCTGCAACACCGGCGCCAGCGGCGGCAGCGCCGAGCCCATCGAACGTCGCACCAACAGGTTCCAGGGCATCTTCAAATACGACAAAAATCAGGTAATAGGTTCGAATGACCAGTAGTTCGGCATATCCAATTATCCACACCCAAGGAACAGAAACCAAGGGGAGTTGTGACGAAGCCTAACGTTAGCCACACACGCGTTTAAATTGTGGCTTAGGGACCCAACGCACTATGGAAAATAAAGGTCTGTTTCTGATTAAAAATCAATAACTTTTTTATTTCTGAATATTATGTTCTAAAATTTTGCACAAATATAGAATAGTATATAAGGCTTCAAATGGAATGTAATTTATTATGATTGAATTTAAAACCATACATTAAAAAAATAAAACAAATTCAAAATTATCAAAAATGTTCAATATTTATTTTTTAACAATAAATACTATTATTTTAATGTTTACAAAAACCAAAAATCTTATAGTACATCAAAATACAAATCAATTTAAAAATAAAAAAATATTATATATTTTTATTTATTAAATATATTTTTTAAATATTTTTATTTTTATTTTTTGTGATTAAAATCGAACACAGATTAATTAATTAATTGTAATGTTTACTGAATGTTATGGTATTTACATTTGATGAACTTCAGGATCTAAAATTAATTCGTTCACTTTTAAAAGATCTAAGGTGTCTTCATTAAGTTCCTACACGTTTTTAGTATACGGTTTTCTAATGCTGGTTATATAAGGATCTGAAGTATAAAGAAGAGTATAAAAAACATCCTCGTTTGTAGCGGATCTTGAGCATTTTCTAGCATGATGTAGACAAAATTTTTATAATACTTATTACGAGATTCTTGTGCATCTTCCGAAAGTTGACCAATAGGAAGTACTGCAAAATGCTTTATGACACTTTCCCCATGAATCAAAATTTTGTAAACTGAAGATGGCATGTAGTATGAGTGCAAAAAAGATAAACGCCCTAATATCAATGATAAATTACAAAAGTTACCGCAAACTATTCATGTAAACAGCAACATTTCAAACCGCAATAGATAGCGAGCGGTTTTCCGTTTTCTGACTTTTATCACATTTTTACTAATTACTCCGAAAATCGCAAATATCCGCAGCTTTTTTTTATTTGATTATGTTTATGGATAGCTAGGCTACAAATCAACATTAAATGTAACGCATGGGTAGACGTGGGTAACTGTTTGTGGTATTGTAAAAAAATCATTTCATATAATATGTACAATTTTTTGATATCATAGTCTTGTTTGGTCCTTAAACTATTGAGTAAAATAAAAAAAGCATGCCAGTAGCGACATTGACGAAACCCATTTTTAATCAGTAGTTGTTCTACGATTTTCCATAGTGCAACGTACTGCACTGTTTGCCCCAGACCGTTTTTGGTTGTTTTGGCGATTATGTATTTCAAAACGAGTTCTTATTTGCCATAACAACTATTATCTAGATCTGTGGGTATTATTACTCTGTAAGGTTCGTACATTTGAAAGACTCGATCCTTATACAGCAGTGTTCCCAGGAGCGCGTAACCAACGTGTACATCCCCGAGGGCACGAGTCTGCTGCCTCCACCGCCGCCGCCCCCGCGCCCCACGCCTCGCCCCGCCACGCACGACGACTTCGAGCCCGTCACGCTGCACTCGTACGCTTAGACCGGACAAATCTCCGCGACTATGACAGTGTAGCGGACACGACTAACGAATAAAGATGATATCATCTTCGATTGTTCAACATTTCACGGAGCCGCGGTACAGCATCAACACGATATTACGATTGTAACAAGCATGTTACTTAGTAGTTGTTTTCAAATACTGTGATTCGGACCGTGCGATATCGACGCGAGTCGATTTCCGAAACGCAGGCTTAGAAAATAACTCTATGGGACATTCCATATCGTTACCAAATGATAGAAGCGTTTACCCGCGTGCCTCCGTTTCTATGTAAGTGCGAAATTAGACATTTAACGTTAGGTGCGTCAATATCCACATACCATCAATTTGCGTCATCAGGTTCGTTGATTGAATAGCGCTGTTAGATGAATTGAACTTAACGTGACAATCCTACGCTGTAAATACTGTGGCTGTCGGCATTAGAGTGCTAGAACTGTGTCCATCTGATACCAAGTTGGTAGTATCGCGACTTGTTGCTTCATGTGCTTATTGATCAAATTACTTGTCAGAACAAAGAGAGCCCCAAATACTGAGATTATTGTATTTGAGGTCATGCAAATACACAAGCGATTTATTGCAAATCTAGACTACGCTATTAATGGACTATACGACACATTAGGTTAGGTAGGATACCTACATTAAATTACTTTTACAAACAAAAATCGTGGAGTACCGAAGTGGTTTAAAGAAATTAATATGTTGATTTTTCATTCATGATTCACATAGATATATATTTGTCAATTGCAGCTAATTATGAATGGAACTCAACTATAAGTATTATAAGATCACTAAGTAGGAAAAGTACTACATTGAGATCTGATCTATTTGTAATGATTATGATTACAATACGTATCTATATCTAGTTTAGAGTATAGTACTAGATGGTACATGTGTAAAGTAACAATATCCCATGTCAACTACATTGCGGACGTTAGATTTATTAATCTGTCAGATCAGTCATGGATGTTATAAAATAGGAATTTATGCATAATACAATATTTATATAAAATATGATTATTGTTATAGTTGATAGGGATAGACAAATGTTTAGATGCATAGCAAGTCTGGACGAATTCTTGTCACGTGTAAATAGATGTATCTACTGGTAATAAATGAAAAGGGAAATTCCCGAGGTAATGTATCGCTGGACTCCACCCAAAGGGTGGGTGTAAAGTAAAGGAACTGCGATAGCATGCTGTCACCCTCGCCAGTACTCACCTTCACTGAAGGGAAGTATTGTACATAACGCGGGTAGGATCTAATCTCAGCATGATATCGAAGTGCGCGAGGAAAGATAATAAATTCATTAATATTTATTATTTTTGTACAAGTCAACTGTCGCTCGTTTCCTGCGGCTCACGGGGAAGATCGACAGTGACTTTTATACTATAGAACAAAGTTACTTATAACTAGTTACATCGTAAGGTTATCTACATGTACCGAGGTTTGGGAACATGTGCGTGTCCGTGTTGCTTATAAACGATATCCTAAAAAAGTAATTGTCCACTTTATCGTGTTATTATTTAAATAAGGCCCGTCAAAGCATACGTTTATAAGTAATGGGGCCTGACAGAAAGTTACAGCTGTAAAATGGTGTCCCGACCTCGATTGAGTTGGGTTCAGTGTAGTTACCAGTTTGTACTATAACAAATACGTAGTATATAACACAGCACATCTATAAGTATTATCAAAAGAGAAACATGCAAATAATATTTATAAATCCAGTTTTTATCACGTTCTAATACAATCCGATCTTAGAATAAATTCACCAGGTTTAAAATGGTGACAATAAAATATCAGTGTAAATAGTTAGTTTTAATTACCTATTGTGTTGACCGACCGAAATGATATTGTAAATAATAGTTTATTTATTCTTTGTACGTTATATAAAATGAAGCTGATTTTATGTTGAATGAACGCCTGCTGACGGGCGGACTCGCCTCCTACATGTTACATGTTCGTCTCATATCAGAGAAATTCATTTAGTACCTAATTAGAATTAATATTATTGATTAAATGCTTTTAATTTACTCTCTGATCATCTAACATCGATAATAACGAATCTTGAAAGGCACTCTATTTACACGGATTAGTGGGTACTAACTACTTATATTGATTCCGTTACTTAACTGGCAGGACGAAAACATACCTACTAACTGGAAAAAAGTATAAAAGTTTCACAGGGTGTTTTAATCTAAGGTAGAATTAGGACGGAGGTCAGCGGATACAGATCCGGTAAAACAAATTACAAATCCTAATATTGTTCTATAATTCTTTAATTAATAACTTTTCTTTTAAAACGGCGTCGGACTACATATGTAAATCAATTTTACGGGCGGTCTGAATACACTGTTTTTGTGTGCATTGAAAACTAAGATTATAATTAACGAAAGTTCCTTTTTGAAATGATAACTACAGTCACAGATGCATTTAAGTAAAAGACTTTTAGTAACAATTATGTCAACAATATTTAATTTTATATAGAATATTTATATGATAATTTATTAATTACTATATTATATTATTATTAAGTATATGTCTGTATGTGTTGTTATAAAATGTCCAAGACTAATCAAACAATAAATAATAAAATATAGTATGTTTAATATTTCTTATGGGTACTAACTGCATATGATGGCGATATCGTGAAAACAATCCGGCCTGTTCTAAGTTACTACATTACCGCGACATACGATGTGTAATAAAACTCTCTTTGTGACTCTTGCAATCCTCTTTTTCGTATGTTGTTTCTTTTAATATTTTATAAATTTCCAATTACTTATGTCTAGATGGAGACGATAAATATCCATTCCAATTCTTGAACGAATTAAAGAGGCTTGAAAGAATTATTTCAGATTCTTCATACCTAATGTTCATAATAGTTTTAAGATATATTTTATGTACATTGTTTTGTTACATAGCCTGTAAGGGATGGGAAACTAATATAGTGAGTGCTGTGATACCGGATGCTTTGAAAGTTGTAGTGTGGGTAATCAGCGATGGGTATATAATATTATATGACATAAGTATATATATAATTTTAATTTTTACGTAACTATATCCTGTCGTTTATTTTAATGTCATTGTAATATAACACAGGCAACAAGACACCAATAAAATCAAACTGTAAGAGATATTTCTGGCCACGGTAATAGTAACATCTCATCGTGTATTCTAAAATTTATAAAAAAGTGCTAAGTGTGCCAAAATTTTAAATTTCAGTATTTGTAACAGAATATGATTGGTTCTGGAATTATTATAATTAAATTAAATAGTTAATTAATTAATTAATAAAACAGCTTTTACACCTTTAAAGCCTCCTTTTATAGAGGTGTTAAAACTGTTGTCAAATTTATTACTGTACTGACTTAAAAAATAGAAATTATCCCAATAATATTTGTGTTTTATTTACTTAAATCCTTGCAATACATACCATACTATACCAGCGTGACGCTGGCAAGCACGCTAACACTAAAATAAATGTGTTCGATAAATGAATAAATAAAATACAGAACATAAAATACATGTACTAGTTTATTTCATATTAACCGTACAGTTACATACATAGTCGTCGTTACACTTAGTCAACAACAGGAAATATAACACTTAATAGATATAGACAATAGGTTCACAGATTACACGAGAAAGTTGTTCGTCTGACGCCACCCAAGGTAAAGGGTATAATACAATGACGTTTTTAGAAGGTGACCTCAGAAAAACAAAATTCCCCACATAAAAAGGTATTAAAAATAGACAGATTTACAATATTACCTTAGGTACATGAAGTACGATCCATAATTTTCCGAAGAACAAAATAAGCAAACCTAAGTTAAGTTTTTCTTAGTTGGAAAATCAAGAAACAGTTCTCTAAAACAGCTAAGTTTTGTCAACATAATACTTCTATATTAAACTCCTAATTTTTCCATCCTAATTTTTTTTTGGTAACGTATTCGATACATTAATTTCAATTTTGTCATGTAAGTAATTTATTTACAAATTAATAAGATCTACTGTTCTCACTTATCTATAAATTCATAATTATTATAAATAATTTTGTCATCCGATATATAATCTCATAATTTTTAAATACTTTTATGGTCACAATGTATTAAGCTAGTCAAAGTTTAAAATATAATAAAAAGGTAAACATGTAAAATGTATTACCCAGTCTTAACGTAATTATGTACTGGTATGCAATAATCTTAGAACAGCTCCATTTAATAAGGAACTGTATAAACAGTAGAAAACTTATATTCAAAGTGCGTTCGTAACAAATGCTTGGTGCAATGCGTTTCAAAGTAGAAGGCAAGCACTAAACAATTTAACTGTACAATATCTACTTCAATAAGTTTTAACCTATCAACGTTATCTCAACTGGAATAAGACATTAGCATATAAAAGAAAACTACAAAAGTAGGACTAGAAGGGTGGGAGGGGGAGGCATTTTAAATCTTTGATCGATATGAATTAGATGATGAATACTTTAATTATACCGTAGACGACCATTTCAGCGGTTACTTGACATGAGAGAGCATGATTACCTCATGCTCTCATGTACTAACTAAATAGAGTTCAAATTTAAGTCACAATCTCATCTCCGTGTCTAGAAGGCCAAGTCTCGTAACTAAAAACCTTCAAAATCTGGTCGCTTAAACTTATAGCAATTGCAATTTATTATAAGCTGCCAATAAATTTCACTAACCTGATTTCATTTATATATTTAAAGCAACAGCTTTTACAGCGAGTGTTAAGAATACCACAATTATGTCTTTGCATGCAGGGTATCATTCGCTTTATAAAAAATATTTTAAAGAATTTTAATTGGAAATAACTAAGTACTTAGTTCATAGGCTCTAGGACTGCTTCGTGTTCAAAATAAGGGGAATTATAATTGGTCGATGACTCAACAAACTCTCAGCGTTGTAGAGATGTGTGTTTGTAGCTTCCTACATGATAGTTTACTATATCAACGTTAGGGGAAAAGAAGACAGAACAACCAGAGAGGCAAAAGTAGTGCTTCACACAATAATATGGGGATTAACGGAAGTAATGTTTCCAATTAAGAAATGCTTTGGAAGCCTAAATATATTAATAAAATGATAGCATGCATTACTGCTTAACGTCATGGTTGTAGGAGTAACCTCTAAAGACATTGTTGTATCTTTCTAACTCGTCGCTAAGATGTTAAAGTGTTTTAGAGTTCTCTAGAGTCAACGACCAAGATTCAGGTACATACATAAGTACAATACATATTAAAGTTACTGTTCTGGAACATCAATTTAAGTACTTAGATATTTATTGGTCGATGCATGAACTTATATCAACGCGTCAAACGTGCATTCTTTGGCACAATACTAATAAACAACGTAACATTCACAAAAATATAAACTTTATATATTTATTATATTAGCAATAAGCTTTCTTATTTTAAAGGTACCCTTACCCTAAACTATAATTTAACGTTTGAATCATAGCGTATTGTAGGCGTGTCTATATACTGTTGTTTTGTCACTGGAAATGTTTAAGTTATAAATAAATAAAAGATATGAAATAGATCGATTTAGGACAAAGCTACGACGAAATCAGACGTATATGTAAAATGTATTATAATTTATGAAAACTAAAGAGGAAAATATTATCGCTACGTTATCTCTAAGTTAGACGAGGTATATGAACATAAACATGAGATCAATACATTGTTACTATCTACTAAACCTTCAAGTTATCGATATAATACGTCAGATATTGATCTACCTCTAAATGACCACAGGTGGCCTTGTGGAATTGGAATATTTATTACAAAAAGTCAAAATCCTTTTATTTTACGAGTAAAATTTAACAGTACTTATTCATTGCAATGGTATAAAGAAAAAAATACTGTAAGACCATCTAAAAGTTTAACTATAAGTTTAATATTATATATTCTTTGCATCAGTTTTGGCCGTGTTTCTTATTAAATAAGGAATGTTGTTGTTGTTGTTGTTGTTGTTGTTAAGGAATGTTGTTACATAAAAATATAACGTAGAGAGCAAAATTGACAGATCCATAAAGTTTAAAACTGGATTTCGAGATTTTAAAGGTGTTGAATACGTTTAAAAAAGATATGTGCAGTCATTTCGAAGTATCCAATATGAAAATCGATTTAAACGTAAAAGAAATGTCTCTTAAAGAGTATTTCTTTTTATATCTTGCCGACAAGTGTCCTTTGGATATGATCCCTGTAAGATTATAACTATACGTTGAATATATCTATTGTCATGGCTTCTCTTACCTACAGAGTTATTGGTATCGTTTGAGCTCGGGGAATACTTCTAGAAGTACCAGTTCAAACAGCTCCTGAAAAGAATAAACATTTCTGTTATTGACAGATTAGTTTATGTATTTATTAATTAGGTTTGTTAAATCAATTTTTTTTTTACATTTCCCTTATTAATTGTAAGGAATATGCATTTTAACGTGTGAATAAACTGATAAACAATTCTTTCAGCAATATTTTTTTAAGATAAATCCCTGTGTGACGGGAGACACGCCGCGTTCACGTCTTCCGCACAGTTGTCGCGCCAATTCACATATATCAACTACAAGCGGGGACATTTTTAGCGTGGAAGACGCGCTTTTAGCTACTAAATGACACGCCAATAATTTTAGATCGCGGGGTATTTGTATGATACGGAGGCGAAACACGTTGGTCTGTAGAACGTATGCCAGTATTATCAGCTGCGGTTTGCAAGCTTGTTGCGAAATGTTGAGGTTAGGGCCAGCTTCTTATGTTAAGTCCGGAGTTTTATAGTCGTCCGAGTTTTCTATGAAGTTTAATTTGTGAATATTAAACGTTAAAACTCATAACAGTACTATTTACAATTTATTCATAATAAACAGTTTAACAAAGATTTTTAAGAGTGTTTTATAAAAATAATTCAATTAAAGTGAAGTAAAACCTGTAAGATTTTTTTTATAAGTACCGTATTGTGATCTAGTGAAAATGCCTATAGTATATAGTGCTGTAGCTTCAGACAGAAATATAGTGTCTAACTTCGCATCCTGTGATGGCAACTTCACGGAGATAGCAGAGCAAGTACTGTCCAAGTTGCCGCCGTGTAACAACAAAATGACGTACTCACACGGAGTATATCTACTGCACTACATTGCTGAAAATGATTATTTATATTTCTGTATAACAGACAAAGTGAGTACCACCATCACAATAACATTTAAAATTTATTAAGATTACAAAAACGTTCCCAGAAAACGGGAACAAAAATTCTTTTTTACATAATTAATTGGAATATGTAACATACGGGTGTAAAAAGATGCTTAACGTAGTCGAAAGTTACATGTTTTTCCCCATTGTTGCGATCATACTTAGGAACCTTCTGATTACGGAGATATTGAAGATCAAAGTTCCAACTTTTTGCTAAACACGTTTTTTTACGAAAACAGGTTTTAAATGTTAGGTATAACGAAAATTTCAATACTGCCACGACCCCTTAACTATTGAATGCACCCGAAAGTAGTGATTTCCTTGCGTTACGTTGCGCACTACCATAAAGAGTAATTTTTAACAAAAAAGTATTTTCCCAGTTAAAATTTTTGCTCAAAGTATGATGGGCTACCAGTTTGATGGGTAGTGTCACAGTTAACGGCTACTTGATACGTCTTTTCACCCTATATACTTATAGTTTCAATGACAACTAACTAAAAAATTGAAAATGTTATCCTATTAAAATGGCATACCGTCAGCTGCTGGTAGTTCCACGGTATTTGTACTAGTAACGCGCTATTTAGACAAGCTAAAAGATCGATAAATAAAAAACAAATGTCAACGAACGTTACGACGTGTGAGATGGATCTAATATTTTAATAGGTACTTTCGTACGTCCATAACCATCAAGACAGAATTAATTTTGTTTATCATCAAACGCCCACTCCTCATCATATCATAAAAATACTTGCGAATATTTGATGTCGGCGTAAGAGCGATTTTAAATATAGTTTCAGTAATTTATCATTCATAGTTCATCTATATTTTTGAGTTAAATATTTCCGCAGTAGTTGCTATTTAAAGATATTTAGTCAAAGCTTGTTACATACTTCATTGCATTGATTTACGGCCTTGCTACACGCTAGGCTGAAAAAGTATTTGAAAATAAGTTTTATGCTATTTTGATTGCAAACCATGCATATTTCGCTTCTCACAGAATGTGTTTACGTGTTTCATATAAGATTTGATTGCTGAAACCTTTTCTTTTGACCGCTATAACATTCCAGATAATCAAGATATTGCTGTTCTTTATACATTAGATATTATGACATTATGATCATCATATGAGCTGATACAAAGATAGCCACAATGACCGGTCTTATGCTGCCCGCGTTTGCCCTTGCGTTTCCCGCGACCTTTTTATGACATCATGTATAATGGCTCATTTTCACTAGTCGATAGGGCCCGCATGCGGGGTGCGACAGATTTCTGGAACGCATGCCACAGGGCCCGCATTCAGTGAACCGTTTTCATTAGTCGATAGGGCCCGCATGCGGGGTGCGACAGATTTCTGGAACGCATGCCACAGGGCCCGCATGTCGATATCACGGTCGGTAAAAAGCATGCGCGGCGGATCTCCGCATGCGGCATGCGGTGTAACGACTTGTAACTTTCATTGGTTGTTATGTCGCATGCGGGGTCTCGCCGCATGCGGGCCCTATCGACTAATGAAAATGCGCCATAATAAATTGAGGGATAAAAGAAAGCATAAAATTAATTCCAAGGGACACTCTACTTGCTCTGTAGCACGTGCCAAATATCCGTTGGTATAGTAATTATCTTGTCACCTGTCATTCGCGGTGTAGTACGGTAATGTTGATCTAAAAGACAGCTGTCGAATTTAGACTCAGCCAAGCAAAACTTGTAAGAGTCATGTTTACAACGTTATATCGGAAACTTTTGTTGCTAACTGAATATGAGGATAAATTGTGTTCGGGGAATCAGTTTTTGCTGTTGCTAAAAAAATACGAACGAAATCGAGATATCAAATAGATAAAAGTGGTTCAAAAATAGCTGCTGTGTGTTTATAGTTTCAAAAACAGTAAATTTTTGCATTTATAGTTCTTTTTTATTACACAAAAGTAAAAATTCAAAAAGTAGTTATTTTGTGGATATTTGAATGTAAGAAGCAGTCATGAAGTAATGTGTTAGTCTTTACAAGATCACATTGCATGTTGCATACAACGGGATCATTATTCAACAACGGCTAGTACGTAGAGATTTACTATGAATTATTTCTTCAGCTTTGTCAACGATCCAGAGCGTTTCTCTTCCTCAACGAAATACAACGGAGGTTCAGTACTAGCAAGCAAACTGATGATTTTACAACAACACTAGCAGCTGAGATGTATCGATACAGTGAAGACTACAGCACTATTGTTATAAGGAAAGGAGAGTTGGACGAGCTCAATACTATAGGTGTAGGGTGCAGTGGTAAGGATACTTTAAACTCCGATTTTGTTCAAATTCCTATGGATGACAGAGACTTTCCCGTTGAAACTTAAATAATTTTTATTTTACAGAAACTTTACTCGGTGAGAAGATCCTATACATCAACAATCCAGATATTATCTCATACAGTGTAAGTAGCTATTAATAGTATAATTCGACCTTAAAGATATTCATCGTCAATTGTTTTCACATCAAAAATTCTGCATTCAATTGCTATATTGAATGCAGAATTTTCCAGCTTTCCTAAGTCTCCCTAACATGAAAATCGACTTATATAATAAACTTTGCATTTCTAAAACCTCTATGAGACAAACAACCGATCACACCAACCTGCCCTGCTAACCCTGATCATTTATATTTCCAGACAATATCGCATGTAAATGCAACACCGGGTCTCATATCAGTGTCAGGCGTGAGCCCGACTTCGGAAGAATTAGCAGTCGTGACGACTACTGAGGAAACATCGGTCTTGAGGCCGACACCAGAAAGATCACCCGGGAAAGCAACTTCGGAGGAAAATATCGTAAGCCCGAGACTACAGAATATGTCAGTCATAAGTGATGAAAGAATATCGACTGTAAACGCAAGTCCAGAACAATTGTCAGTCCAGACTTCACCTGACAGAACTGCCATATCGCAAAACATATCAGTTGTGTGTCCAAATCATGAAAGAATATCGTCCGTAAGTCCCATCTTTAATAATACACCAATGATGAGCCCTAGGTTATACGTTGTTATTGTAGGCATGATTATACTAGTCATAGCTATGTCTGTGTGCGCTTTAGGACCGATATCATGTGTGGTTGTCACATGTGTAGGGATGTATTCACTTTTACGATCCTTTAAGAGAGCTAAAGATAAATCAGAATAGAGTAGCACAAGTCAACTGATGAAGGTTGTATGTAGTGTCCGACCGAAGGTGCAATTCTGGCCGAAGCCGAAGCCGAAGCCGATTAATCGGTATTCACCAAAACCTTCGGCCGAAGCCGAAGCCGAAGCCGAAGGTGTCATTGACCTTGAGAAATACGATAGTTACTTTGATCTCAGAATATACTAGATACATATTGTGAGAGCTTTAGAGGTTTAGCCCTATGAAATATGAAATATTTAAAAACAAAACACTTATTAGAATTTTAAGACGCGCTCTCAAACTTGTTTTGACTCGTTTAGTTTACTAACTGCGATTGGTTTGGTCCGGTGCGGCGGCGCGGCGAAACTCTGCTGCTCTGCACACTCTCCGTCTCGCTCTAGCATCGTTCAGTAAATTTCAAATATTGACAACTAGCAAACCTTCGGCTTCGGCCAAACCTTCGGCAAATTTTTGGCCGAAGCCGAAGATTTGGCCGAAGGTGCTTTTTTGGCCGAAGGTGGCCGAAGCCGAAGCCGAAGCCGAAGCTTCGGTCGGACACTTGTTGTATGTAACAAGGGAACGACGCCCTCAGATAGCATTTAGTTCTTGAAATTTTGCACTTTTGTAGTAAAAAACACTTTCTTTCTCTAAATTAGGGTTCGTTAGTATGGTCTTTGTTTACGTAGGTTCTCGGTTGTGTATGGAGTTTGTTCAGATGATATTCTGTATTTAATCGTTTTTGAGTTCTTAGGCGAAGTTTTGTCCTGTAAAATTACAGTAAATAAGATTTTATTGTTGTTTTATGTATGCCCAAAATAAACAGTGTCATCGATAAAATGCAGCTGTTATTTCTTTTCTAAATATTTTCTTCTACGTACTTGTTCACAAACCTATACGAGTACGTATAGTCTGCGTTAGTATTTAGACTAGCCAATGTCGGCCTGTGTGAAACTAGAGCTGCCAAACGTGCCGGCTTAAGTCGGTCAACTTTGACGGATACCTGTCCAACTAAAAATATTTTTGGCTTTGCAATTTCGCTGTGTGACAGTTTCGCTAATTAATCTTACTCAAATTAGAGGCGCCTCGTGGCACACGTCCACAAGAATCCTTGCAATTTTCTACTGGCTTTGAATGACACAATGTCTCGAGAATCAAAATTACTCGATATGTCATCGTTGGCGGTACATACATAAGTGAAAGTCTTGTCAGTAATAAAAGGTCAATTGTGTGAGAGTGAAAGCCGAAGCAAAAATTGCTTAATTCTGTTTGATACAATTTATTAGGTACAATGCAACTTTATTTTTCTGAATTCAATGCCATCTATTGGTAAACCAAAAGACAACATAATCGAACACTGTAGTTTTATGATGTTTTATTTGGCAGTAGACAGCGCACCTAACGCTATGGCACTACATACTGACTGTACCATTTTTCAATGGAGATAGAGCAGTAATAGAAGCTGGTAGGAACCGAGTTGTATGGAGTCCTTGCCACTGGTAAGTATACTAACTCTTGCAGCGAAGACAGTCAGTTATACTCACATAGAAGAGCTGCTTGTTGTGCGTGGTGTCCTGCAGCGTGTGGAACAGCTTGTGCGCGCCCCGCGCCGCCGCCTGCGCGCCCACCAGCGACGACAGCGCGTCCAGCACGCTCTCGCTCAGCTGCGCCAGCGCCAGCGTGCGCGTGTGCTCTGGACAACGGGAAACAAAAGTATAATTAATCATTATTTTGTACATTATCAACACAACTTATTGGTCAAGTCACACTGAAATGCGAAAAGCCGCAGCGTAGCGTGGCATGTAGAATAATAACAGTTAGATGCTGAATATTAGTTGTACACATCTAACATACGATTACCACATTGCGCATAATTCTTATCCTACAACACAATCAATAAACATGACAGTAACAATTAAATAATACCTTTATCTTGAAAGTTTCTATTGGAAGTGTTCTCAGACAGTGTTCCGCCCGGCCACCATGACTTGAGAACTACGCTGATGTAGTAGTGCAACATTTGTTCAGAGAATATCCACGTTACTGTTTCTTTGATTTGCCTGCGAATTTATAATATATATAATTTGTTTATTACCACAAACATCGAGGACATTGCACTGTATGCAGATAAAAGTTCTTAATTTAGTATTACATAGACATAAGTACAATAGATTTAAATCATTATAGAAGAAACAGATTTATCTAAAACTTGTCTTCCGCCCAGGCTACGCACGGGCGCGTTTCCGTTTCCGACGTTTCTAGTGGACTTTTCAAAATTTTTCTTTCATATAAACCTTGTCCCGATAATTGCAAACACAAAAAAAGAATCCGCCTAATCGGGTCAGCCGTTCTCGAGTTTTGCGCTTAGCAACACATTTATCCATGCATTTTTATTTATATAAATAGAAGATGATAGATTATCTACCAACTTGCACTAAAATTCATTGTGCCATATTTATGACTACATATTAATTATTTTCATATTTTCTCCATCTACCCTCATACCTGTTAATAGTCCTGCCGTATGTGATCTGCACGAAGGTGACCAGCGTTTTTCTGAGCCATCGGAACACACCGCGCATGTCGAACACTTCACTCAGCAACGCGTATAAAGGCTCCGCTATACTGTCTCTTTCTTCAGCTAATGCGCCCGCACCTGACAATGTTATAGTTTGTTTTTCTGTGACTATTACTGATGTTTATGCTACGCTGGCCGGGGTTAGTCTGTCGATAGGCGACCTTTACACACCGACACTGCTTCGCGCCTCGTAAAGCACGATAATCCGTTGGTCCCTTAATACTAGGAACATAAGGCTGATTATGGTACACGAAGTATGATGAGTATTTCAATTAAACTTACCACGCAAAGAACTGGTCATACTCTTGCTAGCGTTGTCAGATCCGTTACCGTCGAGGTATAATGAGATCTCGTCCTCATCTGCAGACAAATGCGTGAATTGTTCCTTTTCTTGTGACGATCTGTTCGTTGCTTCACTACTTGTGCTGAAAAAAGTTCATGGTAATAAAGACTTTATAAGTGATCGATATAAGATAGATAGTGCTATGCTAAATTGGATCTTCAGACCTATCAGAACACAGATGACAAAGACAATTTTTTTTAAATTAAGAACACCATTACGTACCTCTTAAATAACGTTGAAAAGGAGAATTTATTTTTCTTTGGTAAGTCACCCTGCTTTAAATACTCCGAACTAGGGTTAAGGAATGTATATAAAGCCTCACTTTGGTTTAGTCTGTCATCTTCTAAAACAAACTGAAAATAAATCGATTCGACTATAATTTTGTACTGGGAAAAGTTATGATCATGTAAGTTAATAATCATATTTTTATCGGTTCAAAATGATTTCTTGTTAAGTGACAGTTGGTTATGCAAAGGAGTGATTGAAAAGAATAAATAGAAGAAACCATCAACTGCATGCGATAAGTGCTCTCAGAAAATTATAATTAAATCTTGCTAGTAAAGAAACTTACTTCTAAGTATTTTTGTATTAATATTTTAGCTTTTTCTAATGAGTTTTTATCGTTTTTTCCAAAAAGAAATTTGAACGAATTCGTTGGTAGCTCTAAATTCTTCAGCTCCGCACACATAGGCCGTAGTTTTCGATGTAACTCCTGAAAATGTTTCAAATAATAAATTGACATAAGAGAAAAACAAAACATTGTAACTAAACATTGCATATTTCGATATGCAATGTTTAGTTACAATGTTTTTTTTATGCAAGATGGGTTTGCTCTTGGCTCTATTCCAGGTGAGAGGTGACAGACAAAGTCTACGATGCAGTGAGCTTAACCCACCAGTCTCTTGCACAAGTCGTCGTCTGCCACTAGCTTGCGCAAGTTCACTGGGGCACGTAATTTGAAAAAATCTCAGCAGTTCCTTTACTGCTTTCAAAGGACTACTGAGTGCTCAATAGATCCTAATAAAAATAGTGCGCGTACTTAAGGGAACATACCTGAAATTCGTTCAAAGTCCTAAGCAGCACCCATCCCGTAGTTATTTGTTCAGGTCTATCATCTTCGTTCATAGACTCTTGTTCCGCCATATGTACCACTATTACGAATTGAGGCGGCTTCGATTCGTCTATAACCTGGTAGAGAAAACCAAATTGTAGTAGCTGCATTAAAATGTACTGTTTAATTTGTCTACTTTCCTCACCTTTTGTGCTAGCTAGAACCAGAAAGTTGATATTTATTTTAGTTTTAAGGAACAATAATTTAAAACTACAAATGTATCTATACTATAACGACAAAGTACAGATGATGTATATTTGTTTAGTACATCTTCATTTATTATGTGGGAATATCGACCTTAACCTAATTTCAATAGGGTTGTAAATAGATTTCAAGACAGAATTTGCTTTAGCAGACAATCAATGGTTACACAAAGCATAACAATAAAAATAAAACCTGTATACCTCAGCGCTATGCACGGAGGCTCGCCACCGTCCCAGATGTTCTGCCCAAGTGTCAGTCCGAGCTAGATGCGCTTCCAACCGCATCTGTTCTCCTGCTAATTTCTCTACTTCATTTGCTAACATGGACAGCGCAGGTGATTCCGGTTTTAGGGACGCTCGGAGAGCTGCTAATGCCTGAGAGTAACAGACAACACTGTGATGTAGATATCATTCAATCTCCTAGAAATTACTACTACCAGTCGAGGGCGCGGATCATGCGTCAAGCGAATACCAAGCTCTCGACTCATAGTAGCAGGAGGGACCGCGGGGTTTTAGTCGGTAAGAGTCCGCCAAAACCCTCCGTTCTCCTGAGACGGAGGGTATTTATAAGAATTTCCCAACGAAAAAAAAAAGCATTACTATCGTTTATTGTGTATTGTTATCGCAAAGCATTACTATCGTTTATTATGTATTCAGGGTGAGTTTTACAGGTAGCACTGTAAAGCGAAAACTGAGAAAAATTGTATAAGAAATAGAGCTTAATTTCAGATAAAATCGACATTGCAACGAACATGTCATTGAACTAGTGTCAATATGATTCAACTTTAAGTGATATTGAAATAACGATCAAATTGGTATCAACATACTTGTGTTTTATTGTTATGTCGCTCCTGTAACTCGTCTAGTTTTCTTCTCGCGTACGTGGAATGTTCTGTGAGGTGTATAGTACCGGCCACGCTCTCCGCAGACGACACAGACTCGTTTGATAGCTGGCGATCTTCTATTGGCGATCTGTCTGATGTTATATCTGAAAATAGAATAGAAGGGTTTATTTAATTCCTAAGTATTTGAAGTAAGAAAAGATCTGTGTGATATTGTATAAATAAACCGTCATAGTGTGAGTATGTTCAAAAGTTGTGGGCCGTCCGTATCTTTGGAAGGAAAACAATTCTTTTCCATTTTCAAAAGTCAAATCAGCAGTCAGCTTATGCGCACAAATGAAAAGAGAATAGAACTTCAAAATAGACGGACCATAGGGTAAAGTCGTATCATATGTGTTCCTTTTACCCATTTTTACCCATTTTGGAACAGAATGCTAAAATCGTCAATATGCAATTCATAATTTGACTTTTAATACCTTTGTTAGCCTCTTCAGTGGCAAGTTCAGCAATCAATGCCGTATACTGATCGCTCAGAAGGAAAGAATGATAATACTTCTCCTGTATTGTATCTACCACGGTATCTTGAACTTCATAGAACACTTCTGGGCCCTTATCTCCTAGTAAAAATGCTTCCATTCTTTTTCTTGTGTCCTGTAATACACAAGCAAGATTATTACATACGAGCCAAATAGAATTTTGAATCGAATGCTGTATTTTGTGTGAACAATATGGTTAGGAAGGATGAGATATACTTAAATGGCGGCTAATACAGTTATAGCCATGAAAAAAGGACGAAGGTCCTGTAAGTACGGCGCCCACTACAAATAATTTGGGATAAAGACAGAATATATTACAAAAAATACAATTTACATTACCTTATCAACTTTAATCTCAGCGCTAGGTGATCTAATGTAGGTATAAAATATTTCTGCGCCGAGCTGATGCCAGCTACTCCTGGGACTGTGCCTCAACTCTTCGACGGCCATCCAGAAGCCGACCAGACCCTGGGAGCACATTGTCTCCAGAAACATGGAGAGATATCGCCGCCCCGTCACACTCTCCATAATTTTGTGTAAAGGTAGAGTCTGTAATAGAATTGTTAGCACATTATATCTGTAAAATATTGGTTAAAAATAGATAACTATTCGTCGCAGTGTATTTAAAAAAAATGATAGGTTCTTTTATATCTCTGATAGTATAGTTCATATTTGCATGCTTTTTAAACATCTGATCAATAGAGCTGATCTGACATTGCATCCAGATGCGCGATATGATACGTGAGCATGCGCAAAAGTGCAAGAAAAATCTACATGGCATTGTGTCATGTGTAGGTATAGGCTATAGTGTCTAGTACAATACGGCCGACGTATCTTGGCGGCCCTGAAGTTAGCCTATTGCTGCGCAGTAAACAATTTCGTTTCTATAAGATCCATTGCGCAGCCAAACAGCTATCTTCAGACCGCCAAGATATGTCGGTCGTACTATACATCTATACTAATATTATAAAGCTGCAGTGTTTGTTTGTTTGAACGCGCTAATCTCTGGAACTACTACCGATTTGAAAAATTATTTCAGTGTTAGATAGATTAGTTATCGAGGAAGGCTATAGGCTATATACCATCACGCTACGACCTACGCGAGCGGAGCAGTAACCAAAGACGCGGGTGTAACCGCGGCGGACAGCTAGTAGGTAATAAAATACCGAGTCCGGAGGCGTCTTTATGAGTCATAGGTGTAAAAGGTTTCTGTGTGGATTACAAAAACGTATATAGTTTTGCTAAGTATTCTAAACCTAGTTGAGGTAGGTACCTATTATGTAAGCAGTGTAGATATTAAAAACTAACTGCAAATAAGTCTCGAAGCATTTTCGATGTGTGTTAATTAAATGAATAAGTATAAAATGTGATGATAGTACCTTTACCTTGCTATCAGACTCCACAGTCGGGAAAGCTCCGTCCCAACCAAGCTTCCTAAGGGCGGTTTCACACTCAGCTTTAGCTATAGTCAGCTGATTGATGTACCTCTTCAGTTTTTTGGCATCAGCTACTTGTTGTCGACTAATATTTTGTGAACCACTTTTTTCTATGACTTCTATGTCTACACCTTTCGCTCGTTTTACGTTTTGTAGGGTAGTTGCTTGCATTATTTGGGTGACGATGTCGTATCTGTAATGGAAAATAGAAGTTGTTTATACGATTAGTCGCCTAATGTACCTACACATTCTTCAATACATTAATAAAAAGTAGGTTAAAGCTTGCTCTTCGAAACCGGTATCTATTTGGAATTTGAAGGAAAATTTAAAGAATTTGATAAATTAAAGGAAACAACAGTATACCTACTTTATGCAGAATGTACCGATTTACCTACAAAGTTATTGATAATACTAATTCTAATTATAACTTTTCGTTTCAAAAGGCTAGGTACATCTTTGCGAGACTATTAACTAAGCTATAATTCGATCTGAAATATTGGGCTCATCAATTTCAATTTGAAAAGGGGAATAGGGGGCGACTGTATTAGCAGTAGTTTCGATTTACACGCTAGCAAAATTATCAGTTTTATTACGTGGAAAAATATCTCTAAACACCCAAAACCGGTTGCAAAGTGTTACATCGTGAACTAAAGTTAAGGCAAGTATGCATTCATGTGAATATAATTATTTAAGAAATATTTTGTTTTAAAATCAAGGCAATCGTGTTCGTCGGATGATTAGTTCATGTTGAACAAAACATATTTCATTTTAATGAGGTCGATTACAGTAGATAAATTCTCGAATAAGGAAGTTCATCGAAAAAATATAATATAATAACGATAACACAAGAGGATAATACGGTAACATCATCAGTCTGATCTGTACCTACTGTACGGACTATTTTACAAACATAACGTCACTGTCCCAAATAGGGATTAGCTAAAACAGTAAAACGATGATAGCTAGCGCTATATGGTTCTATTATTACAAAAAGTCGAGGAATTAAGTGAAATTATTTGCCTGGTGTTAATTAATGCAATATTATAATAATACCTACACTCACCATTTTGACAACATATCGTTTATGCAAATATAATATGTCAGAGTTCTACTACTTTTAATAAATGGAAAAATATGAAGTGCATAATAAATACTCGTAAAAGGTCGGAAAATACCCATGTAATATCAGGTTTTTCAATCATTTAAATGGCACACTTATTACTTATTTTTATCAACCACTGGATATCATACGAGTCCTTGACACATATTTGTAATTAGTCAGTGAAAGTAATAAACAACATTATCAGTGTGCACTCACCGCAACCGTTTCAGCGTGTCGACATTGTTACAGCTATTGATCAGACGGATGTAGTCCTCGAATGTTTTGGCGTACTCGTGAGTCCTCACGTGCATTGCGTCCACCTCCTTCTGAGCTTCTAGATATTGGATTATCTTCTGGTTTATGTAGTCTGGCTCCGTTACTAGGTCTATTGCGGGCTGTAATACTAGAATTGAAGAAGGTAGATAATACATAGATGCAGTTCTTTTAAAATGTTTAAAGTATAAGGACCGTATCTTACCAGGACGCTAATGGTGGCGGCGCAGCCAGGTTGCACTGCAAACAAAATTCAGCTCTTCTTCTGTAACGTGTGGGCAGTAAGGTGGTCTTACGACCCCACACACCCTAGTATCAGAGTTTCTAAACCGCCTGGAGGGCCTCTGACATGGTTTGAGTGGGACAGTAAGGCGCCCATTAGACGGTAGGTTTTGCCATGGCAAAACCATGGCAGAAATTTTGACTGTCGGAAAACCTATCGTCTAATGCGATGATTGACGTTTGCATGACCGAAATTGTAGGCGATAAAATTCCGTCATTCAACCATCATTCATGATTGATGGAAATGATTGACGCTTGCATGACCGTCTAATAATATGGGCGCCTTAGTCACACACAGCTCTATCGTTGGTACTTCACCTTTCACCAGGTTTCCGCTTGTACGTGGTTACGTACAAAATGCATGGTTATGCATTTTGTTGGCAGAGCAGCCTGGCTGTGACGCCACGGCGCGGCATCGTATTGTGGTAGGACTCGTAAGGTAAGGTACCTATTACACGCTGTATTTAAAATCGTACGTAACTTAACTTGATTCCAAATAATTAGGAATAGAAATAATCGAGTTACAAGTTTAGCGACGGAATAACGGAAATGTAAGCGCGGTGCGTCGCCGTGCTCACGCCTGCAATAAATTTTAAATTACCTTGCTCCTAATCCACCAACCTATTAGGCTGAAATTCCGTCGCGTGATTAGCTTTGTAGCCATAAGCGGGCAACTTCTTTTATACCTACAGCATGTAACAAAAACCCTGTCCGATCCTTAAGGGCATTATTCGGCATCGTACTGCGTACACATATACGTAACCATTTAATGGATTTGAGATCATTATTTTTCCCCAGTGAAAAAAAAAGAAGAAAGAAGAAGTAATTACATTAAAATAAAAACTGATCGACGGCAACACTGATCGGACAGGGTTTTTGTTACATAGTGTATATAAAATTTTAATGTTGCTACTCTAAGCTAATTATTAATGTCTTAACACATAAGGCGGGATTATAGCCCTTATATTGCCAGTGAACTCAATTAGACGCAAGGACCCACAACAGGTGTTCACTCTGATTAATCACGGCTATTTTTACACACGACGGAACAGAGTACTTCAGAGTAGGTGTATGCGTTTTTATTAGAGATGCAGTGATGTCTTGTTAACATATGCAAAGATCTTGGGCTATTGCTATACTATATATTTAAGATTATATTAGAAGTTTTCTATAATAACAGTATTCAGATTCTCAACATACCTTTGCATGCCAGTATTTCTCTCATAAGGTGAGTGGCAGGTGCCAATGAATAGCAACGAGGCATAAGGAACATGATAATGAGTTCACTAATCTGCCTCAAGTAGTGCAGTTCTGTTTCAAAGGACATCAGATGAGGGGCCAGAGCAAATACTGGGGGTTGATTCAGTTCCAATCTGTAATATTCACAACATTTTTAATTTCTTGTGTCTTGTTCTTTAGGTTTAATTGGGCAGTATATCCTTGTAAGGCCCAAACTAAAAGATGAACATAAATTTATGACTCAAATTACTAAAAAAAGGTGCAAGTGGCCGAGGCCCAGAACTTTGATTTAGAAAAAGTGTTTAAATAGAATGCTTTTCACTTCATTATTTTAAATGGTATTTCTTATATTATATCTAATACCTTCGTATTCCCTACTATTTTATGAAAAAAAAAATCGTTTATCCTCTTTTTGGGTAACCAGGCTCATAAAAATTGGTTTAAATATCATGTCCTAATTTTAGGTCAGTGGTGGTCAGTGGTAGTTATTTAATGATTTTAAAAACTATCTTGGGCCTGAGTTACTAGTTTTTTTTGTCTTGTTGTCCTTATATTAGGCCATTGGGCTTTATGAGGATAACTTTTTTTTTTTCAGCTATGCACTGTATTACATACTAGAAATAATTTGTTAATTAAGTGCCACTTACAATAAAATTGTGAAGATTATCCTATTTAGGGATAAAGTTCATAATTTATTGGTTTTTATAGTATTCATTTTTGTCTCACTATCATAGCAGCTATACTACAATTTGTTTTCAATAAATAGCACCAGCCTCAATTTAAACATAATTTACAAATAATAACAACACTTTAACTTACGCACAACTCCTAGCAATTCTTATCCGTTCAAAATGCTGTGTGATCTTAGTCACCATGTCACTGGCCAGCAGCTTCTCAGCATCAACACGTAACAGTCTCTCGTACAAGTTCTGCACTCCTCCCCAAACATGCTCCTTGAACTTATCTATCACTGGCTCAGGTTTATGACATAACTCCTTCAGCCAACGGGCCACAAAGTCTCGGAGTATATAGTCAATCAACAGCTGTAACTGGCTGTCCACAGTGCGCCCAAATATTACAGGCAAATGAGACTTTTTTGTTGCATGGGGCCAGTTTGACTGATCCTCCTACACACAGAAATTCAAATGTAAATATTACTGTGATTACGGCTTTTAAAAATATTTTAAATTTGTATATTTTACCTTTAAGGTCTCCTCTATTTGTCGTACATCTTTTTCAACTTTATCCAGTAAAAACAAGGATGTTTGGTGCGGAGAAGATAACGATACATGACCCCAAAGCGTCAACACGAAAACTGCTATCACTATAAATAAACTAAGAAATAATAAATACACCAAGCTCCATACAAATGGAAAATACCACACTATAGATAAACACAAGGGTGCCACACAAACTGAGATCCACTTGTACATGTTTCTCGCTCAAATTATCTAAACATTATTTTCGCAAAAATAGTAAACAACTAAGATTAATCGGGAATGAAGAGTTCACAATACGAGTGGCTAGCTTTCGACATTTACGATGGTATAACATGGTCTACGATTCATGTTTTTTTTTATTTATTAAGAGCCTTATCGAGATTTGTGTATAGTTTTTTCCGTAAAACTAAACTAGCTCGCCCGTCCATTTAAATGCCCCTTCCGTTCATTAGCTAGCTGCAGTGTTGCCAAGTTTGAAATCTAGCGGATGGTAGAATTCTTCTAAAAATACGGTAGATTTCCTGAAATTACGTTGTAATATATATATTTCGGCACTGAAAGATGTATTGCAAACATTGCAGGTCGCCTTCGATAAGTCCCTATTATCTTTTCTTAACCAGTTACGATATTCTTTATTCAGCAACCATTCTTCCCGAAACTTCTGCATAAAGCGCTTTCTCTTAGCTGGTACTCGTGTTAGACTATCTTCTCGATCAGTAGCGCTACCGCTATCACTCTCCATCTTCTAAAATTTTCAGATCTTACGCAACACAACACATGAAACTCTTACGTAATGTGAATGAAATGTCAGTCGATTAAAATACAAATAAACTGGGTAAATTAAAAAGTTCTAAGTATACATTGAAATTCAAATACATACAGTACCACCGAATTCGTTCGTGTAATATCTCTAAGCCGGTACCGCGCTATTGGTGAATTCCCGAAATATAAAACAGTGTTGTCAGTAGGAGAAAAGGAAAATACCCTAACGTAAAAAAAAATATATATCATTAAAACTCGTAAAAATTACTTTAGTAAATAGATAATCATATTTATCTACAATATTTAAAAATAAATACGTTCTTCATTGGGTATTACGGTATATTTTGCTACCGTAATTATATTCCTACGGTAGGTGGTAAATCTTTCCTGATTACGGTGTATTTACCGTAATTACGGTGCAGTTGGCAACACTGGCTAGCTGTCAAATTGTTAATACAGTCAATAAAAAACATTTTATTTCTTTTTCATACTTAGAAAGAGATGCACATAAACCTTACGAATGGCGCAATGTGTGTGAAGAAGACCACAAAAATTGAGAGCTACACAAGCTACACCAATCATAGTCAGTGTACGCAACAGATGTCATTTTGACAGCTAAAAACATTAGATTGGTGGGGAGGTGAGAGGGCAGCAGAAGGAGGGTGTGAGATTACCGTTTTTCCTAAAATTCAAATTAGTATGTATTTAGTCGATTTTTAAACCAATTGCAATAATTGAAACATAAAGGTCAAATAGTAATTACACATATTATTGTATCATTATGGGCACGGTAATAAAATGTACAGTATTGTGTCTTCATAGAAACGGTCGCAACGCGAGTCATACCTACGCGCGTCGAGTTCGGTACACTCTCGGTACACAAACAGTCTTGACTGCGCCGCCGCGCCGCGCCGCCCGCCGTAGTGACGAATGGATGATGTAATATTTTTGTAAGCAGTGAGCGTGCGATTTCTTAATATGGCAAGGAGAAATTATAAACTATATTGTGCAGTGTTTGGCTGCTTGAATTCTTCGATAACGAACCCAGAGATAACATTTTTTTAAATAGGAGAGGTGAGACTTTAAAAACAATTATACACTTACCTACCTACTATTACGTAATTTGTTTTTTTTTAATACTTAAATACCTACACATTTCGCTTTTTACACCGAGTAAAATACTTGATAATTTATTAATAATTTAATAAAATAGGTACCTACATAAATAAATTGTGGATAGGGTGTAAAAAGTGATACGAATGACCTAACTACGCCGTTCCCGTACAACTGGTACCTAGGTAGGTAGTTTCCTAGTTTCGGCTATCTGCTTACTTATGAACGTAGGTACTTAGTTACTTATTACCTGGTAATGATACCTGCCTACTTAGTAAGATTTTCATTGCTGTAGATACGGCACACGCGATGAGATGGTTGTTATATAACGTTTGCAGCAGTGCGACATTGGATGGGTGACCAAAGTGCTCCTAGCTGTAGGTACTATAGGTAGTAATGTGAACGTTAATAAGCTGAGATGCAAACAGATTTTATAATTACTCGTTCGATGTTTCTTTCATTTTGGTTGAGTAAGTAGATGTTGAAGTTTGTAAGGATTGCAGTTTGGTTTCCTTCGGCGAATTTTTTTTTATTAAATCTTTTAATTATACAACGCAACATGTATTTTTATTGAACACTTCCTATTTCAATAACAACGAATTATTTTTTTAAACAAAAAAAAATTCACATAACTAGAAAGAAACTCAAGTAGGTTGATGAAATTAAAATACTATGTGCGGGCAGCCCTAACGCGTGAGTATGTCGCACGGAATTTTAGGTACTTAATTCAAGGTTACGGCCGAGAGCCACTACTGGTAGTATATTTATACTGTGTTATGGGTCTGTCTAGTCTAGCCAACAAAAGCTGGTCAATTTAATGGCGGCTACTGAAATTACTATGTACTATTGATCACCTATTGATAACCCCCATTAGTACATTATATTTCCATGTGTTTATGATGTCATGTATGTAATTGTGTATTGTGTCATCATGTACCTATTGTGTCTGTGTCACTTGTGTCAGGTGTCAGTACGTTGTCAAATTATCAAAACAAAGTCCACGACTTTTTTTTATTTATTACTAATCAAATCATAATCAATGCATTTATTTAATTTTGAAGAGAGGATACATTGCACTGATTGATATTGCAATAGAACTACTGCGTTTTCTTTAAGAAACTGTTGTATCATTTGTGTTTAGTGCACCTACGACGGTATATATATGTATTGTTTTATTTAACACCACATTTATTAAGATGTCTGAAACAGAGGCTACATATCTGGTTGTTGGCGGTGGAATTGCCGGCGTTACTTGTGTGGAAACACTAGCAATCTTACATCCTGAGGAAACACTTGCAATAATCACAGCTTCTTCGTTAGTGAAAAACGTGAGCAATGTAAGTTTTTATGCCAAAACTATTGTAAAGTTTGATGTAAACGAATCAGAAGCAAGCTCTTTGATGAGAATACATCCAAATCTAAAAATTGTTTTTGATTCTCTGAAACATGTTGATACAAAAAATCAAATAGCATATACTCATGCTGGTAATAAAATAAAATACAAGGTTATGTGTATTTGTACTGGTGGAATACCAAGACTTATCAGAGATTCCCATAAAAGTAAGCGGATACTTGGAATAAGAGATACTGAATCAGTGAAAGAATTTCAAGAAAAACTAAAAACGGGGCGCAGGATGGTTATAGTTGGTAATGGTGGTATTGCATCAGAGATAGTGCATGCCACATCTGGAATACAGAAAATATGGGTAATCAGAGATGACTACATATCTGCTACCTTTATTGATCCTGGAGCAGCAGAATTTTTCCAGAACACATTTAAAAATAAAGAATTACAGCCTAATCAAAAGACTGTTTTAAGAAGACATGTTTTTTCAGAGGAAGACCAAGTAGTTTCTTTAAATAAAGATTTAAAATCTGCTGCATTAGGTCCAGATTGGTACAAAAAACTTGAAGGAATAAAAGATGACAATGGTGTACAGGAACTAGAAACTATTTATAAGGTTGAAATAAGCTCTGTTCAAGAAACTAATGGCAAGGAGTATCCCCTTGAAGTAGTGCTTTCAAATGGTAGAACTATTGAATGTGATTTTGTTGTGTCTGCAACTGGTGTTGAACCTGCTGTAAACTTTTCATGGGATATAGAGCCAGTGAAGGGGCCGGAAGGTGGTTTAGCAGTAAATGAATTTCAAGAAACATCCATTAAAAATGTTTATGCAGCTGGTGATGTAACTCATGCAGCTTGGGATCATGCTCCACATTGGTTCCAGTTAAGGCTATGGACTCAAGCTAGACAAATGGCAGGAATGGCTGCTAAAGCCATGCATGGGAAAATTATTAATGAAGAGGTGTTACAAGACTTCTGTTTTGAACTTTTTACACATTGTACAACACTGTTTGGGTATCAAGTTATTTTATTAGGAAAGTATAACGCACAAGGATTAGGAAGAGATTATGAAATTTTATTACGTATGACACCAAATAAAGAATATATAAAGCTTGTACTACAAAATGGAAAGTTACAAGGTGCAATACTAATTGGAGAAACAGATTTAGAAGAGATGTGTGAGAACTTGATTCTTGATCAGTTAGATTTAACACCCCTCGCTGATCAAATTTTAGATCCAGATATTGACATTGATGATTATTTTGATTAAGAAAAATGTAAAACTTAATTGTGATAATCCATTACATAAAGTATTAAGATAACACAAATACTAATTCATTTATTTTAATTTAATTGTAAGTGATACTTATAAAATATATTGTTATGTTTTCTTCATAATATTATTTGTATCATTTTGTTGACGAAGTCGTCGAATTTAAAGTAAATCCTTGTTTGTTTATTAGGGATTTTCGGAGTTCGGACTCATTCTTGTATAAGTATTTGTCTCGCTCAAACTGTTCGATTCCGAACTAAACTAATGTCAACATAAAATGACGGACCGCTTGTCAATATAAAATTATCGAATGGTGACGTGAAAATTAAATTATACTTAGTCGAATGGTTTCTAGATTGGTAAATAATCGATTCAAGATGTTCAAAAAATATACTTAAAATAAAAATGTTTTTTGTGGAACAGCCCCTTATCGGCATTTGTATCTCTTTGCTAAGCATGTGTATCATTTATTTTGTGCCTTCACTCCAAAATGTAAAAGAAACCAGTATAACATGCAATTATTAAGGCAAAATATCGAAATCACCGGCAAAGATGTCTGATTTGCATTTTTTTTGTTAATAAGTTACAATATGAAAAAAAAAATGAAATAGGCTAGTGGTGCGGCGCACAAATCTGGTAAAGAGTGACGAGGAGACCCTACCCTGAAATATAAATTGGATAGGATAAGCTTTGAGAGAGACTTATATGAACACTCATTTATTTGATTTATTGACATAGAGCTTCTCAAGCTTCACCAATTTGCAACGCACATCGACCATTCGTTAGTGTGTTGTCAGCAATTATTCCTTATACATTCCTAATGGCATACGCCATTCTATGCGGATGCTCCGTTTTGGAGTTCGCAGCATTTTTGTATACAATTTGTTTGACTCTATCACAGTTACAAAAATTTTCTTCTCACCTCTTGATCAAACTTATTACTACTACATATTTTAAATCGATTACAATAAGTATTATACTATCATGTGTGAATGTGTCCCATCACTTACTCGTTAGTCAAAATTATTCAGATTTGACAGAATTTGACGTGTTCCGTGTTTGATTGATACATTGATGCGCGCATTGTTTTTTTCGATTTTATACACATAATTTGTTTGTTCAATATTATTTAATTGACTTGCCGAGTCTACCAAGATTTTCACCATATCTATAGTGGTAATTGATGAGTGTATGTATGATTAAATAAGTGTGTGAAAGTTACACAGTGCAGTATCGTGTTCTCCTTTGTTTCTATTCCAATTCACCGACGTAATTGTCCAAAATGCCTATATTATTCAGTGTTGTGGCCCGAGGTACAGTGGTTTTAGCTAAATATGCGACATGTGCGGGTAATTTTACGGAAGTTACGGAACAACTTCTATCGAAGATACCGCCCCACGATGATAAGTTGACATACTCTCATGGAAATTATCTATTCCATTATATTGCGGAAAACAAATTGGTTTATTTCTGCATTACCGATGATGTGAGTACAGTTGGTTTCTAGACATACAACCTTGAATACAACATTACAAGTAGGTCCATTTTCATGTAATGCTGTTATTTTTTGCTTCAGAAATTCCAACGTTCGAGAGCATTTTTATTCCTCAATGAGATCAAGAGAAGATTTTCGACAACATTCGGAGAAACAGCTCAGACCGCCATACCTTATGCTATGAATGGAGAATTTGCCCGAGTACTAGCCACAGAGATGAAACATTACAGTGATTCCAAAGACCTTGACAATATATCTAGAGTCCATGGCGAGTTGGACGAACTCAAGAATATTATGGTTAAAAATATTGGTAAGCATAATTATCTAATATTTCTCAGTAAAGCCTGTTAGGTGAAGTTGGGATGTGGATGATGATAGTGAAATACTTTCTTTAAATATAATTTCTCTACTGCACATCTTGTTCATTTGTTATTAAACATTATTGCAGATAACCTATGTTATCTTTGATCATGATTTTCTTTGAGCTGTAATTCCATTAGTTTCCCAAAATGCTTTTTGTTTTTAATAAATGTTAGCATTAACAAACAAACAGTTAAATCATTGTTGACACATACTGACAATAGTCACATCTCCATTTTGCTTGTTTACCATTCAATAATGTAGTAAACAGGATATGTACCTATATCAGAAATATTCCAGATACTGTTTTATAAATGCACATGTTTAATAGACAACTTTAGAGATCTCACAAAAAGTGTTATTGAAACCCAATTTAAAGTTGCTGTTAACTACATTAATAACCGCTTAAAGCTGTTTGGGGTTATTGATCCATAAATCCTACTAATATTAAAAAAAGTGAAAGTTTGGAAAAATGTTTAGATGTTTGAATGTTTGTTATTCAATCATGTGTAAACCATTGAACAGATTTCGATGAAAATTGTCCCATAGCTAGACCGTTTCCTGGAATAATATATAGGATACTTTTTATCCCAGTTATGTGTTCCTGTGGGTGAATAGTTCAACTTACTCTACGGAAAGTTACTATTTACGCGGGCAGAAGCTAGTTTAATATAATCCTAGTGTTTTTAACACGCTTTTTTCCTGTTAAAACCATAGATTTTAGCATTTCAACATTTTAATGACCAACTTTAATGATCCCAGTATAGCACCATTAATTAATTAATTTGACCGAATACAACAAATGACCGTAATTTGTATGTTTAAAAACAATCAATTATTTTATCTTCTGGTTTCGATAGCAAAATTGTTTCACGTAAATAAAACTTATCAGCCCTTATCTTTGTTTTGCGTACTAACTGCATTACATACCTACCTCTATGTATGTGTCATTGACTGTGTATGTACCTAATGGAGAGACTTATTTACTTGTAAAAGTGATGTATATGATCTCGTATTCAAGTCATAACCGTATTAGTCATTTATTGTTTACTTTACAAGGAAGGCCAATGCTTTTCTTACTTGCATATATTTTACTTGTTGTTTTAATAACAAATTCAATGGAATTTCAGTTTCATGTATGAAATATTTTATTATCTATGTCATGTTACTGATTTACATATGTTAAAAAACTTCAGTTGTGTTTACCATTATTTATTGCATGCTGTCTAAGCCTTGATAACGCTCAATGCACTTTGATTATACCTCCCAAGGCCTGACTACAATTTCATGTAATGATTCACTCATGACTTCACGAAATTAATGTAATTACCAAAGGAATTATGTTTCTAATAAGAATATTACATGCAATGTTGTTATAATGTATTTTCTGGTAACTTTATTCTACAATACTATAGATTTATTTCTAGAATGATTATTATCTTATCTCTGCGTCTTTTAAACTTGTCTCATCATTCTACTAAAACTTACCATACTTTAAAAGTGGCTTCAAAAATTTCATTTGTGTGTTTAGTTTGATGATGACGTAGGCAACAAGCAGTTATGTAAATTACTTTACATCAAATAAATTAGTCTGGTGAATTAATTGTGTTTTTTTATTCATTTCAGATAACATGGCAATGCGCGGGGAGAAATTAGAATTACTAGTGAATAAGGCTGATAACTTAGCATCGGGTGTAAGTATTTAAAAAAACCCATAAAACTTTTGACTCCTTACCTGCTAGTCACATAAAGCATAATTATTAATTTTTAATAGTATCTCATTCCAGACGAAATCAGTTTGCCTATGTTTTATTGAAATTTTCCGTAATATACTTTTTTTAAATTAAATAACATTTCTGTTCCAGTCTGTAACATACCGCCACACATCAAGAACATTGCAGCGTTCCCTGTTCTGGAAGAATGTAAAGATGTACGTCATAATGGGCGGAGTCGCTGTCCTCGCCGTCTACCTCATCGGCGCAATGGCTTGCGGCGGCCTCAAGTGGGGCAAATGCGTCGGATAAACATGTACACACACTTTTATTATTACAACAGACGTCAAATATCATAATCGTAAAAGGAGTACCTACTATCATTTTATGAGACACGATTTTAAAGGTCTGTGGCGATTGTTTTGTGCGCGTGAAAATGCAGGCATCAGTGGACGTATTTATCAAGCACCGCTAGGCATGTGCTAGCGACAACAGTCCTTCACATTACGACAGTATCAATACATACCTACGTGATACTTGCTCAAGTATCACACGAGTATCACAAATATTTCTGCTCTATTCCTAACGTTTGTGGCATATTCATGGAAAGTAACGACCTAGTGCGTGTAGAAAACTAGCAAAACTCCGCGGTTCCACCTGTGTTAAGTTACAACTTTGATCAGTGCTGCTCCGCACCCCTGGGTCGTAGCGTAATGTTATACCACCACCCACAACACCATGAAAAATGCGCTATGTGACGCAAGTGTTTTTTTTTAAATTGGACCAATCGTTCCTAAGATTCGCGCGTTCTAACAAACAAATTCCTCAGCGTAATAATATAAGTATAGATTTGTTTAATAAAATATGTAGGTACTAATAATTGTGCCGTAGTGTGGATATCACCATAGAATAACATATCTGTATAGAAGTGAAACTCATTACCCGACTACGTTTGCTCTATGTGCGTGCGCCGATGCCGACGATTTGGTCACCTGTTGCTCCCCACCACTCCTGCTGCGTCCTGCGCTCGCCCAAGCCAATAGAGGGTTGTAAATATCATGACGTCATCAGCAAAATTGCGGTATATATCATCAATTTAATAATCTATTGCCGCAGGCCGCGATACGCCCCTGTCTTTATTGGAAACTGTGTTTGGAGCGGAAAGGTCTTTTATTTCTATACATTCTTATTCTATGTCCTCGCCATTCATGTTAAGTTACGACGCGTCATTGGTGAAATTAGTAAAATCAAATTATAACACGACATCACTCGTCCAATCTATATTCTTGATCTAGGATTTTTAAGGACATTTATAAAATTCCCTGTTCTATCTTGCCTGAAATTGTAGACTAAGTCAAAGAGTTGTAATCTGATATTGCTAGATATGTAATCAGAAAATAATAAGTACTTTAATTGAAACAAACCCACAGTACCTCCATATACCTATATCGAACATTAGTAAAATATGTCCATTCTTAGGCCACATTAACTACAAACCAAGTAAAATAATTTATTGAATCAAATATTGTAGATACCACTATAGAGAATTTATCAATTAAATAACTTGCAAATTAATTTAACGAATGCATTTTCTCTGGGTTTTTAAAATAGACAAGGTCAAAACATGTCTGGTACACTTTTTAAGTTTTTAATATTGTAACATGAATTTACAATTACAGCAACTGTTTATAAATAAATGTTTATTATAACAATTGTTTATAAATATATGAAATTATGTATATTTTTGCCAAAAAGGTTTGGGCGTTGGGGACTGACTGACTAGAAGTTAGTAAAATCTAACAAAAGCAGAAATAGGGATCAGAATAGTCCCAAAATTATTGTAATAATATTCGAAACTTAAAATAGATCTCGCATTTCCCATAATGTACTTATCGTTGTATCTCTTGATTATGCAAATATCCGTAATGTCTTTTAAACTGTACTACACCTTGAACCAACATCTGTTTAAACATGAGTTTATTCATGTATTCTACAAATTCATGTCCTATCATTAATTAGCATTCTTTGTTGCTATCCTGTGGCAATTTCTAAAATTTTTGTGTACGATTAGTGAACGTGAAATTAATATGCAAGTACAGTATCCAACGGGAAATGACACAATTTTTTTTTAGTTTGGTTTTTGAGGCGTCGTTCTCGTCTCGTCACTCACACACAGTGTGACAGTCTCTTTCTAACGCACGATGTGTCAATAGTAACGCTAGAACACGGTACTGATTTAAATGCAAAAAATACGTCGTGAGGTCTGGATAGTAAATAAACGAAAGTGAGCATTAATACAATACAGACAAGATATTTTCCAGTGTGTTATAGTGTTGTAAACATTTTTAAGAGGGGGTAATGTGTTGATTGTCATGTTTTATACTGTTAAATTAGTTCATCGTTATGGATATTATTACATAACTAGAAAAATATTTAATGTATTTTGTATAACTTAAACGTGTCTCATGATAATGTTATTGCATGTATTTTATTATTTTGACGAAGACTACATCAGTCTTAATTTGTATTGTATTGGTCGTTTATATTTCATTCACATGTGAAAAAAAAACTAAAAAAAATATCGTCATTATTCATGTATAAAATTGTAACATGTAGATCTAACGTCGTTAAATTTTGGTAATATTAATAAAAAAATGTTAGTAGGTTAATAATACATTATCTACTATTAGAGGGTGGTCAGATCCGCGAGCTATTGACTAGTGAATAATGTGCTAGTGAACTAGTAGTGAATGGTGGCCAGACTTATAGCTAAGTTATAAGATATTAAGCTAGCAAACATTTAATTAGGGATTGAGGGATTTAGTTAGAATTACATATTATTAACGTTGATCTATAAAGAATGGGACACCAAACGAGTAATGCTAGTCTACTAGTCTTGAAGTAGTGGAAGTATCTGAGCTGGTAATTCAATAATTTGCATTATTTTTAAAGTTAAGTATTATACGTATTGCCATACTGCTCTAGCTTCGTTATTCAAATTACTGTTTAGCTCTTTTCGAACTATGAAATAGTCTTACTGCTAGTTAATAGCTCTCGATGTGTCTGCACTCTTAAATGCCACATTAATATTGTGTGATATGTTGAAAGTGTTAGCAAGCGGTTCCAATTTATTTTAGAGTAAAGCACTTAAATAATATTATATTAATTTATGTAATTATTGAGTGAATTTATTTCATTGCAACTGAGCACAATAATTTGGAATTTCAAACAGTCCAAAAAAAAATAACGAGAAAAGAAAAATTATTTCCTTCCAAATGTACAATAAATAGATGACAGAAAAACGATTGTAGTTTGCTAATTATATCGAACAAGGCATCACATGCGTTTTTAACTTAAATTATAAGTAGAAAAACTAAATATTTAATAAGCATGTATCTCAGGTCTCTAGCCTATCGTTCCATATACTACACCAAACATGTAAACAATTGTTTTAATAAAGACTAAAAAGTATTGTGATATTGAGTGTATAATTGAATTATGTAAGTATAATCACTTGTTTGATATGTATAGAAAGTATGTTATAAACTTGTATAGGTTACTATAATTGTTTCATTTTCAATGAGCCCCGAAATTTGTCGGACGGCGCTAATCCCATCTAGTTCCTGTTTCTATAATGTAGTCAATGGCACCGTTTCCCGAATATCGGGTGCCTGTGTCAGATTGATCCCGCACGGTGCGAGCGAGGGCCGAGGGTGCATCCCCCGCCCTTCCCGCGAGCGCCGCTGCGTTCGCTGTGAGCGGCAATCGCGCGCCAACCTCTGCCGCGGGAGGGCGCCGCCGACGCCCGTCGCGTTCCTATACCACGCACGTGCTTACCCTACTACAACGTTATCGTGTATCGGTGTGAGTGACTGCCCGTTGAATTATTCCGTGTCAATACGCCTCCGCCTCCGCCGTGCGATGCGTGTCTAGCATACGTATCGCACGATTGGCTGTCGTGTGTAAATGAATATGTTTGTTCTTGGGCATAATTGTTGTTCCCGAGGGATCGGCGTCGATTGATATCGCTCACGGATGTGGTATTAATATTAATTTTAAACGTGCCTTATCGTTATCATTGAACGCTCTTAGAACGGACCCACTGTTCGGCGCAAGATTCTTGTTAGAATCTATTATACTTAAAAGCTTTCAAATTGTTATTGTTATTATGAATATGGTCAGTAGTGCGTGGAAGAGGGTTCCAAGGATGATTGATATTAATATTTATAATCTGGTTTGAAGAACGTATTTGTAACGAACCAATAGTTTATTGTACCTCTGCCCAAAGTAAGAGGCAAAATGTATTACCGGAGATGCATATTCATGACTTACCCGCCGTACAAAGCGTTGAGATTTGATTGATAGTACCTACTCTCGGCAGTTTCGGCGGTCGTATAAATCATTGAAAAGAAGCCGAATGCGAATAAGACTCACCGCTGAGTAGGCTGACGCACACAGATGTATTAAACGACATGTGTCGGTGTGCGTCGGTTATTAGTGGCACAGGAAGCGGTGTCGATTTTAGGGAAGGTTACACTAGGAACGGTTCACAGGTCATTGTTCTTTTTACGTCGAACCGGCCTTTTTGTAGCGCGACAAGATAAATTGCTATTGTTTGTGTGCGAGCCTTTTTTGTTGCGTCGAAGACAGGGAATGTTTTTATTACTTTAGAAGCCTCAATGGATTAGTTTTACTTCATTACTTATTTCCTGTACACACCCAAATACTTAGTAATAACAGTAATGCCCACGAATAAACTTTTATTCCAATTTCAAGTTTAACGAACGAAAATGGGTTAACTGCGCTTTCGAAATGTCGCACAAAGTGAAAAGACGGTTCTGACTGACTCTCTAACTATTCAAGTGAAGGATGAAGGAATAGTGTTACAAAAATGGATGACAGCTCACCGGACCTGTCGCTAAAATTGCGACGGGGGTCCAGCGACTCTCGGGAGTCCTTTTACATGGACTTCGCGCAAGGTATCGACTCGGACATCGAAGAGGTGACGACGATTGAGCGCGTGATCCCTGAGCATCCGGGCGGGAGGACGGAGGGCGATGCCGACACTCTCGCGACGCCGTCTGGTCTCGAGGAGAACAAGGAGCTGGGGCAATGGTGCGTTTGTGTTTTGTTTTGATTTAGACAATTGGGTAGTTGACGCCACCAATCAATTGAAATACTTTTATGGACTGCTAAAACGCAATTCCCCATAGATTTTGTATTGCAATATCGAACTGTGACGTCACTTATTTCCCAACTCAATTGACTTACTATTTATTGATTTCAAAGACGTAAAAAATCTAATTTTACAGTACCTAAATTGAAAATTTTAACGTAGGCTCTGCCGGAATAAAGTTGTTTTTTTGAGAAGATGTCTTGAAATGAATGGTTATTGGTATCAACTGCCCAATTTGGTGCTGCTTTCTGAAAGCCAATTAAGCGAAATTAAGCTGTTGAGCAGAAGCGGGATCAAGATTTTAGAATCTACATATTACACTACTTGTATTTGCGCATAGATCAGACTAGATGCATAAGGCAGATTCGTTTTTTTTTAATATCTAACGTACGTTCTTATATTTACCTGCCTAAGGAATACGATACCCTCTTCGTTCTCCAGGTGGAACTGGAAGCCCTAGAGTGCTTGCTAATACGCCAGCACGTAGGTGCTGGCGTATTAGCCAGCACACTACTAAAGAACAGGAAGTGTCCACGTAATTAAAACCACATGACCTCAGAACCTGCATTTTGTTTACACACTTAACACGATGAGCAACGTGAAGAATGCTGCATAAACGGTATTAATTTAACATTGATTAATTTGTTAGTAGCATCGTAGCTATATTTGACACGAACAAAAGGTACCTACGCTCGTAACAGGTGTGGTCCAAACCCAAACAACACCTATTACAGGACCCAATTAAGTTGTTTTTACCCTTGTCATAGGTGCTAGGCCATAACAATAAAGACAACTTCAATATTTGTGAAGATAAAATAGTTATGTAAGTACCTACTTGAGCATTAAAAGTTCGTGAAATATACCTACCTTCGAGTTCAGTGCAAAATGTTTTATCTAACACTAGCTTTTGCCCGCTACTTCGCACAGTGTGATATAATCCCTGATTTTGTGTCATCGTGTTTTTATTTAACTAATCGATAGAGTCTACAATTCTGAGGATTAGAGTAAAACTCCGGGTTCGCTAAGACTTGTACTTTTTTTTAAAAAAAATGTCAAAGTTTCGGAATATCCGACTTTTGAAAAACGAAAAAAAAATCATTATAATTTAACGGAAGTACTTATTCCAGAATTTATTTATTCTATCGAAAAAAGGTATAATAGCCGACCTTTCCATCAATTTCTGTTGCTTTAGTATGTAAGGGGCGAGAGATATGATTTTTTTTCTCATTTTTCTTTTTCATTTTTTTATTCATCTAAACCACCGTAGTAGGTGGTCATTCCTACATCAAAAAATTGCTGATACTTTCTATTATGTGCAGTATTTTTTCCAAAACCTAACTCATTGGTTTCCAGGAGTTATTGAAAATTCAAAATTTTCCTTAGGGTTGTCACTTTCAAGTATCCGAAAAAAACAACACAAAGAATATATTTTATTTGAAAAAAAAAAAGGTTCTATGTATGGTTCTATTATTATCTATTATTATACATATTATGGTTCTTTTATTATATGTATGGTTCTATATTACCTAAAAGGTTCTATGTATGGTAAGGTTCTATAAAAATAAAGGCTTCTATGTATTTTTTCTCGAAAACGGTGAGTCTTAGGCGAAAAATAACCGAAATTTCACTCCCCCCTAGAACCCCCCATGAGAGCAACACCACTATTAAAATTTTGGGTTTTGGGGGGGAGAGGGGGGGGATTGTTTTTATTTTAATTTTTCTCGAAAACGGTGCGTGTTAGGCGAAAATTAACCGAAATTTCACTCCCCCCTAGAACCCCCCGTGACAGCAGCACCACTATTAAAATTTTGGGTTTGGGGGAGAGGGGGGATTGTTTTTATTTTAATGTTTTTTTTTTGTTTAATGTTTCGATTTCCTTACATCATCTCGGTTCCCCATGGGAGCAGCACCACTTTTTAATTTTTGGGTTTGCGGGGGGTGGGAGCGGGGGGGTTGTTTTTAGTATGATGTAGGGATGTATTATTTGTGATGTAAGGAAATCGAAACTACCAAAAAAAACATTAAAATAAAAACAATCCCCCCTCTCCCCCCCAAACCCAAAATTTTAATAGTGGTGCTGCTGTCACGGGGGGTTCTAGGGGGGAGTGAAATTTCGGTTATTTTTCGCCTAACACGCACCGTTTTCGAGAAAAATTAAAATAAAAACAATCCCCCCCCTCTCCCCCCCAAAACCCAAAATTTTAATAGTGGTGTTGCTCTCATGGGAGGTTCTAGGGGGGAGTGAAATTTCGGTTATTTTTCGCCTAACACGCACCGTTTTCGAGAAAAATTAAAATAAAAACAATCCCCCCCCCCTCTCCCCCCCAAAACCCAAAATTTTAATAGTGGTGTTGCTCTCATGGGTGGTTCTAGGGGGGAGTGAAATTTCGGTTATTTTTCGCCTAAGACGCACCGTTTTCGAGAAAAAATACATAGAAGCCTCCGCTGTCCTAGACAGTTCAAACTATCACTGATTATGTATTCCTGCTGCCGCTATAACGAACGAGCTCAAACTCGACGGGGTAGTGTCGTTCTATTACGCAGTTCCTATGGCCACCTTCCAGCTCCATCATCAGATCAGCTCCATGTAATAATAGTATTGAATTGGTCTCCGGTATACATATACATGCAAAATTTTAGATTCCACCAGAACAAACATACAAATATTTAAAAAAAAACACGAATTTTTTCCCGTTTTTTTTTTCAGTTTTTTTCGGTTTTATTGGAAAAAAACATGACATTTATTTTGGCAAAATTTCTTGAAACTTTCGAATGAAACATTGAAAAAAAAACGTACTTAGAAAAATACGGGATATTTTTTCTGCTTTTTTCAACGCTGCTTATGAGATATCGGAAAGGATTTTCTTTTATTTATTATTACATAGTTGAGTCTTTTGGGTTAGAATTTATAGACGGTTTCCAAAAAAGGTGTATCAATTAACATGATACCAATTTCTCCATTTGTTTTTAATTTCCTTTATAAAATTACTCCATGTGTGCCACTTTAGGCCACAAAACAATGATATCTTGTTATGGTCATGATAAGAAAGCTAAAACTTAATTAAAAAAAAAAAATGTTTTGGTTGAAGTGGCAGCCCTAAGTGCGGATATTTCGGATATTACTAAAATTTTCAATAACTCCTGGAAACCAATGAGTTAGGTTTTGGAAAAAATACTACACATAATAGAAAGTATCAGCAATTTTTTGATGTAGGAATGACCGCCTACTACGGCGGTTTAGATGAATAAAAAAATGAAAACGAAAAATGAGAAAAAAAATCATATCTCTCGACCCATTCATACTAAAGCAACAGAAATTGGTGGAAGGGTCGGCTATTATACCTTTTTTTGATAGAATAAATAAATTCTGGAATATGTACTTCCGTTAAATTATAATGATTTTTTTTTCGTTTTTCAAAAGTCGGATATTCCGAAACTTTGACATTTTTAAAAAAAAAAAGTACAAGTCTTAGCGAACCCGGAGTTTTACTCTAATCCTCAGAATTGTAGACTCTATCGATTAGTTAAATAAAAACACGATGACACAAAATCAGGGATTATATCACACTGTGCTTCGTCCGTGTAACTGTTGGTTATCGACTTATCGCGGACGCAGACGAAGTCGAAGTCGAATAAAAAGTAGCCTATGTTCTTTGTTGGGGTTCAAACATACCCTGTACCAAATTTCATCAAAATCGGTTCAGTGGTTTAGTCGTGAAAATGTAACACACAGACAGACAAGTACTTTCCGCATTATAATATTAGTATGGAAGTATGGATTTTGTATATCCTACCTTAATTTGGTAAACCAGCTGTTGTACCTATACCCGCATTATTTTATGCGACTAATTCGTAGAATACAATGTCGTGAATTGCCCTAACCTAAATCTTGACAGCAAAATAACACGGCTATAATCAGTTTGTTAGACACATTTGCATAATCATGAGTGACTGACTACCTTCACGCTGTGTAAACAGATGTAGACAGGGTTTACAGACCGATACAATGTTTTAGGGATAAGTTCGGAGCTTTTTAATAAGTAAGTAATTTCTCATGTGGATTTAGGATTCGTCATATTTTGTATAGAAGTTTTGATTCTTAAGTAGAAGCGGTTATCTATTAAGTATTAGGCAAAGCAGGTAAGTAGGTATCTGATCTATTGATAGGACAAAACGATTTGAAAATAAGGTAGAGTTAGCAAAATAGTTCATGGCTATATTTTGACCTAAAGGAAACAGTCAGTAAACGTCAAATTAGTTTTTCTTTTTATGTTCCACGTTGGAATTTCTCATCGACTTCCTCCGTCGTCGTGGGGGGCATGCCGGACTCTTACCGGCTAAAACCACCGCGGTATTCCAACTCTACCTATGGCCGGGGGTGCGGGATTCGCATAGGCATTCACCTCTTGTCCGATAGGCTACTAATGTACCTATCTACAAACCCAAAAACTATAGGTAAGTTTACCTGTACCTAGTAGTACCTAGATATTTGGTACGTAGGCACTTCAAACTTATCAAACTAAGTAAATGGCTATCCTAGTACCTGTCTGCCCACCTACAAATTATACACGCCCTGACGTCAGCAAACAAAGCAATGCACTAGGAAATCCGAGACTGTTTGCCTTTAGACGGCTACTGACCGCTATCAGACGTCTGGCCCGGAATGCCGCATGCCGTCTAGTTAAATCTCGCTCAAGATAATTATAAGATTCACTTAATCTACGGAACGGGACCACTTAATCTAAGTTGAGCTAAATGTGCCTCCGTCTATTAAGTTTCAGGCTTTCATAATGGCGGCAATCAAAAGAATAACAGAAGAATCGTTAAATTATGAATCCTTTTTAGTCTTGCAGTACCTATAGCAAAAATTTATGGTGGACGGAAAAATAAGCTTCGAAATAAACCTACGGGACCAAAAATTTTTATCGAATAAAAATAATAAGTAAGTAGGTACGCACAAATCAAAGAAAATATGTAAAAACAAAACCTTTTAGTCTGTATTCGCTAATAAGTACCTACCAACTTATCCGATTTTCCTATCTATAAATAAAAATGAATGACTAAACGCTTAGCGCTAAACTCGAGAACGATTGGGCCGATGTGGATGATTCTTTTTTTGTTGCATTCATAAATTCCTAGACAAGGCTTTTATGAAAGATTTATTTTTGAAAAATTTTATAATATAATCTTTTTACGAATTTCAATATTTCATGTCTTTATTAATTCTATATTTCGTTACTCATTCATTGCATAACATTTATACCTAGACAGTTACACCAGCTACACTGGGGAGCATCAATGATACTCTATTTATTCAAATTGCTCTGAGGGTTACCTAGCGAAGTACCTACCTACGAGCATTTATCTTTAGGAGCATATGGAAAATTGCTGATTATTAAACTTAGGTACTCGTATTTCACTACAAATGATGTGACCCTTTCCGTTAGTACGTAATTGCCACCTTTCCCTTTGCCGTAAGAAATCTTTTGACGTAGACTTAAGTACCTATTTGTAGGAACTTTTTTCCTTGTAACTTCTTTTCATCTCAATAGAATTGAAGAATATTGAACAGTACAACTGAACTCAATCATCAATACGTATTGTGCCTGTAATTTTACTAAGTAAATGGCAAAACGTTAATATCTACTCAACGAATTAATAATTGACATTATGCTCTTTGCAACAGCACTGAGCCAAAATAATAGGTGCTATTTGCATTGTATCTCGTTTAGTTTAGCAGCAGACTGTACGATATTCATGTTGTTGTCAATGTTGATATAATTAGAGGAATAATAGGATTATGAAAAGTTAAATATCCTTGTGCTGGTATGGTAAATAATCAAGATGCGAACTTTGATAAACTTTTTTATTATGACAGGGTAGATATACACAATTAGCTTTTATGCTTTACAAGAAGCCACCCAGTAGCCGGTTAGAAGATTTAAATACATAAGTATCTGCATTAGTAGGTACTATAAACTATAGACAAGCTCAGAACTCTCTATTGTTATGCTGCTATAATCCCGAAAGTGGCACTGAATTGTATCGCGATGGGTTGGAATATAGCTCTATTATAACCGTTAGATAATAGGGTTAGTATGACGATACAAAGGAGCAAAGGAGCTATGGAAGAGGTAGTGAACGCAAAATAAGTTCTTTGGTTGGCCTATATCTTCATTTTGTTAAAGCAAAAAATTTCTACGCCTGCATTGATGCAGTTTTTAGTATTCCAAACAAATATTTGCTACAGCACTACGTGTCGCGGGTTCGATTCCCACACGGAATAAATATTTGTAAGGCCTACGCTTAAGCTTAGGTAGTTGTTCCGAATCTGGTTATCGTGTATGTGCCTTTAGATGTTTGTAAACGCAACCACGATATTTCTAGTGGGGGACAACGTTTTTTAAAAAGTAAAGAAAGAAAGATAGCTACCTAGTGTACTCTACCTAAGCATTTACCATGCTTGACTGGTCCCAAATTCAATGCTTCTCAATAAAAAGAAACGCAACCTCCACGATGTTTGAACATCTACCTACAAGTAAATACAATCGCCGAAAAGGGCCGGGATTTCGCGGGTCAAACATATTACGGGTACGGCGTAGTAAAGTACAAAGAAATGAAGCGGAACATGAAATGTGTGTCAACGGGACCCGTCGGACGGGTTGCTATGGGCTTTCTCTCGAACACCCCGGGGTCAGATAACAGACCACATGTCGTGCGGTTGTGCACCCGGACTGACTAATGTCTGTCAAGCAACGCGTTCTTAGAAACTGGCAAGTAGTTGCTCAACTATGTGGTTACTGAGAAATAGGATTTTTCGATTATGTTGCGGCTTTTTTATTGTTAAATTGGTCACGGTTGTAAAATGAGATGATTGTTTTGAGGTTTGGATGTTTTGGGTGCTGTGAGGGGTTTGAATTTGGCTAGGAATTCTAATCATACTTAAAACGGTTATGTTATGATTTGTTGGAAGTTCACATCGATTCCCTTTAGGTGCCTAATCTTATTCATATAAATGGCGCATGGACTATAAACAGTGTCCTTCTGAAATATTATTATAAAACAATTTTTCATTATGTTTATAAATGACACAGCTCTGGTATAGGGTACGTATCAACACTTAACTTACCTGGCTTCTAAATGTAAAGGAAAACGTAAAAGTACCTTCATAAAATGTAACGGCAGGAGGTGGCGCCGCCACCACCAACTTTGGCATCAAATTACCGACATAACGGGAATATATACTTATTGCCTGCATTATAATGTCATGTACTTACCTAATGTGAAGTGGAAGGGACTAGGAGTAGTACTGCCATTGTGTTAAAAGATGGTAGTATTTTACAGACAAAATAGACTAGCGTCGAGCGTCGTAGCGTCTCTTGATTCTCAGTTTATTTTTAAAAAGTCAGCAAAGCAATGTACACTTTTCCAATTTGTCACGAAAAAAAAGTAAAGCGTTTAGTTTTCCAACTAACGTAAAATTTTACAAGCTTCGTCCCGTCTCCATTCTCCATCCCGACGCCCGGCGGCTTCCCCCACAGTCTCTACAGCTACAATACTTTTAACACTTTCATTCCCACTTTCCGTACGGAACAGTAATAAAGATACAATGCTCCAAAATAGACCACCGTCGCGTCGTCGGAATTAAAAAGCGTGAATGCCATCCCTTTAATGACTTTTTTACCGTCACTCGAACTGAATAATTTCGTCGTTTCGTTCCAATCATTCGTGAAGGGTTTTATTAGGGAGTCATTTCATTTTATTTCGGAGTGGTGGATACTAACTGCCAATTTGCAGTGTTTCTCCTCTTTATATGGAAACGGGACGAATTTAATGAACAATAGGTACCTGTATGAAATATCGTCTGTTTATACTCCGTACTCGTTCTAGACCGAGTTCAAAGCTGGTTATGCCTTTGTGTGTACCTGCCTGCCTTTAGTGCCTTTAGACTCTCATAAATATATGTAAGTATCATGGGTACATATATCATACGTACCTGCCTCCTTTCTTTATACATATAGCTACCCACTTTGAGAACGTTCGAATATTCGTTCACAAAACATGAAGCTTTAGTGTTTTCCTTTGACTGATTTTGCTGCTCGACGATGCTTAAAAATGTTCAGTAACTTTTGAAAAGATTTTGCGAAGTTTATGACAATAGTCAATTCTAAAGTTAAAAAAAAAAATATTTTTATAGTTTTTCTTGACCTGACGACTTAAATTTATTAATCGTAGGAGGGATGACTGTATAAAAAGCAAGTGATTCTTGTCACTTCGTTTTTTCTACCGAATGCATTGTTAAAATATTGATCAATCAAGTTTTCATCAGGGGTTGATTTGAACACGCGTCATTTGCTATAAATCATGTCTGTAACGCCGAGGGCACGTTCAGGGGAACATATAAATCTGTTTAGTAGTATGACAATGCACAAAAAGTTGTTAATGCGCTCTAAGGATCAAATACATGTGTCTCTGCCTACTCCTCCACGTCTATGTAAGGCTCTATGAGATTTGTTTGCAAGTTTAATGATATTCAAGTGCAAATTGGTAGATAGGACTGCTATTTTCAGTTAGTGTTTACTTAAATAGGTCTAATGCCTGATTGTCTTAGTCTCTTGGAGAATTGGGAGCTAAATCCTTCATCAAGGAGAATATAGCTATGCTGTAATATAATTCTGTAGTGCCTTTGCCAAAATATACTATGTTTTCCATAAATAAGTTTACATAATCTACATTTTGAAATCTCTACATAATTTACAAAACGTCCATTACACTCGACTAGGTGATTATCGATGTCACAGTTGCCACATAGTAGCTACCACATGCTCGGTCATTCCGGGTTTACTAGCCAACATAGGTAACACACCGCTTAACCACAACACAAGCCAAACAGTTGTCAGTCAACCCGCCACTCGCCTGATCCCTGCATGGTGATATTACAGCTTTGTGGCCCGTTGGAACTGTGTAAAACCAATATTAGTACTGTACATTGAGAAATTACTCTCAGCTTTCATAAAAAGTTTTTATACAAAAGAAGCAATGGGTAGTGAAATGCGGCTACAAAGGCTTTCGGCAACAGAAGTCTAAACGATTATTCCGCCTTTTACAAACTTATTAGTGACGGTTCGTTACTGTTTGCGGCGTACCGTCTGCTAATAGTAGCACCGCTACCGTTCGCTAGTCTCTATTTGCGGCTTCGCCCGCATGAAACTTGTGTTTTCAACTGCCAGTTTATGGTAATTAGCTTGCTTACATGCAAATGGTCTGTGGAAATTCCAAGTCTATAAAATTGAAGTCGGTAATCTCCAGAAAACTTGCAGAGCTGTCGGATGTTTGATCTTTTTTGTCACTTCGAAAAGGTGAGCTATCATGACGAAGTTTTATTTCAGAGAAAAGTTCCTTCCCAACAGTCTATAAACTTTGGTTTGGTAGAACCAGATGTTGGATTTCCTTGTAAAGCTAGGTACACGTTGGGATTCTGATGACTTAACGGATTCTAGGAATGTGTGATGTGAAGTTTTCTATTTATGACATTGACAACATCATGTGGCTCGGATTCGGTATGATTTGTCTAAAGCTCTATACTTATGTTGTATCCAATGTGTAAGGTAGTTTTTAGGGATGGTTGAATTGAAATATGAAGTTACTTTTCGTGAATCTGTGTCATTTATTTCAATTGAATAGAATAAAACATTTTTCCTTACACTCTGTTCTACATACAGACACAGAGTAAGTAATTTACTGACGTTGGAAAGCTCTAACGTATCTTTTTTCATTTTGTTAACCAGTCGCAGCGCAGTGACATATGGACAGGCAGCGAGCAATAGGCCTTTGTTTTGGCTCGCAGTGGAAATATAAAGTACACTATTTTGTTTGTAAGCTTTCGTTCTACTCGTAGATAAGGCACAACAGTTTAAAAGCGGACGACGAAAAACAAGAATAGGGTATAGTTTTGGAAATGCAACGGACTTTGTTTGGTAAGTACCTACATAGTGCTTCGGGTAGACAACAAATGGAAAGAAATGTCGCAGAATTAAAACGAATTTAATACACTGGGTTTAGAACAGGAAATAAACGACATATGTATATCTGAATATGAAAGACTAATTGCAATCTGAAACTTCATTTTTTTTTTATTTATAGTATCTTAGCAAACAATGCATTTGGGTAAATGCAAGATACTTTTAGTTTTCATCAGCTGTAGGTAAGGTAACGTGGTACGAAGCTTGCTGTATCATAAGCCTAGGTAAGTAGGTATCTAAAAGTCTCCATTATCAATATTTGCTAACAGCAATGGGTGACATCTACCTAACATCAATTCGTCTGTACAATCGATCGTCTCGGTGTGTTGTTGGAAGTTTTTATGAAGATTTATCGCCATGCTGGTGAAATAAATCCGTGTTCATACATTTCTAAACAAGCGGGTGAGCTTATTACGGTTCCGAAACTTAGGCTTCATTTCGACAAGGCTTATTTTCTTTCTTATCTATTGTAGCCAAACTCAGAGGATGTAGCTAACATTAAACTACGTTCAACATTCAATTACATGCTGACACAATTAGGTATCAACGTTGTCAATATCCGCGAGACAAACGTTTGACGTTGTGCATCTCACTTCATAGCTTTGTTATGTAGGAAATTGGAAAAGTTGTCACTTATAAATACCAATTAAAGAAAAAAAAATTAAGGATGATGATGATTAAAGATTTTCCGGTGTATGGACACCGGAAAATCTTTAATTCACCTTCAGGCAAACCGTTGTTACATAACAAAATAACTCGCTAGATTTTCTACTGATCTCACAGTAAATTTGGTCCATTCCTACACAAGTTAGTTAGATTCAGATTATTCAGTTTCAAATGTTTTACTGTATATCTACGATTTTTATTTTCTCGTCTATAATTTATATTCGTACGCTCTACAAACAACGTTCAACGTCAAATTACTGACACATGTATCCGCCAATAGGCACAGCATTGTCAATATCCGCGCGACAAACACTTGAGCGCGACGTGCGACTAATTTCACGGCGGTCCGCATCGATGAGTGCGCTTTAAATCACCTCGTTACGGCTGCCGTTTGATATGAGCTACATACTGGGTTTAATTAGAAGTGACATGTTACACCGTGGTAAGGGTAGCAGCTATTTGTCTAGATTAAAAGGATTTTAGAATCATGCATGAGGTAATAGGTACCTAGGTAATGTTAATGACAGGTTTTAAAGTCGAGAGGATTTTTAAGGTTTTGGACTATGTTACCACAAGTTTAGTCATGTGTATCTACGAAAAAAATATTGCACATACTAAAGGATTGATTGATTGTAATATTAATTTTCTTTAGTGCCAAGTATGTTCCACATATTATTATTTTTGATTACCTGGTTACTTCTAACAAAACGGTAAGCTGAGCTGCGTAATATACATTTCGCTATCTCAAACATAACGCTGTTATTCATAATAACTTATTACACGGGACCCACGGAAACAACGCATAGATATGTACAGACAGACACAATCAATCCAATACAGCATACCTACATGCAATGTAGGCCCAAATGCATGCAATTTGCACCGCCAGCTTTTTCACACCGATCCATTTCAGCGTATCGCAGACTAAATTGGAAGGTGAAACCCGAGCTTTATAATCAGTCAGTGGGAGGAGAACAGGTTAATTTACATGACGAGCTAATTTCACATTGTGTACACGAATAATTGTTGTAGTCAACTTTGGAATAACTACGGCGTAAAATTTCGTATTGTCGTGGAAGCTTGCAAATTGCTCCTGTATTTTCTTTGTTCGAATTTCCCCTGTTTACGCGACACGCTAGGAAGTAGGGGGTCGGTGGAGGGTGATGAGGGGGGCAGGGTAGGAAGGTTAGACGTTAAAAGAAAGAAGCTCGGGATTGCAGGTGTTTTATTGCGGTCCGGCGCTTGTTATGTGAAACCCTACAGGTTTTCCTTTTGCATTTTTTGTGATGTTTAGTTACGCATATTCACCGCTCTGGGTCCTTATTCTTCGGTCACACGTGTGATACCTACTGTGCTTACACCATTGCTTCTTTCATAACAAATCTTAAAAAGGAGCTTTGTTCATTTGATTCATATCGAAGACGATTTTAATTATCTGTTGGCTGGCTGGCTTCCAGCGTCGGCCTTCTTATGAATTGGTAGAAAAGCTACTAACTAACAATTCTTGACACTGTGTTTGTAAGTAGCAGCATTTACCGTGACATCAAGAAATCGCAAACTTCCAACAGCCCCCTAATTGTCCATACCACAAACTTACCTTCATTAAAAACTGCTGAACCCAACAACATTACGGTAGCATGAATATTTAGCAGTTATTTGCCTTCCGCACTTTGGACTGCTCAAATTGCACAAATAGTTGCCGCCGCCCGCGTCGATATTAGCATAAAATGAGCTTTTATTATGAGCATGCTAGCTTAGCAGACGGCCGCGGTAGACCGCCACGCTCTGCCACCCTGTAGCCTGCAAGCCTGCAACATGTTATTAATGTGTTTAATATTCTGAAGACGGGTTGACGATGTTTGCTTTTGATATACGCCTCGTGTGGAAAGCGGGGTTAGTGCGGGTTGCATAGATTGAAATAAGGTCTAGTTTCGGGTGTTCTGGCATCATTTCATGACTTTCAGAGCAAAATCATGAATACCACTTTAAAGCTAACAATACACTTTAACACATAAACACTTAATACAGATGGAACCGTAAAGCTGTGTAGGTTTAGTGGTAAGACAGTTGAAAGTTGTTTAGCTTTGCTTCTGGTGACTTTACCCAAACGTAATTTTATGTGTTTTCAGCCAACTTGCGATGCTATCACTTTATCCTATTATCATTTATCTCTTATGTTTTTGCAAGTTTTTGGTAGCTGAAATGGCCAAGCGGAGCTATGTTGCTTATCTATGGTCTATTTGTTAGTAAATATAACAGAAACGATTCCCTCGAGTGACTTTTACGATTTGCGTGGGATGAAAGAACCGCTAAAGGTCTGTTTTTTATTTCCCAGGTCAACGGGGAAGGCAGTTATTTATGGTTGCCAATATTTTGGGGCTTCTTTCTATGGCTTTACGGTAAATAAAAGGATAAACTTTGAAATTCTTACTTAATATTTTAGTATATGGGTTTTCTTTTCAGAACATAAAATAAAGTAACTGAACCTAATCATAATACACAGTAAAAACGGTTTGATTTTCCCGAAGACAATTCTATACCATTCCTTGCGTCCCAGAAGCAGAGACTACAAAAACACGTACGACTCCCTCAATCTTTTTTCCACCTTTTCCTTATACAGCAAAAAAGAAAATCCACCAAATGAATCTCAATCATTGCACGATTCGTCGAAACGCCGCCGAAGTTGACTTGGGGTGGAAACTTTTGCACAAACTATAAGTTTCTGGCCATTGCTCTTGGATTTACTTACCTTTCGACGACGAAAAGTAACTTTAAGAACGGTACAAAATCCACGGGCTTCTTAACAAAATAAAAACTTAGGATTAAAAAGTAAATGTCACTTCGCTGTTCCTCTCACAAGACCCTACTTGTAAGATGAATAATACAAAATAACAAAACAAGGAATTCGCGAAAATGTTCTAACTTTGCTAATAAAGCTAACTTTACCCAAAGTTGCGTAAACAAGTTTGTTGCAGTACTGTGACCGCATCATATATCTCATTTGTTACATTTAACACTGTACCCAAATAGCCGAAAGTTCTCAAATGTGCGGTCCTACGATTGCCTAGGGAAGCGTTGAATATTATTCCAAAACATAACGGTCATTAATATATAAATACAGAAGGTCCATTTTAGGTATTATGTACCTCAAATATAGATAAACCGCGAATCAGTCTTTCAGGAAATCTGGATGATTTATTTTGTCTATCCATTGCGGTTATTACGAGTATTTTGGTCTTCTATCAATAATTAGCTTTACATCTTACAAATGCTGCTCAGCATCTCTTCTAAGTTTCCGTAATGCTAAGTCTAACTCATAATGTATAGAACTATTCGGAAACTTCTTGGTTTGCAATTGAAATGCAGTCCTACCGTCTAAAATACAATGCGCAGTGATAATCCCTTTGCTTTTACGGCTAAAGCTGGTTAACAATAAAAACCCTGTCCAACTGAGGCAGCAAGATTTGCAAATAGTGTACCTTCTCTTTCTTATTATTTAGTGTTAACGTCCCGAGCATGAAGCCTGGGGCTCACCAGCGGACGGCGGACGGGGGAACACATCACAACAGCTGCTACTGCACCGACAAGACATTTACCTTCAGCATTAAAAATGGATCGTTTATGTCGCAGATGTCTTATACTTTTCCTTTTTAAATGGTCTTTGTGTAGGTTGTGTGTTCTGTAATGAAGGAATATGAATGTGTTGGAATGGATAGATCTTTAATTACCCTTGAGACAATGTCAGTCAAACCTGATAAACCTTCGATGAGATGCAATCCATTGTTATGAAAACATTGCATTTTTATGGTAATCTACTAATGCGTGCTACGCTTCTAGCGTTAGTAGTCTAAACTTCTTCTTAATTTTATTTTATAGCACTCGCTTTCTTGATATAAAGCGATAAAATATGCTACGAAATAAAATTAAGAAGAAGTTTAGACTACTATTGATATACCTACAAATCGGATGTGCAATGAATCGTTTAATCAAGTTTTTGTACCATTTAATCCAACCCTTTACCGTCATTACCATTTGAATTCCAACTCCACCCAGCTTCAACCCAGAAATTAAGCTTCAAATTAAAAGCAGGATTCTGTCACACAAACGCGGGCATTACAATCCACACTCGCATTAGGATTCCGACTTCATCTTACCATAGCTTAGCTTACCATAAAACGATATTCTTGGTCGTAGCTTGCACAGCTGCCGTCGTGATTATTCAAATTTTGTCGGCTCGTCGTTTGCGAGATGCCGCAGATAAATAGATTAATAGATATAAAACCAAATGTAGGCCTCACAGGCTTATTTGTCTCTGAATAAATTGAATATGTTTGCAATTTATATTCTAATTGGATTTGTTTTGGCCTAGCTATAGGTATGAATTCCACCTTTTGCTTTGATGACTGTATTTTTTCTTAACTTTATTAAAATTATCATTATCATTAGGTACAATAAATTCATTATCGACTTAATCACGTAATCGTTACATCAGCAGAATTACTCTGTTCAGGTTATTAAGATATCACATCGGACTAATTCGATCAAATATACATAATATAACTTACATATGTATGTATTTTAAGCTCCTATTTTCGAAAACACACACGTCGTTCCCATTCAAAAGCGATTTGTCTAAATCATATTAGAAGTCACGTTAATACAAGCTGACTGTCAGATAAATGGTAACGTGCATACAATTACTCCATTCAATTTCTCCATTATACACGAACCTGAAGTCTGGCTTTTGACAGTTTACTGGAAGCTGGGAGTTTGCGGCTGTAACACACAAAAGGAGTGTCCGGTTTATCTAGATAAGTGGCAATATTTTTGGTTCCCGATAAAGCTGGCACACAAATGATCAATTTATATTTGTAAACGTTTGAATTCTGAAAGCCAATTCTACTTATTAAAAACAAATAAGTATCTAGTTATAATCGTCGACAATCAATGTCAAAAAATGTACGTAAATTGGAGGCATTTTTAACAGATTGGTACTGAGATTAGATAGCGATCGTTCTTAAAAGTTAGTAGAATTGCCCCCCTGATTTAAAATCCTATTTTTAAGATAGACGACCTTTGACATTTGAGAAGGCGCGTAAGAGCTTTTACTTTTCTGTATTAGAATAGTATATCCTCCTGTATTTATTTTTAGACAGAGAGATTTCGCGTCGTCGAGGTTAAAATTATTTAAAGTAAATTGTTGCTATTAATTAATTGGCAACCTTTTTGTACTGTTATGTTGTTATAGTTTAAAGTCTCAAGCTCGTATATTTTATAGATTAGTAACAAAAATAGCTGACACACGGCACCCGTTACGGGAGTCAAAATTTGGGTTTCGTTGAGTCATCGTTGATGAATCAAATCCGAATAGAATATTACGTCACTTATTATTATGAAGCTCTAAGGAAGTGTTACACCGGACGGTGTTCCGTTCCATTAATAGTTTGTGAGTATATTTCTTTGCCGATAGTGTACTACTTTTTTCTGATAACGCATGCGCTTTATAAGTATGTATTTGGATAACTATCTACGTGTTTTGTCAAAATTACCAAAATATATAAAGCTGTTTTAGAGTACTTACCTTAAGTTACCTTTATATTTTATCAACTACGACGATACACTAATAGAGACGAGGCCAGATATTTTTTAGTCCTTCAAGTCGGAAATGGAAAAGTGATCTAAAGACCACTATTTCCAAAGCCGTCGATACGAACTTGGTAGGTTCACGGTCAAAATTAACTTTAGATACAATCCTCCCCCATCGTTTACAACCGCCTTCATAATATTTTACTCAACAGGCTATCAGGCGTCATAAATCAAACATTGTAATGTCGTACCGTGGGGATCTATTTATACCGAGTGACTAGGCGAAACTGTCCCTTGTATGGTAATGCTGACTTCTTTTGCCGAGAGTTTCACTTCGATAATTACCTGTAAACATTTGCTGTGAGGCGGTACCTAACTTTGATTGAGTATGTTGACTTTGCGAATTAAATATTGACACAAATTAATGCTCAAATTGAAGAAGCACGGGATCCCGGGTTCTTACACCGTAATATCAAATTGTAGGACATATTTTTATACGCAGTATGTATGTATTTTGAACTAATGTATGATAGTACGATTACCAGTTACCTATGCTTTCCACTAGTCAGCAGTATTTGTTGCTAAACTCATCTAACATGATGTAAATTTTTATATTAGATAGGTAAAAACATCCCCTACATTAAAAATCGTTGAATAATGAGCTAAACGATAGTTCTGAAAATCTAGCATTAATAAAATTATACATATAAGTATAATTCAAGCTGAAAAATCGTTAAAATTGTTTACGAATGAATTTAAACGGAGTCATACACGCTCCTATTTATAACCCTTGGGCAGATTATATTAATACTATATATAAAATATCATATTCTCATAAACTCTCCGCTATCTATACCTACTTATCCGCGGAACCATATGTTTACGGATAACATAAAGTAGAGTTGCGGGCGCAATAAAATGTTTATTTAGGCTTATTTTATGTTTTCAGCCGCTGGGTACTGCATTATTATGTCGGGGTTTTAGTATAGGGGTTTGCTATTATCATAATCAAGGGCGCAAATAAAAGTGCCAATGGTTTTAGGTATTTGATTGTTTTCTACCTGCAGTGCAACATGTATTATTCTACGAGTACTCGTAGTATAATACATGTTGGTACACCGCAAAACATGAAACACGGCGGTTAAATAATAGATTTCGGGTATAATTAATTGTATTGTGAAATACCAATACGGTATTCAATGGTGAGTATTGGCTAGCCAGTTCCCAAATCAATTTAATGAACAAAATTGTATATTCGACCAATCGTGTAACCAATCTGTGTTGCACCAGTTCTTGTATTTATTTATGGTTTGTTTGCCAGACAGGATTCACACATTTTACACAATACAATAAATTGCATGCATCGTAGTTGTCCCGACTTTGAACAAACAATCAGGCGTGAAAATCAATAAAACTACTGCTTTTGTTGTAGCTGGGAAAACTTTCAGGAGTGAATATTTTCCTAGTATTATTTAAAATATAAACATTCATTAAATCAACTTGCAATGTTGTATTGTAGGTGTCTAGAAAAAACTATAGAATTAGGTGCTTGATGACAACCGGACCAAGTACCTATGCAAGTAATTTTAATTATTGATTTTATTTTTTTCATGAAACTTACGGCTCGGTAAACGTTAGATTATGTGACTAACAATCAAGGACAATGAAAAGTTTTCACAGATAGAAAATACACTAAACAGGTACAAGAAAATAGTAGATAGAAATATGTTTGAAAGAACAGGTAATTGGTACAGGTACTTAAGTAGAAAATTAAGTTATGTTTTCGAAAAAGTAAGTAGTCATTTTAAATTTCATATTGTAACATTTTTTTTTCATTAGTGTAGAATTTCCTACACAGAGCAGTAGATACGTGTGATCAGTATATGAATCTTTTAATAGAAGCTTTATAATCACGAAAAATACTTTTCAAGTTCTAAACAAACAAACTCTACAGAAGAGAGCGAGTGGTAAGGATACGCTAATTGAATTCAATTTCCCACTTCCTTCCAAGCTTTCTTTTACGCTATAATAAATCTTAAGAACCTATCTTAAATTCGTTCCGTTTTTAACATTCAAGTGACGTTGATGTTTCTTGAGAAAAATTACAAAATTCCCGTCACGTTGTAATATCATTTACATATAAATCTTTCTTAAGAAATGAGTGTCTTTGGAGCCGCGGAACCGTTTATTAGATTTTTCTCGCTTGAAACAAAAGCCGACTGGAAATTTTGTTATTCTGTTTGAAAAAAATCCAGGGCTTCGCTCTGGTCATCAATGTCTTGCACGTAATGGTGTAACATTTGTCGCACTTAAGTATTTATTCTTCTATTTGTATGCGGGAGCTCTAATAAAGATTTAACTGTAGGCATGTACCGGACCCACTCGAGTTTTCCTTTTCTTATTTATCTAATGGCCATCTTTAATAAAGAGAAGTTTCACAGGCAAACTCGGAGCTCACGTGCTACAATCAGCTGATGGACTTTATAATCATTCATGACATATTTTTTTATTAATTACGTAAATCTAATTCCATATCCAAAATGTGTTACATTACTATCCACCAATAAAAATAAGTCAAAGTTATCCAAAAGTTATGCTTACAATAGATTTAAAATTATTCAGCGTGAAATCCTATTCAAAGATTTTAACATGGATTGGTTCATTTCGGCCAAAACTAAACCCAATTAGTAAGGTATATTTGTGTCCTATGTAGTCTACGTTTACAAATATACCCGCCCTACTAACCTGCCCTATAAACCTCTTATGCTTTTCTAGTAGGAATAGATATTTGGATGACTCGAAGGAATACAGAGATATATTTATCACGAGAGATTTCTTCGTTTCTGTTATAACACAAAGTAAAAATAATAATGGTATCCTATACATAGAGGCCATTATATGCCACTTTGAACAATACCATAGCTTGGTGTATAATTTAAGCAAGGGGGTGGCAACAGTTAGTCCTGCATTGTTCACGTCCAGGCCAGGCTATCTCGTTTATGCTAATACTTTCTTAACAGATTAAAGCTTTGTGGAGAGCTTTGTAGGTTTTATATTAACTTGTGACTGTTCGTGTATTATTTTGGATAGATACATAGGAGTCTTTTCTAGGATTAGGGTTTCTAGTTTTGTTCTCGGATCCGCATGAACTTCCCGAAAATTCTAAAGTGTAGAATTATTCGCTTTAAAATATGCAGATCGCGTATTAGCATAATTTACTTACATGCTTGTATTCCGTGTAATAAGATAACAAACCATGTGTAAATATTTAAATGTTTACATTCCAATTTATTCCATTCCAATTCCCACATCTCATATCTCTCAATAAAACCTGAACATTTTATCACATTCGAGTAACATTCTTGTGCTACGGAACCAACCTTACCGATCGATGGAGGCGCCCTCTCGCGGCTTTATGTAGCGGAAACCGAGTCGCCCTACGACTTGGCTACATTGTTCCTCCATCATAAAGTAAATGCAGAAGGTTTGCTGCATAAACTTTTTATCAAGTTCAAATCATTTGAAGCAGTATGTAGTAGTCACTCATATTTGCCATATAATTGGATTAAAAAGTCTTGATTACCAGAGCAAAACCGTGTGATTATGTGATTTGAATAAGGTCGGGTGGCATTTTAAAGTAAAACGTCGTGCTATTTACGATTATTACGATTACAAATAGAATAGCATCATTAGCTGAAATGGTACAGACAGCTCTGATTTGAAAAAAAAATAGCATAATCATGAATTATTTGGGATTTGTGTGGCTTTTTCTTCTGTAGTAGCTTTGTAAGAAGCGAAATTTCTTGTACTTCTGATTAATTGGTATATAGCAAATGGCATACCTACACAGATATATACAATTTTCTATTGTTAGAACATTGGCTATTTATAAAGAAAAATATATATTATAAGTTTGATGATATTTTGTTACAGAAAAAGTTGGTCCTACTTAAAAAAAGTAATTTGAGTTTTTGCGACTGGTGATGGCGCAAGAAACTGTGAATTTGCTTTTCTTGTTAATAATTGTTATTTTTTGAGTTTAAGAGGGATCTATGCCAATGTGAAGGTTTTGTTGAACAAAGGCTTGGAATTTAGCACCTTCAACCATACTCGCAAACTATGAAGTCCTTTACATATTCCGCATGTCCCATCTCTAAATAACATTTGACTTTTCACACTTGACATTTGACACTTAACTTGACAACCCTCTATTAATTTTCAAAGTCGACATCTGCACTCACACCTGAAAAATAAGTCCCGACAAAATCAGTGAGCTATTTTCACAAGCAAAGTAGATCGAGGCAAATACCTCTGAAATTGAATTTTCCAATTTCACGACTACGACAAATTGGTTCGTAACATCCCCCGTTTGAGATGGCTCGATAGATAAGGTGTCACAATGAGCCACGAGCCACCCTTTTGGAACGATTGGGTCAATGTTGTCTCACTTTCTTATCTGAGCTTTCCACGTGACCGGTGGAAATCGATTTAGTCTACAGAATCAACACTGCTTTTCTTTTGTCTCGATTGTATCTTTAGTTGATTTGTCTAAATTAGATACATAGTCACAATTATTTTTCAACTTTTTGTTGTAATTACAAATATTACAACATTTGATTATAGTGTCTTTCAAGTAGTATTTTTTTTTTATTTAGAATCGCGTACCTAAGGACCACTACAATAATTTCACGTTGACTTGATTAAAATGATTGGGTGTGGTAGACAATTTACATATTATAAATAGTTTGAAAGTTAACAGAGCATTAAATTGGTAACACGTATTTTAGGCATTTAGTTTTATAACTTTCGAACAATAATTTTGAAGCTGTCCAGTGCCTATATTTAAATCTATTTGTGTACTCTTCGGTTTCGCACTATGATATATAATATTAGTTCGACATGCAATCTTGAAGATGAAATAGAACAATAAAACCGTCTTAAGGATGTGCATGTGCTACTATAAAATACTTTTTTTTAAATATTTACATTTGTGTTGGCAACCATACCCACTTGTTGTCTAAACTTTTTCTATTTGTGTTTCTGCTCTATGACTTTTCGAAATACCTTTGGTTCGTTCAATTCGAGAACACGTATTATAATTATTTAAAAACTCAACCAGTCACAAATCTCAACAACATGTTGTTTTACTACCATCATTTAAGTATTCTGTCTTTTAAGTAGATCGTAAATTATCTACTTTTTATACCATATATCAACGAATAATTTTAAAAGGTGCCTACCGGAGCTATTCACCTGAACAAAGGAATGTAATTAAGAGCGCAAGGATTCTCATAAGCACTTAAAGATGCCATTAATGCCTTTGATACTAAATTCCTTCGCATAATGAGATAAAGTGGATGCTATAAGATCTTTGTCCGCATTGAAGCGGCTTCGGTCTACAGATTTGATTCGTCTGTATTTATTGGACGGATTGGTACTCGAGGCATTGTTAAAAGTATTAATGAGTCGATACGATTCTGTTTGTAAATTAAATTGGTCCTTCCGAACTTAAAAATTTAACATAAGGACCACGAGTTTAATACAAATATAAATATGTAGGTAAAGTGTAGATAGTAAAATAAAGGAGGCCATGTAAAGGAATTTGATGTGAACGATACGAGACGTTTGATTTCATGTTCAGTGGGTCGGAACCAAGCCAGCATATGCCTTGGAATATTTTGTCGAAAGGGGTGCCTTTTAATTTATAACATGTTTTGAGATACACATAGGTGACATAATGTTTACTTTTGTTTCGTAAAACAGTTTTGAATATTTTTATGTATTCTTCGGTCACTTAATCTACTAGTGGATGCAAGTATTGAATAGTTGTTATAAATAGAATAACTGATTTGTAAATAAGATTAAAGAATAACGTGTCACAAAGCTAATAAAAAAGACTGGGTAGGTATTGTTTTCAAAACATTACACTGATTTTTTAAAATATTCGAGCTCGTATACAGCATGTAACAAAAACCCTGTCCGATCCTTAAGGGTATTATTCGGCATCGTACTGCGTACACTTATACGTAACCATTGGATTTGAGATTATTATTTTTCCCCAGTGAAAAAAAAAAGAAGAAAGAAGTAATTAAATTAAAATAAAACATAAAAACTGATCAACGGCAACACTGATCTGACAGGGTTTTTGTTACATAGTGTATTGTATGTGACTAGCCAAAGGAATGGATAATCTCTAACATGAGTGCATACGCTCACGTAAAAGATACAAATAATCGTAGCGTCTGGCAGGAAGATAGAATATAATAAGAAGAATAATAAAGAAAAAGTCGTTCTAAAAATATTTGTAAACCGTTTAATGGATAATACAAAATGGCGGTATTTTGGAATTGATAAACAGATTATGGACTTAATAATGCTACATAATTATCATATAGCACCTACCTAACGATAACCCAAAATCCGAAGAATTTAAATTGAAAATTTCGGGCAGAGGACACTCTGATGGGTCGCGGAGGTATCCGTATAATGAATGCGTCGTCCTTCATAAACGCAGAGATTTTTCCTCTCATTTTCCACACTTATCTACGTACGACACTTGACTAGTGGCTGCGTAACAGTGCTTGAAAATTTTTAACCCGCTTTGGAGAGCGCAGATATTTTGAAACGTTAGTTGAGTGAAAATTATCAAGCAGTTTTTATTTTATGTCGGTTCGTAGTGAACTTCGATGTACTACATACTCATAGGTGCGGGTGTGTTAAGGATGCTTTAATTTTTTTTAAAGTACACCTAATCAAGAGAAATACAGTTAGCAAATAAATTTAAAATCAGTCATAATTTGAACTACGAAAGGTAATTGTAAGAAAGGAAACCAAACCCTCTGTTTAGCAAACCAAACTACTGTATGTTTTTGCTGCCAATTTATTAAAACAACAGTATTTATGAAAATATTAATATATTAACTAGTTTATAAATAAATGAATTAAATGTTAAACAATAATGTTAAAATATTGCCTTCATTAACAATCAATACAACTCATTACTTCCGGTTCACTGAGTGCAACCTTTCAGATACAAATGAAGCTGCCGTTGACACTGAAACGTTCAGAAACGAATTAATGAACCATTATGTCCGCACTTCGTTTTTATTTAATTGACAGCTTTCAACGAGAGCAGGCTAAGAGCAGGCTAATGTAAACAAACAATTATCACGACGCGACTTGATAGTGTGTTGTCACTCGGTATCTTACAGTACTCTTTGGTTGACACTTTACAATCTGTGAGAAACAGAGGGTGTGAACTTGTAAACTACTTTTTGCTTTTATAAGCTGGTCACGGACAAGACAAAATATGTGAGTATACAGTTGGATAGAACATGAGATTTAGATAAGACATTGAAATAAATTCACACTTAATATTATAAGTAACTCTGTTTGTCTGTTACATCATTAAGACAAAACCACTGCACCGATTGTAATGAAATTTGACATAGAGGTAGCTTGGTGATCAGGGCAGAGGCTACTTTTTAATTTTAGTACGTGACTTCGTCTGCATCCGCGGATGAAGCCTAGCCAAAAGCTAGTTGAAAATAAATACATTTTGATGAATGTCGGTATGTATGGTGCTTATTGTTATATACAATGGGTGTAGGAAAACAAGAGCTTTGTCATGCTAAATATTTCGTTTTTTGTATAACATATTAACTGCACGTACTTATATCGCTTATAAAAAAAGAAAAAATAAATAAATCGAAACTCCATTGAAAATATTCTAGTGTGAACCAATTGAAAAATCGTAAATGTTTATAGGGTCAATTATGATCTTGAAAACTAACTCTGTTAGTGGTTTAAATTGTTGCTGGCGCAATCAATGTCACTTCCCATTAGAGTCGATAGCACTCAGTCGAGTCTCAATGCGTTTGCGCTCCGATATAGTTTCCTGAAGATAATTGGAAGCGACTTAATCGGTATCGAGATTGTGAACACTGAAACTTTGCAATATTGAAACACGCATGAGTTTTTTATTTTAATGTTTAATTGCATTCAGTAAAATAAAAATTAAGTTTGTTTATGTTCTGAATTGTTTATGCGGGGTCTGAAAGGGTTAATTAAAGTAAAGTCATTATAAAGTAGAAGTTTGTCTTAGGATAGGATTAATTTATCCACCTTTTGGAAAGATTTATTTAATAACACACAAAGGTGGCAAAAAGGGTTTATGTCAAACTTAACTCAGTTAACATTGAAATATTATAAACTTTTTCATTTCAAATCTTCTACCTTAAAAAGGACGAAGATTTGCTTTAAAAACTTAAGGTGCTTTCGTCATAAATTGAAAGTGATAAGTACAAGAATTTAATTAAAGATACGATCCAAACTTATTCTAAGTTTAGCTTGGCTAAAATGAAACGAGGCGGGACCGGTGCAAAAAACGACATTTTCCTTAATTCCCAAGTTTTATCTCTACAAAATTCTGTTGATTGATTTTCACGAAGCTATTTGTCTCCTAAATCTCCGATAGTCAGGTGCTTTTTATTGCTGGTGACAATTTATCTTGGTCTTTCTGTTATCAGGTCTGTTACCATTTCCTAATTGACATTTGGACAAAGGTACACGCAGATGTCTTAGCCACTGTCTTAGCCGTCCCTGAGAACCTGATTAATTGTCCACACATGTGTGTGACAGACCTTCCGTGAGAAAATAGAGAATACCGTGTGAGGGAGATAATACTCGGATCGCAGGACCAGATTCGATGCTAGTCTATTTTGGTCCTTGTGATATATTAGCGCCTGTAAAAATAAATCAAGTGAAATACGAGCTACAAATGTAAGGGGTGCCTCCTCCATTTGTTGTTGTGAAAACCACTTTAGAACCAATATGTTGGAATAATGTATCGCTTGAAAGGTTTCTTGAGTTACACGGTTTAAATTAATAAAATAAACAGTATCCCATCAACTTTGTTTGTTTCATTTTGAAATGTTGTATGATATCAAGTAGGTAGGAAGTATGAGCTTTGTGCTTTAAAGCGTTTATTTGTCAATCTGACATCGACCTCTTCATTTCTATCAGTGAAAGGAAGGAGTGATGTCTAGATCACTTGGGTTACGTTTATTTATTATTATGTATCAAAACACATAAAGAAAACTTATAATGGTTGTAAAAAAACGTTTACGGTTACATGTTCTTCACATCATTGAGATTTTTTTTTGTTCTGGACCATGCCTGGGTTCCACTGGTTACGAAGATGTTGTTGGTCAAAGATACAATGTTGATGTAATGTTGTTAGTTTACATTTTTTTACGAAAACGATTTTTAATGTTTTGACTAAACTTTAAATACCTAATATGAACTTTCAATACCCCTGCACTGTTGCGTGCACCCGTTTACGTGCGTTACAGTAGTTTTTCACACCAAAAATATAAGCCGTTTCCCAGCATTAATTTCACTTACTTTGTTACTTAGTTTAATAGGCAATATGCCTAGTTAACTGCTACACTTATTTATTTTTATAATGTGCATTAAAATATTTTAAATATCAAAATCGCTCAAAACAATTATGAAAATGATTAAAAACTCATTAACGCCCGCTTTGCAGTAGGCGTCACGTCCCAACGTAATGACGAAACAAAAATATTAAATTAATTAATTCTGAAAGATCAGACACACGCTCTTCTACGTAATTAGCGCTAAGGAGACATACACCTAATTAGCTCGTAGGTCGTCATTAGTACAATATAGAGGTAGATGTGCACAGTCTGGGTGTCGGGCAGCCATTGTATGGTTGAGGGCCCTGGAGACATCTCGAGCGCGGCGTGTGTGCTACGCCTTATTGAGTTGTACCGCGCTAGTTTTGCAGCATCGTACGTGAGATGTCTAGACCACGCTTCGGGTATAAATTGCGGATTATGACCCAACACTTCTGTAGATTAGGGATTTATAAGGGATGTGTTTCGGTCTAAATTGATACCTAAGTTTATGACATTAGGTTCTGCTCGCGACTTTGTCTGCATAGATTTCAAAATTAAGCCGAAAGTATTATACCACGGGAACTGTAGGTACATTTTTCCGGGATTTTCCATTTTTTTACAGGTTCTATATATCGATTTATCTATTGCAGAATTTTTACTGTCAACGTTTTATTAGGATGAGTGACATCTGCACTGCATAAATCATTATGTAAACATCCACTTATAATCGTAACGAATACATCCGTCCGCTCCTAAACGATGCGATTTATACGAACCTTGTGAAATCCTTAAACGACACGATATTTTATTTTCAACCTTATGGATGTAAGTATAGAATCGAAATACCTTTGTAAATTCTAAGGATTAGGAATCCGAAGCTGGTCGCTCTTTGAGGGATGGTTCAAAGTGATAAATACAGCAAAACACCTTCGCAAAATTTAATATTGAATGTTTTTCTTTGTGTATGTGCCGTGACATACATAAAAACTGAATTTTTGGGACTCACTTTGATCTGAATCGTATGAAGCGTGGAGGATCAAAAAGGTTTTGTGATACATATTCGGTTCACAGCTGATACTGAATTTTACATAATCTGAACCGAGGGTTTTAAAAACTATTGTACAGGATTATTTATTTTGTTAAAACACGAACACATGGCATAAATGCAAGATGTAGTTCAATTGAGTTAGTAGTGTCATGTCTTGCTTTAATGGAGTAAAAATTGTAACTGAGTAAAAATAAATATCTTAAAACTATTTACTCATACTCTATTTATATACTCATGCATCTTTTTTAAGTAAATGGTTAACGAACTAAGAATTTTTAAAGTAGTTACAAAAATCATGATCTTTAAAAATGGTGATTTTAATTAAATATAATTCAAACAATGTCATTGTATGCTTTTTTATTTTCTAGAAGTAGCCATTTGATTATTTTGATACTAGCTTTTGCCCGAGACTTCGTTCGCGTAGGTACCCTTTTTTACTCTACGATTTTTTTGAAAATAATATATGGTAACCGCTGATAATGTGTAAGTTTTTAAAAAAAAAAACTGAAAGAACTTTTAAAATCGGTTAAGTAAGTACTTTTTGATTTTATCCATTACAAACAAAAATATAAATCTAGTCTAGTCTGCAATTATCAAAACTCCTTGTACTAAGACCATCAGAGATGCCTAGGCAAAAGCCGATCTATATTTAAACGTAGGCAGACTAACAGCACCATCCTCTTACATTGTACATTTCCTTGCTCACGGCATTTACCGTCACCTCCTTCGAACAGGATGCACGAGCTCTATAAAACATATATTGACATGATGTAGTACCTATTCTGGCATCGCGATACAGCATCGCAGGAAATTATTGGGCAAGAAAATGTAATTAAAGCACGACAAACATGAAGTTATATTAGGTACTTTGTTATCATTTTCTCACACGACGACGATTCATTATGCCTTTAATAACGTATAATTGAACTGAATAGATTTTTTGTTTGTTTACCAAATATCTGGAACCACCAGTCGGATTGGAAAAAATCTTCTTGGCTATTATAACAACACGCTACGAGGTACCACGGGAGCGAAGCAGTAAAAAAAAGGGACTTAAAGCGGATGAAAGTACCTACCACGTGAACAAAGTCGCGGGCAGTAATTATTGTACCTAACATAATTTATTGTTTGTGTAATCAATTGGTAACAACCCAGTCCCAAAACAGAACAAACCTTACAGAAAAGTGAAAGGGCTCGATCATAAAAATAATTTAAGCAGTGAAGTAAGAAGAAGAAACTTCAAAACAATTGACGTGAGAAATGGCTGCAGAAAATCAAGACTTTATATTAGTCGATAGATTGGATGCATGCCAAAGAAAAGGATAACTGATTTAGAACGGTTAACAAACCTAGTTAATTAAGGCAAACAGCTTGTAAACTGTCTTAATTAAAGTACCCAAAACATTTTAGAACTATTTAGAATTAACCTATCGTGCCTGTTTCAGAGCCAAACGGTAGCTTAATTTAGTGTTAAGCACAAGTTCACTAATATGTTGTTTTAAAAGCAAAATGTAACACACAGTTTTGGAAATATTGCTCATTCTTAATGTACTCATGTACTAAATAATGCTTGCTTTCCCCAACTAACTCGGAATATGGCTATCAACTGTTCACTACAGTCGTCGTTCTAAGACGAGCATCTGCGCTTGTAGTCCTGCTGTCGTTATAAATAAATAAGATTTGTAGCGCAAGTCGCCAACTTATGTCCCTTCACAATAATTAAAACAGGTCTATTTTTACAGGAAATAATGTTGTTTGTAGAACTTGACATTATGAATGAATTTGCATGAAATACATAGTTTTTATGATGTTAATAAATTACACGGCTTTCTTATTTTTAATTAAATAAATAAATAAATTAATAATTAAAAGTCTATGTAAAGTTCCTAGATCAATACTCAATACATGTACATATATCGTACATTGCGTTTCAATTAAAATTATTCGTTGATATAAACTGCCTCATGCTCCTTTGACAAAGATCTAAATACAGGTAGATTTCACAATAAAGTAAATGTTGTAAGAAAATCACGAAGAAAAACGATCCTCTGTGCGTTATATTTCAGTACCCTACCTAGGTATGGTACTGAAATATTTAGTCTGATCAGATTGTAGACTGGCAGGACACATTAATCAATCTAAAGGTAAAAAAAATCTATAATGTCAACACGTCACACGACCATCCGAATCCTTACGTAATCGAAAATTTAATGATCGCCTCAATTCCAAATCGTAGTTGACAAAACCACGTCTCCCGCATACGTCCGGAAAGTGCCAAAATTCCCATTCACACGGCACGTCACGTCACGGAAAAGTTGTCAGATAGTCGAATGTGGTCGAATGTCACATGTCGCATCACGCGAGTCGATCGAAGGCCGGGGGGCGCTGGAGGGAAGCGCTCGGAGGATATTGTCGATTTCAATGCGCCGGAGACAAGGCAATCTGTGCGGCTATGCGCACTATGCAGCTTAGGGCTCGGAAGTACCTTTAATATTGATGCTATTGTTGTTTCTTTTTTTGTCGTCACATCCCACAATTTTTTGAATGTCAATAGATTGACAGTTACTGTTTCATTACTATTGGAATAATCAGTTTCTGTTTGCTGCGAAAACAAGCAAGCAAGACAAAAAGATTTCAATATTCAATTCATGTATACTTAACTTCAATTAACCTGTCGTTGTATATAGGTAATAATTTATTAGGAAAGCAGATAAAATGGTAAAATAAGATTGTCAGTCGAACAGATGAAGTTCTAAAGAATGTGCCGACTCTGAAGCTTAGCTATTTCTAATTTGACTCAGGTATGTTAGCTCTTTCTTCCACAAAGCAAGTACAACTCACTAAACGACAGTTTACAGAAGTACCAACAAATCAACCGGAGTCCCATCCATCATACCCACCATCCGTCACTTTAAGTTAACAAATTGATACAATATTAGCTGAACGCCACAGGCACTGCCCATTTGGCCCCATCAAGTGTCTATTTACTAATTTCGCCGGAGAGCCGGTGTCCTGCCCTCATGCCTGCAATAATAGCAGTACGAAATTGCAGCAATCCAGCCGAGTATCATCGAGTTAGATCAGTTAATCCCCTGAGGACGACGGCGGTTAATTCAGTCTGCACTGCGCTTGCGACGAATTTGCGTGTACTTTTCATATATTTCTGTTTTACCAGTGACTCTTTCAAACTTTCTCTTAGATCATATTTCTAAAAATGTCTTATCAAATAGTTTATTTAGAAATTATTGTTATTAACAATAATGTTCATGTTTTGGGTTAGAGTTTGATGTGATTTGATTGGATGGAGATAGTTACAATGAAGATTACTGAAAATGGCGTTGTTAATCGCACCGAAACGGTGATTACAGTTCAGCCTGAAAGGTTAGTAAGGAGATTAAGATAATGACTGCATGCAACCTTTTTTTAGTTATTTAGATAAGAATAAGCAGTTGTTAACTAGTATTCGAGTGGATAACAATGCGTTTAAAAAAACTTTTGTAGACCGTTTCAAACAGCACGTTATTTAAAAGATTAAATAATCAAGCTTAAATGATATCATCATTCATTATCCGTCCAGTTGCACTATCCTTGTTGTGTCCGTTTTGTAGATCCACATGGGATAGATTTAATCTCGCATCGCTTTCAAAGTGAATCTGACTTGCAATGATAGATTGCTTACCTCCCTTTCCGCACATACATTGTATTCAATATTTCGTATTGCTATGTAGTGGTGGTGCAATGCAACTCGTCTAAATTCTACGTATTGTAGGCAACACGACAGTTTTGTTGTATTGATCGGTTGTTCAGTGTCGCTTAAGTTTGCATTATTAATTTGCGAATAAACTGTTCTAGATAAAAATCGATTTTCATTGTCTTCCTGTTGTTACTTACAAATGTTGGTTTATTTCGAAAAAATAATGATACTTAGTTAGCTAAAAGCAACATTTTGATGTATATTCAAAAATGCAAGCACTGCTTTGAGTATTTAAAAAAGTTTAATCAACCCCCTAAAGAGGTTGCTTTACATGCCAGCCGGCAGTGTGATGTTTTCGTCCCCAGAAAAACAAAATATTTAAAAATGGAACGTGCTTTCAGACACCCAAAAAGTATGCATGTGTATTTTGTGACCACCATTCCCTGAGGGTTCATTCCACCGCCCGTTGGCGTTGTATAACGAGCTTCAACCTAATTTTGTAGTTATTACCTACTCGAATATTTTCCTGCAGTTACGGGAGGTGTACGGGAAATTCTACGTGCTGTAGTAGGCGTTAATTTACACTTGCTGTTTGTTAGTGTTGGTTATGTTTTGAATAATTAGTTATGTAGCTAGGTTGGTAAATGACCGTACATTTATTGCGTTGAACAAAACATTTATGCATATTTATGATTTTTTGGAATTGGTTTCGTATTTGTCTAGGGTTGGTTTTTTCCCAAAACTAACTACTTGTTCATATACATTTTTGTGAAATTAGATACTGCTTAAATACATATAGCAAATTGCAGTCATGCATTTTATGTCTATCACCTATACCTAATAGGAATCATGAAAACAAAGGTCAAAATTCTAACCATGATTATCTACCACATCCTAAAAATCATATTAAAATTATTTAGGCCAGTTGAGACTCTCCCACAATGCCCTACAATACATCCCGCGCCTACGCCATCCACGGGAACTTCTTGTCACCTAGTTCATTCACTTACAAACAACCGCGGTAATCTCTACTCAACCTTTCGCTTCCGTCACGTAAACATTAATACGTCACTTTACTTGCTACCCCATTATAAAGCTGACATCTCACGAGTTTGCACAACAGATACATTAGATCAGATACCTACGACGGCGACGTGTTGTGTAAAGTTGTTTCAAAAACAGTTGAATGGAGGATTAAGACCGCTTCTCACTGCCCCTCGCCCTACTTCCTGCTATTCCTTTAACTTTATAAACATTGTTCGTTCTAAATAGGCGGGGTCGTTGACCCGTTGTGGGCTGTTGACAGGGGTGGCCACGATTAATTTTTAAATGCAATGGTATGTGAGTGTTGCACGCTATGTGGACGTGTGATAGTGATTATTTCTTTAGAATGTATTACATGAAAACGTAATAATTCATTACGTTTTTATGCTAACTTGTGTACGGTTGATTAAACTAGGTGAAATGCAGGTCCTAACCTATTTTCGTAAAACAGAGTGTAAACCCGATTCTCAGTATCAGAAACATCAATAGACAGAATAAAGGAAAACGAAGAAAAAAGCGTAGACTTGCATTTGAATTACCAGACCGAACATACTTTTTACCATTTTGCATAAACAGAAACACGGATTAAAACAGATGGAGAGAAACAACAAATCCATGTTCTCGTGGAAGGATTTCGTGACGGCAGACACGGAGTCAACAAACTAAAGGGTAAGAGACAAGCCTGAACGAAGTTAAAGAAACTTTATCGCAAAAGGTTTCCACCCAGGTCTCCAGCAATCGGGAAAACTTCGTTAAAAAAACTATTTAAGATAAAGTTACCAAAGAGTGTCGTGTTCGCGGGGAAGCTGTGTGGCTCGTCTCTCTCTAATATATTTTCCGTAAAGTATATGTATAAACTTTGACGTAGGTACTTAAGCATGTAGATTCAACTGAAAAGAGTGGCAGCTATATTTGAATTTATTTGAATAACGAACATCTCGTTTATCTATTTATTTATTTAAACCTTATGCAACAAAAGTACAAAGGCGGCATCTAAGCAGTACCTAGGTAGTTTCAATAAATTACACTTACCTATAACTTCCGCTGCTTTTCATATGAGATGGCAGGGCCAGGTAGGTTAAGCTATTATGATTGATAATCTGATATAACGTGTCCTAGCAAATACAGAAAAGAAACCCCAAAGTTGGCCAAAAAAAATTGTTGATGGACCATGGTAAGAGGAGATGGGTTTCCATTTCGTAGGTACTATAGGCAAACATCTTTCCTTTCGCAAGACGCTCTCTTTTATAAGCGTTTTATATTTAATTGGGTTCTTTAAGACCTTAAGTGGGATGCTAAAAGGCTCCAAGCTTCTGAGAGTATCAACCGGGTCCAGAAAGACCCTTTCGAATATTTTAATATTCATAACATAGGAGAGTCTTACCTGATATTAAAAAGAACTTTGGACTTCATCTTTATACATTTTCTTTAAAACTTTCTTGTTTTCTTCATGCAGACGAAGTTTGTTGCTAAGTTTAAATACGTATAATAGAGCGCCTCTCGTAGTTTCAACAACATAACTGAAGTGTAATGTGATGTATAATAATAAACAAACATGTAAGCACGTTAAGCACGCTACGCATGAAATATAAACAATAAACAAGACTAATGTTTTGTTTGCATGTTTAATGGATAGTGTATGAAATTAAAAGCTATTAGCTGATAGGCTTAGTTGAAATAACGTTTACGTAAACAAATCAACTGGCAAGTTCTGTCTTCAAGTTCAAAATAGTTAACAATGTGCACTGCATTGATTGCCCACGTGTGCTTTATTGGAATACAATGGAACTATCAAACATGAGTTAGTAGGTACCTAGTCTATAAATGGGAACTAAACGTGTCTCAGCCTTGGGTCACGATCTTCTTGCCTTAGGTCACGTGTGGAGCTGTGATTTATAGCGAAATAATCACAACTTTCGGCCACAAAAAGTGTAAAAACAGTACACTATACTCCAATCACACACTAAGGTATCCCGCGTTTCTCACCACAAAGCTTATCTTGTACTTCCTTCAGTAAAAACACAGTTCTTTGTAGTGTCTTCGAAATAAACAAGACAGGCTTGCGTTGCAGATAAAAAACCTCGGGAAATGTGTGAAATGCTCTCTCCTCGGTCTCGCACGTTGGTTGTTGTTTTTATTTTTCTATTCTGTGCATATGAACAGACGTACTCGTGCTGCTAACAATTTATTCAGGATTATACGAAAACTTTTTTAAGTATATTTATTTTGAACGGGCTGTGAATGTTATTGTAGGATATGTCGAGTTTTGAGTGTTTGTAGTTTTATTTGGTGGCGGTGTGTATTTTCTCACCTTAGCCGGTTTTTGAATGGCGATAGTGCTTGTGGTCATTTTGCTTCAAGTCTTAAACATAGTTACACGCTCAACTGATTTCCTTGTAATAGGGTACAGCGAAATCAGTTGAGTTACTTATTGTAGTAGAAGCATTAACTTATAATATGAAGTAAAATGACAATAGACAATTACTCGTATATGCTGAATACAGTTGTTGAAACCCCAACAGCTGTAAAATAGAGGTCTCCAACTTTAGAAATAAACACCACTAAGGCAAAATCAAACATAGTCAACATTCCTGTACAAGCATCCATACCACTCTCCACTTTCATTTTGTAAACAAACTGTACACAACTTTCAACCCTTAATTAGATTTCCTCCCAAAAACGTTTTATATTCTGACTCATCAAAGAGTTCCATAAACAATCCACTTAATGAACCTGGCCGGATTACGTTAACGTTTTAACCTTTAAAAAGTAAAAAGCGTTCCGAATTCAAAATACGTTCAGCGTGAAAGTAGTCTGGTTGTATAGACGTTCATTGATCAGCGGCCGGCAGCTTGCCAACGAAAGGGAACGTATACTACGATACTACTAACACTTCACAGATCGTTAACATTGCAACCTTGCCACTCAACATTAAATCAAATACTTTTCAGGATAAGGTGCAGAATTCATTGTTTCAGCAGTGGCGGTTATAGCAGCTTGAAATGGGAAAGTGTTAGTATACAGCGTGTACAAACATCTAGCATCTAATAGTATTTGTAGCGGTGCGCTGAAAGTTGGGCGAGATTTTAGATAGCATTGTTTAGTTTCATTTATGGTTAGAACATTGTCAGTTCTGATGTGTCATTAATCTTTGTTATTGTTGTAGTTTCTATTGTAGATTAATGGCCCAATAGATATACTTGTATAATAATGTCTATGAGATCTATTAATTAGGTACTTAGATAAAGAACACTACGAGATATTTCGAGTACTAACACCTAGTAAACAAAAACTTCCTTGTCAGAAGGTTAATCCGAGACTTTGCTGTCTCGGATTAACCTTCTGACAAGGAAGTTTTTTCGCCCACAAAAAATCACTTCACTTTTCTTAACCCTCGTTCACTGCCTCGAGCTAAGCAAAACAGATTTAGTGATGTCTACAACATTGATATTAATATCGAAGACGATGTAAGATGTAACAGGAGTATTATAGATGACAGGTAACGTAAGAGGAATTTGTTCCTCGGTTCACATGATTGATGAGACGTATCTACGCTAAATACTAAATGGATGGAATGGAATGGAAAGCCACCCCCCTTTATTGTCTTATTTTCTTTATCGTAGTGCATTATTTATTTATTTTTCTGAACTAAGTGTATACGGTAAAAACAAAAGGATATTATTACATAGGTGATGTGAGTTCTTAAGTTGAATGATCTGATTAAAGTAATATACGTGGTGTAAAAAGATACATCTTATAACTTCGAACAACATTTTTTGCATTTTTTGCACTCTCTATGATAGTGCATGCAACAGTATAGTATGAGCGTATCATTATAGTATTATTAACGCGTGAAAAAAAGTAACAAAAATTTTAACTTTGTAGGGTCTAGAAAAAAAAATCTAAATGATGTGTCTTTTTATACCTTTAAAGATTAGATAAATGCTTGTTATATCAACGGTGAATTTGTTTGCAACTAGAATTTGTCTTGCACTAAATTTTGTATTAATGCATTTATTAAGCACTCGTTTCCGTTTGTTTTGTCTACAGAGAATATGTGAGAGGTAGACAAAAATTATAACTTGGATTTATGGATTTTACAGGGTCAGATCTGAACCACATAGAAAGAAAGAAAAAAAACTTAAAATGTGACCCTGTCTGTTCATGATACAGGTTACAAGCAGTAAGTAGGTAAATGGTAAGACTATTCTTATAATATGGACATTGTTTTTAGATAGAATAAACGATAAATTAAATTCAACGTTTTTTTATGAGTTCCGGTTTTTTATTCAGAGACCTTTGATTTACGATACAAGAATTGCCAAAAAATGTTCAGCTTTTCCAAATGTTTGTAAATAAACTGAATTCGAACAAAACAACTCAAACACGGAGCTTTATTCGAGTTTACAACAATACGAACAAAAGAATTGACAACATCCTTTTGAAATATCGTTAACTGCGGCATTCGCGCAAAAATCCAGATGGTCACATATATTTTGATACACGACCAATTTATTTTGATTTACATACATTGTGCTCGTATTTGAAGCTATCCAGATGGACGCAGGCTTAATCCCGTGATCCGCACAAGAGGCGAACATTGGTTTGATTAAAATAAACGTTGTATGTAATCCGAGGTAAACCGTTTACGCGGGAGACGGGACCGGAAATCGAAAGCGGCCATATTGGATGCGGAAATGTGCGACTGGCGCCCATCTCCAGCCAGCGACCGGCGGTGATTCGATTTGTGGCACTTTCGGTGCACAGGGACGAACGTTTCTTGGAATTATTTAATCCGTTTACGTGTTCGTTGTCCCTTTTAGTGCCGATTGTTCCATTTCCTCTTGCTATTGTTTTGTGATTTCTTATTCATATAGGTATGTAGAAAATAAATAAAATTAATAGGCGTAAAATAAAAAAAATATTAATAATAAATATCTTGGGACAACTCACACACGGCCATCTGATCCCAAGCTAAGCAGAGCTTGTGTTATGGTAACCAGACAACTGATATATACATACTTAAATATAATTTATAAATACATACATATTATAGATAAATATATACATATTTATGATTATTTATATAATAGTTAGTGTTTGTATTTCGCGATACATTCAATTTCATTGAAAATCAATATTGTCCTACGGGTTCAGGTTCTATATACAGTTTTAATTTTATATTTACCTATCTGTTAACAACGGTCGCCCTTTAGAAAAGGGTTACCTGTGACGGTGAAACTATCCTTTGTTTACAGTTAACCGGTCACAGAATTACCGAATATCGAGAAACCCGTCATATAAATGTGTAAATACCTACTTTAAGCTTCTAGTTAGAAGCAAGAACATTATAAATACGAGAAATATCTTATGTTAACAAGACTTAATAGATACTAAACTTTATAATTATTAGTAAAACAGCAACTTCTTACGTATTTTCTGTAGGGAATATAAAGTAGGCATGTAAATATGTTTCACATAACCTCGCCTCAGTTATAACCTTGCATTACCATAACGACTTTAATTCAATTCAACTTCACATTAATATATTCATTCACCAAGAAAGTGTCTTCAGAACTTAACAATAGGAAGTCTGAAGAAATTGAGATTCCACACAAGTGCCATCGAAGTTCATAAACTATAAAGTCGTGCCGTAAGTATTCACTCGCCGTATCGGATTCCCTGCACGTTTGGGCAGGGCGTCCATTTGTAAATATTATGTACGATTATTGCATATAATGATACACATTTGAAATGGGAAATATTTCCGATTGTGATCTTTCATACGAGCAGATTGTTTAGAGTGTTAAAATAATTTAACTGATATGATTTATCATGTGAACAAATACATAGGCTTTATAGTGAGATAGTGTCACATCAGAATCTAGCGAAAATAAAAAAAAACTAAAATCTTTGATACTATATCTACCTACCCATATTATCTTCGCCTTACCATTACCAGTCGTACGAAAATACATTTTGGATTAGGTATCTTTAAAATAACCGTTCAGCTGCCGAAACTTCATCTAAGATCTAGACTCTAATAAAAGTTAATATCAAAAGTTTGAGACCAAAAATGTCTGCAATATCAATCAGATTTTAGGAAAAGTTAGGTACCTTAACACCGAAGGCAATCTCCCAATGTTGAAATTTTATAAAAAAGAACAAAATGTCAAAAGCAGACTAAAGCAGAAAACTGCACTCTAAAGTTCTTTGAACTCACGCATCTCATCCAGCCGTTGGTATCTATCTCAAATGTTTTCCCGTGTAATAACTCACTCAGGGACGAATCCTCCCGTGCTCTTGATAACTCCTTGTAAAAGTTATCCGCCCAAATGTCATAGTCAGCATGATTCCTTGTGAAATCCGAGCAGTGAGGGCTTTAAATTTTTGCCTCATTTTCCCGTACCCATATTTGAGAGTACGTAAAGCGTCGACGAGCGGTAATGGTGATGAATTTGGAGGATTACATCTCCATTTACGCTGACGTAAGCGCCGTCACCGTGCGGAATGGAGATGCTTTAAAATGTATATAAGTACCTACTTGTAATATGTGTTTATATATTCATTTACATAATTTCCTACGTAATATACCTAACCATCTAAACTCTTTTTTCTATTGACAAATATATACATCTCTAGGTTTTCCTATCAGCGTTTAAATACGTAAAATATCAAGTTCACTAAAGCTTGCTAAAACTATAGTAGGTAAATTAATTATTGTTTAATTTCCAAAGGTGTCTAGCTAAACTCTCGTACTGCACCTAAACTTTTCTCAACCTATCGACTGTCTTCGTAGTTGACGAAAAGTTAGTTTTTAATTAAAGGAGACAGGAGGTTCTTTAATTAAAACCAAGTACTTGAGGAAGGGAGTAAAGTTAAGGATGCTTTCCACATACTTGGTATTGTTTAGTGACGCTGCGTTACTAGTTTTTTGTAATCATTTGTCTTTGTCTTTTAGAACGACCAAGCTTGTTTTATGGTCCTAAGAATTTTCTTTCTTAAACTATCAATTTTCATTAGCTTCTACCACGACTCACTTAAGTTGAATCTATGTAGATTAGGTATTTAATCCAACCTTTTAGCTCCGTAGTCATCTGTGGCTCTATTAACTATTTAAGGTTCTGTATCCAAAAAAGAGCCAAACGAAACCTTATCACTAAGACTCCGGTATTTGTCCGTCTGTCATAGGGCTGTATCTTTTAAATCGTTATAGGTAAACACTTAAATTTTAGGCCGCTATAGCAACACATAATAAAAAAAATTGTTGGACCGCCTTCGAATTTTTTCCTTTAATTCTACTATAGGTACAAGAAACTTGTTTTTTCGGATTAAAATATAATATAAGTAAAATATTGCAGTAGTACGACACCCCTTCATGTGCGAGTCCGACTTGCGCTTGCCCAGTTTTTCATTTTATCCTTTTGTGAAGACGAAACTCTAAGTAAGTCTACCGTTTAGAGAACATTAGCAGCGCTGCTAGCGGTCCGACGGGAACGATTAGATGCATTATAGACTTGCATGAGATCCACCATGAGACTCGCCAGACCTACGTCTTTTTAGTACGGCTGAAATAATGAGGATTGATAGAGGAATATGTCGTTAACAAGACATGTGTATAATTTTTTTACTATATCCTGTGAAATACATACAAAGACTAGTCGTATCACTTGAACGTAAGTGAGTATGGTACGTACTTTTTAATCCTGAAGGCCAATTCTACTAATTAAAATCGTTAAAAATCTAGTTGCAATCTCATCTCAGCGAAAATTGATAGTAAATTACAGGCATTTTCGACAGAATAAGACTGAGATTAGATTGCAAACGTTTCTAAAAGTTAGTAAAATTGCCCCCCTCCCCGCTACCCTGATACATAGTAAAAAAGGGGCAAGCATTGAAGCTAATAAGTATCTAAATGACTACGGAAATAGAAAGATATACGCGGTTTAGATCTGTTAGATCTGAGTAGCTATACAACTTTACTACTTACTACATTTTAAAATGAGAATAACACAAAAATAGTTTTTATATACTAAAGCATCTGGGAGTAGGGGAGAACAATTCCGGCCACAACCAACGGCACCTGGTGCTCATTACTAATTAAGCGGTCTCATGGGTCTTGTTGCAGCGAGCCCGGCTTTCAGACACTATGCCCATACACTCATTAACAAACCGAGACACTGTTATGACGCCTCTATCGAAACACCTGGGAAATTGGAGACAACATAGAAATGACTCCGGTTTCGGAGAGACGAATATGGAATATACAATACATTACATTATCAGAAACGAGATGTTCATAGCTTCTTTCAAAGATTTCCACTTTTGATTACTGGGGCCTTATCCAACCTACCCAGTTGTCTGCTCAGTTGGTCGCTATTGTCAACTTTTCATTACCACCAAAAGTCGATTTTTATATTTAAAATGAAATTTTGTTACAGCTGCTACTCAATCCCGGCGAACAACATGTCGGGTGGGTCTCACGTCTCTCGCGCCACGTTTGGGGGCGCAGACTCCGAGATATCCGGCGGTAGCGCACCTCCGCTGCCGAGCCCAGCGTCCGCGGGGGCTGCGCTGGTATCTCCAGAGACGCTGAGCCGGCACAGTAGCCCTCCGCCCCTGCCGCCGCACCCGTCGTCGCATCATCAACCAGCACCGTCTTGCTCTTCACATCGGGTACACCTGGAGTCACCTTTGAGGTATTTTGTCTCGGTTACGAAAACTATACCGTATTCCTTAAATATTCCTCTGTAGTTTGGAAAAAAAGCTCTGTAGCCTTGCTTGTCTTTGTTTGGTGGTTCTCCAATTTTTACCGAAGGTTCGCCATCAACTCCGATTACCTATTTCTCTTTGTAACGAGAAACCACTATACTACAAACACATACCCTTGTAAACCAACTCATGGAAGTCTGCATACATTTTTTAAATCAGTTCGTTATTTATTTATTTTTATTGAATAGATTGTATTTATGAGAACATTTTTTTTATACATATTTGATAGCTAGTCCTTCTACGTAAGAACGAAAGGTTTCCCTTTTCAGAAAAGTAAGCAAATAGCGAAAACTATATGCAAATACTTCACGCAGACCCTCTATCTAGAAAATCACGTTGACAGATTCGTTGGTCACAGATGCCGTTCGAATAATCCATTGAATCACTTAATTTTTCGAAGAATCATATTTTATAATCGTTTCATTATAGTTTTATGTAAGTAGCTAATAATAATATGATGTGTAAGTAGATCAAGCAACTGTAACGCTTTTTATTAATTTATATTATACAGGTAATGTAATCTACCTGCTTCGCTTAACATTCTTTGATCTATTTCCTATCTTCAAATTTCCAGGAAAACGTTTAAAGCGAGTTCATAAATAGGATATCCTTTCCTAGAGGTTTATTTGTTAACAGTAAACTGTATCCGTTTTATGTAGTTACTACAAATAGATACCGTTCCAGTGTGAGTTTGTAGACAGTTAACGCGGCAACGGGGTTTGCATTAAATCTATTCGTGAGACACTATTGAATACAAACGCAAACGCAGGAGTAACGCCAGACAAAACATTAACTAGATAATGAAGAACGTTTATTTCAGGAATATTAAAGAAAACTTGTTTGAAACTACAATTACTTGCTTGTTTGAACTTCGTGGTAATTGTTAAGGGAGAAAACAATCTCCTTCAACAATTTCGACAGGAGTTTCTGAAACGCTATAAAGTTATTTATGGAAGTGCTGGTTCAAAGTAAAACATTTAAAGAGACTTACTTATAGACTAAAATGCATTTGCAATAAACAGAAAATTTCAGTGTGAAGCAACGAGTTAAAAAAAGATGCTATGCAGATGATAATGAACAGCAAGCACGATACACAAATAGAATAAAAGAAAATCCCAATTGTGCATTTAATAAGCGTTCCTGATATGTTGCAAAATGGTCTTGCTACAAAGAGAAAACGAATTATGCATGTAGGTACATTGTACAAACGATGTTCGTAATGAACATTGAACAGGCCCGCAGGGAATCTAAAAACTGTATTCCTGGTTTTGCGAGCTACCCACAAATAAGTTAACACGAAACCACGTATTCTGAGCATTTGTACGATACATGTTTTAACCCGATACGAGGCTTTCAGGGTTTAGTTATTTGGTGTTTTTGATAAAATGTGATGCTGTATTGGTGAAATGATTCCCATGTTGAACCAAGGGCACATTTAGGACGAGAGTAGTTTGAATTAATAGGTAAGCACAATCTCTTTGGTTTTATTGTTGACAATAACCACTAACGAAGTGACTTGGACTAATTGTCATAATCTCTGAATGGAAGGACTGATTTTAAGAATAATCAAATCTTACATCACCATTATAATTCAGAAATATTGCCCTAGTTTAAAAAAGGAATTTAAATGGTTACAAAAACAATTAACAAGTGAAGCCAATAAAGGCTTTACCTCGATGTTATTATCGCGGCAATTACAAAGAACTGAGATTTTTTAAATCCGCATCACCATGGCAACTAAATCCACCTTTTTACAATTTTGAGGAAAATCGGAAAATTGTTCCTCGGAGTTTGCTCATTTAATAACTGCGGAAAGGGAATGAGGGTGGAAATGTACCAAAATGTGCCTTCATTTGGTCAGTGGAAGTATTATTTAGTTAGTTAGACGGGTTTATTTGGAAAGTCACTGTGTTATTTGGACAGAGAAGAGGGGCCTACCAAAGAGGGTTAACGCACTTCCGTAGTAGCTCTCATTTCAAAGTTACCTTCTTTTGTTTTGCTTTTGCCAAAAACATAACAGGTAGCCAGTAGTCGATTGTTTTCGAATGAAAGAGATGAATAAACAATGAGGATTGAATGTTCGAAGTATTTTATATAAACGTTCGAATGTATGTGAAACGTTCTAGATATCGATCGCGGTTAACGTTGAAGTTACATAATTAGCTGCTGTTTCCTAGTCCTGCTTTGTTTTCTTTGTCCTTCCACGTAGGTTTTCAATCAGCATAACGTTTATGTAAAATTCATTAAATAGGTACAAAGCACGAACATTTTTTTTATAAGTTGTGAAAAAAAAAACTGCTTTCTGTATGTATTTTTCATGCACAAATCGCACAGGCAGCTGCTTACTACTCTAGGCATACAATACAAAATTCTATTTTATAAGCTGCATACCAACTACAGCTACTTAGTAATGCCTTATTAAATAAAATACAAATATATTTATCTAGAGAACGTTCCGAAATAACTTGAGTACGGAATGTACGGATGTACTAAGTAATCCGACGATTCTGTCAGAGATTTACTGGCTTGTAGTATTTCGCTGTCGGATTTGGGGAGTAAGCTAGGTGTAGTTAATTGTGTAGTTTCTCTACATGACCCTTCAGCTCTTCGTTGGCGGTCCCTAAGTAGAGCTAAGCTGTGTTTTCTTGAAATATTGTATAGGAACATTTATAATATAAATCTGCAGGTTTAAGCACTATGGAGTTTTAATGGAAGTTTTAAAAAAGTCTCTTATTCTGGTGAAAGGGAAGGTAGGACTCAAAATTGTACTAAAGAAAACTTTTAAGTTTTGGATGCTTTTTACAGATTACAGAATTACACTTTACGAAGCCAAAAGTTGTTATTGTGATGTTCTTCCCATCATTGCGATTTTTTTTGGATTTCCTTCTAAAACTTAAAAATCATACGTAATGATGCAAACACAATCTTATATGAAGTTTTATAAGATTGGGTTTGCAATTAGATGTTTTAGTGTGTTATTTACTGTAAACCTTTCTGTCCCTTTGTGCAGATTATCGAGTCCTCCATCGATGTCTCTGGGTGGATCGCTGTCTCTCCAGCCTATGTTGTACGGACCAGGTGGAACGTCGCACGCGCCGCTACCGCCATCAAGACGACTGTCTAGACCGTCTGCGGCGATACAAAGCATGCATGTTATAAGCGCGTAAGTATTTTACTTTTATCTAGTAAAACTGGATTCCGTAGACCCAGAGGATCCAGTAAAGGGTCCTTGGCTATGTGTCTAATATTCTCGGAGTATCTTAAACCAAAGTCAAAATATTTATTTCAATTAGATCATTAAGAGGCACTTTTGGACGTCATTCACAAGAAAAGTAAAATTGAATCTTCCATAGAGTGCTAAATGGAGCAATAGAGGCAAGAGGCTGCATAATGGTTAAACGGTTAAGAGAAATCCGCGTATAGCTCACATAGAAACTGAAGTACCTTGAAATAAAGTAGCATTAACTGTTTAGTATAGTCTTAATTATTCTGAAAAGATAACGGTTAAGGCATTGTGTTACATTTTCAACTGTGTCCGTGGATGCACTCGCGACCCTAAATATACTTATGTATAGTGTGTACTTACTGTATCTATTAATTTTATACTTTTAGACCTGCTTGCACCATTGCAATGTATGTAAATCATCATTCTGTCTCTGTCAACTTCAAACCATTGCCAGAAATAGAAAGATGAGCTAAATGTAATTTGTGACTTATGGAGCAAGCGGACCTTGGTAACTGATCTACAATACAGTGCACCATTTATCAACTCTAGCTAACAAACTAAAAACAACTCATACTTACAATTTCTGCAATAAATCAGTCGTGTTCAAGATGACAGATTTGCATTAATTTAATTATGTGCATTATAGTAACAAGAGTCGCTGAGACTTGCTTGGAAACCTGGCTTTGAGATAATACTTATGCACCTAGGTTCCCTGATGAAGATGGAGGTTGATTTGATGATAATAAGTGCTTAAATATTATAAGATAAGGTCGTTTTTCATCTTAAAAAATAATACCACCTGCATCTACTTCCGTTTTCTCACAAAAACATGAAATACAAATAGCAACATTGATCCTTCGATCAAAAAACTGTCGTGTGAATTTGATCAGGAGAGTGGAACATAATAATATATCACTCTGTTCATTGGCTTTAAAGTACTCGTATGAAAAAAGCGGCTACTACAGTTATGAGATGGCGTGAGTAAGTTTACTTACCTACTTAGCAAATAAAAGTATTCAACTTTTCATTCCTCTATAAATAGATGAGATTTTTGATCCATAAAAAATAGCTTGTCTGTACCCATTACAAATAATCGCTATGCAAATAATTACAAAAATTGTTTTCCTATTTCATTACTCCGGGATGAAAGTAATGAGGAATTCATTATTCAATCATATAAAGGTCCCTTTAACTATCGTAAGAAGCGAGGAAAGTGGAAATGACATTAAGACGCCAATTTGCTGCGTTCATTTTATACAAGAATTTCTCGTTTTTACCTACGAGCAACAGACGAGCGTGCATGCATTAAAGCTCAAGCTCAATATTTTATTTTTTTCCTTTAAATAATTTACAATTTCCACCTAGTCGTAGCGCTTTTCTATATAGTCTCCTCACTTTGATAACAAAAGAATTTTTATGGTGATTATTCAGGCGTGTAATTCATGTCCTTCCTTTCCTTTCTTTATTTATGAGTGTTTCTTTCCGATGCCCGTGACTATATTAAGATTATTTTTAGTAACACTACTTTTATTTCACCGTGGAAATGGTGCTAAATTTAATCGGCCTTATATTCATTTTCTAAAAAGATTTCTAGACTTTTCCCCACAATTTCACACCATTAATTTACCATGTGCTGCATTTGAGTTAATAAATGACCATTGAATTTAAGAGCTGGTGGAAAAAAATGTGCTCGAGCCAATCATTGGTGGGGCGTTGAAATTACCACAATGAAAAATGCTGGAGAGAGCGCGGCGTAATAAATTACAAGAATGCGTAAAAGCTTGCAACCGAGCGTTCGCGGTGTCCCCTCGGGCGCCGCACCTTAAGTGCAGACAATTTTTTCACACAGGTAATATCGGTGCTTCTAGTAGGGAGATGTAGGTACTTTGTTAACTCCGGAATTTGTTAGGGAAGTGAACGCTTTGGAAAATGGGGCCTTGATGTGCGGTCAAAAGTTTATCTTTGCTGTATGTGAAAATATTTTGGTAATCAACAAAACGAAGAAGAAAAATAATTTACAAAATCACTTTTACAGACCGGAAGATATAAAAATATAATATCGACAAATTAAAACAATTTTCCCGTCACTAGAATCACAATTCGCCCTCGCTAGGGAAATTGCATTTTCCCTCTGAATGTGCACTCTAATGAAAAGCACTCGGAGCGGTGACACAATGTAGTCTAGTGCTCGGAAATTAACAGAGGTACACATTTGCATGGAGCAACCATCTTGAGTAGCTGTGCTTATTCACGGACACCGTGTTTCGGGAAAGAGAACTGGAATACATTTCCGTGTGCCGTGTCGCGCGAAACACAAAGAACCGCAATGTTTTGTTTATTCTCGCCGAGTTTATTGAAACAGTTGGGTTTGTTTAGCTCAAAAGGCTGTCGGGAATTTTGTTGGGCGCCAATTTAACGTTTAACATTGGATTTATAATTATTATTATGTTGTGTGCACTGACCATGTCTGATTTTCAGGCTGTGGGTATTGAAAATTATGTGAATTAAGTAGGTGTTTCATTACACTGAAATAGTGAGTATACCACTTAATTCTCGTATTGAATCAAACAATACTACTACTTGTACCTGTTATATTGAATAGGCCTCATCTAAGACAGTCTTGCCCAGAAACCATCTTGACTACGCCATCTTGACAGTAAAGAACAATGAACGTTAACGTAACCGATGACAATGAAGATGTCGAAAACCGAAGGGGTGCGCTTTCACTAGTTGACCTAATTTGCAAATAGACTAAGACGTTTGGCATAACGAGTGAATATTAAATATTCTTTTGTTGTAGATAAGGCGTGCTTAATAATTCGTAATTAATTTGTCTTGACAACAAAGATTCTAACTGGGGTGCCGAATTAACAATGGCTGGTGAACATAGGAAATTAACTAACAATGCTGGGTATTTTAATATTTATAGTGTTTATTTTTGGGTTTGAGGCTAAAGTTATAAAAATAAACCACCGTCCATTAAGTAAGTACTCGTGAGATGATTGTGGAGATTAAACTGATAGATCAAGGATCCAAATTATAAACTTATAACTTTAGCTGCTGGCTTAGCACAAAGTAGATAGTTTGCTCAAAGTAACCAAAGTTAAGCCAATGTTAAGTGTTAACTTTGCCCATTAACAAATATATTCCAGAGAGATTGATGTTTAAACAATTTGAATTAAATATAAATGCTACCGTATTCAGACCAAATTCTCGGAAAGCCTTTGCTTAACATTTAAGAACATCATTATTACTGATGTTTGAAGTGCTTATTAATACCGGAGTTTTTGTATTTGAGACATTATGTTTCTAAACCTTCTGTAAGAAGAAACTCGCATGAATATTTGGCGAGTCGATTGAGGAATTCGGAATCCGGGAACAATTACGTTGGTTTAGTAATTTTTAAATGATGATGAATAATTATTAATTAGCATTGTTGATAAGCTTTGCATTAAGGTTTGGTTTTAAATAGGGGGGTTAAACTTGGTGTGACCGCATCAACTCTTGTTGTTTGAAAGGGGGTGAGGTGTTAAAAGTTTTGTAATTATCCCTCCTGTCTCTGGCTTTGTGAAAGACATACAAGACTTTGCAGCACATTATTCAGAAAATTTTAAGAGGTAATGAATGTTTGTGTTGGTAAAGTATGTGAAAAGCTTCCGCAAAAGTTTCTGTTTTTTTAAAAACGTATCCCTTCAAAAGGTTTCTAATTAGAGCATCTTATATCAATATATACCCATTTCTATAAGTACCTATTTAATGTCGAGTTTCAATTTCGTGTATAAGTTGGTAGCCTCTTTCTAAAAGAGTCAAATACCAAAGTAATCTTCTGAAGTACATTTTACCATAAAAGTCCAGAGAATCATATACGCAGTGCTCCCCCTATTGCTAGCATTTCCGTCGAACCCATGACGTCATAATTTTAGCAAGTCTATAAACAGGAGGCATCATTGTCGGGAGCGGAATCGTTGCAACAGTAAGTAGGCACTGACGATCGCTGTGGGGAGCCAATAACACGCCGTTACCATGGCAACCGTGCGTGCCCGAGAGGGTCCCCTTCCCCCACAGGGCCGAACGCTTACGGAAACCAGAATACAGTGACATCTCCTTCTAAGAGCAAACTTGAAAAAATCTTCTAAAAGTCAAATTTTACTCGAGAGCATGATAGGTCTACCTTTTCTGGACTTCTATTTTATTTAGAACTTTTCGGTACCTCAGCGTCCTTCCTAAGATATATTGCTATCAAGATTATCGTTTGTCAGCGATGGATTAGATTTAACTCAAACTAAGTTTAATGTTTTGACTTTGATTAGGCTAGGATTGTTAAACTGGAAATTCAATTTATGTTCGGATTTGAATTTGAAATTGCGTTTCATATCTATCGATTTTTAGAGAGCCTTCGTCCAGTTGGTATATTGCACGGTATCGTAATAAAGATCTGTTTTCGGTGTCATCCATTGCTGAAAGTTCAATAATATCTAAGTGCAGCTGAGTGACGTCATAATTCATTAACGTGAGCAGCTTTCTATTCGTAGGAAGATGATAATGAATTCAATAATGGAATAAGGAATTTCCCTTTCCTGTATCCCATAGAATCCCATAGAGATAAGTATAAGCTTTGATTGACGCTGCCTGAATATTATTTAGAAAACGTTTGTCGGAAAATCTTTTGACTTCCCCAATGCAGATGGGAGCGCCAAACATGGAATTATTAATGCGATTTCACGTCAACTTCACACAACTCAAATACTCGTAAATACGTTTGCCGTGATAAGAATGTGGGGAAAATAACGAAGAATTGAATTTTACGTTTGAGTTGGAACCTTTTTGGAAGATACACAACACCTACCTACATGATACTGCTTTCCCCAAGAAATTGGGTAGGTATTTTAATTTCAAAATTGCTAGAATTTCGAACGGCAAATAACAATGTTATACAAATTCTTCGGACGAAAAAAAGGAAACGTTTTGAATTTCAGGGCAGTACCCAAATCTTTTGTGCGGTACCAATCAGGGCTATTGTGAGTCTAAATTACGTGGATTCAAATATTAATAAAGGAAAAATGGAGGTGGCTCTTTTTTTGGAAAATTCAGTCCATCAATTTTGTAAAAATATCCACATTGAATTGAGCTGAAAGGTTGGATGGCGCGTAGATAAAGGTTATTTTCATGGAGCTGCGAAATTAAAATTCATCTCCTCTGTAAATCGTCGTTATAATAATTATCTACTTCAAGGAAAATCAATTTCCCTTTCATAAAAGTTCACTATTGGACTAATCGGATTCGGCGGCTCTAGTTGCATATTATTAATGCAATATAGGTATAATAATGAATCCACAGCCAGATCAAATAAAAACGAACAGTTATCAATAGTCTCTGATTATAGCTGAACCCAGGCCAACTTATGCTAGACCATATAGTTTTCAAATTCCAGCTAGTACAAACTAGATTTTATGTAGCTTCCTAAATAGCTATAAATATACAACGTTTATATAAATTTAAGACTATTAAATATAAAAAAATAAAAATAAAATATTTTTGCTTGCTAGCTGTTAGACCCATTAAAATTAAACGCAAAAAGTGGCCGACGCTGTTAATGAAAGCTTCGAATGTTAAATTACGTTGTAAATGTGAAGTAATTAGTACGGTGCGCCTGATTTAAACATGCCATGACTGTGTACACCTATATTAGTTAAATTTAAATGTTTTTACATTTAAAATAATTATATTTTGGTGTTTAGGAGAAAGTAGTTACTGCTTTTGGATATTTTATTAAAATGCTCAATTGTGAGTCTAAACATACTTTCATAAAGAAAATTGATACTACGCAGTGATATATTGCCACGATAGATGCATAAAATGGTCACCCAGACGTATTGACCCAGCAATTAGGGCGCCCGCCTCTTATAATCGAGGTTCTGAGTTCAAATCCGAGCAGGTACCAAAGTGACTTTTTCAATTTATACCTATGCATTTTCTAAGTTTATCTCAACAGTATAACTACTTGAAGTAAAACGTCGTAGTAAAACTGGATTTAAAGTTAATTAAATGGAATCGCCAATACGCCTTGAGCAAATGTGGTGATCAATGCTCGTGCCTTCTCTGTTTGAGAAGAGGCCTTTGCCTTACAGTGGGACAATGATACTGTTATTTATTATTGACACATTTTTTTTTATCTATTTAAAAATATCAGTCACTGTGATTTGATCCATACAGTTATGGACTGTACAGGTAGTTTGCATGTTCAGAATGTTACCAGAAATTAGTACGATAGTACAGCAGTATATACAAAACAAACATATACTGAAATTCATGTAGTTGCTAGATTGGAAGCGCTTCTAACACGTGTAGTTGGTAATATAAGCGGTCATTGTCATGACACGACAATATCTATTGCCTGCCTGGATGGATAGATTGTCTGTCTGTAATGTATTCTCACGCACCGCTGGGATGATAACGCTTAGTCACTATGAGGTTCTACCATCTATGTACGAACTAAGTATTGCAAAACGTGGAAATTGCTTTCGTAAAAATATTTGGATACTTACTTATCTATAGGTACCTACTGAGTTATTTTAGTACTATTCTGCAATCTCTAGGGAAGGCCGCATGGTAACATTTTTTTATGATAGTGGGTAAGAAACAGTCTCGAGTCCTAATTTAACTAAGAAATTTTCAAATAATGCTTTTGTCGAAGCAAGATAAACCGCTTACCAATAAAAGAGTCGGATAAAATCGATTTGATTGTTCCTTTTGCAATGAACGATGTAGAATTCTAAATCGTCATGGACATAAAAGAAAGATATAAGGAAAATAAAATGACGAAGATGAGCAACATTCGCGTAAAAGTTACGATGCTTCGGCAATTTACTTATTTGTGACTGAATTCTGTCACTGCGGTGCGTAATAAAAACAAATGACTCCCTGTGCGTCTATTGGACATTACGACAATGTTATTTTTCTCGTCGGCGGCTTCGCAAATGTAAGCATTTGTGGCAACAAATAGACAAGATTAGTTTATCACTCGATTCTATCCACTTCGCTCTTATAAAGGATTACAGGCTTTGCTTTTGCTTCCCAGAGACTACTGAGATCATTTTCAAACGCTAGTTTCAAATATTTTGTGCATAGTTTAAAATGCGACCGGTCGATTAGTTATTGAATTAATGGACAAAGTTTCTATTCGAACGTAGTGATTAACGATGTGCAATGGCCGAATTTATCAGTTAAATTAGTTCACTCTGCAGTTAGGGGTGCTGCAACTTATAAAAAACATAATGCAACTTATTTAGGTTAGAAGTACCTAAGGAATTTTATAAATCTTCATTTATTATTTAAATCCTTTTACAAATGTCTATAAAGTTTTCTCTCTTTGTATTGCCGTCAACAGCTATACAAAGGGCGGGTCGCCGCTGTACTCCAGATTACTGGATCTCCCACTGACACCGTCATCACGTCATCCATATTTATGCCCCGTCCCAGTTAATCGGATTCAGCGGCTCTATGCCCCGGACTCGCTAAGTACTAGTACTTTAGCTGATCTGGGTAAGGTCTTCAATGAAAGTGTACATAACACTTTGTTGTAGTCGGTAACTGTGATGGTAATGAGTTTGTGTTTTTGGAGCATTGTAAAGTTAGCTTTTTTTACATTTATCGTACTTTTTAATTGTCGCACAGTTTGCAAGACTATTAAATACTTTTGTATGGAATGGTTAACCATGGGTTTAACTTATGATTCGTAATGATTACATCATCTTTTTGGATTTTATATCATCACTAGCTTTTGCCCGCGACTTCGTCCGCGTATATGTCGGTTATCGCGGACGCAGACGAAGTCGAAGTCGAATAAAAAGTAGCCTATGTCCTTTGTTAGGGTTCACACTTACCCTGTATCAAATTTCACACAAATCGGTTCAGTAGTTTAGGCGTGAAGAAAAGACAGACAGACAGACAGAAAGACAGACAGACAGACAGAGTTACTTTCGCATTTATAATATTAGTTAGGATTAGCTATCTGAGGTCTGTATTTTTACTGGGCTCTCGGACTACAGCTGTTTTTGCACATGCTACATCAAAGGGTTTAGTTAAAACATTTAAAATTTGTCAACGCAAATAAACGTAAAAAAAAAATTGAATTTTGACCTAAACATGGTCCAGGGCAAACATTTTATCACAATGATGGAAATAAAATGAAACTTTGCCAAGTGTCATTTTACACTTGTAAACGGTTTTCTTTTGACTAAAGACTAAAATATACTTTAGTGCAAGTTCTTATTAAATTATTTCACATAATTATGTACTTCTCTCTCTGCACTATCGTTTTCTTATTTTGTTATACTCACTTTTTATAGGTGTAAAAGTGTTCTATTTTAAAATTACTTTTAGTGAAGCATCCCATAAATATTTCAAGATAAATAGGTTCACAGCTCCATTAATTCTTGTCTACGATGCTTGTGGGACATAGCGCGGTCCACGAGCAGTAAGACGGTCTGCTCCCGAAGGTCCTTGCTCGTAAAACAAATAGTGAATGTGTGCTTGCCTCCACATTGTATTGCGGTGTCCGGAATTCGATAAACTATTTCGTGTTATGTCGGTACTAACGGGGGTAGGTAGGTACTTATTTGTGTTTCGAGTTTGGCTATTGGTTGTCGTCGATGCGAGCACGAGAAATACTTCGTAAGGTAATAATGTAGAGTTGCTAACCAAACGGTACTATCTGAGCAATTTGATGGTGATGCCTTTGTCCATTTGTTGGGATACAAAAAATCTTTTTTATTGGGACAAGCCCGCCACACTGTTCCCACCCACTGCAACTCCTGAAAGCCAGAATCAACAGTGGAGGCCACCAGAAAAGCGCCGAGGCAATGAAGCTCGACGAGTCCCAGAGAAACGATTAACTGTCTTTTAAATTAATCAGAAAAGAATAGCGGAGGAGTAAGAAAAAAAAAAAAAAAAAAAAAAAAAAAAAAAAAAAAAAAAAAAAAAAATCTTACTGAACGAACATTTTAAAATTTACCTTTATGGCACCTACTTTCTGTCATCTGCGCTGTCGTTACGACCGAAATATTTTCCCAACCCCATAATTTAAATTGCAAATAAGTGTCCGTGGTTTGAGGTGGGGTGGTCTAATCCAAGCCGAAGGCTGCAGAATTAGCAACCTGTTACTAATTACATTATTATTATTTTAAGTTGGGATAACCCTCAATAAAATTAACTGGGCAAGTTCGCGTCGACTTTAATTAACCATCCATTGCGATTCTGTTTGCTTCGCATGCAGATAAATTGAAATTGACATCCGACTGCAAGTTTTAAGTTGAAACAGCTCGTCCAAAAATATACACATGAATGTTGAACTTGATGCGTTCTTTTTTGCTTTCAAATCAAATCAAATCAAATCATTTATTTGCATAAAACATGGTGGGTAACAAGATGTTCAATAAAATATATGTACAGCATGTTTTGCCGTGGCACACGGCGCGCAAAATAATATTAAATTAGATGAATTAAATGAATTAACATTATACATTATAGTCAAATTAGTATTAGATAAGTAAAAATAAAGATAAGTAAAAGTAAAATAAACCACAAATCAATTAAACGTTTAAATTAATTTAAAGAGAAAGACAACTAAACATTATAATTAAAGATTAAAAACCATTAAATATTAAAATTATTTTCATTGAGGAAATCATGAATACTATAATACCCTTTTTTAGCCAGAATAAGTTTCAATTTATTTTTAAATACTTTTACATTATAATTTTTAATATCATTAGGGATTTTATTATATATTTTTGGCGCCATACATAATACGCTTTTTCTTACTAGAGCTGTTTTCGCTCTTTGTAGACACAGTCTATTACTATTAAGTTTGCGCCTGTCCCTTTTTACCACATCAGATAGTTGCTCAAATAGATGAGGGTTTTTATGAACAAACAGTGCTATCTCTAATATGTAAAGTGAAGGAAGTGTTAAAATTTTGTGTGCTATAAAGAACGGTTTACAAGAGTCGGTGGAGTCCAAGCGAAACATGGCACGTATACAACGCTTTTGGGCCTTAAAAACCATCGCATTATCTGTTGAGTTTCCCCAAAAGATTATCCCATACCTTAAGACAGAGGCAACAAGGCCGTGGTAGGCCGTGAGTGAGGCATCGATGTTTACTACCGAAGCCAGTCTGTACATAGCATATGCAGAACTGCTGATTTTCTTGCATAATTTTGATACATGCGCCTTCCAATTAAGCTGCCTATCGTTGGTTAGTCCTAAGAATTGCGCTGATCCTACCTCGTGTATAGGGTTATTGTCGTAGTTTACATTAAGATTATGAGGCTGAGCTCTCTGGCCAAAGTGCATGACTTGAGTTTTAGATAGATTTATTTTAAGATTGTTATTATCTAGCCAGTTAATAACTGAATCCAAGCAGTTGTTTATGTCGTCTTGATAGAGTTCCTTTGTCCTACATTGTACAGATACAGTACTATCGTCTGCAAATAATGACATTGGGTGGGTGGTAAATTTAGGCAGATCATTTATATAAATGATAAATAAAAGCGGGCCCAGTACGCTGCCCTGTGGTACACCAAATTTAATGTTACGCGACTCAGATAGATAAGATTCATGATACTTAGTCTTAACATTAATCCTAGATATAGTAGTCATCTGAGATCTATCAGAGAGATATGATTCCAGTAAATCCCGAATATTGCCTCTTATCCCATAGCTTTATCCGAGTTTCTTTTAGTTTATCAATTAAATTCCAGCTAGCCGATAATACTTAATGCTATGGTGAAAATATCACAGACTTTAACCGTTTTGAGGTTGTTAGCAGGGTCTACCTAGGGTGTGTAGACGTTGCTGCTAAGTATACATCTACTACTATCCTCACCTATGCCGAAAATCGCCAATTTTATTTTTTTCTTTCTATTCAATCAGGAGCGACGCCTTAGCAACGACTCTGTCGGCTCTCTACGGCAAACTGCTCGTCGTGATGGGCATCGCCTTCCCCATGGCTGAGGTCATCTCCACATACATTCCACCCTCATTCTACGAGGTAAGTTATGACCCAAATAATTCACAACTATTCCCTCTATTATCCCTTTATGTGTTTTAAAGAGAAGTTGAATTCTTGATGACGTCGTTTAGTCACACTGTATAATTTATGTGTCTACTTTTTTCTTATTCACTAGAACATTCATTTAATATTGAATTAGGATTTAATATGACTCAGATGGGCAATATTTATTTTTATTACAATACAGAGGAATATATTGAAAATATAGATCTTCGGAGAATAACAGGGCATAGTACCTACCTACATCAGTTGGAATTTAGCTCCGCATATCTGTGCAGGCTTCTCTGCAGGCTCTGCAATTTAAAGAACTCTGCAAGTTTGCATCGTACAACAAATATCGATTATTTTAATTAAATACCGCACACCATTTTCCTGCATCAATTTATTATAAGCAGACCATAATGACGGGTGAGAAACGGGTATGAATATAACTTATTCATAAAAGCGGTTAAACGCTCAAATAAATTATGATAAAGGTAACATTGTAAATGCTGAAAAAATACAATGTTGCCATGTTGAACTGGCTGAAAAATTACCAAGCGACTCCGAAATTTTGTTTCTTGGAATTAATTGTATTTTTCACGACAGAAAATAATTTTCTTGTGGATCCAAACGATCAGGGAAAGTATATTGTTTGTAAACAATTAAAATATAATTAAAAATTTAAGAACCTTTGAGGTTCGTAATTGCGGGTTAAGTGAAAAAGCATTAACTCGAAAACTTTGAGTATCGACTTCACAAGTTATAAGTTTTAATTATTGCTGTAGGTTTAGGTAAAAGTTAAGAATTATTTACTGACGTTAATTGGATGGGGGATCAAAGAACATAGTAAAAGGTATATAGGAAGGAAAGGTTTATTTACGCGGGTGATTCTTTTTTTTTTTCAATATTACAGATAGATAGGTAAACATTGATACAACTTTTCTACAAGTTGTTTTCTTTTTCCTGTCTGTTTCCATGTCATACTTATTTAAATTGTTATTTTCGTAAATGACAATGATTAGGTGAATAAGTTGATCTGTTGTTACCAGGGCTTCTACTTATACCTGTACATCGGCAGTATGGTATTCCTTCTCTACATGTATGCAGCGCTCGCGAGGGACAGGAGGAAGTCCGAAGCAGCGGACAACGCTGTTGTTGCAAGTTAGTACTTATTTTAATACATTTATGATTTACTTTTGATTAAACCAAATATTAATTTTAACATACCTTGCTATTCTCAATGTTTCGAGTATAAGTGAGTTAGTAGCTTGTAATAATTAACTGTACAAAAACAAACTTGGAAAAAAAAGATGTAACTAATCAAAATTGTACATTTCCAGTGAAATTCGCTCACAACTATGATTACTTACTTGTTTTTTTGTACCGTACAGAACCAAAAATATTTCGAATGTTTCCTTTGTCACCTTTTGTTTTTCATTTTCTTGATTAGACCCTCGGAAGTTTTCTTTGGCTCAACGGCGTCAGGACTAAATTGCATCATTACCAACACGGAGATGTTCTAATAGAAAGAGCGAGTTCACAAAGTGCCCCGAGCAATTCACTCCCTCAAAGAGCAATATATTTCTGGTCTTTTTTTGCTGAATTGCCAAGTGTTGCGTCTGGAGGTGTGACGGTGGAGTACCTATAAGTTTTCTTGCGATAACGAGCGAGTTTGGTCTGTGTAGGTACTTGAGTGTCTTTGTGTAGGAACTTTTATTAAGAAAATAACGAGAACATAAGGACACTTTCCGAACTTCTGACAATACAATTGAAATCGGCCGTAGGTTGGCATGTCAGGGATCAAATTAAGTGACAATAACAATAAGGATTAGAATTTATAATCACAGTTCTATTTTATCTACAGCTGGACATAAATAGATGTTTCAATGTTTAATGGATAAAGCCAATAGAAATAGAAAGAGAATAGCCAAATCTTTTACTGCTTTAGCAGAACAAAACCCTTTGATTTATTATTCATCAGAAAAGAAAACATGCATGAATGTTTTACACAAACACTATCTTGAAAATAGAACAACCGAATCTAAAGCGGATTCGTAAAATCCGAAATCGCGTAATACGAGCACGGGTATGTGACGTCAACGCACTTTTTCAAACTTTTCCTTGTTTTTATCGTGTATCCTATGTATCCTGCCTTTATTTTTGCTCCTTCACGATCGTAGTCGTGGAAACGGACGGGGTGATTTTTCTTTTTTTCTCTCCAGTCTCGCGATTCCACATTTTGTTATTTAAATGACGCGGAAAGCCCAGTGGAGGGCCGACAAACATGGCAGCTAATGCGTTAGAGTGGTGCCAGTTTCACGGTTATTTTATGCCGCTATATATTTATTTTTTGTTATGATATATTTTTATGTGTACGCATTTCTGTGCTCTCCTATCCGACCCTTTTTCGCAAATTTTGTGATAAGATCAAGTACCTATTAACATTTTTGTTGACGGAGGTTCCTTAACATATTTCCATACAAGGACGGACGCTGATTCCACTTCAGACAAACTTACGAGAACCTAAAAATATGTTGTCTATTTTCTTTATTTTATTTAGAAGACACATTTCACATTGTCATCATTCTAGGTTCATTCCCACAAAAAAATCTGCGTGTTAATAACGACATATTTTTAGTTATAATTAGTCATTATCATTTTTTGGATTATTTAATTATTGTATTCTTTTTTTTTTTGTTCTATGACATCATCTTATAATATTGTAATGTAATTAAAATAAATAGCACCTATAGTATAGATATAAGCGACTTGGTTTGTAAACTGTAAGCTTATGTTTTGATGAATAAATGAATTATGAATTCAAAAGCAAATTGTCCCTAACTTTTTTCTTTGGATTTAATGTGTTCCATTTTACTTATTATCCTGTTTTTAGAATCAGACTCAAGCTCATCCCCATCGGAGTCTGACTCTTGCTCATCACGAACAGAGCGTAGCACTGCGACAGCAGCGCACATACCGCCGCAGCTCGCCGCCAAGCGACTGTCGCTCGGCTTCGCGCTCGCGTCGCGCACACATCACTACGGCAGCTTCTACTTGAGGATGGGGGCAGTCGGTGAGCTTTATAATGTATATAACTTTAGATTATGGCTCGTGTATATCTCGGTGGCCTTGTTGCACTGCGACCTGTGCCACTAATGCTTCCATAAAAAGCGATACAGACATCGCTAAATACACAGCATCCAGGGTTAAGTTACCGCCCAAATTCTTGGCATCCGTGAAAGAAATTATTAGCGCTGTGTTTTGGCAATATATCAAGTCAAGGTAATAATGCAAAGCTGCACGCATGCCTGGTAAAATAGAGAATGACGAATTTTTAATTAAACATCATGAAATCAAAAAATGTACTTAGATATGACACCTAGTTTATGATTTATATAAATTCTTCAAAACAGTGTACAATAATAATATTATCCCGTGTCATAAAATTCTTCTTTTTTAAATATGCCTTGATTCTTTCTCTTCTTCTAAATTGTCTTGATTAAATAATAAGTACCACCTTCTTTTTAATAATTAAGTACTCATGATAATTCCGACTACCCATCATATGTTAATATCACGGTAACTGACTACGGTAATTGTTTTGTTAAATCAATTTGGCGTGTCGAAGTAAACAGGGCCGTTTAGCAAGCCTTTTGTCGGAGTCATGGATTAGTTTGCTAACAAAGTTTCTGTGCAAAAGGCGAACTTGGGAGTCGGGCTTGCCTTTGGAGCGGAAAATCCGGATTCGCAACTAGGCCAGATAATCTTGTTTGTAACCGTATACGATATTATGGAGTGTCGAGATAATCTTTGAAAATTCTGTTGATAGTTTTCATGCCTGGAATATAATGAAGCTAGATTTTCAGTACTGTTATGTAATCATCGGCTTTTGCCTTATGGATGGTATGTTTTAAAATGCCCTTAATTGCAGTCAGATTAAACCGAATCTTGGCTTTGAATGCTTTGCTTTTTTTTAATCTACCTAAGTAATTAAAAAGTTTACTTAACTGTCGATGCTACCTTTCAGTCGGATAACCTAAGTCTAACAAGCCTACTCTTTCATCTATTTAAAAGCCTCATACGTCATCGTATCTGTGACGTCACAGACAGGGTGGTATTATCTTACGTCATCATGTCTGATCGAATATTCAAGACCATACGTTACGAAGCTGTGACGTCATTAAATGTCAAGTCATACTACGTTATAGTAAGATGCAGACGTCAATACTCTGTTATGTCTGGAGGTCAGTGGGCTAGCGAAGCGACGGCTGATTATGATAAGATTGATAATTAAATGAAATGTCCATTGTCTGGAAATAGGTACTATAATGTTAATGAATATAGTCACAGAGAAATATAAGCTATGACAAGGGTGAAAGGTGAAGGAATTTGAAAGGCAGAGTTTGATAGGGAACACCGGAAGGGACGTTCTAGAATAGGGTTGCCAATATTACTTCGGGGGTATTTTTCAGAAAAATCTATAAAAAAAAGTATTTTTTGGATAGAGTTATAAATTTTGCTAAGCTTTTTTGTTACTTATTTATTTTTATAAATACTATCCAACTGATATGTATTTTTACGTAATTTAAATTTATTTAACAGTATAGGACCCAAACTCGAAATACAGTATGTACATTTAATAATTTTATAGCACAGCAACCCCTGGACGTGGGTGACTTGTACCGGGATAAACAATATACGTGATTGAAAATCTATTTTATACTATTATTGCGTATATTGTATTAATACCATTACTGAATTTTAATATTGTCAGCTCTCGTAGCAGACTGTCAAGTTTTTCTTGTTATCTCATATTCATAAAATAAGGTTTGATATGGCTGAACCAGCTAGAGTCTCTACAGTACCTACGGTTGGCAACCCTACTCTAGAAGGACAAACAACAAATCTTATTGGCAATGTCCTTCAAAAAGGTCGGGCACCCTGTGAGTATGTCGTAGGTATGTAGGTAGCTAAAAGCGTGTGTTTACACAAATTTATGAATGTGGATGAGTGGATGAAGCAAAACGAGAATGTGAAGACAAGTGCACATGACAAACCTACAAAAGGTTGTTCTTCACCCCCATGGAAAAATCCTACTAATATTATAAATGCGAAAGTTTGTGAGGATGTATGGATGTTTTATACTCTTTCAAGCAAAAACTACGGGACGGATCTGGATTAAATTTGAAACACATAAAGATTATAGTCTGGAATAGCACATAGGGCTACTTTTTGTCCCGGCAAAATATGGGATAATAATATATCAACTTTGACACGGACGAAATCGCGGGCAGAAGCTAGTTTAAGTTAAATGTCGAAGTTTATTTATGCCATACATTATCCAGTAAGGTTTTATTCCGTTTTATTACAGCATTCGGCATAGGCTCCATGATCTACTCAGGCCTAGAGTTTGGCCAATATTGGGAGTTGGAGCGGAACACCAACTGCCACAATGTACTGCTGGCACTCACTCCTGCTACGAGGATGGCCTTCATCTTCATACAGATGTACTTCATCTTTCTTAACAATGAGGTACGTTGGAGATTGGATCGTATTGAATTGGAAGCCACTTCGTATAAATACTGGAGAGACTTGCATCTACTAGTAGTGTAGTGTCAAATTTCAATGGCGATAGAGAAGCTGGTGTTCCGAACTTACAAAGAGAAACCAGTAGAAATCGACTTGTATTTAGGTCTCGTCAGCTGCCTATCGATTGACAAACGCCAAGGGGTTGGCAAATGACATTAAACGTCCCAATTTTAGGAAAGTATTGAAAGAGAATCAATTATTGAAATTTAATTTCGTATTACCGCTCGTGTTTCCCTAAGTTCGAATCACTTTGTGGAGTTCGAGGTTAACCCGCGACCCGCGATCGTTGTTGAAATAAGTTTTATTTTAGAGTGTTAGTACCTACAAGTTTTTTTTTTCCTGATCGTTAAGACGACATCAAGCTCACAAACACTATGATCGTTAATGTTAAAACATAATACTGATTCAATTATTAGGTACCGTTAGAATTCACAAAGCTTTTACATCGAAATCACGACTTAATAAAAACAGTCTATGTTGTTTGAACCAAAGTAAAATCTTTTTCTTTCAAATATTTACTCAATAAATAAATACGTATTAACAGAATTTGATTTATTGAATTGAGTTGTACCTATAGACCTTGCTAAATCGATTATAACTCACAAAAAAGTTGGCGGACGTTCTATTTGTTGTCGAATTGCTCTTCAGAACGAGTAGGCACCTTGTCAGTGTGAAAAGTTTAAAGAAATTCCGAACTGAATGTACCTTATATTTAAAACATTTAGTATGAAAACGATCTGATTTAAGTAGGTTTGATTAATTTTATATTCGCGATGTTTAGTTAGTTTTAAAAATTAAGAATCGAGCGAAATAGCAAGAATCCTAGATTCTTAAAATAAAAATTATGAATCGATGATCGAAATATTATCTTTATAAAAATCTTGCGGCACGATATTTGTCCGCGATAAACTCTGGAACTTAACCATTATTTATGTTTGGCTTATTGTTTATAATTTGGTCAAACTTAAAAGATATGATAGTTTTTATCTTGATTATTGACCTAAATATTTTTATTGCAAATCTTAGCCCCAGCAACATGTCGCCGGGTCAGCTAGTAGGTACCTACATATAAGTAATGAATAGCAGATAGTAAAAAAAACCTTTTATTTTTCAATATGACCACTGCCACTTAACTCTCCATCAATCATTTTGTATCCAACATTCCCTTAAAGTAAAACACTCGGCAATCCATCAATTAAAATCACGGAACGTCCAACACCACCCATTGTGTACGAGCCATTACCATTTATCACCATCACTCACATTTCAGATGAAAGTGTACAAACACAAGATAGTGGCCCGGTTTGGACTGATGCACATGGTCGGGACCAACCTCAGTGTGTGGCTGAATGTCCTCGTGCAGGAGACGAAGCACGAGATACTGACGTTCTATGACCCAGAGAACAAGACTATTGGACTGTCGCATAGACTTGGTAAGTTGAATTTTGTATCTTCTGTTTTATATTTTTAAGTCCAGGATTAGGTCACGTGGTGAAAATGTATTTTTTATTATTTAAGCAGAAAGAGTTTATTACTTACCTTAATTTCTGACGATATCGAAATCGTATTATTTTTGCGTTGCAGTAATAATAATTATCCTCTTCAATTCTTCTTATCGTTTCAATTCTTTCATCTAATGCTTATTATAATAGATAGTGGCAGTACCTAAAATTCACTAAAAGTCTTCCATAATTTAAATATGTAACTCTATAGTTTTTGGTATGTTTTGTTCAATGAGCCTCAAGAAGAAAAAAAAAAGAAATATAAAAACTTGAATCTTCTTAGAACCTAATAAAAAAGTTTTTATTGTAGGTGTTACTGGCTTATTTTCTTACAAGTTCTGAGGATGCCATTAGAGTTGGTTTTTTATTATGTTTCTTCTATAACTTTATGGCTACATTTAATATTTTTTTGGCATAAACAGCCAGTACTTACGTACTCAGTTTTGATATTTATTATGAAGGTTTTAATCATAATTTCAACTGGTCTAGTCGTAAAAAATCTCTAATCTCTTCATTGTAATGCGTACTACATTAGTGTATTGCTACAAAAATAAAACTTACTTATGTCTGCAAAATAATTAAGCGCCTTATGTCCCATAGCGCAGGTGTATTTTATAATATTAGGATATTAGGATGGCAGGTGGCTCAGTTCCTGTGCTTAAGTTAAGTTTATAAAAAGCAAGCTGGTTTATAAATGTATTTTTTTTTCGGCCCATCATCTTTAACGTAGGCAGGTACTAAACCTTATCATGTTTTACTAAGTGTTACCATTTTTATGACAGTGACTGAGTGACGTAAATATTAATAGGAAGTAATTTATTTTTCCTCTTTTTTTCTAAATAGGTATAATAATAATACTCTTCAAATCTCTACTTAGTATAAAACAAAGTCGCTTCCCGTCGTCTGTTCGCTTAGATCTTGTTAATTAAGCAACAGATTTTAATGCGGTTTTCATCAATAGATAGACTGATTCAAGAGTGAGGTTTATGTATCTACATTGCACCCGTGCGAAGCCGGGGCGGATCGCTAGTTATTATTTAAAAAAGACACCAAAATATTTTATGATTGTTTGTTTTACGCATAATAAATCCCGCTCCATGGAAATTAGACTATCTTTTTATCATTCAATGCAATAAAAGCAACCGATATAAATACATAATAAAGTAATATACGCCTGCCGGGTGGACATTTTGAATGAATGACCTGTCGTTTGTCACGTGCCTATACTACGTCCATTGTTGCGTCAATCGATAAACGTGTACTCGCTGTTAATTCTACATGTTTTTATGTTAACTTTGTGTTGTTACACAGCTAACATTGTAACAAGCCGGATTTGACAGCTATCAAAATCCTTTGTGTAGTGTTGTCAAAACGTCTTGTCAAAATATAAATCGGCAATTAATTCGTGTTTGTGAGTGTATTTTTTCAAAATTAAGTTAAACTTAATGTTTACAAGTGATACTCGTTGTTATAGTGTATGGGTAACATAGTAATTATTCAGGATTGTGAATTGGATTTTTCAAATTATTACGTAGGAGAAACGTCAAATCCGGCCTCTTAGAACGTTAGCAGTTTAGTTTTAGAACAAATTGTAGTAATGGCGGCGCGGTGAATTGTTTGTTTACGGAAATATGATGAAGCTGTTTAGTTTGTCTACCTACTCAAATAACGATTAAGGTACATAGAACCAACTGCGCCAATAACTTAAACTGTTTATCTTATATACCTTGTAACTTTTTAGACTAGCTAATCGTTTGTGAATAAATAAATAAAACGCGATTTCCACGTGTAGATTTTGTATGATTTCACTAAATTAACTATTGACTATTTATTGATTTCAAAGCACCTATAAATCTAATATTATGACAGTTAATTGAAAATTATATTATAATTATAAGTTTTTTTAGAGAAGTTGTTTTGGAACTATTGTTGACTTGCGTCTACTACCAAATTACGACACAGGTGTTTGAACATAAAGGAAATTGTACATTCCTCTACTAAACAATAGGCTAGATGCCACCACAAAACAATTGACGCACTTCTTATGACCTGTCAAAACGCGATCCTCCCATAGATTTTGTATGGCTAAAGACAACCGTGACGTCACTATTGTGCCGACTCAATTGACTTACTATTTATTAATTTGAAAACAATTTAAAAATAAAATATTACAATTAATTAAAATTGATCGGGTTTTTAGGGTTAAAATGAAGTGTTTCTTTAGAGAAGTTATGTCTTGAAATAATTCCTTTACCTACTATGAAATGAAAATAGAATAAACACTCACAAACCACTGGTGCCTATATGTACAGTCAACAATACAGATAGGTTTCCAGGGTCGTCACTTCGTCAGATATACTTAGTTGAAGTTTTCTCGAAACCGATGGATCACTTCCATTGAAACTTAGCTTAATTAATGAACTGTTTTTTGTCTTTTTTTTTAAATCAAATTACATTTGAAAACATCTATCGGTTACCTATCTCTTTTATTGATAGTACCTCCTTCATCATCTTCCTGCCCTTGTCCCATGTTACTTGGGGTCGGCGCAACACGTTTTCCTCTTCCACTCTGTCCTGTCAGCCGTCATGCAATCACTGAATCCCCTTTCATTCATATCATTCTTCACACAATCCAACCATCTTTTCTTTGGTCTTCCTCTTGCTCTCCATCCATCCACATTCATGTTCATAACTCTCCTGGTCACATGCGTTACGTTGATAGTACCTCCTTAAACATATTAAAGACGACTAAACTAATTACCTGCCAGTTCAGTCACCGAGGTTCCCCACCTAACAGTTTTAATACTATAACTTGCTACATAACATTGTTCTCTGTTTTCCAATAATGTCCTTTGTGCCGCTATAATTGGATTAATCATTGTCGCTGAACTCTCGCTTCAGCGTTATATTGTCACGAAGCGAACCTTTGGAAGCTTTGATTTGATTCAAGTGTTAGTAGGTAGCGTTATAGTCAATTTAACATAACCTTTTTACCTATAGGGATTTAATGTCTACGTGTCATTGTTTCAAGAGCTACTTTGCAATGTTGATCTTAAAACATATAACGTATTCAAAGTTATGCTTACTCATCTGCAATTACTGCTTATTTACAATTAATTATTGTTTTTATGTTTTTAATTTAAGTTTAGGATAATACTAGTTCCAGAAGTGTTTTTTTTTCAAATTATCAATTTTTTTTGTATTATTCACACATACATAACATCACGCCTGTAGTTTCCGAAGGGTAGGCAGTGGTGTACCCCATTTTCCCTTTAGTACACCCACATTTTGCTAGTTATGTTGTGTGTTTTATTTTTATGTGTTATCTAATTTCTAGACATACTAGTTAGAATATTATTGGCGACTTTATAAGACCGTGATCTATCATCTGTTATACTTAAGACCTAATGTATAAAGAAGCTGTTGGCAAACCTTAAAAAATAAATAAAGTCAAAGTAAAATGGTTTATTTCACTAAGACCATTAAAAGGCACTTTTGAACGTCGTTCATTCAATTATGTTTTACTGAACCCATACAAATATAATGCGAATAAACAGAATTGTGCGTGCATTATAATATTGTCAAAGGAAGGAGGCTTAACTTAATTCCTGTTGTCCCCGAGACCGCGGGGCGCATGATTTGTTTCATAACCACCCCTTTGTAACAATTTATCCACTTTTAACCCCTTCTACAAGTTTCAGCGCGCATTTTATGGGTATTTTATTACGCAGGTTCCTTTATGTACCGTCTATCGGTATTCTTGTATGTTTTACCTACTCGTATTTAGGTACATTGTTATAATTCGTTTCATGTTACATTGTTTTCATATTGTATCAATAGATTCAACATGAATAACGTAGGTAATCTATATTTATAATTTTATGTTGATTTTAAAAGAGTGTCGATGGAGTTTCTTGTTCGATTTTTCTCAATAAAGACCTATGTTTTGGATCGAGCGTTGTACAGATTGCATTGAAAGAACAAATGCTTTACTTTCTTTTGTATCCCACCTACCTACATGTCAATAGGGGCCAAAATATGGTCAACCCGTCTTAGAAAAACAAAAATGTATGAGCGGACCATCAGAATAACTGCATAAACTGTATTAGTGAAACATTGCATCACATAAACAGAATTAATAGATGTTGTTTAAATCAAAATATCAAAATTAATCACCTTATTTAATTAAACTGTTCATATGATTATAATGTCACTCACTCACTCCCCTTTATTGAAACAAAATTCAATCAGACCCATTTCTGAAACTGGGCCAACTGACTTGACAGCTTAGTTCACCTATAAACAAAATATGGTAGTGGGTGCAGATTTCCAATTAGAATTTCCCTTATCATCGACGAAATGTCAGAGAGGCATGTTGATTGCGTTCCGTTGCGACCCACCCGGAAGGCATGGTGACCCACATTCCAGCCTGTCATGCCGATCGACGATAATATGTATTGGATCATTTTCGCTATGTCCACCTACAACAGTTTGCTCCACTTTAGCTGGTATTTGTTGGTACTCGATACAATTCCGTCTATCTCATTTAAAGTCAATATGGGTCTCATGTTTAAATGGTATCTTTGGATTTTTCGGTAATAAACTCTTTTATTGCAATAATATATACGTTGGGGCTTTGGATAGTGAGATATTAAGTCGTCTCACGAACACCTCAGAATTTAGTTTATCTAAATTCTGATGTGTTAGATTACAAAAAAGTTGTTCTTAGTTTATTTACATTATGTTTTGTTTTGATTCCAGCATTCCAAAAGACGTTCGCATCATTCTCGACCGACGTGCCATCGTCTCATCCTGCTGCTGCTCACCTGCGCGTGCCGAGAGGACTCAAAGGTCCTCACCACATCTTTGAGTGCCGCCGAACGAACATTATGGGCTCCCTCGTTCAAGACGCCTCGCCATTCCTCTTCCCTTGCACCATCGAATACTCTCTCATCTGTGCTGCCATCCTCTACGTCATGTGGAAAAATATCTCCAAATACCCATCAAAGGATGTCGCTGCCGCAATTGTAAAAGCTCGAATACTGGAAGGTCTGGCGTACAAGAAATCCCCGCACTTGTATAGCGTCGACTGCGCCAGAGCTCACAAAGGCCTCTTCTTCGGTATCCTTGTTTTGGTACTTACTATAATATCTTTGATTTTGTTTTTCGTTCTGGTGTCAAAGAAAGATTATGCAACTCTTGCGGTTGTAGAGGTCAATGTTTGTGAATTAGCGCTTTACGCTATGACAACGTTTGCAAGTTTAGCTGGAATGTTCTGCGTGAGGAAACTGAAGTACGACGGTAATCGAAACCTTGAACTGGACAACATCCTCCTCGTAGGAGCTCAAACTGGAATGTTCATCTATGGCACTTTTACTATCATTGGAGGTCATTTCACAATAGAGAAGAATACCATTCTTATACTAATCACGGCTCTGTCCTCACTAATCCAGACTACTTGTCAAACCATGTTCATTCTCGATGCGAGCCGAAGATCAGCAAAAACGGCTGAACAGTTACGGAAAAAGCCTGGAAGAGAAATAGTGACGTTCCTATTGGTGACTAACTTGGCGATGTGGGCGATAAATACTCTTGAGAAGTCGCGAGCGGAATCTCATCCAGTCCAGCTTCACTTCTATGGGCTGTGGGCTTGGACGATCATAACCCACGTGTCAATGCCTCTGGCTATCTTCTACAGGTTCCATTCGACAGTGTGCTTGTGCGAGATTTGGAAACGAGCGTACAAGATGAAGCCCGCTTACATGTAGCGACCGGCTCGGAGGTACTGGAGCACAGCGCTGTCTTTCAGAATGTGAACTGTGGTACTTTCGGAACCAGACATGTAGACAAGTGGTAGTTGGATGTTAGTGCCATAGTCTCAGCTAATCTCAATGGACACCGGATCACATGCAATAAATAGATATGGATCATAACGCATAATATGTCCTACCGACTCATTAGATGTAGTTCAGGATTTCATCTGCCCGGTGTTCACTATGTAACCGCATCGTTTGAAAGTTGACTGCTGTAATGTTAAGTTATTGTATTAAAATATTTTAATGTGTTATTTATTTGTAGCTTTATTATACGCTTTAACTATCATAGCGGAACTGATATACGTTGAGTCGCAGTATTTCACAATTAAACGGGTTGGATTTTATTGATTTTAGCGCTTTATATTTAGATGTTAATTTTACTCCAAGTTGTAGTGTTAAATGTATTGTTAATATATTGAATGTGAACCTATTAATTGATAAGTTATGTCTTCATACTTCATCTTATTTCATTAGACGTACGTAGTATCAGATAGGGCCGTAGTTAGTAAGTATTAGTAGTGTCTGTATCCCACATTCCACTTTATAGTAATCTCTCAATCGCCGAGGCATAATGTTTATATGAATTCACGCACTTTGATTCAAAATGAATGTCTTCCATTAGGTTACATTGTTTTATACGATTTGTTTTTACAATAAATTCCTTTCCTGCTACGTTTATATAGCATGTATTATTCCATAGTGCAGAGGGAACAATAAATTCTATCGACCTAATGATATTTTTTTGAGGAATTTTAACATAAAATCAACTACATTGGTTACGATAATAAAGTACTTTTTACTATGAAACGCGTAATAGTCTGAGCAGATAATTAGAGATTTTGTAGCGGATATTTTTGCGACGAAAATGTAGTAGTGTCAGTAATTTTGGATAAATTTTTAACTAGTAGCAATACCGTGGACCCAGTAGTTAGGCAAAATGTAACACCAAAGTCGTAAGAATAAGAAACTTTTGGAGCTTATTACGAGTAGTCCAGTAAATATTCGTAGAACATTAATTGTCGCCAAATAAATGGTAATAGATGAGCAGCATGACGTTTTGATTGTCTATAGATATAGACTTAGTGATTTCGTCCACTTCTTATGAATATTTCAGTACATTTTCAAATACATTTCCTATACGATGATTTTGTAATAACATTTTATATCTATTATTTACTAGAACATTTGAAAGCAAATTAAATAGATTGATTAAGACATCTTTTAAAGAATAGATTTATTACAAACGATAATAATCTTATGATGTTGGCACGCCTGACGCAGCTACCTACTATTTTGAATAATTCACATAAACATATTAAAATGAACCGAACGTTATATTCAACCAAACTGGATCAGATGTTAATTGCTCAATATATGTGATTTTCATAATTTATTATAAAAACTGTAAAAAGCCAGACAAAAACGGTTGTTGGATATATAATAACAGTTTTATATGGTGCAATACTTTTCCTTTGTTTAGGTATAGACAATAGACATCTAAAAATTCATTGACACAACAAAATCGGTCTGGCATACCTACCTAATATTTGAAATCATTAATTTTATTACATGTTATTTTTATTAGTAAAAAATGACTATTCTTACTGTTGCATACTCTACCATCGGAGATTTCTAAATGTTATATGAAATTTTCATTGTTTTAGAATTAGAGATATTGCTTTGCATAATACATAGCAGTTTCTGACAGTGGTTTCAGAAAACGAAATAATTTTGAACGTTTTGTATATTAGTGTTAGAGTCCTTTATACTTTTTATATTATAGAATGTAATGTACCTAGTGTAAACTATGTTCTAGGTACGTATTGTAAGTACCTACATTGAATACTCAATATGAAATTTTAGCTTTAAATTATAAATGTGACATACCAAAATACCTACTTATAAATTATTGTAGATTAGCGAGTGAATGTTGCGATACGATTGTACCTATCATGATAATTGTAAACTGAACAATATTTTGCTTCGAATTGAGAAATGATATAGCATGCACTACTTTTATTTATTGAAATCGATTCAGAAATGTCGAAAAATTATTGATTGAATTCTCTATCGTCGAAACTATGTAACCATAAATACACATTTTTTATTAACAGATAAAATATAACAATGCATAATACATAGCATACCTAGTGATAGTTATTAGATATATTATGTGTTGTGGCTATAATTAAATTAAGATGAAAGCCATCTTAAGACTCGAAATAATAAACCTCAATGGAATTGAGTTAATAATGCACCGTTTTTTTATATTATAATTTTTTATATTCCCTATACATGTACTATATGATGAAGATTTTTAGTACGAGCATTTTTAAATCTTACAATCTTATATTCTATATATTATGTTTATCGATTTTTTCCCCTCAATATAGTATATGTAAAAAGTAATATAACTCTGTATAGACTAAGGTATACCTATTATGTAATTGTTTTAATTTATACTAGGATAACTATTTTACCTTTGTACCCATTATACCAAATATTCGTTGAAATATCCTCTAATTTAAAGTCGATCACCGGCATTTGTTTTATTCTTCCAAGATTATGAAATGCTTTGAATCTTATGAATCCTATTTTGGGTTAAGTGTTCCTAAGTAGATTAATACTAGCTTTGTAATATGTTCTTTGTAAATCTAAATCTTTACATTATTGGATACAATTTTGATACGTTTTTTTTTCTTAATATGTTTCACCATAGTCAAAGTCAAAGTTAAATCATTTATTTCAATTAGGCCATTACAAGGCACTTTTGAACGTCAAATACAAAAGAAAAAGGAATTGATTCTAGTTGCCCCTTCCAAAAGGTAGCTTTGTATGGAGAAGAATGGGCAAGAAACTCCGTACGTACTCTTTTAAAATCAATGTTTACAATATTTGCATACAAAATTATACATGGCACGTGAATGCAATGTACCTTATATAGACCTTATACCATATTTTTAGAAACCGTAATTATTTTCAACATATCTCTCATGTCATGTTAGTTAATGTTCATCATCATCATCATATCAGTTGAACGATGTCCACTGCTGGACATAGGCCATCCCTAAAGACAGCCACAATAACCGGTCCTGCGCTACCCGCATTCTGTGGTTTTCCGCGACCTTAACAAGGTCGTCGGAATTCGGTCAACCTCGTGGAGTTAACATAGTTACAACAGTTGATTTCAGGTTCTTTATTTCTCTTTTAATGATTGAATAAGTAGGTATACAAATGGGTTTCAAAGCAATTCATAATTTGCAAGATCTGTTGATTAAAAATGCCTTTTTGTATAAACAAATAGTGATACTAGAGTATTGTTTTTGATTATATATTTGTGAGCTATTTATTTGTTAGGAGAGACTGTGAATAGATTGGCATAGCGGTAAGATTGTCTCCTTGGATGTTTAACGTTTACAAACAAATAAAAACTTTCTTGAAATTATCCTGAACATGTTTGTTTTATTCTGACCCTTGTCTAACCATTACCTAAACGATCTTAAATTACCAGTAGACAAAGGACTGGGTTACTTTTTTGGTAAAGCAATTGGGTAGTTGACATCATTGACCAAACTTCTTAAAAAAAAAAAAAAAATCACCAAATAACCCAATTAATTTTCAATTTACTGTAATTTTTTTTTGGCTTTGAAATTAATAAATAGTATAAGTCAATGGAGTTGGCAAATAAGTGACGTCTAAGTTCGATGTTGCCATACAAAATCTAAGGGGAATTGCGTTTTGACAGTCCATCAAAACGCGTCTAGTGGTTAAGAAGCGCGACTTCTGAGGTCTTGGGTTCGATTCCCAGGTCTGGCAAAGTGTTATTGGGTTTTTCCATCAGGAATATCTCAACAGCAGTCTCAGAGTCTGGATTTGGGCTCGGTTGATGGCAATAGGCTCGCCCCTTATTACATGGGACTTAAACATAACTGGCGAAATGTAGGTATGCTAATGGGTACACCTCCAGACACCCAGCATCCCTTAAGTTCAAAAAGATTCCTTGTCTGGTTCAACCTTCATTTCTAAACAGAACGTGTTATATTAACATTTGAAACACATTACGTTCTATTGATTTTATTTACAAGCAAATTAAATGTCACAAGCAGGGGTGTTGCGAGCTAGAAATGACTAACTTACTTTTGTTACTTTTGTGGATAAGACGTTCACACATTAACGATTTAAAAGTAAGGTGTCCCTATTACATAAGAATAAAACATAACTAGCAAAATGGGTACACCTCTGCCTAACCCTTCGGAGATTAGAGGCGTGAAATTATGTTATGTGATCAACTAAAATAATGTTTTTGCTTTGAAGTTTGTAAAATTATTGTAGGGCCAGTGTGGTGCTGCCACAATGCAGTTCCCAGACGTACATGTCCAGTATTGAACGTTTGACCTAAATACACCGGCTCACTTAAATTTTGCCAACCCTAATCACCCAACCCTGGGAACATAAGTAATAAAATAATAGTAAAACACACATGAATAATTCATGTAAGCGACAGCCCTGTTCAAATTACCCGACGCAGCGGCACAAAGAAGGTACGTGTGCTTATGAATAGGTCCTACGCCTACTGGGCTATTCTTGATGTTTTGCTTCTTAATAGCCTTGACAGATCGTGTTAAAGGATCAAATCAGCTGATGCTATTATGAACCTACCCGTAAGAAAGGATATTCAATAATAATAACAGCCTATCAGTGGCGGATCTACGATTGTCGTCTGGGGAGGCTTGACCCCGCTGAGGGTAGGTTTTTAAAAAAGTAAACTCTAAAAAAGCACACAATATTTTATATATTTACTCAAGTACCACCATGCGAAATCGGGGTGGGTCGCCTTAGCAAAAGTTCATAGCAACGTCATTTGTAGAATCATTTTTCTATTCAGCATTTATTGCTTGTTTATCATATTTTATAACCTTGATCTTTTCATATCTAACAAAAAAGCTTAAAATACAATTATGGTACTTTTTTTAAGTTAAACAATTCACAAAAGTTGTAGGAAATTGTTAATCACTAAATAATTTAAAAATGAATATTTTAATATTACAAGTTAGTAGTAATTTAGCTTTTTCCTTTATTTCGAAAATAGTCGTCTTCATATTTATATTAAGGTAGATCATTTCTTATTTATTTATAGACTCAATTACAAAACCATCACTTGCAACCTAAGGCCCCTAGTACACGGCGTATATTAAACGCGCAGACGACGCGCAGGTGGCGCGCGTATACGTGCTTCAAACGAGATTTGAACGCAACCTTGTAACCTAAGCACACGGGGCGATCGTGAAATCCGTTTATACTGCGCGTATGAGTGCAGTTACAGCCATCATCAATACAAACGCAAACCATCATCAAAACAACCGCAACAATCAGCATTTACGGCGCCGAAAACGCACGTTCCTGAAACGCGAGTCGCGAGTTAAAATACGCCGTGTGCTAGGGGCCTAACTCCCAAGAAGCTACTACTAATCTATCTTCATACTTCGTTCACAAAATATTCAACAACAACCCCACCCCCCCTAGTCGGCGAGTGAAAACTGTTCGAGTGGCGACAATTTGTTGCCTCGCCTTATTCGTCTCAGATAAGTGGCTAGCCATACACAGAGAGACTCTCACCGGTACGTGCGTTCAGGTTTGAGTGGTTAACTCGACATCGCACCAGTTTTTGTTTGTTTGCTTTTATAATTGCGAGATTTCACTGATGTTATTGATTTATTGTTGGTGGACAAAATGGGGGAAATTGAACAGGGACGCTGTCTCTACCTAAACCCTTTTGAACTGCATTAGGTGCTCTTAAGTAACTTCAAAATTTCTCAAGTCTTTTCCGGAATTGAGGGTAAAAATTCCAAGTTGTGAAAACCCCATTAACATTTGCCGTATAGATGAATATGAATGTTAATGGATGAGGGGGGAGACTGAAGAATAGATGAATGGTCCTTGTCAGGATATTAAGGGGAGAGGGACGGCTGTATGCGTGGGGGAAAATATGTGAGAAATTGCGCTGACCTAAAGCAACAGAAGTCAGCAGGCAGAATACCATAGCGATGAGACTTTTATTTTACTCTACCATACTAATTATACTAGGTAATTTGCACTAAATTAATTAATGTCTTTACAAAACAGATCATATAATAGCGACATAGTTATTTGCAATTAATTATCCAGTGTTATAATGATAATTGGGTCACAGAAACAACGGATAATAATATAAGTGATAATTACGGCTTATGAATGGGTAATTATGTTTTATGAGTAATTACTATTATTGGAAGGTGTTGTGTTGCTTCTGTTATAATTAGGTGATATTACAGAACAAACATGTTGTAGTTTGTAGAGTTCAAAACTTAAACTCGAAATATTTATCTTAAACTAGCCATAGAAAATTTACATAAGACAAACGATCCTTTGTGTTTTTTTTTTCTACGTCACATGACATTATTTTGTTAGATTTTAGAGAGAGAAAATCAGCCAAATCGGTTAAGCCATTTAGAAGTGATGATCAGTTTTTGACTGAGATCACATACTCGCTCTATTCGTTATTGCCAACGAATAAAATTTAGTTCTAAAAATATACAAAAAAAACACACTGAAAAAGGGCTCAGCATTAAAACTAGCAAATAAGAAGGAAGGTAAACCTTTCTCAATCTATCTTCATTTTAACCATGCTCAAATCACGTAGGTCTGATGACACGGATCTTGGACCATTTGTCTACCACTTTGTTTTTATAACAAAAACACAACAACCTTGGTATTGAACCGTCTACCGGACCGTATCGAGTGCTACAACAATATCACTAGTACATTACTGTACGAGTATTACCTGTACCATTTTACACAATTTAATGGTTCTAGCTTAGTAATGGCTAACATAAACTGCTTTGTAGTTGCAATTATGATTAGTTGCGGCATTTTAGAGTGTATTTACTGCGTTTAGCAGTTAATTAAACTGTAGTCAGTCGTTAGTTATTTGTAAGTAATTATAATGTGTTTAACACAGATTCTTGTTAGATTATTGCTGATGTACTTGCGTCGTTGTTGATCATTCATGAATCAAAATACGGTAGTTGTGTGATTCATTCAACACAAGACTTAAGAACCATGATACATAGGTAAACAAAATGAGAACGGATTAATACGGGCATTAGGGTGCCGAAATCGGAACCGCAACAGTCTTGCAACATCTAAATGGTAACGTAACCTGCCTGTGGTTCTTTGATCGGTTACCGCAGGTGCAAAATGGCTGCCTAATATTGTTTCTTTAATATATTCGTTTCATGCATTCTAATGTCAAAAATGGAGATAAAATGCTGGTTGATCTATTCATAAATTTTCTAACTGTATTCTGTAAATACCTAATGATTATGGAATATATTTTTTGTTACATGTTCTGTTTTACTTCTAAGCAAAGGCCTCCCACCATTCCTTCCAACTTTCGCGATTCTATGCTTCATACTTCCAGTTTTGGAGGAATCCACTTAGCACGTCCCGCCATCTCCTTCGTTGCCTGCCGCGACCCTGTCTCACTGTTTGACTTTGTGTATATCTAACGCTGATTATTTAAACACCTAAAGCATACGTTTGGGGAGTAGTAAATTAAAATATTTTTGCTGGATAGTAATGTAACACATTTTTCATTTAAAAAATTTCTTTGATAACATTTATTTAATTATTGTGAGTTGGCTAGTTTAGGCATAACTTATCTCAATTTATGAAGTGGTAACATCTGCGTATTGTGGCGGCGCGTTGTGAATGAGATGTCAGCATAGAAGACGGGGCCCCCTAGGGTCAGTGTCTGCCAGGGTTGCGGATTTTGTTCGAAAGAGTCACCGCGGCCCTGGAACACAAAGGACACTAAGAGGACAACGAATGGGTTTTAGTCAGTAAGAGTCCGGCCTCTCGCTCCGCCCAGCGTATAAGAAGAAATTAGATGATTTCCTATCATTAAAAAAAAAATCTGCATCACAAAAAGAGACGATAAAATTATCTTATTTTAGAATCCTTTTAAGGATTTAAATAACACTTATGTTTTGGCAACGTAATCTGTTATGCTAATTAGGCTAATTAGTTCTTTCACCTGCTTAGAATTGTAATTAGTATTAATTTGGCGGTGGGAGAAGTTAAGTCAGGTGTTAAACCGGATTTTAAGTTGACGTTAATTCTTTTCAATTCCACGTCGGATTGCAAGTTGTAATTTAAAAAAGAAGTTTGTTTTTTATGAACTACCTACTTACTTAGCTTAAACTCCTTAGCTAATCTGAATTTGACAGTCCTTTAAGTACTTAAGCTGAAGGGTTATTTTTCTTTGCGCGGATTAACCGTTCATCCAAAAAGGTGTACCTATTTTGACCTACCTTTTCTTTACATCATAAAATGAATAAAAGGGAAACTAAGTCGAAGTCTCTTAGGAAGAAAACTAGAATTTTGTCTGCTTATTAAATGTCATAGATCACAAATGATAGTTATAATTGTCTTACTCGTGCAACCAACATCAATCTGCATTATTATAATTTAGCACACAACAAGCACTTTCTTATTGCAAAAGCTGTCACATAATAACAGAAAAATAAAATACAAAATAATATTATGAAAATTCGAACAAGCCGCCCGCGCCCCAACCTTCTCAAAAATCGAATCCACTCATAAGTAAGCTTACATAATACTTCATTCAACGTATAACACCCCTATTTTGGATGGTAACCCTCGTTTTGTTTCGAGGATCGATATGACATGGGGTCTCGGTGCACGGAGGAAGTGCAATCGGGGCAGTTCGCACTGCGAGGGAAGATTTTATTTATGGAGTTACGAAATACGGAAATATTTATCTACTAAGTAATATTATAAATGCGAAAGTAACTCTGTATGTTACGCTTTCACGATTAAACCACTGACTGAACCGATTTTGATGAAATTTGGTATGAGGTAAGTTTGAACACCAAGGAGGCTACTTCATATTCCGGGACTTCGTCTCAGTGTTGCCACCTTCAATTTGAACAGGTCACTAGATGTACCATCGAATCTCGCTAGATTATGAGAATTCAGGATTTCAAAAATTCTTTAGAATTCTCTAGATCCTATACTCTTCGCAGTTTTTCATTAGGTGGTAATAAACATGAAATTAAAACACAAAGACTGTTATGGTTGTATGGAAATAGGTCTATGGTAAGACGTAACTGGAAGTAAGTAAGAATTAAAGAGTTTGTTAATCTGCTAAGTACCTAGTAGTAATGTGGTTAGGGCATGACAAGGTGTGTAGAATTTTAATTAAGTTGTTATTGTATAAAGTTCGAGTTGTGAAAGGTGTTGTTTTGTTTGTTTAGTTTAGATCTGACTGGCGACAGTCAGATATCAAAATGGCAGAGTTGTAGGAACGAAACATTTAGATAGATGAGTGGAATGAATGGTAAAGATGAGTGACAGATGTGAAGCATGTTGAATGAAAGAGATGAAAATATCAAATAGTCTAGGAGTGAAAGAGAAAGCAAGTGAATGTTAAAGAAGCTGAAAGGAAGTGGACTGGATACGAGGAGATTAAGACGAAGGACGTTAAACAACCAGGGGCAAACAAGCAGACGAGTCACTATCATGGTGAATGGTCATCGTCGCCTATGCAGTCTTGAGAAAGTCGCTAAAAATCACCAAATTTATATCTAGGGACTTAGCAAAGGAAAAAATCGTTGAGCTATTGCAAAATTCCCTAAATCTAGCGACAAATTCCCCAAAGTGGCAACACTGCTTCGTCTGCGACCGCGATAACCGTCATTTATGCAGACGAAGTCGCGGGAAAAATATAGTCCACTATATGTATAAAAAAGTGACTGACTAAATTTTGTTGCTAAGCGCAAAACTCGAGAACGGCTTTTTTTTTAATGTTTTGATATTTTCCCGGACAAGGACTATAAGAAAGATTTTTTTTTTTAAATTGACCTGAAAAGTCGAGAATTTGCACCAGTGCGTAGCTGGGGCGGTGCGCTAGTTTATTTATATTTCTGAGTAGATATATTATGTTTTTTATTCGTTGGCAAGGGTTTCTTAATCAGCAAAGAAAAATAATCAAAAACGGACTTAAGGTTCCGAAAACCGTTGCAATTTAACATAGGTCTAATGTTTGAAAATAGTATGCTGTCGACAATGGCTGTTATTTTGAGACAGCACTGCATGCGTCTGCATAATACGCACAAGTCACTGTCTGCAATCAGACAATACAAGCGGAATGTCATCTCACTTTACTTCAAGTAAACACATGGCTAAACAAAAAAGTTTACATAAATAATGCTGCTACATATTGTAGCGATTTTTCTTCGTATTTCCAAACAAGCTACTTTCTGAATATTGCATTTATTTATAGGTGAAAGCGAGTATATTAGAAAAGTAAAGTATTAATTTATTTTTAAATTAAGAGTAAACACTGTTTACTTTTCTTACTTGAGGTTGAGGTTGTTGCAACTAAGTTTGAAAGAAAAACAAATATATTTTTATGAATTACCTTATTCTGCTTTATTTTATACCTTCTTGTAAGTTTCCGAGCTGCATGCATGTCTCGGGGCGCATCCTACCCCTCTGATTTCTCCCCTCAACGCGTGCGGCCTGCAACTAACGACTACGTTATATCAGAAGAAAAACATCGAGTGCTAAACTTTAGCTGCATTTCGTATTAAAACTTATCTTAATTTTTTTTTTCAAGATTATCAAGCCTTCATTTTTTGTTCATAATAGATAAGTTTTGTTCGAAGAAGGATTGTTATCCGAACCCGGATGAGTAGAACTTTTGGATGCACAGTTATTATATTATCTGACATTGACTAGGGTCTGCTAAATACTATTAAAGTCCTTTAGAAAGTATGACTTAATTTATGTTATATAACTAGCAAAACAATCTCAATACTATATTACTTACGTAACACAGGATTATTAGTACTAACTTCCTCTCTTGAAATTCAAATAGCTTTCAATTAGTAAAATAATAATTATAATCGGACTAGGGCTTCCAGAGGTTTCCTCAATAAAACAAACAAACTTTACCTTTTTATATTGCTTCTATATTTAATGATCTCATAGTCAGTTAGTAAGTTTATTTTTTATTACAACTAACTTAACTTGACTTGAAAGTTTGACAAACATTTGTCCTAGGTACCTACCAATTTATCTTGGCACCCTTCCTGTAAATTGTAATTGCGAAGCTTTTTATATACAATAAGATTCTTATTTATTTACATTAACGATATAGACAACTACTCAAGTAAATAAATACTTGATCGTGAAGTGAATTTGAATGAACGATACCTAAGTAATGCTTTAAAAATAAAATAAGTAAGTATGTGACGATTTTATGGGAGAAAATTACGAATGTATATAAAATATCGGACTTCGACTTTAGGGAGTGAACTTGGGAAAATCTTTTCCTACCGTATGCCTATGTCATAATAACTATCTGCGTGCCTCAGCGCAATCCGTTCAGTGATTTGAGATGTGTGTTGATAGATCAGTTAGTCAGTAAAGGTTGCCTTTTATATATAAATCTATAGAATAAGAACAATAACATGCAATGATTGATGATGCAATCGTTTACCAGTTTTGAAAGAAGATCCTATTGCTATAAACCATACCAAGAATGAATCAAGTTCTTCCTGGGATTGATCGTCCAGCAAGCAATGTTAGTTCAGCACGTGTACACTGGTGATTGCATTATAAACTAATAATAACAAGCCAATGACATTTGCACTTTCGCCGGCTGGTTCTAGGCCACGATCTAATTAACTGATATTATTTTTAGACTAGAATGCGTACGAAATAAAAATTTAATGCTATTTTTAACGGTGATTAATTAATATTCGATTGATAATGGATTTATTCGGAATAGAATATTTTAAAATTCCATTTTGTAGATACCTACCTACAGTAAGATATTAAAACGTTTTTTATAACTGTAAAAGAATTTTGATAGCTGCTTGATACCCATTGGATTTCAAATTCTCATGTAAATGATGGGAATTAACTTGAAATATCTTGATTCTTAAAACACTGATAGCTGAATGTTCAAACGATTTCTAACAGATATTGTCCAACAGTATATCGAAGTGTTAAATAATGTATGTAAACACCCACGCTGGGCTTTCAAATAAAAACAGTTGAACTAACAAAACGCCCACATTGTCAGAATTTATAGAAACATAAAAATACTGCATTCTAAGTCAATACGAGTTTGTTTACAAACAACTTCTAGAGTTCGTTTAGTCAAGTTCACGAAATTCTAGTTCAATGTTCGCTCAAAGCGGGGGAGGCGAAGCTATTCGTATAGCTATGGGCTTAGCTCGAGACAGGAGGGTTCGCGGGTTCGCGTGTCTGCCAGCCAAGGTACCAAAGCACAATAGACCCCGTGGTTCATAGCTATGGCTATACTGAATGAGCGGCGCGCCATTCGCGAGTCGCTTGCGAGCTTCGGACTTGATCGGCCGTTTGCATTTGAATTTGAAACGCGATTTACTAGTTCTTTTTTCTAAAGAAGTAGACAAATTCGAATTTTAAATTTCGCGCGCATGTAACCTTCTTACGTTGGTTGTTGACAAAAGAGTTTTCGGACAGTTTTTGTGAGGACGCATCAGTGAGTGCACATCTTTACAATTGCTGAATGGACACAATGGGAATTCTCCACAAGTAATTTTCGTCACGGGAAAATGTAAGCGTAAGCATTGTGTTCTGTTGTTCTCCTCGGACGGGTCCGGTTTTGACTGCACCTAATATTTTTTTTGCTTGGTCATTAGCTTGGCGACGCAATAAGCATGTTGTTTTTTTAAATAGTATTCATATGGCGAGGGCCGTTTGATCAGAAGGTTATAGGTTGTATAGGTATTTATTTCCTACGTGCATACTAATAATAATGATACCTTAATCCATTGGATACTAAAATTAAATAGCTGATGAGTTTGTTTTTCATTTGAACTCTCTCATCTCCAGTACTATTGATCCGATTCTGAAAATTCTTTGACTAATAGGAAGCTATGTTTTTTCTGAGTGCTATAGGCTATAGGTATTTTATCATCAAAACAATTAGAAATCCGTAAAATTTATGCAGGTAGTTTCATATACAAGGTTCGTTTAAGAAAATGGTTTTTTGAAATAAGAACCCGATTTCCAACTTAGTATAAGGTACCTACGAGTATGTGTGTAATTTTTTTTAACTGGTACAGGTAGTATTCTTTGAAATGTAGTCAAGTGTGCACACAGTTGTCTTGTTCATCGACCAGTAACATTATTGAATGAAGTCGTTCAAGGCTCATATTGCGCGGTCAGTGAGTGCATAAGCCCTGCTCTATTTACCGCAAAACTTGTAAATGTAAGCCAACGTCAACTGCAATAACTAAATTTAAAAAATAGTACAAAAAACGCTTACATACGTTACACACTTCGACTACTTCTACTTACTTAACTATCTATTAACATAATATTTTGTAATAAAGACTTATTGAATGTTATGGTACAAGTAACCAATTGCAATGTAGTAGGTACCTAATTGAATTATAATAACTTTTAATACGTGGGTAGTGTATGTAGGTAGACTGGTAGAAAGAGGTAAAGGTTAAATTTGTATATAGAAAACTCTCAATGATAATTAAATGCTGTAATGTTTTAGTTGTTGTTTGGTTTGTTTAATCGCACTAATATCTAAAACCACTAGTCGGATTGGAATAACTCTTTTTGTACATGATACATAGCCAGACTGCATCTGCCAGTAGGATTGGAATAAATCTTGTTATATTTGGTGGCCAGATTCAAGAGGAATAGTATACTATATTAACTCTACGACTCACGAGAGCGGAGTAGTAACTAGAGATGTAACTTAAAACGGATGAAAAACACCACGCAGATGAAGTCGCGGGCAGAAGCTAGTTAAAAATATTAATGAAATGTGACATACCTACTTATTTAATATTCAATTAATGTCGGACGTAGTAATTACTTAATTGCTGTCGCGCATACCTCTGTTAATTTTGTTGAGAATGCAATTAGTTTTATTTAGATATCGATTTGTATAGCTATATGTGTCAGGCTTTCTACACGCTAGGTAACCAGGATTCTCAGGATTATGAGACATTATTATAACATAACATCACGCCTGTAATCCCCGAAGGGTTAGGCAGAGGTGTACCCAATAGTACACCCACATTTCGCCAGTTATGTTTAAGTCCCATGTAATAGGGGGCGAGCCTATTGCCATCAACCGGGCACAAATCCAGACTCCGAGGCTGCTACTGAGAAATTCCTGATTGAAAAACCCAATAACACTTTGCCCGACCTGGGAATTGAACCCAAGACCTCATGCTCAGCAGTCGCGCTTTGCAACCACTAGACCAACGAGGCAGTCAGACATTATTATAGTTTTATTTAATTTATTTTTCACGTTATTCGTTCCATCCGTTTGACAACAATAGGTACCTATTATAAAGTAAACTAGTGTGTATAAGAAAAATTAAACAATTAAAATGTTTCAATGGATTAATTTCATAAACAACAATTACCAGACCGTGTAATTTGTTCGTAAAACGCGCATATTTTGTCCACTTCGACTGTTTTGTTAGATGTTCTGCACAAATTAAAAGAGTTAAAGTATTTTATTTTTTTATTTGACTCAACAAGTATAATATTCAAGTTATAAACTGACATAAAGTTTACCTATGAGACTGTTCTTGCGAATAAAAGTCGATTTATCATTACCTGAAAACGATTTTCTATTTTGTTCAGAGAAATCAAAGAAATTCAGAGAAAACACTGCGTGTTGTGAAATTTTTTGTAACGTTATAGGTATCTATTTCCTACGTTTTTGCTGATTACAAGACAGAAGGGACATTATGACACGAACTTTTACCGTGAACTCAGTGACCCTCGAGCATTCAAAGTTTGCATAAGTTATTAAAAAAAAAAAAACAAAGGCAGTTCCATTCAAAAGGACAACACCTACACGGTCAAAATGAATGGAATGGCAGATTTATAACCTCCTAAAAATGTTAACCTTGTAGTGTCTAGAATCATGCATCTACTGAATCCATTAAAATAAAAGTTTGTAGTGACACGTTATCATTATCTCTTCCTCCATAGAGAGCAGAAATAGTTGTGACACAACGACACCAAGCCATCCATTTAGTACTCGGTAGCACTCACTATTAGGCAACGGTCAATTCTTATTATAAGAAGCCGGACAAGGCCGCTCCATCAATAATGTCTGTTTGTATGCCCGTTTTTTGTAATGACGGTCAAGACTCGCCTCGCGTTACACTAATGTTTATAACGCGTATGAAAGATTGCCTCGTATGTCATATCGTTGGATTTAACACGGTACTCCGGTCTTTAACCGGTTATATTAATACCGGTAGCGCTTTCAGATACGTATCTGTGATAAATTGGTCATCTAGACGTTAGAGAGTGACTTTATTTACCTAATCTTTGAATGAAAGTTAAGAGAATCGAGACTGAATAAATAAGTCTTTGTAATTTATTCACAGAACATTATAAGTACGTAGGTCAAGTCAATACTTTTTGTAAGTCAGTTGGATATTTTATAAATAATACATAACATAATATCACGCCTGTAATCCCCGAAGGGTTAGGCAGAGGCGTACCCATTAGTACACCCACATTTCGCTAGTTATGTTTTAGTCCCATGTAATGGGGGGCGGGCTTTTTGCCCTCAACCGGGCACAAATCCAGACTTCACGGCTGCTACTGAGAAATTCCTGATGGAAAAACCTAATAACACTTTGCCCGACCTGGGATTCGAACCCTAGACCTCATGCTCAGCAGTCGCGTGTTGAGACTATTAAACCAATTTGAATGGAGGCAGTTTTTATAAATAATTTTGGTCGAAATATGATTACGTTTGGTCTATGAATAAAATACTGTTTTTTTTTATTCAATGTCTACAATCACATTCAGAAGTCTTCAAAAAGATTTACGACAATGCGAAAGAAATACAGTCGGGACCAAAATTACTTGCCGTAACGAGAATGACTCTCAGCCATGGCCATATATTTACGTAAAATACGTCCCAAAATGGTGCATTGTGCTTTTGAATGCGCCCGCGTCTGTCGATCACGGCGGTCACCATTCATGGCCTGCACGATTCACACAGGAGCAATAAAACAGCAATTTAACTTCGTATTGTGTACCGAAAATAACAATATGTAAGTAGGTACTTATTGAAGTACGTACTTAACGTAATAAGTTGTTATACAGACTTTTCATTTTTAGGGATCCGTACTCGAAGGGTTCGAAAGGGACCTTATTAGGAACTAAGCCTCCGCTGTCCGTCCGTTCGTCCTTCAGCGGGCTGTATCTCATGAACCGTAATAGCTAAACAGTTGAAATTTTCACAGAATGTGTATTTCAGTTGCCGCTATTTCAAAAAATAATAAATACAACAAATAATAAATAAAAGTTAAAAATAAAAGGGGGTCATACAGGGGGGGATACAAGAGATCTGTTTTTTTGCGTTTTTGGCTCGATATGGCACAGAACTCTTCGTGTGCTTGTCCGACTCGCACTTGATCGGTTTTTTTATCCATTTTCTGTATGGGAAATTCAGAAGACTCATTTTTAGTTATGTACATTTATGTACCTATTGTTTTAAAACGTTGACGTACCACAGCCATCCATGAGGAAACAAAAGAAAATCACTTTTTATAGAAAGGTTACCTGGGTTAGATAAAAAGAAGTAGGATCTACTGCAAAATACAAATATACCTACACACCTAGGTAGGGCACTCACGGTGAATCTGTGATAAATAGCATAAAGCCATATGTCATAGAGTAGAAATGTTTCCATTAATTATACTTATTTATTAGAATTTAGATCTCAAAACTACATACCGTTAAACCCCAGTTTCTTTTCGTTTGGCACAAATACCATAGATCTGCGCTAGCGACCGATACACAGTCAATTATGTAAATCTAAAACATTCTGCATGCTTTATTCTGATACAAGCAATGTCATGCACCGATCTCTAAATCTAATCTTGAAACACACAAAAACTAAACAGTAGCGCTATACATAATGTGAAATGGCCTTACTAATCAAACTTCTTCCATTGACGTTTAGACTTTATTGACACGAAATAAAGTCGAATTTTGAATTGAAACCTCAGCCTTTCATAGTACAGTTAGTGGCCTGTGCAGTAGGTACAATGATTGTTAATGCCGATGATTGTCAACATAAATGTTCCCACAATTAACAATGTAGGTACGATTTAATACCGTTAATTATACTGGCTTCTCGTTTAACGAGATTTCGTACCGCGGGAGATCGAGGCTTTGTTTAATATTTATTAAGCTCTTCGCAGCATTATAGTTTAACCTCACGTATCACTTATATAGACGATGCCATTTTGGTGAAAGCGTCTGTTTTTGCAGATTTGGGTATACATAAATAGCGTATTCGGTATTTTGGTTTATCTGTAATCGTATCGTCTACTAGCATCTGCCCGCGACTTCGTCCGCGTAGAAGACATGATGTGTAACATAAAATACAGCCTATTACGTCTCACCAATAAAGTAGCTATCTACCAGTGGAAAAAATTTAGTAATCGGATCAATAATTCCAGAGATATCTTCTTCCTAACAAAAAAACATAAAAATAAACAAACTTTACCTTTTCTACTATAAATATAAACTAATATTTCATGATAATATCATGTAGCTGTACTGAAACTGAAGAATACTGAAACTGTTTCTTTCTGCATTTTTCCTATTTCTTTTCGATTTGTGAAAATTATTGAAAGTTTCACGTTTCTCCAAGATAAACCTGGCTCAAAACACTTCAAAAAGTAGAAAAGTACAGTTCCAAATTCAAAGATGGCAATAATGTTGCACGAGTCTAACAAAGCTAGATCAATGCAAAGCCTTACAAGCAACTACTTAAGGTTCAGTTCAAGTACGGAGAAGAGGTAATAGTTAGTATTCTTTGGTCCAAGGCTCGCCTCGTTGTGTGATATAATGGTAGTCATAAACGTTCACGATAATGACATCGCGGTCAATGCAATCTTCATTATCAGCTTAATTATTTCTTGAATGAATTTAGTTTTGCAAAGTCGTGATTTGTTGTCTTTCTTTTGTTTTAATTGGATCATCCTATTGCTAGAATGGTTTTATTTATTTTTTTGGTAAGGCTCTAATTAACTTAAGTTATATTTAGTACCTTATAGTTTATTGATTGGTAATTAATGGCCTGGATTCTTGCAATACATTGGTAATCGAATTTCCTTCCTAAGGTTTTGTTTAATTAGGAAACGTGTGATGACTATTATGATAATATTATTTTATTCAAATTAATGTAATCAACATAGATGAAAATTATCATGCCTTTATCAGACTTAATTTTAGTTAGAAAACAATCACCAGAAAGCGTAAAATTAACGAATAAATTAAACAAATTCACTCTCCTTACATAAAGTCTTAATTAATCACCAAAAAGTAAAACCGTCTCAAAGTACGTAGCTATACAAATACATCTTTTAAAAATAGCTATAAAGTCCCCTTCCCATGAACACAAGTGCGGGCGCACACCATGACGATCGGCTATCTCTAATTAATCTGGCTTATTGGACGAACGGAGGGTGAACCATGGCGTGTGATGCATTCACTGGAGAACCGTGGTAGACGGCGTTTATTTTTGAAGATGATTTATTTCATTAACGAGATTTGTTTCAACCACGTGTTTGGTCTTAAAGAAAGAGAACCTAATTACTGTAATATTATATTTTATTCGTAAGTTATTACTCTTTATTAAAAAGTTATGACTCCAGACACCTTGATTCCTGAAATTATGAACAACAGCTAGGTACTTTATCATCTTTAAAAACGGCACTTTCTAATTTAATGTTACTTTTCAAACTTAACCCATTTTTGCTTTGACTTTCCTCTTACTGATATTGTTTGCCTCTAATAAGCAGTACCCATATTACTTCTACAATGATGGCGGAGCTTTTCAGGTGTAAATTTATAGTGCAGTTTTGCATTGTATAGTGTCTTCCGTGCTCATCTGATTTTTTGATAGACAATTCTACTATTCACTGAAAAAGATAAGAAATTGGCTGTAAACGATTAAGTGACATTATTAAATCTGAGACGCGCGCCGTCTGCGCCGTCGGCGTCTTGCTCGGCTCCGGTTATAATCCAATTTCGAACCGGAGTCTCATTTGATTCCATATCAAATTGTACCGTAACCGGAGTTAAGGGTGCCTTCGTGTTGGCTCGAATATTGAAGTAGGACGTCCTTGTACAAAGGTCACAAGAAACCCACAATAACTTGGAAATTATAATTTCTATTGTTCTCAGTAACCAACTTATTATTCACACATTTTAAATAAAAATTATTATGAGAAACGCTATGATTTATTTTGTTTTGTATACAGGGGAAACAGCGAGTTTCACAAAAGCTAAACAATGTGCTATAAAGTAAGAGCAAAGAGCATACAGTTTTATGAGCAACTGATAACCTTGACTCATCCGAGGATAATACCTCCTTGGTTTTATCTATCGATAGGTCAAGGTTATCAGCCAATGTGTTAGTTTGTTGTCTCACTTTTCCTTGTATTATTATGTAACAATAGTGACAGTGCTATGAGTTGTCACTTTGTTGGTGTCAAGAGTTCTTTTAAATAATTGTTCGGAAATACTTGAGAATTGGAGGCAAGGTTATCGTTGAAAGTGAAGTTGAGTGAATATTTGAATAGATTTGAATATAATGTGTACGCTTACTGTTGGTTGATTGGTTGAATTGGTGGGGACGTGGTAGGTTCATAGGTTCATGATTCTAGTTTGAGATGAGAACTTTTTTTGAAGTTAGAGGTTTATTGTAATTCAAACATAGAGTTAATGCACTTTGCTTTAACTCAGCATTTATTTCAGTGAAAACCATTTACAGGCTCTTTGAACTGTCAATGAGTACTAACTCATTGACAGTTCAAAGCTTTAGCTTTAACTTTCTGTCTAACTAACTACAGTTAGACAGAAAGTTGAAGCTAGTTGTTAGTTCCAAAACGTAGGTAGGTCTCTATAGAGAAGAGTAATAAAACACCCAATGAATAAATCTGGAAATTTTATTAATTCGTTGGAACTTTATAGGTGTCAGTTTTAAAGAGTTACGCGTTAAATGTTCAGCCCTCCCAATGAACGTAAAAGCCTATTCCACCCTCCCAACAGGAGCTTTTATAGCAATCAAAACGATTGTTCATCCCCACCAGACCCCCATCACTCAAACAATACAAGTAGCAATAATGATGATATCGATCGCAATAAGCCAGTGGTGGCTACAGGTGGTGTTCTTTGTTTTGGTGCGGTTATCGACCCCGGGGGGCGGCAAGCTGTCTGTCGCACCCTTAGTGCATGCGAGCATGCGCCTTTGATGCCGTCGTGCACGCATATTAAATAGGGTGTTCGTGATGGTCGCATCGTTCGGTAATGGAAGCTTTAATGTCTTAAGTTGTGACGCCATTTTTGTTTCAAAGTAAAACTGTCTTAGATTCGAATATGAACAGTTCTAAATATAAGATGTTTAATTTAATCATATAATTATATTAATGTGAAGATTGTGATCTTCAGACATTTTAAATTATTTAAAATTATGTAACATTTTATTTAAGTAGGTATGTAACTTTCAATGAGCCTGAACTTGGTAAACAGCATTTCCTCAAAATTCGTATCGTCGATAGATCTGGCGGACCATTTCCATAAGAACGCAACGTGTTATGTCTCAACTTATCAAAAATAACTCAAATATTACATTTTTGACATTGATTTTCGCTGAGATGAGATTCGCAATCTCATCTCAGCGAAAATAATAAATAAATTTTGAAAATTTTTGTTACGGGGAATAGGCCTACTGATCATCTTGACATTACCAAATGGATCACATCTTGAAATTCCAATGGTCACAAACAAAAACAGGCGTCAATATTCTATCATTAGGTACATTTATTGTCTTACAAAACTAGGTACCTACAGCTTCAAGCATGACTTAATATCTAATTAGTATCATGCCATAAATAAGCAAAAAATTAAAAACAACTTAATGAACTTACAAAGTAACCTTGCATAATTACGTCCACACGAAAGCTTCAAATAACAAAGGAATATTAAATTCTCCCACATAATCGATTAGTCTGCGAGAGCGCTCGGTCGTGGCCGTCGTGGGTGTACTACACTGAACACTGGCAATATCCGGGCTCTGGGCTGCATTAATGTTGCATAATGAGTTTTTAGTCTGCTCCTACTACACGAGGGACTTGGGATGTTTTGGTTTATTAATGCTATTTTTTTCCTTGTTATGAAGATCAGATAGAGATGTGGATGAGGTAGTTATGTTATTTTGTAATTAAATGGTAGATTTGATTGAATTTGAAAAGGAAATCATAAATACTTAATCTATTGAATTTTTCGTGTACCGAGGTAGGTAGGGTTAAAATGTACAGTATTGATTAGCTCTGTGTAATTTAATTCATTCATACGGTTACTATGTTTTGATGAAACTCGGCTTCACTCAGTTTATTCAGCTTCTCGGATTTTTATTCCTGAAAAACAAAAAAGATTTCAAGCTGAAAGTTAATGCACATACACATAACTAAATCAAAAAAGTTTTTCTTGGTAACTGCTGTTTTGGATAATTTTCTAGTAGTTACCTAAATCATAATGTAGTTAGATATTATAATACTTATGGTAAAGGTTTTCCTAGTTTCCATGATCGAGTAGCCGTCTCTATCATATCCCGTGGGTGTCGTTAACTCATTAAAGGCGACCCGCTAGCTTCAACCATTATATCTATACCCCTAGGACTGTTACGGCGCGTTCACATAGAACGTCCGTTTTACTGGTCCGTTTAAACGTATATGTTATTAGCGTATGTAGTTGTATGAGCGAGTTCACACAGAATACAGTATTGCGGATCCAGTAAAAAATACGGATCCGACATCCAGTAGCGACGAATCAGTTAAAATCGGTCCTGTAAATGCTGTGTGAATATTACCTCCAGTAGCGACGGATCAGTTAAAACGGATCCTGTAAAATCGGACGTTCTATGTGAACGCGCCCTTAATTGTAAAGGTTAATGACAGAACTTGTGTTTATAATAGGGATTTTTTAATCTTAATGATTATCTTTACTTATATTAGATAGGTACCTAATTTTTTTATATAATAATTGTATTTTTATTTTCGTCATAGCCTTTAAAATAATGTCATTGAATTACATTGTGTTTATTTATTTACATAGAAATCAAAATATTACGTTACTAGCTTTAGTTAGAAGTCAGGTTACAATAAAACAAATAATGTTATGACACTCGGCAATAGTGTAGGTTTCTTATAGTAAAAAGATTTTTTGTAATAAGACCAGTAGGTACTTTCGGAGATTACCTCTTACAAACAAAAAAATAGTAAACAAACAAACTTTACCTTCTTCTAGTACAGATTATTTTAGTACTTATGAACGTTTAAATATTCTGTTTTGTTACATGAACGAGAAACTATACTATGTAGGATATGTAATTAGGGAAAGGCTGCATTATTCATGGACAAAATTATCAGGAGCGCACTGTATGTACGCCTTGCATAGTGATTACATTAATTGGACAATGAACCCTTTGTCCGGCCGGACCTAAAGTTCTCCGTACGTGGTTATTTGAGAAACAAAGTAACTAAAATAAACGAATATAATGTCGGTGATTAGGAATTCAGTGCATGTTTTTGTTAATTTTTCAACGTTGGACAAAATATATGATACATTCATATGAACTTTCGCGTTTTATCTTGGACATCAACATAACGAAAACATTGTGAGAAAACCAGGGAGCCTACCCCATCTCTTAAAACAGTATAATTTTAAAATTACTTTGCCTTGCGCTCTGTTGGATTTTCAACTAACGGCACTGAGCCGAGTATTGAAAACCACAAAACAGAAAGTTAGTACAAAGTAATACAAAATGTTACTGTTTTAAGAGATGACTGTAGGTCCCTTGAACTTATGCTTAATTAATATAAGTCTTAAATCGCCAATCCGCCAATCCGCAAAAACCGTTGTATAAAGAGGCCTAATACCCTGCAGTGGGCCAATAATAGACTGGTATTATTTACACCTGAAATAAGTATCGTCTAATGCAGGATACTTGTATATGTTAAAGATAAGAGTAACTTATAAATTGTTAAATCTTTAGACTACTAGGCCGTCTGTATCTACGAACGCATTCAACCCTAATCTCTTCAAAGTTAGAGTGGACAGGCTTCTTCGGGATAAGCGCGCTCCATCGTCGACTTTGTCCCTGTCACCTCTAACCTAGACTAGTGTCAAGCGCAAACCCACCTAAAATCCTACTAATAAATGTGACAGTTTATGAAGATATTGTTTGGATGTTGTTTTTTACTTAATCACTTTTATACCATTGAAGAGATTTGGGTGAAAGAAAGAAAGAAAGAAAGAAATCGTTTATTTGCTGTAATGTAGGTAAACATATAAGTTGGAATGTTTGTAAATTGTCCCGATACATTTTACCTTTCGGTATACAAAATATTGTTGGGTTTGAATCTACTAATATAATTACAACCATTACAATTACTATTTAAAATAGGCACATATAGATAGGCACATATAGGCACATATAGGTACATATAGACAGGTATATATAGATAGGCACATATAGACCATTTCCTGGATTAACACATAGGATACTTTTTAACTCGTTGTAGTGTTCCCTTGAGATAAAAGTTCAACTTACTTTAGGGAAAGTTACTTTTTACAGAAGCTGGTAAAAAAGAGTATTTTAAAAATATGGAAATAACTGCATCATAATTAGGAAGAATAACAAACTATCTCTATTACTAAATTCAATTAAAAATTTCCATTGGTATAGCTAATTTAAATTAACATCTCACTATCAGCAATTGTATAGATAGCTACCATTAATGATTAAGCTTCTATCTCATAACAGAAAATGACTTGACAATTTATCTAGAAACGGCTCATCGAATTAGAGGCCGGATAAACCTCGTAAATCGACTAATTGGTATAATAATGTTACAACAGAATGTGCATGTCACATCACTACCAGTTCCGGTTTTCTCATGCAGTTGAATGACATTTTTATTCTTGTTTACAGGAAATGACGTATGGCGGTACTTATGTAAATGTATGCATGTGTAAGAAACCCGTTATTCTTTATCATTTGGAAGTAGGTCACGACAGCGGAGGCGCTTTGGTTGTGTTTTTATTTAATCGAGTAGAACGCTTTTTGACGTAGTGTGGTTATGGGTACTTATGGCTGAAAAGGAAAGCATTAGGTACTTAGGTATGGAATAAAAATCGTGTGTTTATTCCACACTTTTTATTTTATTATTTAAACTAGTAGCTCCCTAGCTGCGACTAAGCGTTGTTTTTTTCAACCGTATTAAGGGCGCGCCAAAAGCCAGCAAACTTTTATAATTCACTCGCGCGCCCCGTGTTAAGTGTTTTATCGTAATAACTCCAAAAATAAAAGGAATTACCTAAACTCATGTATAAATACATATAACTAATTATAAAATTTTCATCATAATAGTCATTATAAAATCGTGAATAAATCGAAAAAAACAAAAAATTAGAGGCTACTTCGTGATGTTTTTCTATCGAGAAAATGTTATTATTTTAGTTTTTGATCAATGAGAACCCTCGAAAATATCATGTAGTTTTCATAAATTTGTTGTATTTTAAGCCTAGAAATCTAGAATTGTTCATGTAAAAAAAAAAAGATTGGTAATTTTGCTTACTACCCACTCTTTCGGTTACTGCTCCGATCCCGTGGGTCATAGCGAGATATTATATAGCTTATACTATTCCTAATGAATCTGGCTATCGTATATCTACCAAAAAATGTCTAATTCAACTGGTAGTTCCAGAGATTAGCACGTTTAAAGAAACAAACAAAAAAACTCCCCAATTTTTTATACTGGTATAGATTAGTATAGATACCGGCATTTTGTCCCTATCCTACCTTGTAATCATATACAGTATAGTACGTAAAATATCGCTGCATTTACTTTGGAAAGTTTTGTTATTGCTTTAATCGGCATTTGCTTGTAATTGAACTGAACGTAAAAGCTGGCCAAGTGTGCTGCGTAGGTATAGAACCCAGTACCCCACTTTCAGCGGTCGCTTGCGACCACGAGACCCATGGGGCAGTCAAAAATATCCAAAATATTAATAAAGATTTATTGGCAGTAATATTACTAACAAACAAACTTGACCTCAAGCCTAGTGTTTATTCGGCCGTGGCTGTTCAATATTGCTCGTTGACATTTAATCAGCACATTTAAACATTTAAAACTGACAGGTTCATGGTTACTAGTTGAAAGGTTTGCAATCTCTGTAAACAACGTCTAAGTGTGACAAAAATTTAAATAATATCTATCCTTTTCCTTTTTTTTGTCTTTGTGTGATGATAGTGTGTAAGTTTAATAATAATAAATAAATAAATAGCTTGAACTCGTGAGAATTATCTAAAGACGAAAAATACAGAACACACACATAACATCACGCAGAGGTGTACCCATTAGTACATTCACATTTTGCCAGTTATGTTTAAGTCCCATGTAATAAGGGGCGAGCCTATTGCCATCAACAGGGCACAAATCTAGACTTCGAGGCTGCTACTGAGAAATTCCCGATAAAAAAACCCAATAACACTTTACCTGACCTAGGAATCGAACCCAAGACCTCATGCTCAGCAGTCGCGCTTTGCGATCACTAGACCAACGAAGCAGTCTAAGACGAAAAAGTTAGATACAAAAGTTTCATATGTAAATGGCTTAAATTTTGGCGAAGATAATATTATAGTGTTTTGTAGTAAGAACCAATAACGATCAAATTGAAATAAATGGCTTCAATTAACTAACAGACATTAAACGAGTGAAAATGAACCTTGTTACACTTTCTAATAAAGTTCGTAAGACAAAATCTTCGTGCAAAAATGTGAAACTATGATTGATTTCAACAGCAATATATTTGTTGATTTAAATCGATTCGCTTCGTATAAAGTTCTGTTGGATCTATCTATGTGGAGACTAGGCCATTTTGCTTTCATATATTATTGTTAGTAGTTAAATTAAACTGTTATTGTATTGAGGTGTAATCGATATCTTATTACCACACAAATCTTATTATCTGTGGTAAAAATCATAAACTAGGTAGGTACATAGGATTTCATCGATTTACAATAACCGGCCGACGGACGATGTCGTGATGGTTCGGTGGTTAAGGCGCTTACCTCTTAAACATGAGGTTGCGGTTTCGATACCGGGTAAGTACCACAATGTGTGGTTACCGGGTGTGACTTTGTACTATTGTGACTTTTCATTCCAATGTACTTTCAAAGTATATAACGAAAGAAAGAAAGACAGATAAACTTAAAAAAACTACCAAAACTAACTTCAAAATAGTTAATAATAGCTGGTTATTACCTTGGCCAGAGGTTAAGCATTGCCATCCAACGTGGCAATGCGGCCAGTCTTTTGGGTACATTTCCAGTGGACGGCGATGCGGATGAATTTTTTGATGCTATTTAGTTTTAGTTTCTCTTTTTATTTTCTTATTCTGGTTGTTTTTATTTTTTATTTTTGTTAAGCTTGTAAATAATGTAAATATTTTAAATCAATTAATAAAACTTTAGATATAATGTACTTCAAAACGTTTTTTTATTTTCTTTTTTTTTATATCATGTACATCACTGACGGAAAACAACGTGAGGATAATTATCCTGGACTTAAAATTAATATCTAAATATAAGGCGCCCATTACACGGTAGGTTTTGCCATGGCAAAACCATGGCAGAAATTTTGACTGACGGAAAACCTATCGTCTAATGCGATGATTGACGTTTGCATGACGAAAATTGTAGGCGATAAAATTCCGTCATTCAACCATCATTCATGATTGATGGAAATGTGCCATGGCAAAACCTACCGTCTAATGGGCGCCGTCTAAGATCGCCAACCTGCCTTGAGCAAGCGTGCAGATCAATGCTCATGCCTTCTCTGTATGAGAAGAGCCCTTTCTTTGCTGGACTAATAGGTTGGAATTATTATTATTAATTATTTCATCACCGAGGAATCGTATGATTGTGCAATGTAATGATTTTCTACCTGTTTCTTTTTAAATTATGTGCAAGTATTTCCTATCTTTTTTTTTACCAGCTCGATACTTTAGCTGGACCAACTAGAACCTACCATATTAACTTTAAAAAAATGTGACATCTCTAAGTCCCTAAATACTTACAAACATTTATTTTATAAAATCATGAGATGAAATCTGTTAGCATGTAACACGGCTACTGTATCGTGTTATGACAGCTGGTGGTCACGTAAACAGTTCAAACGTGCGCACGCGCCGATGATAACGTCTGTTTGTACTCACCGCTTGCCTGGCAATGGTACTGTAATTATGATCAAAGTATGAATTAGTTTGAGGCAGGTGTGGTAGGTTTTAGAGGAAAGTGCAAAGTTCGTTGACCCTAAATAAGGGCAAGATCCGCCTGATGATAATGATGGGAGTGCATTTTGGTGGAAGAACTGACTTTGCTTTGTATATTGCAGCTTTTACAAGGAATAAAGAACTTGTCGCGAGATTTGCATATTTTATAGGAAACATACTATTTTTTTATAGAATTACTTACAATACTTATGTCAGTCAAGCAGGACTAGATAGTACACAGGTAAACCTCATGCAAGTTAAATAAAAGATTGTTAAAAATGAAAGTCGTTTCCTAGCAGTAATTTTTGCTCAATTTTACCTACTATGGCTAGGTATGTGATATGTCTTTTTTTCCAATAATAAGCTTTCAATTACTTCTTGTAAGTAAAGAAAACTTTCCGGAGTTCTATCTTCGTAACATGGTGCTCCGTTGAACAAATTGCTGCACTCAGTAGATTGTACCTACTTGCTCGCCTCAAGAATCTTGAATCGAGATCTTAGATTAGGTACTAGAAAAGTAGATTGCTTGGAAAACCAACTTGTAGACGAACTAAGGTAGTCGAGAAATACGTAGTTCACGATTCGTTTGAGTTTAATAACGTTCCACGATTTTTAATTCAACACTTATTTAAACTTTGTTAAGATGCGAACGCCTTAGTTTTTATATCATTAAATGAAAAGTACGTGGAATACATTTTAAACTTTGAATTTCGATATCTCCGTAGCTAGTCGGATCCCAAGAATTTAGAATTAAAAAAAATGATCGTAATGATAAGAAGAACATGGAACTTTCGGCTTCGTTACGTGTCATTCTAAACTCGTTATTTAACAATATTTTTGGTATTTCATGTCTACGGAAATGTGATGCGACACATGTCGTGACGAAGGAGGAATGAATGTGGATGGCTTTATCAGAAAAAGAAGACTAAGGAATGGATGGATTGTATGAAAGAATACAAGACTTAAAAGTTTGTGAGTGCGACTAGTATGCATGATTGTTTTTTTCTTTATCAACACACTGATCTCTGGAACTATTGGCCCGACTTTAACAATTGTTTCGCAAAAAGGAAGCTAGGCTATATTTTATATTAAGACGTAAGTAGGGATCCGTAAGAGAAATTACGTGGATACAGTCACGGGAAAAAGCTAGTGGAAGAATAGAGATAAGACCAAAAATAAAGCAAGATAGGGAGATGACGAGGAAAAATATCTAGCGACAAGTTCTAGAAATTAGTACTACTGAGAACAAAAAGTCCTGCACGTATTATGTAGGTATCATAAGAATCGTAAAAGGTTTTTCTGATTTCATGGTGGTTCTATAAGAACTTTCAAAATGGCTTTATTTTAAAGCTGTCTTTTCATTAAAGTTTTGATTTCAAACAACCAGATAAAAGTATCGGTTTATTTTTCTTCGTCAATAAAACACTTTCGCTTTATTGGAACCGACCATAAAAGTTATCTTTCATGTTCACAACTACACAAGGACCGATAAAAATAGAATGTTAGAAATTGTAGAACATTTCAACGATGATAAAGAGTATATTTGATTCTCTAACAGGAATCTTTTATAAACTATGATAAGACTTACTTTATCGATGATTATGTGATCGTAAAGTCGACATAATTCGAAAATGAATTCGATTATAAAGTCTTCCAAAACATATATTACAAAGCCATCATAAAAAAAACAGTTAAGCATATTTTACAAATTGTAAGTGTATAACATCAAAACTGGTCCTCCCTTTACTAGCATTAGGTAACTTCCAAAAGTAAAAAGTTTCTTTGTCATGAGAATACCTAATTATGGTAAGGTGACTCAAAATTTTGTAATATCCATCTGTTCATCCCGTAGAATTATATCATGAATGAACCTATTTCTATTCGAATGGTGTGAAATGCAGTGTGGGACAATACCATTCCCGCATCACCCACCCCCATATGTTCACTATAGGCGTCATAGTTCTCCGTTGAACGTCTCACGGATGTAAGAATCTTGTGGATTGAACAAATAGGTCCAATGCAAATACGTTTTTTTCTAAATCGATGACAACATGTCATGTCAATTTAAAATGATGTCATTCTTTTTTATTTCAGTACAAATTAGTGGTCATTAATGCATCTGGATGCCATTGTTTTTTTGTTTTTTATTTATACTGGAATATTACGTCAACAATGCTGTAGTTTTTGTGATAATGAGGTAATCGTCAATTTAAGACAGAACTGCAGTGTAATTGTGATTCCTTTGTGTGCAGTTGTGTATAATATAAACACGTCTACGATTTTTAGTGAGTAAAAATAATTAAAGCACGTGTGTATAATTTTCAATAAAACCTTGTAAAAATGTGTGGTAGGTATTAATGGGCAAAAGTCGTTAAGTTGTTTCAAAAGTTTTGACATGTTGCCCTTTATAAGTAAACAAATAGCTGCGTGTCACGTAAACATCCCCCTGGTGGTAAAAGTCACTAGGGTAGCAGTTTAAACATAATTGTCTACGTATAGGTACGTGTTACCTAATAGGGGTGATGGAGAAATATGGCCTGGGAGTTCATATTACCTATATTTCATTATGCCGTTATCATATTAGGATCATAGGAGGGATTATTACCCCTGACGCAAAAACGACTGTGCCTGTGTGTGTCTGTTTGTGGTATCGTAGCTTCCGAGCGGAAAAACCGATTTTGATTTTGTTTTTTTGTTTGAAAGGTAAATTAGTCAGAATTGTTCTTAGCTATATTTGATGAAAATCGGTACAACATGGCGCCGTCGGGGGTTTTTTATATTTTGTAATTTTATATTAAATGTGTTTAAAGAAAATATTGTTAATAATCATTATTTGTATAGAAGTTTATTGCTGATACAGTTTTATTGTTATAATATTCGCTAAATATATCTAACAGGAATAATATAATATTTGATTAAACACCGTACCTATATTTTTTAAAACTTTGTAAAGATACTTACTTCGTCATTAATTCATATTAAAGAGAGCCAGACAAAATCTTTAATCTCAAGAGTTGATGATGCGCGTGTCTCTGCATAACCATGAGATAACACCATGTACACCTACATATAAATTATGAAAATACCCTCACGTAAAAACACCATAAAAATACAAAAGAAACGTGCATATCCATACTATTCTGCCGCCCGAAGTCAAAAGGCGAACGCTACGGAACAAGCCGAAGTTACCCGAATGTTTATGGTGCTTTTTTTGCTCCGTCTCTCTCTTTCACTATAACAAAAACACCGTAGTTCAAAGCTTGAAGCTTGCTTACTAGTTCGCCGCGTACAACGAACGTGCTCCCAATATCTCATGTTTATGTTCTAAAATGTTATTGAATCTTAACAACACTGTTGCGTTATAACAAACCAGTGTTTATAGAATAAATTATTTAGTTTCTTAGTGTTCTGTGGTTATTAATAATTGTGTGAAAATAACTTGTTAAGTTGTAACGGGAGTTTGTTAAAATGTGAGTATGATAAATCAGAATAATTTCATAGTATTTTATAGTTTATGACATTGTAATAAGGTAGAATTAGATGCCACGTTGTTTTCTCTAGTTTCTACTGGATTGCTAGGCGTACCTACGATTTATTTACGTATTCAGCACAGATGTTTTAGTTATTCAGAATAACTTCCTGTTCCTTTTAGAAGTACTTACCTATTTATAAGTGCCTTTTAATATTTAGTTTGGCATATTGCGTACTCATGAATACTATTGGTACTTAATAATTAATTAATTGAATTAGACATTTTCTTACGGTATAGGAGAATAATAATTTTTATACTTACTGAAAACAAACATTAAGGTAAACGCAGCTATCAACGACCCATCGAAAATCTGCAGGTATTACCGACCTATAAAAGTAATTCGAAATCTTTACGTTTCCAGAACTATTTTAGCTATAGTAGGCAAAGTTACACACGCGTTTATTCCTTGAGCATCGTATACTTTTACGTTTTTGTGAGTAGCTGTGCAAAAAACAGATAAAATACGCTAATTACTGCGGGGCAGCGTGGACGCAGGGCGTGTAGTACTGTTCCCTTGTTCCTTCAAGTAAGTACGTGACTTTTCTATTTAAGACATTTATACAAACAAATGACGTCTATACTTTATCTTATATTATTAAATGTATTCATTTAAGTGTCAACTCTTGATTTCTTACGACATTTTATTAATAAAAAGTAATTTGAAACGATAAAACTTTAAATTAAAATGGGACGGTGTTAGCTTCATCAGTTTTAGTCGTGGCAGCTATCAACGACCCATAAGTCGGCAATGGCAGCAAAGTAACTTTTTGTTTTATTTTTCTTTTATGTTATTATATCACACTAACACAAGTATTTTTATGGATCAGTTTAAATCTAAGCTATCAGTCTTTATAAAAATCTATTAGCGACTAAACTTTTTTGTCTAGTTTTTACCTTTTAGCGTTGTCAATTTAACCAAAGTTATGATATTTTTCGAGGATCGATATTGAATAGTATCAGTAATAAATCATTGTTTTTGTGTTTAAAACAGTGTGCATTTGTTCATATTTTTGTGACATTAATCAATTATAATCTATTTTTCGTACCACTTGCTCAAAAAAGTGACATTCTATGCCACAAAAAGCGAACATAACAATAGTCATTATTTATCTGTCAAAAACAGGGAAAGAAAATTGTACTGAATTTCATTTATCCTCTAGGGAGAGAATGTGATTTAAATTTGGAATACATATGTACCGATATTAATACTGCACTACATCTGTGTTTACACCATTGAGTTCGTATATAAAGCATTAGACATCTTTTTGAAAAAGGAATACGCATTTATTATGCAGTTATGATTATTAAATAAAATTACGAAAACCGACGAGGCCGTATGAGCTTGATGCGTTTGCTTTTCCGACAAAAAAATATTAGTCTAGGAATTTGCCGCGTTTTTGTTTTCTTCAAATACATAAACGTTAAGTTTATTTTATTTTTTTTTATAAATAACTTAATGTTCTAAAATGCATAATTATCTCATATTATTATTGTGTTAATTTTTTCGCAAATGGTACGAAAAGTAGAGTATTTTCCTCGGTGATAAAGCTGTCTTAGTCTTGGGTGAACTTAAATCCCTCGCTACACTCAGGACTCGCCTTAAATCCCTCGCTTCGGTCGTGATTTAAGTTTTTAACACCCTCGCTACGCTCGGGAGTAAACCTCGAGTCCTTCGTTACGCTCGCGATTTAAATCGTCACCCGCGACAGAAGACACTGCTTTATCCCCTTGGTTAATAATCTACTATTATAGTCCGAAGGTCAATTAAATTAAAATAACCATTTTTTTATGAGTCGGTAATACAATTTATGTTTATACTTACATACTTTATTACCGACCCATGAGGGTCGGCAATAGCAACTATAAGAAGCTATTACTGATCGTATATAGATTATTTAGTTTCTCACCTTACTTTTATGATTTAGCTGATTTTGGTTTTGAAATGTTCGTGGAGGTCTAGGGAAGGTTTAAACGGTGAGAAAATATGGGGCAGAGGTAGGGCAGAGGTAGAGCAGAGGCAGGGCAGAGGCAGGGCAGAGGTAGGGCAGAGGTAGGGCAAGGTAGGGCAAGGCAGGGCAGAAGCAGGGCAGAGGTAGGGCAGAGGTAGGGCAGAGGCATTGCAGTGGTAGGGCAGAGGTAGGGCAGAGGTAGGGCAGAGGTAGGGCAGAGGTAGGGCAGAGGTAGGGCAGAGGTAGGGCAGAGGTAGGGCAAAGGTAGGGCAGAGGTAGGGCAGAGGTAGGGCAGAGGTAGGGCAGAGGTAGGGCAGAGGTAGGGCAGAGGTAGGGCAGAGGTAGGGCAGAGGTAGGGCAGAGGTAGAGTAGAGGTAGGGCAGAGTTAGGGCAGAGGTAGCGCAGATTTAGGGCAGAGGTAGGGCAGAGGTAGGGCAGAGGTAGGGCAGAGGTAGGGCAGAGGTAGGGCAGAGGTAGGGCAGAGGTAGGGCAGAGGTAGGGCAGAGGTAGGGTAGAGGTAGGGTAGAGGTAGGTCAGAGGTAGGGTAGAGGTAGGGTAGAGGTAGGGCAGAGGTAGGGTAGAGGTAGGGTAGAGAGATCATCACTAGCTTATACATTCCATTGCTGGAAAAAGGCCTTCTCTCATACACGATCGGGAATAGCTGCATAAAAATCGTTAATAGCTTCACAGCCGTTTTTATGGGTCGGTAATAGCAACAATCGACTAAGTCACTTTGTAAATTATTTTATACAGGATAATCCTTTATTTAAATGTATTTGATTCAGTAAATACATTATTTATACATAACACTAGCATATAAAATTAAACTATCAATCTTTAGAGGAACCAGTATATATTAAAAAAATTGTTGATTTTAAAATTGCCTTAGGGGGGTCGTTATTACCTGCGTTTACCTTAGTAGGTACCTACTAAGAATTTACAAAGTGTCTTAACTAATAGATATTGTAATCTCTACATTTTCCACAGATTACTGCTTACAATAATAATAATAAAAACTAAATAGCGATTTATTATGCGGTTAAGTTTAAAATCCAAGAATATAATTCAAGGTTTTGTAAATATAATAAAATAAAATCAATGAAAATTGCTGGCTAATGCATATAACCATTTAAACTTAATCGTTTCATTCAATTAACTAGAGCATTTACTTTTAAATTGAAACTTTGCATTAATCGAAAAAGTAAATTAAACATTTTCAATTTTGATTGTATTAAATGAAAGTAATAAAACATTTAATAAACTTAAATTTTTAATAATGTCTGGTATTGTTAATAGAAACATTCAATTAGTGCGGAACCAATTGATTAAAGAGTATGGCGACCTCTGCCGGTTGTAAATGGAAAACGCGTTGGTTTGAATATGCTTAGTTTATAGCCTAAAAGAAATTTATATGTTTAATTAATTTGTTTATATATATCGCAATAAATATTGATAGACTAACTTCTGACGACAGCTTCGCCCGCGTAAAAAGTAACTTTCCGTAAAGTAAGTTGAACTGTTATGCCAAGGGAATTACCGGGATAAAAAGTATCCTATGTGTTAATCCAGGAAATGGTCTATCAATGTGCCAATTTTCATCCAAATCTGTTCAACGGTTTACGCGTGACACATAACAAACATCTTCACAAACTTACACATTTATAATATTAGTAGGATTCACAGATATAATAGGTTCCACAAACTGAATAGGGATTTTTATTTAAATATCGTATAAATATAATTTGATAAGTTATAGGTAATGTTTATTTATCATATTTTATTAATTGATAAAGTTTAATCCAAAAAACTAAAATTACAAAAAACTGCCAAGTTAAAAAAAAACACCATTAACACATTACCGCACTAGTGCTGTAATATAATATAGAGCACTCGTGCGTAATACGCGGTATAAAGAAACTAAAAGCCATGTAATAAGAGCCACTGTACGAGCAAATGCGTTTCGAAGATTTATTCCTGTCCTGGGCACGCCAAGAACATTAAATTTTATGTTCTATGCTCTATATCTCGCACCCAATGGGCTGCATAAGTGTGTGAAAGCCATACAAAGATCGCTTCAGAACCTACTCAAACTAATAGGGCCATTTTTGATAATAGATATTTCATTAGGAAGTACACTGTTGAAAGTCAAAGTAAAATCATTTTATTTTAATTAGGTCATTAAAATACACTTTTTAATGTCATTATACAAGAAAAAAAAAATTGAATCTATAAATAGTTGCCTCTTTTGAAAGGTAGAACTTTCGTATGGCGAAAAATGGGCAAGAAACCTTCATAAAATGATACTCTTTTAAAATAATTATAGATATCTATTTATCTATTTACATTATAACAAAATCGTAGCGAAGTCAAAACTGTACATTTAATATTTTTGAAAAAGAGTAATTGCTATGAGGTCGGGGAGTGATTCTAATGCCAAAAATATATTGTTTAGAATTTTTATCCGTTTGTCTTTTTGTCTGTATGTTTGTTAGAGCATCACGCGAAAACTGCCGTATAGATACTGTTCATATTTTGTATCAATATTCCACAGTGGCCAAATTAGTCTATAGGCTATAAATTATCACGCTATGTGCTTTGGGGGGTGAGCACTGTTGCATTAGTATTCGTGTAGTTCGTATGGAGAAACAAACTTTGACGCGGACGAAGTCGCGGGCAGAAGCTAGTTTTACAATATTTTCACACAGAATCGTACAGAATTACACGAAAATGAAAATAATAAAAGAAGTTGCTATAAACTCTAGGAAGTTTAATCGACCGACGAATCGGCCGACGACGATCTCGGATTGCAAGCAGACGAGAATCCCCATTAATTCTGAAACCCTAGGGTTTATGCTACTATCCTACAGTAATCCAAGCCTTTCAATGCCCTATCTTGATGTTTACACTGTTTAAAGCTTTAAGTATACAGGTTGTGGGAATTCCGAAGGTAAATCTTGATGAAAGCCCTTGGTACTGGAATACCTAGTACCTACAGCAGATAAACAGATTTATTCTATAGTACTTTTTTTTTTTTTTAGGTGGTAAATATCATCAAATGACTCCTTCCGCTCTGGGTGGGGCGGAAGGGACTGTCAGACTTTTACTAAATAAAAAACCACCCTGTTCCTTCTGTTGCCCTTTATGTTCCGGGGCCACGGTATCCTGTTAAGACGTCCCGCAACCCCGGCACGTCCCGCAACCCCGGCATTCTAGAGTACTTAGTCAGAATCTGTTTTTAAGCACGTTAAGCCGTTGGTCCCGTCTGTCATACATGGATCTTTGGACAGTCGTTACGGGTCGTCAGAAGGCCGAAAATCTGACAACCAGTCTTACCAAGGGGTATCATATTACCCAGTTACTGAGTTGTGGAGGTCAGATAGGTAGTCGCTCCATGTAAAATACTGGTATTCACTTGCATCCGGTTAGACTGGAAGCCGACCTCAACATAATTGAGAAAAGGCTAGGAAAATAATGATGAATCAGAGTCTGTTTTAAGCAAAATTCAATTATTTTTGCTTATTACTTTTTACTGCGTTCCAAAACACAGATCGTTGACGACGACGCTCAAAAAGCTGCCCAACTTATATAAGACTGGGATGGATATGTCTATCGAACCATGTATGGGGCCCATAGCAAGATTGATGCCCCGAAATACCGAGACGGGGTCGCGGTAGACCACAAAGGAAATGACGGGACGACTTCTTTGGCTTCCCGTCATCTTCTTCGTGGTCTTGGTGATCGAGGCTTCCTTAAGAATTGGAAAGACGTAGTGCAAAGTCGCAACCGATGAATAGAATGAAGGGGGGCCTTTACCTAGCAGTGGGACGGTTTGGGAAAATTATAATAAACTAGCTGTCCGCCGCGGTTACACCCGCGTCTTTGGTTACTGCTCCCGTAGGTTGTAGCGTGATGGTATATAGCCTATAGCCTTCCTCGATAAATGGACTACCCAACACTGAAAGAATCATTCAAATCGGACCAGTAGTTCCAGAGATTAGCGCGTTCAAACAAACAAACAAACAAACACTGCAGCTTTATAATATTATAATAAAATAAGTATATAAGTATAAGTATAGATAATAATTACTTTTTCCTGCTTTCGAGATGATAAATGATAACAATATCAATTAGCAGTCCCTATTCCAGTGTTGATGATAAGAATCTTCTCATAATTTATTTAGTCACGTACTGATATAACTTGATATTTTCTTGCATATATCTTTATTAATGTAGTGATGGCCCAGCGGTTAAGGCGCCCGTCTCTCATACATCAGGTTGTGGGTTCAAATCCGGGCAAGTAATATACCAATGTAACTTTTTCAATTCATATGTACTTTCAAAGTTTATCTTGGATATCATCTAATAGACATCGGTGACGGAAAAAACCGTGAGGACTTATAGTTAGAACAAGTCTGAAATCGCTAATCCGCCTTGAGCAAACGTGGTGACTAATTCTCGTACCTTCTCTGTGTGAGAAGGTACGTAATAGGATAGTTATAAATAATTATATCTTTATTGTAAAATATGCGTGTGCATTTAATTAGTTTTTACATCAGCAGGCACATGTCACAAAGTTCCAAACATACTTCCGATACTTTATAAATTCATTTAACTTCATGAATCACAACTTCACAACAATTTCACCCCTCATTAAATGCTCGACTGAAACGTCGAAAACAAATGAAAATCATTTCGGTCCCACTAACAATTTGGTTGACAGCCAACCGCGTTCACATTAGCCATAAGTTCGACACAGTTTGGCGACACACCAGATCCAATTATTGTATGCTTGTGCTGTTTCACACATTAACATTGTTATGAGACCCTGTTTTGCTTGTTTCCTGAGAGTGATTCTATTTAAAACCATTGTTTGAAATCGAATATCGAAAATAGGGCGGGAATCCTTTTTAACATTTTTTGTGAAATGATTGAATCATAAATTTGCTCCTTTTAAAGTTACTCATATTTTATTCATGATTAGGTTGTGCTCGCGATTTCGTTTAACTGGGGGGTTTTTAATTTTATTGTGCCGAACCCTAATTCCTTTCCCTAGTGGCAAAGTTAAAAAGCAAAGCCTATTAAGATCAGCTATCTGAAATTAGCCGGAAAAAATAGACAGGTAGATAAATAAACAGACAGCTATTTTTTTTAATTATTGTTTTTTTTTTGTAATAGTATCTAACGTGTAATAATTTATATGAATTTAGTAAAAAGTAGTTTTTGTTTCCTAAAAAACAAAAAGACACTTATATTTTATTTATTTATTAAACATTTTATAAAAACCTGCTAGAAAATTCAAGATTAGGTATGCTGAAAGCGCTTGAATTATGTAAGACCATCTTAGCGCTACACTTTTCGGGACAACTTGAAACGAGTCTAGGCGTCAATTATGACAGTGTGTCAACACGTTGTCAGCACGTTATGTATGTGTGTCATGTAAGTAAACCCATTAGCGTGCATCGGGGCCATGCATCGACCAGTACTGGGAACGCGTTTGTTTGTACCACAAAATTACCGATCGTTATTCGTGACGATTCGTTGCTTACGTGTTGATTGTTTACACAACGATTGTTACTAGTACCTACCCTTTGCATTCTTGAAATAACTGTTACCTCTGTATTTCCGTTATGTGACGTCTTTCGGAACTTTGTTGTCAGGCTTCTATGGGACGTGGGCCTTTGATGTCACAATAGAAGGAAAAGCCGAAAAATCTATAATACATTTTGTGGGTTTCGCGTTTTAAATATTTTTTGGTCCATTTCATTTTCAAGTCGTAGGATATATTTAGTATTTGCAAACGTACCTACATAACATAAAATAAAATTAGATGTTATGATTAGTAGAGATACCTAAATATAAATGTTATGGGAACTTTACAATTTAATATTCTACCTCTATAAAGAGAGGAAGTAATTTCTTTATTCTATTTTATATCTATAAAGTTCAAAATAAAATGATAAAGCTTTCAGTATACGCAGGCAAAAAGTTAGCAACACCTAACTGAACTTCTCTAATAGTTAGGCAGACTACGTGGATGGCGGCAGAAAAAGCACTGCTCGACTGCACTATACAACAATACAATCCCACTCTAATTCAAACCTAGTTAAAATTGGATTGTGTAACAAGCGAGCCAAAACAATTTTTTTTTTGGTGGGCGCAAGTGAAGCGAAGTTGTCCGCCGATCCGCGGAGAGCGTACAGTCCGCGCGGCGTGGTTGAAAGGCGCCCATCTCGGTTGAATAGCGGCCCAGCCCTCGCTCGCTATTTGCAGAACAATGCAGGCTTGATGTGCGCACGCCGCTACCGGGAAAGGGCGGAGGGAAAACGCGCGAAGTCGCCAGTCTCGGCCCGCAAGTGCGACCGGCCGCGCGCCGAAGCACGCACGACGCAAGCGCCCTGGCGCTCGACGCCACGCGCCGCGCTCGCCGCGGCGTTACGTTTTCCGAATCGACCGCAGACAGTAACACTGCCACCGTGACAGAATTTCAGTGTCAAAAGGTTGGTGACCCCACTATAGTCCAACCAAAAAACCACCTAAACCCAAGGGTGCACAGCCTGGTTTCCTTCTTCCCGCCCGCCTGACATCTGCTACTATGTGCAATAGTAATTTCCTCGTGCGCCGCAAATGTCAAACGCTCTCGATTGAGTAGGAAATGTTGTTATGAGGGAGTGATTTATTTCCCTATTACTGGGGTTTCAAAACTACCCATTGCCTATTTCAGGATTGATTGATTTGACGACTGCACTGTAATAAAAAAGGTAGAATTTATTACCCTTTACTAATAATTTAAATTAATTTGAAATTGTTTCTATTACTTACGATAGAACCACTGAAACTTTACAAAATATTTAATATGTGCTTAATATATTTATGTAAGCCCAGACTCCTTAAAGGATATGCGCAGATACAGTTGGCCCAATGTCCTTGACCCACTTACACAGGTAATGTCACAGAATACGGGAAAATGTAAAAACCATGACGTTATTATTTCGGGAACGGTTGCATTTTACACGATTTATTTATGCATTAAGTAAATAAAGTATCGGTATGACCGCTCAACGACCTCTCGCTAACAGCCGAATCTGTGAACCATCGATGGTAACCGTGACGCGTCAGATTATTCTACAAACTCTCACCCTACTTAACGAAAGATCATGACTCCGCTACTTCGGAAACTTTTACCAGACTCTTAACGGTGTAAAAGGGCTTACGATCCAATTTTAACCATTATCGATAAACCCATCACCGATAGCTTCCGAGAACGTTGAGAATCGATGGTACATCGTAATATTTCAACTCACGTTGTGTTTCTCAAGCTCGTAAAAAGAAATAGAGTACTGCGACCTATATATCGAGTCTTAAACTGAAATTAGATTGCATTAATGCGTTCAGTAGGAATATAAACTGCGTACCAAAACACGCCAAGGGATATGTCATGCCCCAGAAATAATAGCTCGAGCTCTGCCACGTACCAAACTTCGAATCGATGAGATCATCGTTTGCAATGACATAAGACGTCATATTTAAATGCACATAATTGTGGAATAAGAATAACACGCAATTTGCGTGAGAATTGAACTAATGCTTGGTTTCGTAGGTGCCATTGAGGCGTTATTATTAGGCCCAAGGGTACAACTAAGTATGTCTAATTGTCTCCGCAGTGCTGTCAATTATTACACCAGTCTCATAAATAGGGATGATCACAGAATAATGTTTGCTGAAAATAGAAAAGATTAGAACAGCATGTAGGTAAAGAATCCACCAAAGACTATTTTTAAAATTGAGAATTAATGTTTTAGAGTTCTGTGAAAAATGAATTTTAAGAATCTATTACGGTTTTATCTATTTGCTAATGGAAAACATTAATGACTGTTGAAAAGAGGTGTTCTGACTAGTATCAATTAATAATATTAGATCCAGCTTCCAAGAGCAAGTTTTGATTAGGTTTTTTTTATTTATATACTTAGTCAACTTTTTTTGCCAAAACATGTATTTCAATTGACCTTCCATGTATTGAATAAGTTTGTTTAGTTAGTTTTCAAAGTTTATTTATAGCAAGTCATTTGTAGCGTGTGTGTTGTGCCAAAACTTTTCAATCAGCTTATTATTAAGTTATTAATTCGGGTTGTCAATTAGTCAATATGGCGCGTAGTATTCAATTAATAATAGATATGCTTTAATTACTATATTAGGAAGGTACCGACTTGATATTTTTTGTGAAAAAACTTAGTTTGAAAATAATTAAAAACAGTACCTAAGTAGGTACCTACACATCGTATTATTTCTCAGTTGTGTGACGAAAAGGAATATAACATCACTTGTTGTGTACATATATGGGTCAAATGTTCAAATAAAAAGTCGAATTCCAATTACGTAAAGTAAATAAAAATACACAATTCATGTATTACTGCGTGTAAAGTCACGCGATATGTGGTGTTAACCAAATAGCTTAAAAAAAATTGTTTACACGCTATGAAAATGTAAGTATAGCAGACCTTGAAGGGAAATTTGCTTTTTGTTTAAAATTTTTAGGAAGTCTGAATGACGTTTAACTTAAATTATATGAGGTAAGGCATAACAACTGCCTTGCTTCATATTATTCTTATTATTATTATAAAGAAGCATTTCCCTAAGAGGTCGTGTCTTCTCTATACGACCAGAAAAGGCAGGAGCAATCACCACCCTTGCTTTGGTGATTTGTAATTAATATTTATTAGGTTTCCTCACGATGTTTTCCTTTACCCATCTCCGTGATGTTTAAGATAAACTTAGAAAGTACATACTTATTGTTAGATAAGTATTCATTGAAGTCACCTGCATTGGTACTTGTCCGATATTGAACCATGATCCATGAGAGGTTTGACTACTGGTTCCTTGGAAATCACCTTTCATGCCAATATATTTTGTAATCACATCACAAAAAATATAGAAGTGATCAAAATTAATGAACTAGCAACTTTATCTTCCAACCAAACATAAGTTCATCAAAGGCTGACTGAGCTCGACTGACATACCTACCCACGGATATTATCTCAATATCTGATACTTATCAAAGTATAACATACGGTAGCTACTTACATATCATCTCATTGTGAGAGCCACTCATATATGAAAACATTTCAAAATACATAAAACAGTACCCCTAGGATTCGCACAACGCGTTCCGACGAAATTTTGTAAATAAGGCCTATTCAAGTTCCATTATTAAAGCTTTTGCGTGGGCTGGCCAGTGATTATAATAGTTCTGCCATACAATTATGAGCCTTGGAACGTTTTTGTAGAGTCCGTTATTCCTTGAGGGGTGGAATTAAAGGGAAGATCAACAGGCAGGTGAATATAAACGCTTTGAAAATCCAGGCTCCGCTTTTCAACACGCTTGCAAGTTTTATAAAGGTCTGGATTAAAAAAAATCTAGGCGCAGTCCGTGTCTGTTATTGCACTAACTTATTTACTATGAATGAATTCTCCGTTTAAAATTCCCTGGCGTACGACGCCTGGGAGTTTTCATCTTTTGCTTGCATTTCTGCTCGGATGGATGAGATATTTCTCTGTCTCATAAAGGCAGCCTTCAGGTCGTTTAATTTAATGACTTTGTTGGCTAAGAATTTTATGTTATTTGTTGATTTAGGTTCTTTTGAAAATGTTTTTACGTATTATAAACGCGTATCTTATTTAGGTAGACTAGAATTGGTAGCCCCTTGGGCTTTACTAAAAATACATTTTTTTAGCCTATGACTCAATTTCGTCTGCGTAAATGCCGGTTATTTGCGGGATTTTTTTTTGTGTTCAACCTCAATTCTTTTTCTCAATTAAAAGTAGCTTTAGTATTCTTTATACCATCAGCTATCTGCTAGTAAAACTCTTGTCAAAATTAGTCTAGCCGTCTTAAAAATTATCCGGAACAATCAAACAGATATACATATAGACAAACAGACAAAATTTACAAAATTTGTTTATTCGGTATAACTTTCTTATATATATTCATAATACTCGTAATAATAATATGCATTTAGTATATGTAAAGCTGCTATACTCTTTTTTATGTATTTGTATAGAGATACATCTCTCACTTTAACTGTCAATCAGTTTGATTTCTGTCGGAACTTTTGACAGCCATTAGATATTTATAACACAACTGAAAAAAGCCATGTCGACCTCCGTTATATTCCCGTCACTTTCCCGGGTCCGCCACCCGTCCCTTACATACGTGGGTAGCTTTACAGGTACCCAGACTTATTTATGTCGCAGCCCTTTGAAGTATCTCAGTACCCAGACAGACGCCCCATAGCAACCATATACCACTTTCATGCCTTTTATTTTTAATTTTTCGGTGCCGTAAAATTAGCCTTTGATACTGTTTCATTAAAAACGTAAGAGATTAAAGGAATGTTAACAAGAAGTTGATGTCATGTAAATGAAGATGTGACCGTTAAAACTGAGATGTTTGTTAAGGAAATTGACGTAAATGTTCATGTTTATAATGATAAATGCAGCGGTGAACTTAATAAACAGAAAATTATAGTTCTATTTCCTGACAAGCTTTGATGATTATAGTGACACGACCATAAATAGAATAACTAGTTGTGGTTATAAATTGTATAATCTGATATGCACTAGAGCAAAACGCAATTCCTTAAAATAACAGTAATATAATAAATACCAGCTTATTATTGTCCCATTGCTGGGCAAAGGACTCTTCTCTTATACATCAGGCACGAGCATTTATTACTACGCTTTCTTAATGCAGATTGGCGACTTCAGGCATAAATTATTTAAAAGTCCAGGTTTTCTCGCATTGTTTCCCTTCACTAAGAATAAGAATATTGGTTCATAGTCACAAAACAGAAAACGAAATATAAGATATCTTATTATAAGAACTTAACATTATAGTATGCTACTTTAGTTTAATATATTTATAATCATGAGTAAATTGTACGGTAGTCCCCAAACTAGGCGGCGCCTGTATCTTGGGGGCCAGACTTTAAAAAATCACATTAGTATTTACCGGGTATCGAAATTACAACCTCATGAACCTCATGAATGCGAGGCGGGCGCCTTAACCCCTAGGACATCACGACAAAATATAACATGGAATCTAAATTAAGATTGCAATTCGATATAGGAAGTGGTGTTCATGATATACCCTCTGGGGATAGTATTGGAGACGTTTCAATATGACTCGGTGGAATGAGCAAGTAAAGTTGTGTGGAGGGTAAGCTTTAGATGGTGGGTGAATTCCAATTGAAGTAAACACTAGACTCCTTTAAAGTTTTCAAAAGCAATTAGTGATAGCTTCAATAATTCAAAAGTAACAATGTAAGTTCGTAAAGAAAATAAAATTGAAAAGATTGACAAGGAAAATAAAGAAAAGATAAATCTAAAATTGACCAAGCTACGCAAAAAGAGAGTGATGCGAAAGTCTCTAGAAACAGAGATAAAATATGAAAACAGCCCTTTTAAATCCTCATACGAAATGTAAGGTGTATGTTAAGCTGCTTAGGGATAAATATTCTTTTGATATCACAAATATACTTCCAGCCCCGTCTAAGGAAATCTTCCCATAAAATCGGAACATTCGCTAAGACCGAAGTACGCCGTAAGGCATGAATTTCAATAAATTAAATAATATAAATATATATGCCAGTAACGACGTTTACCATTAGGTGTTAATACTATTAATAGTCAGGAAGTTTAGAATGGGTTTGATCATAAACAAACACTATCTGATGGACGTGAAACACAGGGCTGGCACACTTTTGCGTTTCTTTGAAAATTCGGTTTATTAATAACTAGCTGACCCGGCAAACTTCGTAGCGCATCAGAATCAATAAATGTTCAATTTATTTTTGTGATTTTTTTCTCATGTTTTAATAGTTATTCTCCTATTCATGGCGGAAACGAATCCAACAAATCAAATGTCATAAAAATTGGTCGAGCTGTTTTTGAGTTATAGATGGTGTAAGTAACCCGATTTTATTTTATTTATACAGAAGATTAAATTAACCTACCAATGTTTTTTAAATTTCCGACATTTAGCATATATTTGGGTTATTATGTTTTCATTCAAAGATGGAATGGTAGAAAAATATAGACTGTTATTCGGTTATCTTCCTACGCAGCGCAGGTATTAGTTAATGGAAATAGGTTGCCATGTGTGTAGGCGATGGGTGGGCAACCTACCTCTGTATAGTATTGCGATATTAAAGCCCAACATGTTTGTAGACGACAAATCAATTTAAAATAATGAAGCAATAACTTTATAAAGAACGAGGTTATTGTGTAATCAATGTTCTTTATAGTGGGAATAATGGAAACAATAATTCTAATTCTATATTTATTCAACGAATAGAATGATGATACAGATGACATAAAGAAAAAACCTCAAAAGCCGAATGTTGCAGAATCTAGCACAGATTCACACATTTGTGCAAACTATTAAAATATTGTAGGAAAACTAATAAAACTACACAGATTTAGCGTGGGAGATGATACAGTTTGACATTCGACCTATTTTTCGGTGAGTTGCTCAGCTATTATATCAACATTATTTTAATCAGAATTATATGGAATGAAAGGAAAATATTAAGTTTCAGTAAAAATAGGGAAACACTAGGGCCATGGGGTCCGAGAGCTCATCTTGCTTTTCGGGACATGGCCTAGCCACTTAGTTGACTCTTCACGTGAACAGAAGTTTGGCCTCTTCTTGGGCGAAATGATCACCATTATCACACAAAGTAGCAATGCTGCCAGCCTCATATCCGATTGACAATGATGTTTAGGAGATGTTTGATGCCCTATGAGCTTCCTATTTTTCAACCGACTTCAAAAAGGAGGAGGTTCTCAATATGTTGTATGTTTTTTTGTATGTATGTTACCTAATTACTCAGCCAATTATGAATAGATTTGGATGATTCTTTTTTTATTTGAAAGAGTATACTTCCGAATAGGTCCCATAGATAATATTGTCATGATCTGATGATGAACTTCGGAGATATGGAATGGAACTCCTCATAGGATCACAGCAGCAATATCGTAACAAGTGAAATTGCTTTGTTTTAAATACGTGTAGTCGATGACTGACTGAAGGAAATGGGGGAGGAGGTACGTCAACCCCCCTCCTACCACTTTCCAAAATTAAATATATCGTGTGAGGTATTGTTTGAAAGGGCTTTTTGTAAGGATTTCACAAGCACTAAAAAGTGAAAAATAAAAAGCTTTTTACAAAAAAAGATAACCGCCTTCAAAAACTACAAAATAACTAATAACCTGTAAATGTTACGTCAAATTGCTAATGTACTTAATATAAACAATAAAGTCATGTACTTTATACCTATTCAAGAAGTTTCAACAATCTCTACGCAAGTCACTCTAAATTATTGCCTTCTTAATGAGCAAATTCTAAAACCAGCATATAACATAGAAAATCATTCAAATTAGAAAACGGGCATTACCTTCGTGAAGGCGCACACAAATTATGGCATCTTCGATCTGGTTGTTATGCAAATGCCCCAAGCGATCCAGCAAACACGGTAAATTACATTATCGGTGAATGGTGGCAGTGCCAACTCAGGCTCGACGGCTTGTTGCCAAGGAGTATGTTCTGTCTTGAATTGCTTACAAGCCAATGTGCTGTGTTTAGTAACATAAAGTGGTGTTGATACATTGTCTGTTGATTCGTTGATGGCGTGTTCAAGGTTTTATTTTTAACATTTGTTTTCGATTGATATTTTTTTTCGGTTTTGCCTTGATTTGGTGTTGTAGTTTTCTTGGTATATTCCTAATAAAATGAAAAAGCCTTTTTATTTATATACAGAATGTGTTATAAGAAGGTTTGAAAAAGTAATATGTGATGTTCTTAGAAAAACAATAGTCATTAGTTACTGCAAGAACCCGTCAAAGGCGTAAAGGCCTTCTTCAATATCTATTAATTTTGTCGCTTACATTTTAATTAAATAAACATTTTAAGACTAATGAATTCGTTATCCTCTTTTTTTTTTTTTTGAGGTGGTAAAAATCATCAAATGAGTCCTTCCGTCCTGGGCGGGGCGGAAGGGACTGTCAGACTTTTATTGACTAAAAAACCTAGCCTTTACTGACTAATGAATTCGTTATCCTTTATGTACAAAAAGTCCAGGCAAAACAAAAGTCCCTTCGTGCACACCTTTGATCTTATCGCACATCAGTGTCCAGGCTTTTTGCTGGCTACCGAGATCGTTATCAGTGGCAGCTGTTGACACAACCATTTAGCTTGTCCTTTGTTGATAGCGAGCCAAAAAGCCGACCATTCTCGTAATACTACGGCCCACCTGGCTTCCACTAAGTTCTGTTGCGCTGTTCTTTTATTTTTGTTGGGCGAGTCAGCACAATATGTTTATTAACTAAGTTGTATCCGCTTTATTTTTTAAAGAGGAAACTGGCCAGCTGCTGACTCATGTTCAATCCTACTACTACGAATTGCATTAATTTTAGCTTTGCTCGAATTTCGCTTCCACGAAAGCCACACGCGCCTCTGCCCTTTCATCTACTTACAAAGAATTCTTTCTTAACAACAAAAGATAGGTACTAAATCCCATCTCAGTTGTCTGTTGCCAGCCTCGCGTGTAATCCGAACACTGCTGTAATTAGAGCAACATGATTAACAGAATTGGGAGCAGTTCTTCCATTTCTGGAGCAACATGTAAAGAACATTAATTTCCTTGCTTCAGTCGGGAAACGTGGCGCGTCATGCAGTGGAAACCTAGTTTTGTTTCCGGTTCACTGGTTGCCTATTTGTGCTCGGATGTAGGATAAGACCTATTTGTTCTATCTGAAACTGTTGATTTGTAGGGAATTGGTGCAATAGGTAATCTCCGCTTTATAATAGACTTTACTTCGTTGGTAGTTGGCAGGCGCTGTATACAGATTTAGTTTTATTTTATTTATTTATTAGAACATAGAAAGACTTAAAGCAAAAAAAAACTTAACAAATTAAACTCCTAAATCTTACGACTTAGAAGTTTAATTTATTTACTTTATAAACTTAGGTAATTTTATATCTTGTAAATTATTAAATAAAATTTATTTATTTTATTTATTTAGTTTTAATAAGAGTTATTGCCATATGATATTATTTATTACTTTTGGACTTTTATACTCGTAACGTTTAGCCTAATGACTGTCTTATCTAAAAAGCGGTAGGGACCTTGGAACCTGTTACTTGCATAGTTTACAGCCCACATACTTACCGTCTAAAACGTACATACATCCTTGAAACAATTTGAAGGCCGTGCAAATATTTATCTCTCGTGTGTAGTTAGGGTGTGCCACGGGTAAAGTTCCAAGTGATTTATGTGCATGGTGGTGGTCAGCTTAGTGCCATTGCCTTTTACTACTGTTTTCCTTGTCAACAAACTTTCCTCTTTTATAGTCTACGTATTTTAGTTAGGCTCGTATTCGCTGTTCACTCTTACCTCTCGACTCAAACTTTATAGTGTGGTTTTATATCTCTTAAAATGTTGATTTTAATCATAAAATTGTTTTATGTTGTGTGTGAAATTGTTTTTAAGCTTTCTATTATGGGTTTCACTTGGGTTAATGCTACCAGAGGTTACACTCTGAGTTTGGGTACGGCACGTGGAATGGAACCCTCCAAATGTAACGACAGGTGACCCCGTAACATTTCCTTTTCTTTTTCGCACTTTGCTGTCATAATATAGCGTTATCTCACTCTGTCATCCGAACTCATTGCTTTAAGGCACTTTCGCTAAGTAATTGACTTTACCTGTTGATATATTCTGTTACACCTGTCTGACTTCACGTGTTTCCATAATCAAGGTTTTTATTTCATTACCCGCTGCGGGTGGTGAGTGCCTTTTCTTTAGAAAAATATAACATTTGTATCAAACATGACCAAAACTTGTTGTGTAGTGGTCTTCGTATCTCGCATCCAGCAGTTGGTCCGTGTTACAATGTATAATATATTTCTTGGTAAACTGCTGACGGCTGTACAACAGGCTGTTTCATTCTATCCCAAATGTTTACACTGTGGCTACCTACTGTACCCTATTGTTCCCTCAAGTAGGTATGACCCAGTTTTTAGTCCACGTACGTACACGTAGAGGTATATTAATCGTCTATTTTAGAGAGGTATGGGCGTCGTTAAATTTAAAATTGTTTTACTACACGTTCATGGTTACGGTAGAACATAAAAAAGAAATAAACTGCATGAATCACTAAACTTTGTTTGTTTGAAGTTTATTTGGAACTTAAAAAGTACTAGGACTCTAGGTCAATTATAGAAGGTACCTATTGCAATTTTGAATTTAGAATACCTACCTATCTTTCTGTTTTAGCAAACTCCTCTTCTTCTTTGCATCACCTTCCTTAGGTCCAATCTCTCTCAAGTTCTTTTTGACATTCGTCATCCATGCGGTCTGAGGTCATCCCCTCTTCTTCTCTGTTTTATCAAACTCATTAAGACAATTTATTATCTTTCAAAATATCTTCTTGAAAATAAATGAAGAAAGCAAAGGAAGGCGACACACGCAATAATAGTAATATTTATAAGTAACACCATCTCTTTATGCAAAGCTACAGACCGGCATAATGCTTACATAAAGGAAATCAATTAGCAACAGAAAACAACCATTTAGAAAGCAAGCATACAATTACTCATACATTTCTGACAATTTTCTCACAACTGTAGAATGTAGAAATAAAACGAACAAATAAAACGAACCGTGAATTGTTCCAACGTTCGCACACTTAAAGCTGAAGAAAAGAGCTGTAACAAAGAGGTTTCATCTTAAGTACTGTGATGCAAGTGTGGAACTTGTGAGTATGAATTCTTGTTACATAGCGCGTGTCGTATTTACACAAAACTAAAGCAGATTCTCTAGTTTTGTATTATATTTATGACTAGTAATTAGTAGTAAGTCAGGAGTACCAAAAAACATAGTCTACGGCATTCAGCAATAGTGTAGCTTTCTATGAGTGCCCTGAATTTTATCGTAATCGAATTACAAACAAAAATAAAAACAAACAACTTTAACTGTTCATAATTTTAGTATAGACTATAACGAAAATCTTTATTGCCTCCGTTATCAGCCTGATATTTTCAAAATTATTTTAGCATGCGACGTTTCGCAACACAAAACAAGCAATTTCATTCAACAAGTAATTCCATCGTGATTTCGGTCGTGGGATCTGCAAGAGCAAAATAATACCAACACATAAAGACGCCATTGTAAGATAACCATAACACATCTGGTTCGCGGTTTTAAACAGTTTACAATCGGCCAAAGATGTTAAACTATTAATAAATATTACATATAATATAAATAACTACTACTACTACTACTACTTACTTCTTCTACTTACTTTAATATTAAGTATATTTTTCGCTACCAATTTTTTTTTACTTTATAGCTTGTCTCATTTGTACTTCAGTGCTTTAGTGTTTAAGTTCACAAGTCTTGCCAAAGACCCCTAGTGCTTCTTTTACTGTGCAAAAGAGATAACAAAAAGTCTTCCTTAAAATGTAAATTGGAACAATTAAGTGCTTCTTCATTTACATAAATAAGCAATTACTATGTAACTAGTATGTTGAAGCTGCGAAGCTAGGTATTCTAAAGTATTATTTTTGAATAGCGAAGCTCTAAGGAAGATAGAAGTAGGCACTATGTAAAAATATTATCTTTTTCACGGTTTTAACTTGTAGAAAAAGATTTCTGCATTTAAAAATATGCCTAATACCTATCTTGGTTATCATTAAGTTTATTTTTAAATAAAACAAATTCTTTGAGCTATTATTATTATTAAGGTTATTCAAATTGTAAGAAGATAGCAGTTCCTAATTACACTGGAGTCTTATTTTTCTCAATTAAAATGAACCATCTTGTGCTCATTTAGAAGCAGAAAGCTAAGTTTTTTATAAACTCTTCTTAAAATTCCGCTTGTCTGGTGAAATCTAATTTCCTTATGGAAATCCAGATGTTACAACAGAATTGATATGATCATGGTCTTAAAATACTCGCGGATAGAGTCTTTGATTGCCATAGAAACTTTAAAACAGTAGGATGAATAGAAAACAAAACAAATGATAATAGAAGCTAAAGCTATTAATCAAAATTTAATCTTGACTTTAACGTTACCAGCAAGTGCATGCAGGCATGCAAGATACCGATTAAGATACGAACCTAATTCTCCGATTATAGTGTGAATTGGTACCTTTAGTTAAGAAAAAGAAAACTATTTAAGTATTTGTAGTTGGTAGCTGTGGTGAAAGATAAATTTTACTAAGAGGGAAGCTTAAGCAAATGCTTAATTTTATCTGGTATACAACTATTTATTGTCAAACTAAAATATAACAAAATCACACTGAGGTTTTATAAAGTTTTTATAGATGATGATTGTATAAAAAATAATTTTAGTGTGTCTGTGCCAACTTTAAATGGTGGTACAGTAGCTGTTATTCCGAGAGGAAGCCGATAGTAATCGAGTCCTCGCCACTGGAAATCTATACTCTAATATAATAAAGCTAAAGAGATTTTTGTTAATTTAACGAGCTAATAACTGGAACGGTTTCCTATCTATTTGCATACAATTTTAAGACCTAATATAACTTGGCATACTTTTGTTTGTCCTAATTATATTTTCGCATAATATTATTTACGCATAACAGCTTACGCATAATTTTTTTAAGCATAATTTCTCTAATCATAATAATGATTAGGCATAACATTCTAAAGCATAAATAATTTCAACAGATGGTCGCTCTGGGCGGTAAAAAAAAAAGCTGCCGCCCTATCTCCCGTCAGCCATGTCGTCGGAGCTCCGCCGGCCTTCGGCCTATGCTCCTCATGTCCCAAAGTCGGATTTCTGGGGCCAAAAGTAAAAAAAAAATTCGTACCCATTTTTTTTTCAATGTGACTAATAAAATTATTTCTATTGAAAAATTATTGTATGCCTAAATATTATTATGCTAATAGTCAGTAGGCCTAGTAACGTTATGCGAATTAAATTTATGCCAAAACAAATTAGCCTTCAAGATAATTATGCCAACATAAACTGTATGCCAAAAAAAATATGGCAAAGTATTTTAGGAAAAAGAATATTATGCGAAAAAAGGGCAACCATCTGGAACTACCACCAGTCGGTTGAAAGAAATATTTTTGTGTATGAAAGCCAGATATATGAGAAATAGTATAAGCGGGCTGAATCTAATAATAAAAGTTTTTTTTAAACAATAATCATCATTTTGCACGTCAATTCCTTATTTAGTAATCATAAAACTATTATTATTCGTAACGACTCGTGTCCAGTTACTGAAACAACTGTTATTAATGTTTACATTTTACATTTCATTGAGACAAATTAGGCCAAGTCTTAAGAGCAATATGATTGGATCGAATTCCTCAGCCTTGACGGATGCCAGTTCGATTTGGATCATAAACTGTCAGTGCAAACGATGCGGTGTCGTGTTACACGTGGACAAGCTAGGGCCTTGCTTGCTCTGGTTCCTCCTTTAAATAAGATTAGGTTGACTATGTTATACCTAGTACATTTATTTGCGTCCTGTCTCTGGATTCTGAATTCTTATTTTATTTGTGCATGTGTTCAAAAATTCGGTTCCTATTGTATGTTTCTTTTAAAATTACTCTTTTTCTCATAATCACAATTAAGACCATGCCAGTCCCATCATAACTTTAATATAATAAAAAACTATACATTGTAATTATTCTAAACTAAACTAAGTATCAACTATTTTATATACTAAAATGGCTGCTTCTTCTACGTATAAATTCATCGACGTAATCTTGTCGGTAATTTGTAGAGTAAGAAGATGAGTGATTATAAAGATATCAAGACTAGCTAGAATGTTTAGCAAGTTATGTAATACCTGTTATTAAAAATTCTGCTATTAAAGTATCAACTAGTTTATTGTCATAAACCGAGTTGCTTGTTTAACAGGTTTATTGTAATTATTTGATACTCATCTTATCTTACTACTATTATATACGAAAGTTTGAATGGATGGATGTTTGTTTCTTAATCACGCCAAAAAGGCTGAACGAATTTCGTTGAAATTTGCCAAAGAGATAAATGTAGCACATAGGGTTCTTTTTCTCCCGGAAAAATATAGGTATAGGTATGTATATAAACAGGAAGTTACGGACATCAATTGAATACTCATTTTTCTTTTTTTTGCGTGAGGACTATACCTATCCATTGATGCATCTATCTGTGTTTTGCAAATAAACCCTCGTTCGCCATAGCTATTTATTCTTCACCTAGATCTATAAGGGAGCTATAGGTTTTTCAAGATAAGAGAGAGGTGTATTCCCATACTCTCTCACAGCTCACGCGTGTCTATTCATAGCAGGCTGACCACAGTCGACTGAACGGACAGATATTAACTTAATTTTACGCTACGTGAATACTTCGCGAAGTCCGTTGACCTGGTGGCCCCATTTTATAATATCGATTGTATCGTCGTCCTTATGCAGTGCATTAGGTATGTACTCACACCATAATGCTCGGTCATAGCTATGTACCTATTATTTTTATTGTCACAATGTGATATCACGACATAAATTGTCAGTAAACTAAATTATTGCAAACTTTTCAAAAGAATCTACACTAACTAACGACTAAATTAGTTATTTTCCTCGCGACTTCGACCGCGTTGATTTTCTTACGGATCTCTAATTTTTGATATTAAAATATAGCCTTGCTTCTGCCCACGACTTCGTCCACGTAAATTTTTTTACACGTGTTCAATAACATCGTTGGTTACTGCTGGAAAGATTTTTGCTAATCCGACTGATAGTTCCAGAGATAGCGCCTTTAAACAAACAATAAACTCTTATGCTCCATTATATTAGTCTAAATAGCACTCAGGGATAACATAGCTTCTTATTGGTCAAAAAATATTCAGATTAGGACTAGAAGTTCAAAAGATTAGCGCGTATACAACATGTAATTACAAATGCGCAAAACCTCACGTGGGGTAACTCAGCCCATGTTACTGAACAATTTTTGTTCTAAAACTTATGGAAATTTGCAAAAAAAAAAATTTTTTTCATACAGATGGGCCCGATCAATTTCTCATTTTGTATGAAAAACCAATTTTTTTTTTGACGAATTCCAAAAGTCGTAGAACAAAAGTTGTTCATTTACATGGGCTGAGTTACCCTACGAGAGGTTTTGCGCATTTAGAATTACACGTTGTATAGGTATTTAGGGTTTATAGGTATTAGATTTCCTTACACACAGAACTTTCAACAAGTGAATTTCGCCAACAAATCAACTTCAAACTTATCCTGTTACCTACATCAAACTGTATCTATTACTTTTTCCCTCGATACATTTGTCACATAGACACAATTCAGCCAGACATGGTCAGACGGGCTACACCGCTCCAAGCCACACACATAGCTGCCAGTATTTTCCCCACATAATGTTGGTTTCACTCGGCAAAAAACGTTCTGCATTCAGCCAGCTTTCCGAGCCGCGAGGCCAGAATTAATTCCCATAATGTGGCATGGTTAGAAATGCACCGTTTGTTACTTTTTAATTTGCTACTCTGTGGATTTTTAATTGACTTCCTTGGAAGTCGAAACGTGGATGTTAATTGGGCACTTTCTTTGTGGCTAGGCTGTGGTTTCGAAGCTCGAGTTCTACTTTTAAATAAAGAACGCTTTATTGCATGGTATTGTTTTTTTTCAATTAATCTAATTAATTAAATTTTTTGTTCCTTAATACCTTCCGCCCACAGGAACTATGAATTTTTCCAGGAAAACAGCCTAGGTATATGCTATTCTAGACTATCTCTGTGCCAAATTTCATCCAAATCAGTTCAGCCGATGAATTAATAATGGCGCGATTGAGCAACAAACATCGTCGCAATTATAATAGTAGTAAAATTTACATATTAGGTATGCGTCGGACAATAATATCAGAAAATTATTTAAATTCGTTATTTTATTGTTCATAAATATGCATTATTATTATGCATTTCGGTCTCACATTTCAATTCCATATACATTATTGATGGCAGACAAATCGTTTATTTAATTTTACTTCAGCAAAAAGTACATTTATGAAGGTTATTCAGAAGCTCAGTCTGTCAGTCGTACTGAAGCTGAACAGTCAACCCTCCCGCGCTTCGTTGACACATGAAAACGTTTCGCATGGTTGTTGACAAAGCGTCCTCTTGTCAGATACACCCTATTGTCCCCGATAAGAGCAGTCACTCATTTCACGCACGTTTTGTGGTTAGAAGTTGCAAATACACTAATGAATGGCTTGCCTAAAATTAGTGTTATACTGTACAGGATAGGTAGGTAGGTACCGGGGACCTAAAATAATAGACGTGTTTTTAGTATAAACGGCGAGAAACCGCTGTAGGAGATGTGAACATATGTAAACCTATTAACCATGAAATTACTCTACAAATCTCTAAATATTTAACTAAGAGAACTAGGTACTTTTATTAACAGACCTGAACGCTTTAGTAACAAAAACAGCAAGGCAGTTCAAAGACCTATTTGCAGTTAAAAAAACCAACTAGGTATCTCAGACGTTAATTTATAGATGGGTGCAATGTAGATACTTAAACATTCCTCTTGAATTACTCTATCTATTGATGAAAATTGCATTGAAATCCGTTGCGTAGTTTAAAAGATGTAAGCGTACAGACGGCGGGAAGCGACTTATCTATACTCTATACTAATAATATTATAAAGCTGCAGTGTTTGTTTGTTTGTTTGAACGCGCTAATCTCTGGAACTACTGGTCCGATTTGAAAAATTCTTTCAGTGTTAGATAGATTAGTTATCGAGGAAGGCTATAGGCTATACAAATACATATACCATCACGCTACGACCTACGGGAGCGGAGCAGTAACCAAAGACGCGGGTGTAACCGCGGCGGACAGCTAGTAAAAATTATAAAAATCAACAATACATAACACAAACAAGTTCTTACGCTAACGCCTACTAGTTATAGTAACCTACTTTCAACAAAGGCATTGGAGCAGCACTATAAATCCGAGCCGGTAGCCATCTTAGCAATATTCCTTCATACTCCATACACTTTATAGGTCGCCTGTGCCCAGACAAGTGTGATTTTCACACATTATCGGTAAATAAGCACCTGCGATGCAACGTACGGAGTACAGTCAACAAAAGCGATAGGTATGCAGGGTTGTCAGATATAATTGAAGTTGTCTTCGAAACCGATGGATGTTTTCAAATGTAGATAATTTAATTTACAAAGTAGATAATTAACAGTTCATTTATTAAGTAAAATTTCAATCTAAGACATCCAAGATCGGTTTCTAAGGAAATTTCAACTATATCTGACGACACTGCATACCTGTCTCTTTTGTTGACTGTACACAGGTAGTCACATACCTTCGTACAAAGGTTAAATAGTAGGTAGCTATTGATCCTGTAGTAGGTAACAATAATGATTATAATAACAGTTATGCGATGATAATAATTGATAGTGGAGTCAATGACGATGGTTATCACTGATTATCATAACTATTGTTGATATTGTATTGTTTACGAATATATCTATAACTGGTAGAATAAAATACTAGCGCGTGTAGCAGGCATTGTTGGAAAGATTTGGAGGTCAATTCTACTATTAAAAACGTTCCAAATGTAGTCGCATTCTCAGATAGTCAATGTCAAAAATGTAGGTGTTTTTTTTTTAGATTAAGACTGATTTTAGAATGCGATCGTTTCTAAAAGTTAGTAGAATTGTCCCCCTAACTATAAGTATGGCGATAATTAGGGAAGCTTAGCGTAAATTGAATAAGAAAGAGCTTGTAAATGATATTGATGGAATATAAATGTATAGATAAAAGATGATGATGGAATAAATCTATACTAAAATTATAAAAAGAGGTACCTAAAGTTTGTGAGGTTGTAGGGGATAATCTCTGGATTCGGTTAGTTCCGCTATGCACTAGTCCCGCTATGCCCGACTCGATAAATACCTACGAAAAGGTGCCGCTATGCACGAAATCAAAATCGTGGGCAGTGATGAAGAAAAGTGTTACTGTAAAATATTTTATTTAACCACTAGACTAGCTTTTGCCTGCGGCTTCGCTGGCGTTAATTTAGAACTTGCCAATCAATTCGAGTTGTACTCTGCTTGTATAGATAATAATGAATGAAATGATTTATGTTTAATTATCCTTGATTTTCTGACACCCTAGTACATTTTTTTTAAAGACAATCCCTGTATTGCAGTCTGAGTAAAACTGTTGGAGATATGCTTTGAATGATATTGTCAGTGTAAGGTGCTAAAAAACTACCCTCTTGATTTTTACAGATCGAAAATATTTTTGTTGATATACCTGCTCGATTTTATGACACCCTAGTACTATTTTTCTTGGGTAATCATACATTTGTAACAAGACAAAACAAAGGGGTTTGCGTAAAAGTGGCGTCATTTTGAAGTTGGATGGCCTCTAATGAAACTTAGATATTTTGAAAGATCAGAATAATGCGATCAAAAGCTAATATGGACACATTTCTCTAAACCATATCGGAACGGAGATATTTGGTTTTGATAGCTCATTAAACACGAAGAAGTTATTATACCTATATATTCTTATAAACCCTTTTAAGGTTCTGAGGTTTTTTTTAGTAACTACCTACTTACCGCAACCTAAAGATAAACTACTATAACATGGCGCGCCCCTCCACAAATTCAAAACGTTTGAAAGTATATTTGTGAAAGTATCAACGTGTGCGTACAAACAAACTCACAATGTGTGCGTACTGAGACGGCTCTCGAAACAAAAACAAATCAGCGATTTGTAGCTCGACTAGCGGCGTCATTAATTACTCATTATTATTAGTATGGCGTTGCACTGACATACTCTATGAAAATGACACGTGCGTTGTCTTGTGCGGTCTTGCTAGTTATGATTAGTTGACCAACAAATCTGCCTGCTACTAAAGACTACAACTACATAGAAACTCTTTCATATGGATATGGCTACACACATTGAAATAGTAATATGGAGGGGCGCGTCATGCTATAGTAGTTTTTTTTTGTAACTATAAGTGTTAATGTGTTATTTCGAATTAAAAAACAAAAAGTCTCTAAAACACTATTATCTCGAAACCACCTTTTTGCACTTAATGACTTCTTGCTCTACAACGAGGTAATGTGTCTTTATTATTTCCCAAGATCCAAAAGTAACGTAATATTGACACATGGTCGTGAAATAGTAAAGTCAATCTCTAAAAACAACCTTCAAAAACATATCTAAGATTTCTGTACGCAGGACAGTAATTGAAGTTTTTATATTGACGACATTTTTAAAATCTTCTAATGCAAATATCTCAACTTCGATATAACTTAGGATAAAAATAATTGAACATATATATGTGTACTTAACACAGCACATCAAAGTAACATAATAATTATTAGTGGCCACTGAAAAAAAACATGACGCCGCTAGTCCATACTAAGTTAATCAATGCCTTTTGAACTTACAGACTCTTACGCTTAAACGAATAGCGCTACACAATTTTCAAAATGTTTCACTTAACACTTTTCTTTCCAACTGTGTCTTCCATTGTTTGCGTAGAATCGAAGAATTTCGTGCATAGCGGCACCTTTCTGTAGGTATTTTTCGAATCGGGCATAGCGGGACTAGTGCATAGCGGAACTAACCGCAGTGAACCGATTTAAAAAATTCTTTTGCAAATTGGAAGCTACGTTATTACTGAGTGCTATAGGCTATATTTTTATTATCAAAAATTAGGAATTTATAAAAAAAATCGCGCGAACAAAGTCGCGTGGAAAGTGCTAGTAGGCTGACATAGTTAGGTTCATTACAAAGGTCCGTCCACAAACCATGATCAATGTCATTGACATGAACGTAACGGCCATGACCGCTGATGGCTCGTCAAAACTTTCATCTATAAAGTTTAAATAAATCCTCCATTGAGCGGTACATATAGACCTACCTTCGCAAGTTAACAAGACACTATAAATCATAACTTGAAGTGCCCATGTAGGTCACAACTGTTGAATAAATCTATTGACTTGACTTCTCACATCAACAATTAGCTTTTTTTGCAATAACTTTTGTCTAGGTTAAGTACTTGAAATGTTTAGCTATTATTCTTGTTTTTGCATTAATTTTACAACCTGACAGTTCATGAGAAGGTTACTTACTTAACGGGGGCTAAGAAAATAGAATTTAAAAAGAGGTTTTAACGTTACTGTAAATTTTAATATAATCTGCTTTACCAAACAGAATCTTTATAACCTGTAATTTTATTTAAAAAAAAATATAATTCTCGCCCTATTTTGGGTATTTCTCCTGTTTCGTGGGTGCATTTACAAACACATAAACTCACATACACAAACGACTAGACCAGAACTATCTGTAGATAATCTGAAACTACTCATAGTCAATATAGAGTACCTACCTAACCATTGTTTCGTAATGATTACGTAATTAAAATATTTTTATAACACACAGGAATAATTTATTCCAATTATTATCCCAAATGTCACAATCAATCAATTTTCTTAAAACTGTCACCAAAGAGACGATTGCCATAAGTTACAAAAAGCTTATTTCGTATTCAACGCACATCTTCAATCCATATACAGGGTGTAATTCACGAAGCGTAGACATTAGCACTTGGATATGGGAGGCGTATTCATTCCCATGGCGGCGAGGCTATGAACTTTAATTACGATTGGTGAATAGAATTAACCTTGAACAGTTCAATTTGGGTAGGTAACTACTAAGGAGCGATATTTGCGGTTAATACCTAGCTAGGGAAGACCACGAACAGATGACAGTAAAGGAAAAAGGAATAATTATAATTTTCCTGATTGAAAAACTCAAATGATTTGACTACCTCGTTGGTCTAGTGGTCGCAAAGCCTGACTGCTTAGGTAGCATGAAGGATCCGATTCCAAGGTCGGAAAAAGTGTTGGGGGGTTTGGGTTCTTCCATCAGGAATTTCTCAGTAGCAGCCTCGGAGTCCGAATTTGTGGCCCGTTGATGACAATAGGCTCGCTATGTAATTACATGGGCCCTAAACATAACTGGCGAAATGTGGGTGTAGTGGTGTACTAACGGATAGGTCCACCTCTGCCTAATCCTTCGGGAATTACAGGCGTGATATTATGTCATGTTATGTTGACTTAAGTAAGCGTTCAATGAAACTATCAATGATAATAATGACGTTTTGCGTATTAGTATTTGTGTATGAAGTTAAACAAGAGTCTAAAAGTAACGAGTCAAGAATCAAACTACATAGCCAAACAAAAACTAAAGTTAAACATTAAGACGTCCTTATTTATTCAAGTCTAATTACACCGGACTTAAACATGGTAGTGTCTGTTCCAGACGAAGTTGCTATAAGCCACAAATTGCATTAAAGCAAGTAAATTGGAAGCTAATTGGACTAAGACTTGGCAGGGCCGACCTAATGGTGCTCAGGCGCTGCATAAAATATAAGAAACCAAACTAACTTTAGCTGATAAAGAAACTAGTTTAATATGAAATGGAAAACTTCGCAGAAATTAAGATCACATCCATGAAGCTAATGCATGCTTGTGGGATGATTAATCGAATCACTTAGCCGGAAGATGGTGCTTTTATCATACGAAGCTTGCAGAGATATTACATTACTTGTTATACTATACGTTTTAATAATAAAAATAAAAAACTACGAAGGATTTTTTTTCGAATTCAGCAAAGTTTTATTTGTTATGAACCCAATTTATATCATGACATGGTGTTATAAGTGTAGGATTTACATGGTGTATAATGCTTTTCTTTATGTAAATGTTACGCGTTCTAAAATTGGTTTATTTTCCACATTAAATATTTCAGCTTGATGAAATTTTTGATTTATATTAGCTTTATGGTTGACTGATCAAATAACAGATTTGTTTTTAACCAGCGTTGTATAGTGCAAATCATACCTATTTGCCGAAATGTAAATTATATTATAGGTCAAAAATTACTAATAACTAGGTATGAAATTCGTACTCTTCACGCAGATTTTATTTAATAAATATTGGACGAAACATTTTGTGGTTTGTTTGTATTGGACGAGTGTATAGGACGATTTTGAGTGCACGTATTTTTAGGAACAGTTAACTAAGTATTATGGTATCTATTTTAATTGCACGTGTGTTTTTTTTTTTATTTGTCTATTTCTTCTAAATTGATATATTTTCTCCAGGTGCGCGTTCGCGAGTTCTACATCGCGATGCAGCGTTGCCCCTACATCCACGAGATGAAGGAGCGGCTGCTGGGTGCCCCCGTGGACGCGGAGACAAAGGAGCAGCCGCGCGCGCCGCTGGACCGCGCGCTCGACCCTCAAGACAACCAGGTCGGCACCATCGTCAAAGTGAGCTCATGTCCATTTTCATCTTCATATAACTGCGATGAATATTCTGATGTCCTTCCTATTAATTATGATTACAATCTGATCTTAGTTAACATTAGGCAATAAAATACTGGGAATTTAGTCTTATCCACTCGTACATTCGTTCATTGATTTTAAAATGACTGAGCAAATAAAGGTGTAAAAAGACGTTTAAAATGAAGCCGAAAGTTCCACGTTCTTAGAATCATTGCATTTTTTTGTGTACTGGACCTTACCTACTAGAAAATATTTAACTAAAAGGTTCCCCTTGTATGTAGTTACTCAGATATTGAAGGTTAAAGTTCCAACTGTTTTATTACTTTTTTTATGAAAACTTGTTTTTAATATTCTGAAAAATAAGAAATTGTACAAAATAGTTAAAGAAATAGGTACAAACACAGCCACAGGACAGTAGGTACTACAAAAAATTTACACAATATTAAAAACAAAAGGATTGTTAATGTCATGATCATTCTTCCAAATGATTTGACATAGTTTCTGAAGGAAAGCACTTGGAATTATTGGTTTTACTAAGTAAAGTTATCGTTTCCGGATAATAGGATAACTTGTAGGAGTTTAATCTAGTCATAGTAACGATTGAATGAACTTGAGAAGTTTGGTTCGATTGGCAATATTATTCGGACTGTTAAAGCTGATTTAGACAGTGCGATAATATCGAGCAAGTTGTGGTACATTTTCGTCGATGATCGGTCACTTTTGACACGACAGTCGCGCGGTCCCGCAATGTACGACAAATCGCGCGATATTTCTCGCATCGTCCTCCTGTGGAGCAAATCTCGTCTACAATTCCCAGATTTCATAATTGTCTCTACACAGTCGCTTCCCGCTGTCTGTACACGGATTTTTCTAAACTAACGTACAGTCAGCAACAAAAGTCGATTAACATTATTTATGATTTTTAAATCCTAATTATTAAGTACAATATTAAAGTAAAACGCAATGAATATAAAATTAAGATAAAATAAACCCTTAACTATTGCCTGAAATTCTGAAAGCCAGTACGTTATGTGTTTAGTGTCTGTTTAAATGATATAAAAAAGTAACATTGTTAGGTAATCGACTTTTGTTGCTGACTGTACCTAAGGCATACCCTTTTGGCATCCGATAGAATATTCACCGCAGTTTTCATATTTAAGTGCTTATGATTTTAAAACTGTTTTTTCAAAATCAAATTAAGATTTATTTTCTTATCCAAAAAATGTTCTTTCCAAATACTTTAAAGTTAATTGTTGATCGTATAAATAAAGGGGAGCTGATGCTTTCTGAAAATTATTCGTGTGACTGAAAATTAAAGTTTCAATTACATTTTACGAGGTAGGTACATAAAATGTAATTGAAATTTATTCTTCTTCCTAGTTAAAAGGTAATTTAATAGGTTACCGTCCTGTGAAATTAATTAAAATGTTAAAATTACACGTTATTAACTTTTACGTTCTTCTTAGGATTGATTTTCTTCTTTAGATATCTTTTTTATCTTTCATGAACCATACGTAGATGCATTTTATTATTTCCAAATCTTCTAGTTATCATTCACAAAATTAAATCTAAACACAAACAGTAGATAGTACCTACTTACCTAGTAGAATTTCAAAACAATCAAAATGTCATAAATCCAATATTAGCATACCTAATAATATGTTTGGATACTACCAAATAAAATTTTAACAACCTATTTTATCGATTTATCGATACCATCTTAATTCTGGTGGCCGATATTGCGATATAGTCATAGTGCTTTAGAAAATTTAAACTTAGAACTAGACATAAAGGCACTAACTAGGCATAGACTAGTTATAAATAAGGTAAGAAGAAATTTAATGATGCACTAGGCATTGTTAGAGTTTTATGTAGCATAAAAATCAGTTGAGATGTTTTAGAGTTCACGCATGCAATAGTATGCATCTCTATAATCGTCCGTGACATCACCTTTTAAGATGCAACTAGTGTATGAAGAAACAACACAGCCTTAACTATGTTAGTTTATGTTGCATTGTGTTTGACAAACGAATTAAAGCAACTTTTAATTACATCGGAACTTACTTACCTTGTAATTAGCTTGATTTGTTGAGATAACGAGAGAAGACTGCGGTCACATGGCAGCTGTCCCTCTTGCTTTTTGCAGTATATAGGCTGGTTGTAAAGATAAAAGTTCAATAGTACGAAAAACGTGCAGTGCAGTGATACCAGAAATAGGTACTGCATTAAATGTTGGACACATTTGACAATGCCGAGTGAACGCAGGTCTTAGGGCGGTTTCGCACGTATTACCGCACGGTCACGGGTCACATGGCGCTGTGCTGAAGATATTTTACAGTAGGTATACAACCTACTCTAAGAATTTCTCCAGTATCGTGGGTGCGTTTAAAAATATATTAGGTATACTCATTTACACAAACAGCCAGACCCGGTACGAGTAAAGGCCATACAAATATTTATTCCGTGCAGGTATCGAACCCGAGAAACACAGTCGATTGCTCAACTACTGCTCCATGTATCGTCGGAAGAACATAGATTTAAAATCACAATACGTTTTACGCGTTTGATTTTAATTTTAATAACAGCCAGTTATTGCCGTACTTATACCAACATACTGAAGAAAAAAAAATGTAACACATTGCTGTGTGAACGTAGTCCTACTGTAACAGTTTTCAAAAGCAACAATTAGTGCTGTATTTATTGGTGAATGTAAACAATTGACGGAACCAAAACTAATGTCCGACTGTTTGTTTAAACAAAAAACAATCGTTTGTTCAGTGACAACGCAGTTGCCGACCCGACGTCAGTCGTGAATAAACAAGAGATAATCAAAAATTCTTATAAAATAAAAAGTTTGGAAATTATAATACACAAAAAAAGTAATAGTTCAACTAGACAATACAGAATTTGTTATTAAACTGACCCGTACCTTAGAAATATTATAAGTATGTGTTAAATAAATATTTTTATCAGTGAAGAACAACTTAACTTTTACGCCAAATAAACCACCCTCTCCCGTTAAATTATTCTCTAAATGAATAAAAATATTAGATCTTATGGTAGCAATTAAATCACTCGAAGAAGTTACACCTTCTCCCGATGCTGTTGGTTTGCAGATTCGAACAAAAATGAGTAATTTTAAGGTGCTGGCCCGAAGGCAAAGTGATACGTCTGTTGGCCTCGAGATTGTGGGTTTGGACCTGGCAAGTACCAATGGAACTTATTTTATCAATTAGCTTTTGCTCAAGACTTCGTCCCCGTGAATGTTGATTACTGCGGATGCAGACGAAATCAAAGATTGAAAAGTAGCCCCTGTCTTTGGGGTTCCAGCTGAGTCTGTACCAACTTTCATCAAAATCGGCTCAGTAATTTAGCCGTGTAACCATAACAAACAAGTGAACAAACGCACTTTCGCTTTTGTAATATTAGGGATAGTATTCGTACCTACAGCAATCTAATTGCGTGACAATATTCGGAAAAATAATTCGTTTAACAATTTCCAATATATTTCTGTGCCAAATAAATCGTTTTTTTCGTCACTATCGTTAGTAGAACCTTCCTAACGTTCGTACTTTACGTTAGGTTTCCATGAAGATAAGGTGTAACACTAGTACAACGTAATATTAGAGTATACTGATCATTCCAGCTGAATTCCGACGGGTACGGGTCGCACACGTCGCCGGCGCGGGCGCCGCTCGTGACAGACGAGTGCGATGCGCCGCCGGACGAGACCGAAGCCCTAACGCCCACTGAGGTGGTGCTTCGGTACCGGGCCTGCTGTCAACCTGACGTGGCACCTAAAAATGCAAAGTAAGTTCTGATTTTTCTTTGTTTAAAAAGGACTTCGAGCGCCAGGTAAGTAAAAACGAATACAAACAAATATGCTTTATTGAAAAAAAAGTTGCTCCACACTAGGAAATTCTCCTGTATTGTAGGCAAGGGCGGATCCAGCCTTCAAGTCAGGGGAGGTCATATAATAAGTATTAATAAGGTCTAGTCACTTAGTCAGGACAGGCTCCGTTTCGATTACAATTATAATTCTAATTAAAAGAAAATAGTAAGCCCAGGGTCATGACCCCCATGACCCCTCTCCTGGATCCGCTCTTGATTTGTAGGTGTGTGTACAAACATAAAACTTACAAAGAACCAAACCCGGAGCAACTACCGGTAGGCCATACAAATATTTGTTCGGCGGGGAACGAAACCGCGATACGCAGCACAGTAAGTAGCTAGCCGCTCAGCCACTGCGCCAACCGCGTTGTTAAACATAATGTTTGCTCAATATCTATACCTACAATGTGCGCAGGGGCGGATCTTGAATTTGTGGGGCCCTGGGCTAATACTGCTTAGGGGCCCTACCTAATTACTCAATCAATTGCCATTTTGTCAAAAAACTGTTTTCTGTAGTGATGTAGGTACCTATATATAATTTGATCGCAGTGTTGCCAACCTTATAATCGGATTTTTTTAATTTATGATCATTTTTATTATTGACAATATCGTCTATTGTTTTCAGTCCGGTTGGGGGCCCTCTGTATTCACGGGGCCCTGGGCTGCAGCCCAAAAAGCCTTTAAGTAGATCCGCCCCTGAATGTGCGTACTTTGTAGCCATGATGATTCAGAGACCTAGAGAATTTCTTTACGAACTGCATTACATAGCTGTTAATTACGCATAGGTACTGACCATCAAACTAAGTAACTTTCAGTAAAAAATATTGCTGGGTAACGATTTTTCTTTCGGTGTGAAAAATTACTTTTTTTAATAAGTTTAATTAGTTTTTTAGTTATTTTAACACTGCTGATTTATGCCTTCTCCGCATTCAAATTGATTTAAAGACTGATTAAACTCTACACGGAAAAAACCGGTGAATCCTTATCGACAATATGCTAGGTACGTACACAAGAATCCCATTCAAACTACTAGTGATATAAATATTCTAAGAACTGGCCAGCTGTTTTAAAACCATACTTATGCACATACCTGTCTAGACATATACTAGGCCAGGGGTAACCAAATGGCGGCCCGCTCGCTGTCGTATTTTGTGCGGAACCTAATAAAACAGTAAACTTAACTAACTACACACAGTAACAGTACAGTAACAGTACAGTTAACTTAGATAATTAAACTAAATGTTATTTTGTATTCTCATGTAAGTGGCTTTATTGTCTTTTTGGGAATAAATGATTTAAACCAAAACTTCATACCTAAAACAATTTAGCATTTAAATCATAACATAAAAAAATCGCGTCACTATGTTTGTCTAGGATAAACTCTGGAACTACTAAACCATTATTTTTTATCCAATTTGGCTTTCTGTGTGTAATTTGGTCAAACTTTAAAGATAGGATAGTTTAATTTATGTCGATCATTGACCACAATATTTATTATTGTAAAATTGAGCCACAGCAACGCGTGACTGGGTCAGCAAGTGTAATTATAGAAACTGTGGTAATTTTATTTAGCACTCGCTTAGTAAAAAATCTTCAGATATTTTTTTATTTGTTGCCACTAACTGGAATGCGACCCAATAAAACTAATTGGTAACCCCTGTACTAGTCTACTATCTAGTCTAGAAAACGTGTGTGCATGTGTATTTATACCTACCAATCTCATGAATACATGTACCTAATACGCAAGCAGCCTAGTTAATCTGTGTCTGAGATCCGTCAATGAATTATTTATGTACTGATCCTGTAATAAATCGCGGCAAGGTAGGCGAAAACAATAGAATTTCATATTACCTACCTACGTTTGATTAAGTGTTACTAATTTAGCACCAATATCGGCAACCTTTTGCGTAGTTTTAACATCCGGATTATGGGATTATATCATTTACTAGTTTTTGCGCACGGCTTCGTAAGTGTCAAAGTTGATATCATAATATACAAACTCAAGGATTTTGATAAAAATACAATTCAGAATTTGATAAAAATTATTGGAAATTAATTATAATTCCTCTTTGTAAGACTGTGATACGATAGAATGTAATAGATATTGTATGTCTATTTTGAATGGAGCTATTGTCTATCTGACTGAATTTTTTGCATCACACAAGTCCAAAAAAAATTGTAATAAACATAAAGTTAGGTGAAATTAATTAGAATCAAAAGATATTAAGCATAAAACAAACAAAACACTGAATTGCTTAAAATATAAAATTAGACAAAATAGAAAATTACTTAAGAGATAAAGTTTATGACCACTTAATAAAAAAATAAGTAATAATAGGTATGTTTTAAATTAAAAATAGAATTTTAACGAGTATGTTGCAAGATGCCCATTTTTGAGTCATATTATTCCATAATATAGTTTTGATCGCCTTAGTAGCTAACTCTAAAGAACTCTTATGACTAAAACTTATTCCTTATTTTAAAAAAAAACGTTGCCCCACACTAGGTATTTCTCCTGTATCGTAGGTGTGTTTACAAACATATAAACTCACATACACAAACAGCCAGACCCGGAACAACTATCTGTAGGGCATACAAATATTTGTTCCGTGCGGTAATCGAACCCGCGACACGCAGCGCCGCAGCCAATCGCTCAGCCACTGCGCCAACCGTGCCGTGCCGTCGTAAAACTATTATTATCATTCTCAATAATCATGCAACTTGTTCTTACATTGATTGATTGTGTTGTAGAACAAACAAACACAATTAAACAGCGCTTTGTCTTAGTTAACGTCTCTATTGAGAAAGCTCATGATTTTCAAAGAGAAATGATCAAGTTATTTGTTTTGTTTGTGTGGTAAGAGCTAAGAGTAAGCTTAAGGCTAAATATAAAGCTTTGTTATATTTGTTTGCCATTTCATTAATCTTAATCAGTAACATTGCCAATGGGATGTGCGGATCATGCGTGAAGAGTTTACCGGGCTCCCGACTTGCGGTGGTAGAAGGAACCGTGGGGTTTTAATCGGTAAGAGTCCGATATAACCCTTCGTTTCCCCAGATAGAGAGTATCCATGAGGATTACAACTTAAACATTGCCAAAGTTTTGATAATTTCATTTTTTAATTTCATTTTTTTTTATTATTCTTAGGTTTTATGTTTAGGTTAATATTGTATTTTCACAAAGTTGTTTCATAAATGCAATTTCATGAAAGGTTGTCTAAAATACCATAATCATTCTACAATTTCATCATCATTGTCATTTCTAAGACAGGCATTTTTTTCAGGATACCGTAAGAAAAATATTTTGAGGATTTCTTGGGTGTCTGAAATCGCCAACAACAGCAGTTCCGTATATTAAATAAATCATTCGTATCATAGCAACGAACATTTGCGGAAGCCAGCTAACGAGCTGTTTGTTGTACATAGTAAAAAGCTTTTAGCAATGTAAATTACCATCTATTTAACCAATAAAGGTCTAAACTGGTCAGGACAAAAAAGTCAATGAACAATTTAAAAATAAATAAAGGGGAGGAAGCTGTAATCAAAGCACTTCCACGCCGCTTGGATGGACAATCGATTAAATGGTTCCGTACATTCCCACGAAGTTAGAAAAGGACACGTGTGGGGATAGAGAACTGAACCATTACCCACCTTATTTTGCACAACATAGGGATGCATTTTGTGTAACTGTAGAGCGACGGTGAGGCGTTTCAGATAGGCAAATGCGTCTATTGTACCGGTTGAGGATATCGGCTCGGGATAGAACTGTTATAAGTAAATGACCTGGGTAAATATTAATATGTGTTGACATTATTATGAAGGAAAAGGTTGGAGATATTACGAGGGATAAAGGTTATGGAACGATAAGTTCGACGAAGACACAAACCTATATCTAACATCTTGGATCAAGGAACACATTCTACACGTGCCGACATGGATTAAGGCCATTCTCAGCAAATCCTACCCTGATCTTTTTGACTATAAAAATAGATCATTATAAAAATTTGACTAATTTTCCGCAGGCAAACGTAGATCACGTGAAACACCCACATTTTACCTGTTAGTATATAATACCTATATATCCCTTCTCTCTCTCATATCTTACTTTAGTACTTAATAATGGCGAAGGTATTGGCGTTACCTGGACTCAAATTTAGACTCGACTTTTTACAAGTCTCTCAATAATGCTTTGTGGTATTGACATAAATTACGACATGATGGCCCATAGGTTAAGGCACCTACCTCTCGTACATGAGGTTGTAGATTCGAAACCGGTTAAGATCAGCGAAATACTAATGTAATTAAATCAATCCTTTAATAACTTCAAAGGTTATCAGTTACATCACTGACACCGGTGAAGTAAAACATCGTAATAAAACCTGGACTAATAATTGATAGAAGTCTAAAATCGGCAATCCGCGTTAAGCAATCTTGGTGATCAATGCTCATGCCTTCTGAGAAGAGCCTTTACCCTGCAGTGTAAGCTGGTATTATTAGTATTAGGTATTTAGAAGCAACAGTGTTAAATATAGAAACAAAATAAATGAAAAAGGAACCAATGTTGAATGGTATTGTGATCAAAATCAAACATCAGACATTGACCTGAAGAGACCTTGAATCCAGACTTCAAGGTAATGCATGATCAACATCCATCTTCCACAATCTTTACAATGATATAATCGACGACCATTTGGCAGACAATATGGATGTCTTAGTTATTTATTCAGCCATATAGGTAATGATGTAAACACTCATTGTGTGCTGCAAGGCCGATGGCAATAGAGATTATGTCATAGATAGTTTTAAATGCAAGTAATTGCTATATCGCGTCATACAATGTTGTGTTTATTGATCATACGTTGTACAACATAATTAATTAGGTAGTAAGTAATTTGTTTGTACCTGCAGTAATTAATTGTATTTATGCTTTTGTTTTTGCTAATTGCATATTCTGGTACTTTATGTATTGAACTTTTCGTGATGGCCCTGTGGTTAAGACACGCCTTTTATGCATAAAGTTGTGGGTTCGATACAGGTGATCGTACCAATGTAACTTTTTCTTTCTAACTTTTCTTTTAACTTTTTTTTCAATTCATATGTTCTTTCTAATTTTATCTTGGACATCACTGATAGGAAAACATCGTGAGGAAACCTGGACTCAAAATTTATATAAGTCTGCAATCGCTAATCTGCCTTGAGAAAGCGTGGTGATCAGCACTAGTGCCTTCTCTGTATGAGAAGAGCTTTTGCCTTGCAGTGAGACTATAATAGACTGATATTAGTATTACCTAGATGTATACATATACATTATTGGATTGTGTGAAGATGGGCTTTAGCCATTATAACGCCGCAATTCCAACCTAACCAAAAGCAATTGAGATATTTTCTTCATGCATTGTATAATAAATCGTTACGGTATCGTGAAGCTTTTGAGATCGCTATTAAAAGCTCTATTGAACGTTTTCTATGATAATAATCATATTTTACAGTTTAAAGCGCGTTTTGAATTAGTTATAAAAGTCGAGTGCAGGAAATTAGACGATTTCATAGCTCACGTAGGCTAAATGTACCTACTTGTATAAATATACTTATAGTTATAATAAAGGCAGAATAATTTTATAATTACTTTATACTCATATAACTAGGTACCTTCCTAGGTAAATTCTTACTTTGGAGAATGTAAGATTAAAATGGGTTAAAATGTATGAAATAGCAGTTTTTTTTATGAACCGTCGAAAAGTGTTAATCCACCACTTAGGTATAATAAAAATCGAATCCCGCATGCATGAAAGATCATCACTTTAGAACCGAATTAGCTATTTTTTTTTGGAAAATATTCATTCAATAGCAATGACAGCGTCTGTTTTAAATTCCACACTAGCAAAGGAAAGTCAATAGAGAAAGGTTTACTATCATACTTAAGCCTGGCAAGCTGCCACTAAACGCCGCTTTATAGTGCAATTTTAATAGTAATAAAACTAGCTACCACATTAGCTTTTCAAATTACTTTTTGAATCGTTATTGTTTTAAGTATTTTATGTATTTATGTACTTCTTCTTCTTTATCGTGTGGGCAGTAAGGTCTTACGACCCCACACACCCTAGTGTTAGAGTTTATAAACAGCCTCAAGGGCCTCTGACATGGTTTGAATGGAACAGTAAGTCCAGGTTTCCTCACGATGTTTTCCTTCACCGATGCCAGTGATGTCCAAGATAAACTTTAGAAAGTACATAAATGAATTAAAAAATTCACATTGGTACTTATTTATAAGAAGCAATTGCCATCAGAAGGCCAATTCTGTTGTTTGCAAGGTAGGGTGTGTAAGTGAGTTTATTATGTTTGTAAACACACCCACGATGTTGGCAAAATTCGTAGAAGATATGGGGCAAAGATTTTTTTTTTAAAGAACGAAGAAGAAATAGTAGATAATTAAAAACGATCAAAAACTAGTCGTAATCTCATCTCAGTATCAAAAATTGTAGATAAGTAAATCAGCGGCATTTTTGACAGATTGAGATTGAGATCAGATTGCGAGCGTTCCTAAAAGCCCCCGTTGATTACTGAGAATAACACATGAAGACTTGCTGCCAATTACCTACCCTAGGTATACTTACCTTTTTTATTGTTTGGTATTAAAAGTACTTACATGAACTACTACTTATGAATAATTAACTTAAAACTTAACCCCTACGGTAATCAAGACATAATAATCTCACGTACAATACAATCATACTTTTTCTCGAACAAACTGGTATCTATAATATTCTGAATAAATATAAACATGCATTCATGGCCCTCTAAACGTGTAAAATATTCAGCAGCCAATGTATCGCGCATCGTTCCGTACGAAAACAGGCTCAGAGATAACGTGACAAAATACCCCTCACAGTAAACAGAAGGCCAATAATATTATTCGCGCGGAACCCTAATAAAATAACATTATTACGCAACCGGCTCGTAAAATGGGTCACAGCGTTTGTATAAAAACACTTACAAAGCGTTTGCAGAACAAAGAGCGAGACTGGCGTATCTGATCTGCTATGCGTGAGTTCAATACCTAGGTCGATAAAGTGTTTTTGTTGATTGATCAAGAACTTATAAGCGGATTGAAAGAGTTTTAAATGATTATTGACAGCTTTATTTAGCGATGATTGGTCAAAAAAAATCAACTAAGTAAGTAGGCTAAAACACAATAGACAGAAAACTACAGTTTTCTTAAAAAAAAAGACAATCGTAGTTTTTTTTGTTATAAAAAATCCAGAAATATTTTGGCCGGAAATATCGAATTGCAAATTTTTAAATAGTCTAAAAAATTATAGTTAGACCCGTACTCTATAAAGATGCTAGAGTTTGGACCTTAATTTTCAACCTACAGATCCCCCCAGAAAATGCATGCTTGACCATTCTAAAACCGCTCTAATCCAGGACCAAAAGGAGGTGAAAATTGCGCTAAGACTGGACTATTACGTCACACGTCCGTTAGCAATGCATGTGGCGATTTTAGCGTCTGTCTGTGGGTCACCACTAATTATAGTATCTTAACTAAATTCAGAACACGGCATAGGTACCTACCTATGTCAGTCGTGGTTTTGCAATTACTGTGCGGTTACGGTTCGCAACGTCTGGATTCGTTTTTGCTTTTAAGTGGCTCATTAACATTTATAGAAGCGTTGGTTAAGTACCATTAAAGATGCTTATTTAATAACGGAGGATGTCTTGATTTTTTTTTTATATGCGATTTTTTTATAAGTAGGTAGTTTAATGCTCACACAGTATTTAACATTGAATTAGTAACCAGTAGCTTTTATCCGAAATTTCGTCCGCGTAAATGTCGGTTGTCGCGGAATAAAAAGTAGCCTGTGTCCTTTCTCGGGGTTCAAAAATACCCCGTACTAAATTTCGTCAAAATCAGTTCAGGATTTAGTCTTAATAGCGGACAGACAGAGTTACTTTGTCATTTAGGACATTAGTATGGCAGTATGGACTAGATAACTATTTTTTCCTGATATTCGGAAAGTGGGTGTACCAAAAAGCAGTGGTATAACCAAAATTATTCCAACTCACGACTCACGATCCAGCAGTGGTCGCTTTTAAGCTCGTAAGGGAGGAGATCGTAATTTTCAAGTCCCAGATGTCACAAATGTAAAGTGATTCTTTGTTACAAGCGATAACTGCTATTTATTTCTGTTTAATATCGTAATAAAAATATTCTAGCATTATATCACTCCACTGTTACATCATAATAGGTACTATACAGGTTCTGCTACTATCTACCCATAACAATGCCCATAAAAATAACAAATAGTAAACTTGGCACTACTTGAAATAGTTCAATGAACTCATAAGCTTCGGAGCATCGGATCGCGCATGCGCGTTCTGCTTTCATCGGTCTCTTAGGTATAAACAGTACTTATCTTACTAGCGTCTATAAATCAGTGAAGTAATTTTTAATAATTTCAATATCAAAGCTAATTTAAATATCTTTAATAAAATATGTCACCAGCGTTATAATAAGCGGAAAAGCTTTTGTTTATAAGCGTAGTAGTACCAGAATTAACTTAGTAATTCTCAAGGTTAGCCCCAGCAAACTAACACATAAATCAAACCAGGAAAGCTTCATTTTCCTTTGTTCTCCCCTTTCAGTCCTTTGTTTATGGGATTATAGTGGTACGTATTAATGTTGATACTACACGTGCATGTGCAGTATTAGGGTTGCCAATAGTATTCGTGGGGTGTGTTCGGAGGTTGGGGTATGGCCGGGTCAGTGGGTCGCTCGCGCAGCCTCCCGAAGCTTTCCGGGAGAGTCGCGCCTCTATCGACCGCGTGCCGCCACCTTAGGGCTGCCCAAAATGGTTTTTGTAAATTATGCTTTTATTTTAGGCAGCTAAGTACTTTAAAACTTGGATACGAAGATGTCTTGGTCATTTAATCATTAAGTATTGAGAATGTTAAAGAAGATTCAGAGAGGAAATATGTTTGTTGTAAGAAACATTTTGTAAAAACATAATTTGACACAAAGAAAGATGGCTGTTTAGTTGTAAAATGTATGTTTTGCTCTCCATATCTACGTATGGCGCATTTTTGAAAATATTTTTGTACATATCAAAGTCACAAAGAGAAATAAAGTTTTATCTCTCAATGTCTAAATTAAAACATCATTCCGTTCGAGATTACATTTCGACACTCCTTCCATAAGCGGTACAAAGACCCTCTTGCTATTAAAGAGTGCAATTTATACAAAATGGGGTTCGCTCGGAGGGTCGGTGACGCCCCTGTTTTGGGAGGACAAGCGGCGCGCAGCATCCATTACTGCGCAACTCTCGCCACACTCGGGCCAGAGGCACGGTTCGACGCCGCACCTCAATACTTCCGGAGGTCTTTTATCGCGTTCCTCGTTCCCTTACCTATCCTAAACCCTGAGCACTCCATTATGGGCACTCTGTAACTCCTCAGTCCTACGTGTTGTAATAAGTGATGGGGAAAGACAAGCACCAGCCCACCGAGGCTGAAGTGAAGGTGGCTACCGTGGAACTTGAGTCCGTGGATAACATGGCTACGTTACCCGTGGGGCATCATCGGCAGCAGGGCAGTGATATGGCGATCGCGGAAAAGCACAACAACGCGAACAAAGAAATGGAGCTCAAATGTGTGCAGCCCAAACCATCGAAAAAGTATGTCTTATAAGTAGTTCATAGATGTAGTGTTTTAGTACTTACTTGTTTATTTTACATAGTGGGATTTCAAATTAGTACATACTAAAGTAGTGTTCATAAATTTTTGTTTGAGTTTTTTTTATTAAAAGATAAGTACTCGAGTTGGCATTAAAAATAAGTTTGGGTGTGCATAAATTCTTCGGCCGCCTTTTAAAATATCATACATTTATTATAATCATATTGTATTTAAATAATCTTAATTAACTTTGAATAAAAAATAAAAATACCAATCCGGGAAGTGATTTTTAATAAAAAATTGAAAATCGACATTCAAAACTATTCCGACAGTTTTTAATTAGGCACGCAAAACTATGATAGAAATAAATCGTATAGGTATATCTCCTTATTAACGCGATTAGTACAATATACAAGACTTACCTATTCATTCAAACGTGTATTATACGACTGACTTATTTATTTATATCTATTAAAAAAATTGCGCACAATTGCTGCACAATGCTGTTCTAAAATTTTCAACTGGCTGGTTGGCATTCTGTGCTAAATCCGTCTCATAAAGTTCGCATCAAATTGTCTTTATTACGTTTCAAACTTCGAACGTTACATATCTTTTGTTTCTTCCACAGAACTTCGCTCTTCATCATCTCGAGTTTCATCTACGCCAAACTCCTGGTTGTTGTGTGTATAGCTTACGTCATCAGCGATGTCATCACACACAACCTCCCCCTCTACTACTATGAGGGGTTCTTCACCTACCTGTATGGCATGAGCATTCTGTTTCTGTTGTACGTCTTCTGCTTCCTACTCCAAGGTTAGTAATACGCCACTAAAATTATTTTTTGATACAAATACACTTGAATATTAATTGTATATTGATTAAATTACTGTCTTTGTTCAGAGAGTGCATGCTGCAGCGGGAGCCCACCAAAACCGAAGCCCCCGCCAAAAGAGAAGAAGCCTAAGAAGGAAAAGGAAAAGAAAACCAAAGATAAGGAAGCAAAAGAAGGCAAAGATGGAAAGGAAGGCAAAGATAAGAAAGATGGAAAGAAGGAAGGCAAGTCTAAAGACAAAGGAAAGGATAAGGAGGAAAAGGAAAAGGCATCCAAAGAGGCTAAGAAACAAAGTCAATTCCAGGTGAGTGGTACACTTTTCCTATCACTATCATACACAGCACATCCATTATTTTTGTATTTAACATTATTACACATTCTCTTTTCGCTTTCGCGTGTCGTCCTGTGTTAGTTAACCACATATTTATTGTATTAATTTAAATTATGTGATTTGTTTTATTTAACTTTTTGTGATACGCACTCGTTCGCAATTTTTATTACCTATTTGACCGTTCACAATCATGGTCAACGCTTCGTCCGAATACATCAGGCCGCATGAATCCCTTTTTGTTTACGCTGCCTACTTTTTTGTTTTTTCCATATCATTTGGGCAGGAGGTGTATCCCCGTAAGATGCGTGATAAAGTTCGTCAACAGCAATTGCAATTGCAAATGGCGCAATTGTATGCGTCTGATCAGGTGAGGTATCTTGACGCATCCTGCTTGAAGTGTATCATATCATACGGAGTGCTTTGGATGTGCTGTCGTAGTTCGTCTGTTTATATACTGCTTCTGTTTTCGCTACTGGATCACCTTGCTTTCATATAGGCTTCGTACACTCTTTAAAGTCATGAGACTTGACTTTAAGACAGTAGAATAATAATTGCATCGACATTTCCTGAGTTGAAACTTGAAAATAACAAACGATTCCTACTTTCATTTAGATTTACTAATTGTATCTAAGCTAGTTGCAATTGCCACCTTGTTTTCAGAAAAAAGATCTCAATCTCAACACAATCAAAAATAACCTGAAAAAATACTGCATTACAAGGCGTCTGATTGGTCCTTGAGTTTGTAAATTTTTTTCTTTACATTTTAATAAACTTTTTCATTTACAACGTTTTCAGCAACACCAACAGCAGGATATTGTGGAGCTGGAAGCAGGGCCTGTTGCAAGACCAGCTCGTAGGCGCAAGACTTCGCAGAATGACCACAGCCATGGCAGTTTCTTCCTTAGAATTGGCGCGATTGGTATGAAAATTAATTAATATTTTGATTTAGTTTTAAGCACTAGATATTTTGTCCTCTACTTTAATAAGTTTTTTTTTAGAGTTATTAGTATTTCCTTCTGTGTTTCAATATTTTCTCTAATTATTATAATATTCTAATAAATGTTTGTTTTTCAGCGTTTGGTCTTGGGACTATGATTTACAATGGGTTGGAGTTTGGCACATTCTTCGAATTGCCTCTGGAATCACCTTGCTACTTAATTTTGAAGGGAGTAAATCCTGTCTTGCAAATGGTGTTTACCTTCATGCAAATGTACTTCATTTTCATGAATTCCCGGGTAAATATCTAATTCAAAATTGTGATTACAATAATCCAATGTTTAACGAATTGTTTAAAATATACTGACTTAATTTTTTGCTCTTTTAGCTTAACATTCATCGATTTAAAGTGATTGCTCGGTTTGGTCTGATGCACGTAGTCGCTACAAACATTTGTGTTTGGATTCGTACCTTAGTACTTGAGTCTCTGAAGGAAATTACCGATTACCACGTTAAGAATCCTCATGGTTATTCCGGAGAAGGCGTGTTAGGCAGTGAGTAATTTATTAAATTTATTTCAAATTATTGTTGTTGCATTTACTTATTATATTTTCCAATTTTAAGAACTAAGAGCATTTTGCATTTCAGTCGGCTGCAACTAACCTGCTTATATTTTTTTTTATAATATATGTATCGTAAATCACTTTTGTACATAATTTAATGGCTCGTTCATCTCCAGAAGTCATCCGTAAGCACACTTTGAGGCATTCCGGCAAAGTGTTCGGTGCTGCTTCCACCGCTGCTACCTCTATCGCATCTACCGTTGTAACCACCGCTAAGACCACTGGAGAGCAACTCATGAACGTTGTCACCTCCACAGCTGTTCCTACTACCATTCCTACCACAAGTTAGTATTCACACCCATCAATATTATTTATCCCTGTTTCGCTATGTGCATGTATGTCAATTAAAATGTGTTTGGACTAATTTTTCAGCAACTATCTCATCATATAATATCGTGGGTGGTGGGTTACTTCCTAAGTCAAAACTGATCGACACTATAAAGAGTACGGTAGGTTACGACAACGGGATGGGATATGGTCGCGAATTCAGAGAATGGCCTAATGATAATCCGTTTACTACGACATCTTTTGCACCACTAACTACGGAGTCCGATAAAGTGACTCAGACACAGACGGCCATGTTAGAAGTCTTCCAGTGGCTTCGTACTTCGACTCTGAAACCGATTCTTAACGGTATATCGACCATGATGCCAAGCACGACTACCGGACAGATAGTAACTGATAGAGATGATTGGGGCAATAGTGTCGAAACTTATCGCGTAGATGAACCGCCACATTCGCCAGGTTGGTCGTTGGAGTGTCGCATTGAATTATTTCAAAAGTAAAACGCCGTTGCACTTTTTATTTGCGGTTTTCCAAATATTGTTTGTGTTCATTACGTATCCCGCGTGTCGCGTCCGTTGCACATGAGTTTCCTCATATTTTACTTTTAGGTTAAGGTTTCTTTGCGTCTTTTGCATGTTAATACTTATTGTTTATGCAGTCAATATTTGCTATTTTTAGATTTGCAATACCCATGCTACCTGTACCTACTCCCTATACTTGTGGAATTTTATGCACACATTATTTTAATTTAAAGTATCACAAGAGGAATGCAGATCTAGAATGGCAAAGAATGACAGTAGTTACTTTTAATGTGTAGATTAGGTTTTTTTGATAATCTTTGCTAATTCCGATAAAAATATTTGACTGTGAATATTTTTTTTCAGTGCCCAACTCATCAGAGATCTTCGAGTCATTCGACGGCCTCAATCCAGCTGCGCTGATCGCCAATATCGATAACACTACGGTGTGCGGCCGAAACCCAATTATGGGCACTATCGTAACCGACTCGGCGCCTTATCTGTATCCGTTCATCATTGAATACTCCCTCATCGGTGCCGCCGTCATTTACGTTATGTGGAAGCACATTGGCCGCTACCCCAGGTAAATATAACCATTTTGTATCAAGCAAATTTCGTAACCTAATAACCGTAAATGTAGAGTAACTTTAACCAAAGTGTACATACCATTCAGCACCTCTATTAACGTGATGTTGTAATAACCATACATAATCTTAACCTTTCGTAACCACTTGTAAATAGTTTCCCCTAACATTAGAGTCACGCTCCTCACGGCAGTTCCCTAACACTAGAGCACGCATAGAGTAGATTGAGAACTAAAGAGTAGCAACGCGTCCGTGACTTTGCACGCGTTTGGTTACAGCGTGGCCAACGACGAAGATCTGGAAAGACGTCTGGAGGCTGTTCTCTCCCGCAGGGCGGCGGCGCTTGCAGCGGCTCAGCGTGGAAACCGCGTCGATTGCGCCGGAGCCTCTAAAGGCCTCTTTTGTGGACTACTGCTGCTCGTCGCCTCTCTCATCTGCTTGATACTCTTCTTCGTCCTGATCAGACACCAAGAGTTGAAGCGCCTGTCCATCTATTTGGCCGATGTATCCCACTGCGCTCTGATGGTTCTCTCGATACTGGCGATTCTAATTGGATTTATACGGTAAGAAATAAGATACTTTCTTGAAAGCACATTTGATACCTAATCATAAAATTCTGCGCCTGTGTTTTTTTTTAGATTTTAGTTTTTTTGTTAATTATTTTGTTTTTATTTATTCCAATTCCATTTATCCTCCTTATCCATTTCCTGGATGCATATCCTTTACTACATCAATGGCTCCAATTTGTTTTTATTTTTGCACATCGATCGTGCTAACCCGCATTATCACCATTCACAAATGAAATATTATCCATTCCATTTTTCTGTTCTTACCACAATTCTGTTTTCGTTTTGCCTTTTTGGTTACCTTTATTGGTTTTACTCACTGTATTATAATCACTAGTGGTCGTGTAATGAAATGGAGCAATACTCCTCCCTCCTGTACCGAGCCTCTCCGCAGGGTGCAATCTTTGAAGTTCCGCTCCGAGGAACAGTCTGACCTGAACGACATCTTGCTGCGTGTGTCCGCGTTTGGCCTCTTCGTGTATGCGGTATTCAGCGTCATCGCTGGTGGTATGGGAGCCTTTACTCACGAGCCAAACCTTCTCGTCATGATCACTGGTTGCTTGAGCGTGCTTCAGGTAAATTTCTGTTTTATTATCATATTGGATTTTATTGTTTTTTTTCTGAACTTTACAATATTCTCATTTAACTAACTATGTCTGTTTCAGTCTCGTTTTACAATAAATAATTAATTCTATTTGTTGAAGTTATTGTTATTTTATAAACCAGGTGGTACTGCAACTGCTGTTCATCGCTGATGTCTCCCGTCGTCGCGTTCACTTGCCAGAACAGGAACGCAGTAAGCCCGCCCGCCAGGCCGTCACCTTCCTCCTTATCTGCAATGTTACCATGTGGCTTATCTACACCTTCGAAGCACAAAAAGTCCTGGCTAACCCTGTTAGTATTGCAACCTACACAGTATTAAAGCATAATTTGAAGCATACTCTCTTAAACTTTCAATGACTTTCTTTTTCCAGGTGCAACTTGATTTCTACGGTTTCGTGGCTTGGTCTCTCGTACAGCGCTTCACTCTTCCACTTTGTATTTTCCACCGCTTCCACTCAGCTGTCACTCTAGCCGAAATATGGAAGACTAGCTACAAAGCGCGCCTGGAGTGAGCCCTTCGAGCAAGCTAAGTTGGAGACCTAAGTCCAATCAACAACATCCTAATGCAACTAGGATGAAAACTACGGATTTCGTCCTCATCCGGGACAGCAATTTTTTGTAGTTAGAACGGATAAAATTACTGCTAGTTTTCAAAATCATCTCGCTATTTCAAGTGTTAGTATAGGTGTGACGAATTTAGGATGGTAAACATTGCATTTTACAATGTAGAAGTGACTAAGTAATTGCTCTCCCGGAAAGTATTGTAGTTGACACGATAATATTACAATCACCTGGATCTACCTACCCTGGATCATTGTTATGTTGGTTATTATTTGCTACGGTTCTTTCATACTTCGTTTATCTTTCACATTCCATTCTATTTTAACAGATTCAATAAAAATTAGGTTTCTTGAAAGACTGACTTTGGAGACTAAAGCGACCAAGCATGCATATTTTCAGCTCATTTCTACAGAATTGCTCAGATTTCGGAATTATAAACTTGCAAATTTTTTAAACTTTGAATGAGAGCGTTCTTAACATGATCAGATCGAAACACGATAATAAAATAAATCCCAGTTGTGAAAAGTTCCCTCCTTTGTTAGAAATAATTTGTGTGCCATGATTTTAGGGTTAAGGCTTGATTAAAATTTGACAATATTTTACATTTCTGGAAACAATTCAATCATATACAAAATCTATCTTCTCTGCGACTGGTATTCTTGATTGCTATTAATTTATTGAACTTAAAACATGTTGTCGATGAATTTAACATTTCAGCGCAAAATGGGAGCCGTTTTGTGTATTTTGCCAACATAAAATTTGAGGTAAACAAGTAAGTAGGATTACTATAAAAGTTTAATATTATGTGGTATTTAAGAGGGTAGTTGACGTGTCGAAAAACTATATCTGATTAACGTACTTAAATATAGAGAAAGAGTAGAGACCTGCCGCTTGAGCTGCAGAGCGCCGCTTTATACGGATCATTTGGGTATTTGAGTTTAGGAGACATTTTTATTGCAAAGGGGCCATAAAAATGAAAATTTTTTATCACTATGTCGTAACAAGCACATTTTATAGCGCTGACGTTAGCATGTTCAGATATATGGTAACACTAGATCTAGTATTAAGAAACAATTACTGGCAACATTATTAGATGTTGTTAGAGCGTAACTTCTACCTATTATTAGTGATTATTATAATCGGTTACAATTTGCGAAGTTTTAACATTGGACTAAGTTTAGAGCGTCAAAATTATAAACGCAAACGTTAAAATTTTTCTCTGCAAATATTTTCATAATGATTTTTGTGCAATCTATTTTTATAGGCTGACTAATTTACATAATTACCTGTCTATTCGTGTAATGCAATGATCAACCGTGATTTACACGTGATATCATTTATGCTATGGATTTTGTATAAAATAGTTCATACTCAATTATTTATATTTATTAATTTTGTAAATTAACTTATAAGGTAAAATCGTAACTTATTGCTCTAGAGTCTGAGAGTAACGTGTGCTTACAACGTGAGATTTCGAGTGAATGTAGGTAGTTAGTTTTCGATTGATTTAAAATATTTTAATGTTTACGGTTAGTAATTTATTATTATAAACTGGATGTAAAAAAAAGATAAAAGAGCTCAATCGTATTGATTTTTGAGAAATTTAATGGCTTAACAATAACAGGTCTTGGCATGTTATTTGTTAATGACACCAACCAGCGTGTTTGGCTTGTTTTATCACTGCCGATATTTTTAACAATAGATAAATTGTTAGTAAGTCCTTTGATAAACCTATACTATTTCTAACTTGTTCAATTTTGTAGGTGATATTTAATGTGTACCTTGATGTTTGGAACAAAATGTACCGATGTTTGTAACTCTAGGGTTTAACATTATTATCATACCTATGTGGATACTCAATCAGTGTTATATAGATACCAAAAATTTGGAAATTCTACTTTAAAATTATATAATTAATATATGTAAATGTCTATTTGAATAAATTAAATAATACATATACGTGATTGTTCGTTTTATTTCATACATGTATACATAATTCATAGATAATTATTGTTATTATTTTATTTATTTCAGAACATAATTCCATATAAAATTGTTAGTAAGACTTAAAAAATTATGTTAATAACTTATAAGTAGGTAATGATGCCATGCTAACGAAAACTATATTTTATTTTAAAATAAAAGATCTACGTTTCATGACCTTTATCTACTCCAGTCAATAAAAGTTATGATCAATCTATCGCTATGGTTGTTTCAATATAAAACAAGCAATAAGCTTCGTTATATCACGATTTACAAAGCAATTTTATCTATTTGCCATGTTTAAAAAAAACATCACTAATATGCAGTATATTTCAACAGTATAATCTAATAACCACCATTATATTTATGGGCGCCATATAGTCCATTCATCGTGAATAACACTTAAGACAAATATCGTTATAACGCTATCGTTATGTCAATGTTAATATGCTTATGCTAATGTGATATGTTTCGTTGTTTCACGAATAGTACAAAGAAATGTATTTCAATAATCATAACCAAATAACTGATGTTTGTCTAATGCTTTGGTAATGAGTAAATGGCGCAGACATATAAATAGGTGTCTAGGCAGAAATAATACGTATATTTTTATTTAAAAGCAACATTACTACACCGTCCTACAATCGACTAAAACACAACACTAGACTATTTTTAATTTTGCAACTTCCACGCCTTAGCTTTCAATTTGACGTTACCCAATTTTTGACACACTGATCACTGACTGACAGTTTGTTACATCAATCAACCTGATGCGTTGTGAATTTATCGGAAACTATCCACAAGTTTATATTATAATTATGAGGGAGTGATTCACTTCAATTAGTAAAACAGTGGTATCAGTTTATTGTGAAGAAACACAGAAAGAATTCAATATGCTCATACATTGTGGTCTGTTGTTGTTGTGTTTGAACTGTGTGAGGACGACTGAGTATTTTGGCAGTGATGGAGTGGCTAAAGGTCGTGTTGCTGAGTTTAATAAACGATTTTCGTTATGGCCGTCTGTCCACAATGCCGCGAGGTTGTTGAGAGTGAGAAGGGAAGCCGATGCTGCTGTGCACCAGCCTCTTGTTCAAAGCGAAGGTGGAGCGGACGTAATTGCTCCCGTCGATAAAACCTCGCCGTCAGTGATTGTGAAGCCTGTTCCCGGGGTTGAAGTTAAGAACAGCACAAATAAGGTTAAAGATGATCCCGTGCTGCCGCCGGCATCACCTACTACTGGTAAGATTACACAATGAATTCTTGTTATTACACAATTTAGTCAACCTTTTCCTGTAGCTAGTTATTATCGGTTTTAGTGAAATGTTACAGTTTCCCTATAGATTACAGGTATTAGACTGCACAGTTGGAGCTGTGGTTGACTGATTGGCTATTGTGCTGCATGTGTCAGTTTCAATTCCCACCACTTACAAAATGTTTCTATGACCTACAGACCCACCTACAGTTCCAAATCTGGTTATTTGGGTATATGCATTTATGTTTTTGTGAATGTATCCACAACACAGGACAATTTCCTATTGTGGAGCATTGTTTAACAATTTTTGAAACCATGTCTGTTTCCATGTTGGAAACCTGACGCCAAAATTATTAAAATCACTTTAAGTACTATTTAGAAAAATTAAGAAAACAAATAAACTTATTAAAATTATGTACAACTTACTTTTGCAAGCATTTGAAAAGTTTCAAATGGAGAGAAAGAGTGGTGTGTGAATTGACATTCAACATTTGTTTACAAACTTTGTAACAGGAAAACAAACATGTATTATTGAGCTGTTGTTGAGAAAGCAGGCAACTCTTTATGTTTCTTGCCTATTTAAACTATATAAGGCTTTGTTTTTCGTAGATGTAGCCAAGTGTAAATACTCAATACTCAATATCTTTATTGCTTCTCCATAAGTATTCTTAGGTGGTAACTTAAATAAATGAGATCGTTATGGACCCTGTAGGGCACAGCAAAAAGGGTAGGAGAGAGGAAGCCCCGTTTAAAGAGATCATTAATAGAAAATTAAATAAGTTCTAACTTAGGAATAAGTAAAATTTGGAAAATCATGAATAACTTAACTATAACTTTGCTTACATCTATAATCTACTAAATATTTGAACCATTACAATTTAGAATAGAACAGAACTACTCCACCACCAAAAAGATCAATTAAAACATGTTTGTGTTTATTGATAAAACACATTAACATTGTTGTATGACTACAATCTGTGGTTACAACAATGAACATGGGTATTTGATAAATTGGTTAACTTTGAGGTTCTGACTCATGACATGTAAAGCAAGTTAACACATTATTTATCATATACTTATTAAACAATAATTGATAATATTTTTTTTTTAATAGTAGGCCTCATTTTAGTTTCTGTTTACCCTGTAACTGCAGAGTACGGGGAGTGCAGAGGGAACTGCAGAGTACACTGCAGAGTGCTGGGTCTTAGGTTTGATTCTCAGGTTAGGCAAAAATTGTTATTGGGTGTTTCCATTAGGAAGTTGGGGGTGGGACCTCCCCTGTGCTTTGGAAAGCATGCAAAGCCATTGGGCCTGTCTCTGATTTCTCCCCTGGTTGTGTCGGATTGCCATCTCATCAAAGTAAGGGAAAAGGGAGTGCAACACACTTTTACATTATCTGCTTACCTACTTGGGTAGTCTGCATTGGGATTTAAAAATATCCTCCAGACGGAATTTCGGCCAAGGCAATGGCCAAAATTCCGTCTAGAGGATATTTTTATTATTATGTGTACATTATAATTTTGTCCTTGGTGTACTAAATAATATGGACCATATTTAAATTAGCATTACGTTTCGGTATTTAATCAATTGGCTATGTTGTTAAATTACGCAATTGACAGTCACATGTGACTGGGCCTAAAATGTTTTAATGAAACATGAAAATCTTTTATTGGCTATCTTTTTTTTTTCGATAAGAAAGTCTTCTTCTTCTTTTCGAGTCAATGATTTAAGACAATCCCCCTTTCTTTTTGTTTTTAATTTATAGTTTTTGTGCCCAGTAGGTGGCCACGTTTATCGCGGCATCAGCAGCATTGTTAACGTCTTCTAGAGTGCAGGTGTAGGGACACTTTGGGCACTGCAGTAAGTGGGCCATCATAAGGAAGTAAAACTAGGTTATGCATGTGCTCCACAAGTGCACAGATATAATTCAAAATCTGGAGCGACCCTAGAATCCCTAAGGTCTCTTGACGGATGCCCTGTGCAGTTAGAGAGGACTAATCTGCTTGTGGAGGGAAGTTCAACGTCACAGTTGGCACTGTGGCTAAGCGATTGGCTGCTGTGATGCGCGTCGTGGGTTCAGTACCGGATCTAGCTGTTTGTGTATGTGAGAAGAAATTCTTAGTTCTAGTGTGAAAAAAATGTTGGCTGCCTGGAATGACAGTCACGTTGGCTCACTATAAGGGCCAAGTGTGGAAATCAATAATAATAGGAATAACTAAAATCAAAGGCTTTTTAAAATTATTCCAAAATTATAGTCAAAACTTTAAAATAAAAGTGTGGAATTACTTGTTAACTTTAAAACAATGACCAATAAACTATGACCTTGTTAGGTTCAGGACGTGGTCATACACTTTTAATGTCATTATTATGATTCTGTACTCTTATTGTATAACAACTCTCGCCAGTATTATGAAAGATTCTTGTCATAATCAAAATTATGTTTTAAAAGAATTCAAGTTATGTGTAATTTTTTGTTATATTTTAACTGCCACTTTCACTCTTCAAATATTTATGAATTGAGTGAAAATTGAACAGTATGAATGTTTAATTAATTAATTTAAATCTATGTCTTCAGGAAACGGAACAAACAGTAACATTACCGTAGCTGCCACTGTAGTCAACGAAGCAAACAAAACCATTGCAACTATTACGGAGAAACCCATCAAGCAGCAGATTGATTTGAATAATCCAGGAGTTCTGAAGAGAGGGTTCATTGTTTTTGGAGGATTTGCACTGCTGGCAGTTGCATATTTCATATTTTACAGGTAATGGCTTATACCTACTTTTACTATTAATTCGAAGCAAATGTCTTTAAAAACATAAACATAACATAATATACGCCTGTCGTCTACGAAGGGTTAGGCAGAGATGTACCTATTAGTACACCCACATTTTGCCAGTTATGTTTAAGTCCCATGTAATAGGGGGCGAGCCCATTGCTATCAACCGAGAAATTCCTGGTGGAAAAACCCAATAACACATTGCCCGACCTGGGAATCGAACCCAAGTCCTCACCTGTTATAACCTCAATTAGAAATACTTTTATATGAAGAGCGAAAACTTCTTTCGACTGTTCTGGCTTTATCCTTATTTTGTAAGTACTAAAATGTTATTCTGGGAAAGTTTAGTTTACGTTTTCACAGATTATAATAATAAAGAAACCGAGTTAAGTATATTACTCTGCAGCTAACAAAACAGGCAAGAAAAAACAAATATGACCACATTATTTACAATTTCGCACCAATTCACTTTCGTCTGGCGGAACGATGACGATAAGCAAGCATGGCACACATTTTTTCCGCGAAGCAATCAATAGCACTTTAAACACCACATATCTTTTAAGATTATTAATTTTTGTAAAGATGTATATACACCTGAGCATATTTTAGAGCATTTCGACGTAATTTGTAATGTTCTTAAGAACAAACAAAAGCTGAAAATAAAAAGCATTTTCATGTAAAGACTGCCGCGTTGTCTAGTGGTCGCAAAGCGCGACTGCTGAGTATTAGGCCTTGGGTTCGATTCCCAGGTCCGGCAAAGTGATATTGGGTTTTTCTATCAGGAATTTCTCAGTGGCAGCCTCGGAGTCTGGATTTGTGCCCGGTTGATGGCAATAGGCTCGACCCCTGTTAAATGGGACTTGAACATAACTAGCGAAATGTAGGTGTCCTAATGGGTACACCTCTGCCTAACCCTTCGGGGATCACAGGCGTTATGTTATGTTACTATTACGTATTCTGTAATGTATCGTTCCTGTGAATGTTCGAAGCTGTGTTCGCCGTAATGATCTAAACGAGTGAGCATTTACCGGTAACATTCCTTTTTATTTTGCACTAGCTGTCCGCCGCGGTTACACCCGCGTCTTTGGTTACTGCTCCGCTCCCGTAGGTCGTAGCGTGATGGTATATAGCCTATAGCCTTCCTCGATAACTAAGCTATCTAACACTGAAAGAGTTTTTCAAATCGGACCAGAGATTAGCGCGTTCAAACAAACAAACAAACACTGCAGCTTTATAATATTAGTATAGATTTACTGTTTGTTGAAATGTCAGGTCTGCAGGTAGCGTGTGTCTTTGCTCCATGAAATTTTACACAATTAGCTTGTCGGTTTGTAAAATCAAGTTGTAACAAAGCGTCAAGCGACGTGTTCAATGTTCGGTTCGTGAGAGGGTAACACAGAGCGGCTCGATGTTCTGTTACAAGTAAATGCTCTAGTGTATTCTCACCTTAACATTGCCGTAATTTCCGTTCGCTTTAACCATCAAGATGTTATCGGTCAATGTTTTTCAAAATGATAGCTATTTTATAAACAAGATATGGTATTCACGATTATAATATACCTACTACTTCGTATCACCATGCTGTCATGCTTATGCTTATTTATTGAAGTTAGGGCTACCATAAACTAAATGGCCGACGCCGCCCAGGCAAAAAAACCCGGAACATGAACAGAAGTATGTTTTTATACTTAATAAAAAAATAAGATCCTTTTTATTTATTTTAATAAATTGCTTTTTACCTTAATAATAGGGATTCCTCTGATATAAAAAAATGTATTTCTGAACTTTTTCCACTTTTTGAAAACCCCTTCTGGATGACCCCCAGCACTAAACTAGGTACGACAAATCCGGCATATCCCGGACAGTTGGCAGCCCTAAATAAAGACCATGTTATCTCTTCAGAAAACATTATTACCAATCAGGTCTTGTTATGTGCAAACATATAATGATTATGTGTAATAAATCATGAATTACGTCAATTTCTTCAGTATTTGCTGAGGCAATTAATTACATTTTATGTGTTTGCTTCCCGCATCATGGGAATAACGTTTATTCTTGATAAGCTAGGTAATAAAATATGTTATTTACTATGACTTGCGTGTTTCCCGAAAGTAGAGGATAAGTTCAGAAAAATAATGAGTGCCTAATTGAGGTAGGTAGGCATTACTCTCTCATTTATATTACTCCCTTGGTTCGTAATATAACTTAACACAAGAAGGGTATTAATACTTACACTGTGTACATAATTATTACACATTTCACTATGTAAGTATGTATACCTTTTGGAAGGAGTAACTAGATTCAATTCCTTTTTTCTTTTTGTATATGACGTTCAAAAGTGCCTATTAATGGCCTAATAAAATTGTAATAAATGATTTGACTTTCACTTTGACTTATAGTTAGGTAAATTCTGTGTAATGTCACAAATCCATGTAGTATGTAGTAATGTAGCTCACAAAATTGCGAAACTCAGTAGCAATAGGCAGGGCACATAGCCCGTAGATCAGACGGCCGTTGGGGTCGTAAGGCCCTTGAGTGGCGACCACGTGCTGGAAAGTGCAGTATGAGATGGCCACGTGCTGGACTGACGACCTGGTAAAGGTCGCGGGAAACCGCTGGATGTGGGCAGCGCAGGACCGGTCATTGTGGTTAGCTTTAGGGGAGGCTTATGTACACACAGCAAAACAGATAGGTATGCAGGGTCGTCAGATTTAGTCGAAGTTTTCTTAGACACCGATGGATGTTTTCGAATGTAATTTAATTTAAAACGTAGATAATAAATAGTTCTTTATTTAGGTTAAGTTTCAGTCAAAGACATCCATAGGTTTCTTAGAAAACTTCAACTATATCTGACGAACCTGCATACCTATCTGTTTTGCTGACTGTACATTTGTGCTAAATCCAGATTCTAGGACCTACAGTATTAGGTCACGGTTCATATTGTTTTCTATACTAACATTATAAAGAAGTAAAGTTTGTTCGTTTTTTCATTTGTAAGAAGTAATCTCTGGAAGTACTGGTGCGATTGCGAAAATTTTTTCACTAATAGAAAGCTACTCTATTGCCAAGTGCCGGCTTTCTTATAGTAGGACGGTATACGTGACATCCACGCGAGTAGAAGCTAGTTTTTAGAACAACTAGACAGTTACTTTCGCATTTAGAATATTTTATTATAATTATTATATGTAGTTTTTTCTAAAATGTATTTTAGGAATCATTTTAGCTTTAAACGTTTTATTAATTATTTACTTTAATGAAAACTAAATAATTAATTAACCTTTGAAACAAGGATGGATTGTGTCAGTGTTATCAGTAAGATTAATTGCCTTTAATTGTATGAGAGTAAATACAAACAATGACAGGCTCTTCTGTAATCATTTATTGATTGCTGAGTACTTAACTTAATCACTGACTAAAGAGCGGAACATTATATTTTTCATATAAGTAGTTAATTTTCAGATAAAAATCTACTACTGCACGGTAAATCCTCAGTACTGGGCAGATAAAAAATTACATAATTTAAAATTTACAAAGAAAACTTAATTTTAAACATGAAATAAACATAAACAATTTTACAATTTCAGAAGAAAAAGTAAGAAGAACGACTCGGGCGGCGCTCACACCACAATTGACGCAAACCAGTTCCGCTATGGAGTCCTCCAATCAGAAGACAGAAGAGACAACATGGAACTGTCCCGAGTACCTCTCACCATGGAATCTGATGAGGACGAAGACGAAGACTTAGAAATCTTCGACCTAGAACAAAAGAAAAAGTCACTTTCCTATGTGAATTTACAAACAAACGATGAAGATATAGTTTTTTCTCCAAAAGATAACAGCACAGACAATGATAGAGATAATTTACTGCTCGACATTGAAGATGGCAATTCTGACACGTTAATTAATTGGAGCAGTAATGGCAGTAAGTCCATATTATAATTCCTGTCTTGTATTTCTTAGTTGTATGATACAAAATTTGAAATGCGCGTGTCGCATCTATCCGCCATAATCTGAATTGATGTTGGAAAAATGATTAAGTTTGTTTGTTTCTCATAAAACTGCCGTTAGGTTGTTGAATAAAGAAGATTATAGTTTCTTAGTACTTTAGTATTATTTTAGTTTGATATTGCTATACTTTAAAGTAAGAGATATCATATTTTTTGATAACCTAACGGTGGCATTATGATGTAATTTAATAGTGTTTAATTTTATAGCAGTCATGACTGTTAGGTATTACTGAAATGTACTTATTTTGGTAAGCCTTAGTTTGTGTATTCAAATATTATTAAGAAGACCAGTGCAAAATTTACGTAGAACGCTAATAATACGCACGAAGAACAAATTAGAATGTTCATGATGCTTTAAGAAACATTTTCGCCAAATGACTGCACCACTTATTATAATGTAGGAGATGAATATTTCACAAGGCCTTTTAAACTCGCAATGTAAATGTAACATTTCATTATGACCGTAAGTAGTTACGTAACGGTCTAGCGACCTTCACAAGCAAACGTCATGTTATCTGGAGTATGTTTTGAACAAACACTGAGAAAACGATCTCAGAGTTTAAACGAATCTAGCTACGAATTATTTTGTTTCACTACATTTATTGATTTAGCTTATTCTTATAAAAATGAAAATAGAAAAAATGATTTTATTTTTATTTAGATAAGGTCATGAATCGCTTGCGGATGAATTAGTAATAGATTAGCCTTGAATGGATCGATGACCGGCGGTTGAAAGGTAGTGTCGAAATGCCTAAACATTTCTGCAAAGGTCTGGTGTAAGAGATGTCGTTATAATTTAACAGTCAATGCATTTCCTGTCAAGCGATTCAAATTCACTAACCTCAAACTTTCTATGTATTGTTATTGAATTTGTAAAGCAAAATATGGTTGTTCCTTAACAATACTGGTATTTCTCTCTGTCTTCCTTTATGTAATTTGGTATTAAGTAGATATGATACGAATTTCATGAATAGCATATTCGTTATATTCTTGGAAATATATCTGCTCTAAAATTAATGTAAGAAAAATAGATAGTTAGGCATTTTGTAATATACTTTGGTTTGCTTTACACGTTGACTGCGGGCGAACATTCGCTACGCCAGCCCGAAGCGCGGCTGGCTGCACAGGTGGTGTGTAATTCACCGTAGTAAAACAGACACGGTGACGGTTGTGTGTGCGCAGCACCTGCGTGTTTTTTGTTGAAACACAACGGGTGTGTTTTCCCGCAGTCAACGGGTTGTTCGCTGTGTATTCTAGCAGTTGTATTGCAATTATTTTTAGTTCTTCATAATTAAGGGCTTGATGTCTGATTAAGTATACATACCTGTGGGGGTATATTCTAATAACATAATAATATAATTTATTCTATGACAAATATGTTTAACATGATTTTAAATCTCGTGTAATTTGTTACTTACTTACATAGTTGATTCGATTTTGGGATGTTTAGTCGATAATTGTTCATCTCGATTCTCATACGAAATTTATAGTATATATTTTTATGTTGTTTTATTATCCTAGAATAGTCAGATCACTACAAATGAAAATTATTTTGTGAAAATTGTTTATTTGGAAAAAAGTGCCATCATTATTTAAATATTTTTTTTACTATCAAAATGAATATAGTACTTACATTTTATAAGTACCTTGCTGATTATTTTTATATGAAAAAATGTTTATTTGTTTTAAAAAATTATAATAGTTTAAGAGCGTTTGCGCACTGCATCCGATCCGACTCCAAATTCAAAATTTGAATTCCATCCCAACTGGCAAACGTATTAAATTCCGATGCACGTAGTTCGAATCTTGTGTACAGTCGCCAGCACATCAGCCACCTTTCTGTTGTAAAATCGCTCTTATTACATCCGTTTAAGATGCCGATTGGGAACCGAATATGTGTAGACCTGCTTTTCCCCCTATCTGTTAAGGCACCCATTACGGGCCGCTGTCAAAACTAGGTTTACCTACTAAGGCACGTACGTAACCTGTGACAATCTCTTTCTAAAACTTGATTTATCTTGCTAACGATCGCGTACAAAGGCTAATTCAGACTCACATTTCACGGATTGAGGTTGGATGCTTTTAAAAAAATAGTTATAATATCTTTATCTATATCTTATCTATACTTTCACATTAACATATCAATAGAGTTAACTGGTTCATGTACATTATAACCATAAAACTAGATCTAATAGCATTTTAAAAGCATTTCCTTGTATTTATCTATGTGTAATAACAATTATTTTTAAAACAAATATTGAATAGATATGGTTTGTTTAAATTCAAAGGGGCATTTTAAATTTATTTTTGTATTAAACCCATTGTTTCGCTTTTCTTATGCTTTTGAAAAGGATTCTGAATAATTATTTTGTTATGATACAAGCAAAATCCTATTTTAAATTTAAATGTAGGTGAATGTATAATGTATAGTTATTGTATAAATATTATAATGTCTTTAGGTACCGGTAAATGAAGGTTATTTACCCCTGTAGGAAAATTTTGGCTCAAAAACTTTTGAACTTAAAAATTAAGCCTTGAAACTAAAAAAATATTGTCTCGAACTACAATGTTTATTGTTATTCAACTAGCGAAAAGTTCTTGTCAAACGTTTTTCCGTTTTGAACCAAAATTTTCCGACTGGGGTTAACAAACCTCCGGTAACGTCATTGAAACGATAATTTTTTCTATTCTTTTGTAAATTTCTATAAGTATTTTAACAATTTTCTTGGCTTTTTTTTGCAATTTTATTTGAATTAAAAAAAATGTTGTATTTTTAAATTATCACACTGTTGAAGCTATGGACTGTGATAATAGAAGAGAGAGTAGAATATATAAAATTAATTATATTTTTCGGAGTATAATAGCTATGTACCTATGTATAGTTTGCCATCGCTCTCTGTCACTATTCTGTACTTATGGATGGCTGTAGTTAATTCTTGTGTTGAAAGAAGATAGATATTAAGCAGGGTCCAGACTTGTGTAATGTATTGTAAAGCAATTACTTTGGGTTTGACTTATCGCGAATCTGCCACTACGAGTTCCTTTGTATTCACTTAAAAATTGACATCTGATGGATCAGTTCCAGCATGTGCACATGCACAAACGTTACTGTAATGCTCGTAGTGCTTACCAGAGACGTAGCAAGGTAATCAAAGGCCTGGTGCAAGAAATAATTATTGGGGCCCTAACAAAACCGTTCAGATTTTATCAAGTCAAAATATAAATATACAGGTGACCAAAGTCCTTCCCAAGGAATTCTCCTGTATTTTTTCAAATGAATGGCCATGATTAAGTCGTATTGCAACCTCTTTTATTTATATTCCGAAGGTGAGAGAATTTTCAGTTAGTTCAATTCGAGGTTTGCTAGCCGAAGGCCTCCTGAGCCGGCTAGCACCTTGGTAGCTACGCCACGGTCCTAACAGAGAATGTGCCCATTACACGACGTCATATGAGTCTAGACCCGGCTTTAGATAGTGCGAGAATGGTGTAAGGCCAACATGTATTAAAACAAAGACCGATAGATAAGGATCGCGGTCTAAAGTTAAGTATGAGTTAAATTTTATAGCTATGGCACTAAACGAGAGAATAGTCACAGCTTCTCCTATTACTACTAAAAAAACTATTCTTTGTTTTGCTAAGCATTCTCTCAAGTGTAGGCCTATTTGGAGTCTTTGTGACATTGCTAATTTTGCGAAGTTGAAGTAAGTCAGTAATGTAATTAGTTGTAATGTAAGGTTGTTTCTAATTTAATAAAGATATATAATATTTTATTATCTTGGTTTTACTCAAATTCATTTACGAGATTTTGTTGATGTTATGAAAACGCAAAAAGAGATTGGAGGCGCCGGGTATCGATCCCGGTACCTCTCGCATGCTAAGCGAGCGCTCTACCATCTGAGCTACGCCCCCTGTGAGGTTTATCCTCGAAATTTCTATTCATATTGTTTCATTATCAGATGTATAGATTACGCCACAAACAAGATAATAAAGATCATTATTATAATGGCCGTGGGCGAAATGGTAAGACTTAAACACTGCAAACATATTGTAGCGACCAATTTTGAGAAGTCGCGATAATGAAGGAAGTCCTTTGGTCAGGAGTTGGACAAAATTAAGCTGATAACAGTCAGGACTGATAGTAATAATAAAATGTAACCTTTATTTTGGATTAGGATTTTCAAACGCTAAGTTTTCTTAGCGCAATTGGGTAGGTAGTTAATAATTCCAAGACATAATTTCTCTAAAGAAATACTTTATTTAAGCTCGAAAAACCAGATTCATTTTAATGAACTGTAAAATTTGTTAACTACTTTATTAATAATTATAAAATTAATATTTCGGCACAAAAGTGACGTCATAGTTTACTTGTGCACTACAAAATCTATGGGAGAATCGCATTTTGACTGGTCATAAAAAGTACTTAAATTGATTAGTGGCGACTACCCTATTTTCGTTATTATAAAATTATATGTATTTATTTTACTCCAGCGAGAACTACCCGTTTTTTTATTAAGGCGGCTAAGCTAAGTATATCGCTTCGTCAGTGCAATACGGAGGCTTCCTTAGGAGTCTGAATGCTTTTGGTTTCAGTTGTTCTCGGATCATAGTGATGTGAATTAAGTGTTTGATGATAAGTTGCTTGTCGGCTTGTCGTTGATAATTTTCATTTTGAAGTATGGTTAATTTTACCAGTAGTTTTCAGAAATTAGTTGTCAATCGAATTGTAGATTTGTTTTCTCGCGAGATGTTTCGGTTGCATCTAACCCGCATCGTGCACATAATGCCGTAGGTAGGTAGGTATACCTACATTGTGATGTGAACTTACGTGAAGTGAAGTGAGTGGAACCTAGTTATGCAACCGCCGTTTGGTAAGTACCTACGTAGGTATAATAAATACCCACTGCAGCAAAAACGCCCCTTCTCATAAACAGAAGGCGTGAGCATTGATCTCTCGTTTGCTAAGAACGTATTGGCGATTTACGACTTCACTAAATAGTATAAAACAAAGTCGCTTTCCCTGTCTGTCTGTCCCTATATATGCTTAGATCTTTAAAACTACGCAACGGATTTTGATGCGGTTTTTTTTAATAGATAGAGTGATTCAAGAGGAAGGTTTATAAGTATAATACATGCACCCGTGCGAAGCCGGGGCGGGTCGCTAGTATATAATAATTACAAGTCCAGGAGAAATTCCTGATGGAAAAATCCAATAACACTGCCCGACCTGGGATAAGAATCCAAGACCTCATGCTTGGCAGTTGCGACCACTAGACCAATGACTGCCTCGTTGGTCAAAACTTAGAAAGTACTAGGTACACATAAATTGAAAAAGTCACATTGGTACATGCCCGGTATCGAACCTGCAACCTTATGAAAGACGGATGCCTTAACCATTGGGCCATCACAATTCAGTATTACTATTAAGTATACCTACTTATTTGGAATTTATTGGAAACTTGCTATCAAACTGCAGTACAACATTCTACTAAAAAATAAACCATTTCGTTAAACTTGTACATTTGAATTTCGCTAGTAGGTACGCTTCGTTACAAAAGTGTTTTATTTCAGTCTCGTACGGATCTTCGCTTGTCCGTCTACGATATTGAGATAAACGAACCGGCACATTGGCTGCGAATGTATCTACAACCTAGATGTTAGTACGCGATTTATTTTTATCTTTTTTCTTATTGGTTGCTGGGTACTTGTGAAGGTGTTCGTTTTATTATAATTTTAAATATACCTAGAGGTGGAAACAATTTTCTAATATTGTATAGATTGATGAGGTTTTTGTTTCCTATTTTAATGAAAGGACATAGGCCCCGTAGATCCCAGAATTTTAGCGTAGACACCAATCCGATATGATCCCAGTTACTTAACAGCTGGTTTCGTCTCAGCCATCCACCAGTCATTTCGTTTAATGGCGGATCCCGAGGCGAGTCATGGGAATCATGATCATCACCCCTTTGGGCTTACCCCCCCCCCCCCTTGGCCTTTTAATTGGATTTATTCTTGTAATAGAAACAGAGCCTGTTCTGACTAGACCTTGATTTTAGGACGCCCTCCATGACTTGTCAGTTGGATCCGCCCTTGATTTCGTTTGTCGGTCGTCACAGTGCAACAGTGATGTTGTCAGTGAAACTGACAACATCACTGTAAAAGACACGAGAATGAGAACGCCAACAATTTAAAAAGTACAACATTTTCATCTTCTCTACATTAAAGGGAACGTCAAAAATAAAATAAAAAACAGCTCACATTGATAGGTAGGTACCTCCTACCCATAATGTCTGAAATAAACACGTGAAAGGGCCCACAGATGAGAACAACGGTGTTTGCAATTTTACACCCGTGCTTGTGATTATACCTACGTACCCGCTTCCACCCAACTGGTATATTTTATAGGCAAGTGTTCGGGGAGAGAGCGGTGTCCTGTTACTATAGATATTAAGTAGGTATATGCACGAAAATGTTCAAGTTAAAGAGACTTCTCAGTTATCAAGGGGAGAAATCACGGCTGGGATGTGAATGGCGCGAATTAGGAAAAGTTATATACGTATTTGAGTAAATAGTATATTGTTTCATATCCTACTACTATTCTAGACGCAAAAGTTTATAAGGATGGTTGGACAATTGAAAGGAAAAAGCTGAAATTTGGCACCCGTATAGATCTAGCTTCTTGCAACTCATTGCGGAGAGGATGGACACTGACAGTTCTCCCATGGAGTATTGGAAAAGACAACATGTCAGACGTTCTTGATTTGGTGCATCAGTGTATTGTGTGCGTGTATTATTATTGTCCAATAGTATGGTAATTAATGTTATTTATTAATTGATTACCTAACACAAATAAATGGATAATTTATATTTTGTAACTTAACTGAAATAAATAATTTGAATTTAACACTGGATAATTTTTATGCCTTGGGATAATTTAAGACTCACGCAAAATTATAACGTCTATACAGACACAACCGCGGTCAGAAGGTTAGTGAATAATTAATTATTAGTGAATGGGCAAGAAACTCCATACGTACGTATGGAGTTCACCATTCTTCATGATCATTCTTCTCCATACAAAACTACCTTTTTGGAAGGGGCAACTAGATTCAATCCTTTTTTTTTGTTTTCTTGTAATGACGTTCAAAAGTGCCTTATAATGGTCTAATTGAAATAAATGATTTGACTTTGATTTTGATTAGTTGTTTTTTTTCTTAAGAGAAACCTTAAAATTTTCAATTAAAGTACTTTTGGCTACTTACAAAATGCCTAAATATAGTTTTAAAGTCACTCGCAATCGTAACGTTAATTAGTAAAGTACGGACTACCTTAGTGTTTATTAAAATATTATTATTTTAGTCCGTTCCCTACTTACATAGCTTTATAGAGCCGTTGAGTTATGTTTTAACGTGGTACAAGCCATGTAGGCGGAGCGGTAAGGTTCATATGTGTGACTTGGCTAAGGATTTCATATGCAACTAGCGGAACCGACAGACGTTTTCCTGACTGATTTCCTTATTATTTCATATGTTATTGGTCTAATAATCATTATACTTATACCTTCCTCTTGAATCACTTTACCTATCTATTGGTGAAAACCGTATGAAAATCCGTTCAGTACAACGACCATATAATATACCTAGACTCCTAATAACAGACGACCGATGTCTGTCAACACATTAGGCATAAAAGTCTTATAACCTTCGTCACTCACCAATAGTCACCAAGTTCGTATTAGTTTCGACCACTCCTGTGAGCCGTAAACATGCACTGACCTTGAGTTAGCCAAACAGAACGCAGTACCCCGTCCCCCTCGTACCTCAGCAAGTTGGCAGAATAGTTTTCGTGCGTTAGATCGTGTATTAGGCGTCTATAGGCTGTATGGTCGTTGGTTCAGTAGCTTTTGAGTTTATCGCGAGCAGACAGACGGAATCATATAATCACATTATCCCATCCAGACTAAACTATTGACCGGATTTTAATGAAACTTACAGCTTGAAAGCATATCAAATTTCTTTAAAAGTTGGTACTTATATACATTTTACACTAAATAATTTTATTTGGCTGTTTTCTTACGATAACAAATAAAAAATTAAGTTTAGTTTTCGCGAATTTGGGATGTAGGAATGCCCATTGTGTCCACAGCGGTGGAACCGCGCTTGCTGCAGTCGCGGTAAAAATTAAGCCTAATCAACTCCGCTTACCGCTCATATCTTCATGCCATATTATAGAGGGCCGCACGGGACCGTACCCGAGCCTCGAGGGCCGAGCCGGTCGGGGCGGAAATGAAAAATAAACACGTCCGGACGTCGCATGGCGCCGGCCGCGCAAAATGAAGGGCTGTCGCGCGTCACGCGTCGTGTTGACTACGTGGTAGATGTGGAGGATGTTGGTGTAAGGGTGTTGGAAGGCTAATAAAAGATTTTGTTGAGAGAAACTTTTTAGGGGTGTACCCTATAGGTATGATCGCTTTAGATTTTAAAATGTCTGTGGTTAGGTAGGTACTGTAATTTATTGAAAAATTCACGTAATTTGGTTCTTTTGTCTGCAGCAAAGTTGATATATTATCGCACGGGAACAGTACATTATTTCAAGATAAACAGTAGCATAATTATGTGCTATTCCAGACCTACCCTATCTTAAACTATCTCTGTGCCAAATTTCGTTCAGATCCTTAACCCGCCATTTGTGACGTGTATGTCTGTAAACGTTATAAGACTTTTGAACTACCCGGTGTAGTTCAAAAAAGTCTTATAACGTTACGTTACGTTACGTTACGTTACGTTTAGTCTTAGTCTTAGTCTTATAATGTCATAAGACTGCCAAAGGCTGATTTAGCAATAAAAAAATGATTTTTGTTACAATTATGTACTTGTTATATTTTAACGTAAGTCTAGAAAAAAATTCGATAATTTTCAGTGTTATAAGTGTAATACAGTAAAAATTAATAAACGTTATTTTTTTTTAAACATCTTTGTTTTATTGATAAAAAAAAAACATGTCTTTTTAATATTTGACCGAGTAAAAGTAGCATGGAGTATTGCTTAAAAAAAAAACCTTAGGTTGAAAAACCCGGTGCCTCAAATTCACGTCACAAGTGGCGGGTTAACTCCGTTCTTTCGTGATTGAGTGACAAACATCAATGCATAACACACATAACATAACATCACGCCTGTAATCCCCGAAGGGTTAGGCAGAGGTGTACCCATTAGTACACCCACATTTCGCCAGATATGTTTAAGTCCCATGTAATAGGGGGCGAGCCTATGCAGCCTATCAATGCAAACATTTGCATTTATAATAATAGTAAGATAACCTACTTATCTTGATTTTGCTAAGCAAGTTTTCTAACATATCCTATTGAGTGGAGGCTATAGGACCAGGGATAAAATTCAAATACCTAAGTGCACAATCGTACGACACATTATTCGGGTATGTACTTGTTAGAGTACATCTTCTGCTGAAAAAGTACTCCAGATTTTCGCTTCAGCGAATGTTAAGAACGGAAATTACAATACACAACAAAAACACCACCAAATGAATCTGTGTATCTAAATGTTTGTCTATCTGTCAACTGAGTCGATGATGAACACAGATGTTCGATAATTTTAAATTAACGCCTAAATTCTAATTTAAAACCATAGATTCTATCTAGCCAATCAAATTAGTCCATCCACCTATAAGGCAGCCCATTCATCACTGGAGGAACTAGTCAAATACAAGATAACACCTGGCAGGTATTCCAATCAATCGATCCTCCGATCTCGTACATTTGTGTCAAACTAAATTAATTACTACTATTATTCGATTGATTAGCGACAAGGCATGTTACTGATATTGAATTAATTACGTCTTTATGTGATTATTAGTGCTGTTTCTGAGTATTATGGTGTTGATAAGCATGTACAGTAACTACTTACAATTTTAATGGTTTAATTCACTATCTTCGAATAAGTAGGTACCAGTTAAGTTATCCACCCGACAGCGTCATACGAATTTCGGTACTAGGGCAATATGGACAGAAGGATAGTGTTTATTCGGATTCTGTGAAACGCATCTGTAGGTTCTCGATGACTGAAAACGTAGGTAGGCAGTTTATGTCCTTTTTCAAGCAGTTATTCTGTAGTTACAATAAACTTTTAGTAATTAGGTATATACAAATATGCAACACATAAACATAAGTCCGCGTCCAGAACAATGTGCAACTTTTATCATTATTATATTTACTTAATCAGTAGTTTGTCTATTTTATGAACAATTAAACAAGTAGTGATAAATCAGAAACATAAAAACATTATTGTTGTACTTTACTGTATTTTTCAAACACTTTTCAGCGCTATTTACTTATTCCTAAAAAACAAATGAATTCTAAATAATATGTCCTACATTAATATAAGCATACTTGGGTAGATACACATATTCTCTCATGAATTCTCTCTGAAAATGTGAAAACAGAGCGGCGCACCTTATCTGATTGGAAGGCTGCTGCCAATGTTTGTCGAAGGTGTACGCTATACTCCGCAACTCCTTTAGTTTGTGTTTCCAACAACTTTGATTGAAATTCACTTTATTCTCACAAATTGGTAAAACTTCCACAATTGCTTTTCTTTTTCGAGTTAAGTTTTTCAACTCGTATCAAACTTACCGTTTAAAAGTGGGTAAGTGTAATGTTTTCTTAATTTTCACTTTGTGTTGTTTTTTTAGAGAGGTAAGTACTTTACGGAAACTTCCTTTTCAATATATGCTACATATTTATTTATTTACAATAAAAGGTTACCCCAAATTGGTAATGTGGCCTTTATCAATATTGAATAACAAAGCGCATGTACCGTAATTTTTGTGGACTCATTCAAGAACAGGAAAATAAATCTATCCTTTTCGCGACTTTGTTTTTGCAAGGCTATCGTAGGTGCTTATTATCCAGCAGGTTGGTCCGGCTGCGGTGCACCTCCAGTAACCGCGGTCTTCGTCATCCGTTACATGTAGTTTTTCATTCGCTAACAACGTCAAGATCATTATTTTTTATATTTTACTTCCAATTAAGTAGTACTTACTGCTTTTATTTAGGAGCTACTCGTACCAAAAACCAGAAGCATTAAGTTAGGTACCTCTACTTAGGTACTCATTTAAATGGTCCTTTAAATCAATAGCTTAGACAGGTACTGTTTTTCTGGAGCTCGGCTAATCTCGGAACTCTGCATTAGATCCACGCCTTAACTTCGTGTTGTTATCAGTATAAATCCAAAAATTCCGTCTCACACTATAAAATCCTCCCGTCACAATACGGGCCAAGAAAAGCTGTTGTAATACCCTCTTACTCGAATACAAGACTTTTATTTAATCTAGATTTATCTTAGAAATAAAAACCCGAGACCTAAATGAAATTTTCTACTCTAGTATAAAGAATCTGTAGGATCCAATTCGTCCGGTATTGCGAGTATTTTAATTATACGCTGACGTACGAGATGCAGCGAGTAAAAACGGCTCGCAATGAGAAAATAATAGCGGCAGAGGGATTAGCATTGCGTTCTTACGAGACTAGATAATATGGAGAGAGCACTGCAGTTTTATTTATATTCTTGTGATACAGAATAACAGACCTATTTAAAAAAAAAACTGAGATTTTCTTTAAAAATAATCTTAGGAAAATGGGTGGAAGACGAAGCAGATTCTTATTTTTATAGCGCTGCCCCACTCTAAGAGTTTCTCCAGTATAGTGGATGCGCTTCCAGACATATTAATTTACAAACATGAACAACTAGACAAAAACCTTTACGTCATAAAAATAGTGTCAATGATGGTGATAAAAAACTAACTTTTTTATTATACCTCGGAATTTTACTTTTATAAAGGAACATGAATAGATTTACACCAATTAACTAGTTAAATATTGTCGCATTTTCTGATCGAAACATTTCGATACCAGCCAATAAACGTCCCCTCTTCACAAATCCCCAGCAATATTTTGTCGTCAAAAACAGCAAAAGTTTTCCCCCTAATTATTAATTGGCCCTCAATACATTACCGATTGTAACTTCCCGACTTGGGCAAAGTTGCCCGCATGTTGTCCTTTCTCCGGGAAAGTTTACTTCCATATTGCCCCGCCTTGCTTGAAGATCAAGGCAATCCTTTTAGAAGCATCGACCATCCAGATAACGAGATAGAGCTGCATTAAAATTAACTTTGCATTTTGCTTGCCTGTTAAGCCTCCTGTCTTTGAATGAGGTCCTGGTTTAAGTACAGATGGTTCCATTGTGGTTATAAGCTAGATTAACCGCGTCGTTAGGTTTTTTTGACGTCTCTTTAGGGACGGACTAGTTAGTTAGTTAGGGATTTATGTTATGTAAGTAGAAGTCTAATTTTCTGAGTCCTGTAATTAGAAGTCATTGTTTTAGTTTGTTTTCGTAACAAGTAACTTTTCGGTTCCAAGTTGATCAGTCTGAAATAATGATTTCTTGTTCTATTACTTATATGAATAAAACACAATTTTCTTAATACAAGGTCTAGTTTTGTAAACTCGTCTTTGAGGACGTTGTCATAAAAGTCATAAATAATCGGATAAAATGAAGACGTCTGGTTAATAATAATTATTAAATACTTCAATAATTATAAAACAGGGTTTTAGAATACACATCTTTTAAAGAACAGAATCACCCCGTTGCGTATGAAGTTGGCAGAGTCATGCGATTATATATCACTGTGTGCGTGTGGGTTCATCGCTCCGCCTGGTTAAACCTAGCGGCAAGATGGCTAGTTCGAATTCGAAAATACTTCTTTTTTATTTTATTTTTTATTTGTGTTGAGAAACACTAGCATAGTTACCTTCTTTAATTTAACGACGACGCAAAACGAGCTTTGTTTTAGTTTCCTTGAACCATCCAGTACAAAAACAAAACACGTACTTGTTCGAAACTCAAACATCTCATTCTTGTCTCACATTTCCTAACACCTCAAACAACACTCAAAGTCGAGAAACATCTAAAAATACAGCTCTGTTTTAAAACTACCAGCAAAAATGAATGCAGGTGTCGACTATACCTACCTGCCTGCCGTACTTCAAATAAATAAGTGCAATCTTCCTTCGCTTAGTTAGAGCAAGTTTTCTTTTATCCGGCAAAGTCGCGACCAAGAAAAATAGTTGGTTTTACTCAGAAAATCTTGTGGTCCCACTAAACCGATGGAAATCCTGACAAAACGCCGTCTGCGAACTTCGGCGAAGAAATTAAAAATCTTTTGAAAACATTTTTTGTTTGTATTGTTATAAGTTGTAAGTTTGGTTAGTAGGTTTTGTGGAATAGATTTGTTTTTAGAGTTGGCACGCTTTCTTGTTTTATGACGTGTTTTGGCATTTTTTGTTAGGTTTGTTTTATCTCCGAATAGTTTGTTCACTATATTAGATTGTAAAGAAAATAGTACTAAAATAATAACAATTTTCACAAAATTTAGGATATTTTGTATCTTAGTTAGAAAGTTCCCCGAAGGGTTAGCAGACCCATTAGTGCACCCACATTTCGCCAGTTATGTTTCAGACTCCGAGGCTGCTTCTGACAAATTCCTGATGGAAAAACCCAATAAGTAACACTTTCTCGACCTGGGAAACGAACCCAAGACCTCATACTCAGCAGTCGAGCTTTGCGACCGCTAGACCAATGAGGCAGATCTACAAAACAGATCTACTAAAAATATGCCATAATGAAACACGCATCGTTACGAATATTCCCAAAACTATTTATTCACAGTTTTCCTAGTTCATGTAATGGACAAAAGATTCATCCGCAGCGGGATTGCTGTGGTAATGAGAAAATGATTTCTTAGATATTACATCCTTTGGATCAGGTGCACGATAAGGATATCCATTATTGGACAATTAGCTGTTGGTAACTACTAGGATCAATCAATCAGAAGTATTCGTTACATTTGTGATTTGGGACTAAAAGAAAACTGATGTGTGCTTTTTCTGTGATATCATCCAAAAACATATTGAAGATTTATTATCTATATATATAAAGTGCTTTGTTTTGAATAACTGACTGACGGATCAACGCCATAACCGCTGATCGTAGAGACCTGAAAATTGGAGTTTGCGTTCTTTGTATGACGTAAGCATCCGATAAGAAATTTTGTATGGAGAAACCAACTTTAACGTGAACGAAGTCGCGGGCGGAAGCTAGTTTTTACTTATACAAAGACAGGAGGACACTGCCTGTAATCTTTCGATTCTGTACTACATGATTATGTAACTTCGTTTCCAGTACAAGATCTTTTAGTATTAATATCAAATCTACACCATCAACTTTACTGATTTATGAAAAGTCCACAAAAAATCGATTAAATTTTGTATTTTCAAAGTTAAACCCATTTAAAAAGCTTTTCTCCCACCTAAGTATTCCTAACCAGTTCCTTTGTATTCAGGGCGCAACAACAAATATCCTGCCCCGTTACTTGTCACGGAGAAACGATTATTTATTGTACAAATCGAGTGACGTGGGTCTAAGGATACAACATTATAAATCAAATACTTCGCGTCAGCTTGAACGTGACGTTATATTTAAACGTGTCAAATGTTGTAGGACGTACCAAAAATATGGCGGAAGAAATTCTGCGAAGGTTTTAGTCTCGTGGGTGTCGTAAGTGTAAGGGATTATGGAAGGTTGGGCACACCTGGGCAGTGATGACGTCATTGTTTCTTTGTCTACTTTGACGATACATTTTTTTTTGTTATAACAAAAGTGTTCAGAAAATATTTTGTGTGATATTTTTTCGGATAGTCGCGTTACCATCAGTAAATATCATACGCAAGCAAGCAAATGGGAAAGAAGGTAAGCAAAAAATAAGAAAAGAAGATAAATGTGTTCAAAGTCAAAGTGAAATCTTTAGACTATTAAAAGGAACGATCTAAGAAAAAATAATAAAATCTAGTTGCCACTTCCAAAATAAAGCTTTTTTATGATGTAGAAAGGACAAGAAACTCCATACTTTTTCTTTTACAAATAAATACTTTACATTATTTGGTATACAGGATTACAAATAAGTACTTTAATTTAGTAGGTACCTATCATTTCTTAGCAAAAGCAACCTTTATATACTGATTGGAGGGGTCCGCTCAGTAAATTGTTGTTAGCCTCCCAATGCTTTATCAATTGCAAGTCTATTTCAAAAAAGAATATAACTATCATTATTTTAAAACCGTTTCTCTTTCCAGAGCCACGTTTGAAAGGTTTTACAAAAACGATCCTAATCATTTTTTAACTTTATTTGGTGAAGTAAAGAAAACAACTATAACTATAAATATCAATATTGCAATACCCCGAAATGGAATCTTTCCGGAATCGTCTTTAATATCGATATCGGTTAGCCGTCTTTATGAGGACAATGTCCACTTTTTACGGCAGCCCGATATGTTAGCAGTTCAATAGTACGGAAGTACTTCGTTCTTCGTACTTAAGTTCGATATCTGCTGACTATTGTTGGGCAGTTGACTTGCTCATTGACCTCAGTTTGTTGTGGATTTCTAGTTAGGTATTGGATTTTGAGCGGTTTTTGATGGATGTGAGTTTTGTTTTATGAAGATGCTTTCTGGTATTAACTGTTTGTGTCGTGTGTAATCTAAAGGCCAATTCTCATATCTACAAACTTTAAAATATAGTCGCGATTTTATCTCAGTGACAATCAATGTCAAAAAATTTAGGTGACTGACATTCTATTGTTAAACTTACGGATTGCCCCTTTATGAACGAATTATGACATAACTTGCATCGATTTGCTATATATTCTGATATTCTGAAATTAAGATAGTATATAATATGTGAGTTTTTATAGATTATCGCACGTTTTATTCAAAACAAAAGAAGCTCATATTTAACAAAACAACAAGAAGGCCATCCCAAACGATTTTTTAAATCCAACTTTCTTAATTCTATTCAAGAACAGTCGTTTCTATTCAAAATACTCTCGTTAAAAACAGAACAACAAAGTAAAGTAAAAAAAAGAAACTAAAAGTGTCAATCGTCCAATCCAAACACGTAATGGAAACTTTAACACCACTTTTATTCTACAATAAAAGGAAAAACGGTATAAAGACAGTCCCAATGAAAACAGCAGATCGCCTGAACTTGGGCTATTATGACGCGCAAAAATAGTTGGCGGAACTTGGGCAAAGTTGGCAACTAACACTGCTCGTTATTGCCTTAGTTGGGCAATATTTTCGCGTGGACAAAGATGGCGGGTTGTTAAACCAACTATTGTATTGCCAACAGATTACTTGTGTGTGCTTTACTGGGTTCTTTGAGGATGTGGTAATTGGTGTGTGACAAATATTGTTGAGTGTTTTGTTTGTATGTAGGTCTACGTTTTATATTCTCTAGTAAGGGACTATTTTAATAGTTTAATTTTCAACACACTAGTTTATAGAGCGACTCGTATCTGTATAGTTCAGTGACCCCGATTGGACCCGATACTCAAATCTCTCGAAGTGCCCCCGCTTCGACCCGACACATGAACCCATGATTCCTAGGTTAAATGTTTATTACCGCCATCTTCATGTTTTTTTTTTCATTCCAGGTGTTACTGCTGTTGCTGAGAAGGTGAGTCATTGCATGACCTAATTTTCAATAATCCTAATAATACCAACCTATTATTGTTTAACAACGCCTCTCCTCACACTGAGAAGGCACGAGCATTGGTTGCCACGCTTGCTCTAGGCAGGTTGACTGTTTCAGACTTATATTTATTACAAGTTCTGGTTTCCTCACAATATTTTCCGTGATATCCCTTTACCTTAAACAAAATAAATAAATAACTAATACTAAAAATAAGTTTCTACAAAAAATATTTTCATATTAATCTCCGTCTAAGTAATTCAATATTTGAGGTCCAAACCCGCAGACAAAAAAGCCAACATATATCCTTGCCCCGAGCAACCTAATAAAAGTAATCAAAAAGTAAAGGTCAAATCAGAACGCCATATTAATTCCTCGTCCATATAGCCCCTGATATGTGTAATGAAGTCCATATCTCCGCCACAAAGGCTGTCAGGGACAGGGGTCGCATCATTCGAACAGGTAGGCAAATTAATCCGATGCAATTTTATCTAGTCGCTTCGGGGCTGTGTCACAGTGGGGACAGTTTTCGATGCTTATTACAGGGAAATGTGCTTTAAATTAAAATAATATTTAGCTTTATATTTCACACTTTTAGATTTACGTAAGAGCAGGCTTCAGATATGTTATAGGACCGATTATCGGACCGAAGATTCATAGTTTCGTAGGGCCGACATTTTGTGGGACATCTGCGTTCGTATATTGAACAGAATAGATTATTTATTTGCCAGAAACATGGTATGTTAACAGAGGTGTTTATAATATTACATAGGGTACTACATATCTCACTGTTTTTACGGTATAGTATGCAAAATCAAATGACAATACAATTAAAATTCATATGACGTGGGCGGAGGCCCTAAATCTAAGATGTATTTGAAAATAACAATTTAAGTAACTTACTTACAACTTACGGGTTGAACGTAGTGCAGTTATAAGCCGATGGAAAATGGACAGAACACTCTGCCTGTCAGGCTAAGTATCTTAGGTCGGAAGTAGGAAACACGCTTGTACAACTTTATAATGGTAAGCAGTCACTTCTTTCTAGGAGATATTTTCGAAAAGTTTATAGCTGGCGTAGAGTGCAGACTAGACAACATACGAGGAAAGGCGAGATTTTTCTTGTTTTAAAGTTTTTTTTTTCTTGATTTCAAAATAAAGAAGTTTTACCGAATTTACTACTTCCTTTTTTAAACGGAGTAGGTACCTACGTAGTTAGGTATGTAATTATTGAACTTAAAAACATTACAAAGCAGCTTATCGTTAAAAATATATTTTATGTTAAAATGGTTACTCTTTATTTTTTAGTGTAAGAATTTAACAAAATTCCATCCTGTGAATTAAGCAGTCGATTGTATTTATTAGTTCTCAGTTTCATTTACTCAATAAAATAATAAACTGCGAAATGATTGCTAGGCAAAGTTGCCGCTTTACATTTTACATAAATCTTCTTAAATTCAAATATTGGAGGGACCACTGTAGAACGCGGTCCTATATTTAATTGACCGACCATAGAATAACGGGCATCCGCGTTGTCCTTTTGTAATATGACGTGACCTCGCAAAAGGGGTTGTTCTCAAACTAATTGAAATTCACAATATTTTGTGCTGTATTTGATTGGGGGAAGTGAGATGGGCAGGCTGTAGGTACGAGTATACGCTATTATAATGATATCACGCACGTTTTCAACTATGTACTACACATAACGTGTACCTGTGTGTGTAATTTTGGTACTTATAGATACAAACGTGTGTAGGATAGAGAAAAGTAAGTACCGACATAAAATGTGTTTTTTTTTACTTGATTTTCCTTATCTGTTTGACAGGATAAGGGATTTTAAGAAATGTTTCTTAATGTTTTTCTGCCAGATGTCAGGCCAGGGCTTAGTAATGAGTATTACATTAAGAAGTATGTTTAACTTAGGTATATTCTACCTGATTAAATAAAAAAAAAGACATTTAAAATGGTCGTTAAAAACCTGAATGGTTGGCAGCCAGATCTCAACTAGTACCACAGTCTAATCACGTCGCCTAAAAGCCTCCCTTAGGAAGTCCAAAGCCCACACATAAGTGAAACATTTCCGAGGTTTTCTCACTGTTCCATATTAATACTGTGACTTGTGTCACATTGCCAAGATTCCCAAGCGTGGACACAGTTGAAAGTGAGTTGTTTTTATTGAAAACAAGGGTTCACCCCGTCTCATTGGCTCCCAGATCACGAACACACTTTGTTAACAAAACAGAGTTCCCTTTGACGTATCGACTAGACATTTTTTAATGCATAACTTGAACGGAATTATTGATAACTACATCCGATCCGGCCGACAGATTTTGCCTTTGATATTTGCTTTCAAAGATGTGTGTTTTTAATGTTTTTTATTTGAAGCATTCGGTCTGAGCTTGTTGTCAGAGTTTTCCTTGTATCGGCTAATGTTTTTGTTGGAGGACTGTGTTTGTGGTTAGAGGGATATTTATCGGTGGCTCTGATTGGAATAATAATTGAATAAATGTGTATTTATGTGTTATTTGTCCTACGATATTGGATAAAGATACATGTATACCTACCTACTTAATTGTTTGCATAAGGACTTATTTCTAGAGACTATGTTTTTTACAAGTAAACTGTAAAGGTTCCATGCCAGGCAGGCAGTTAAGAATTTATTTTAGTAGTGTACGAGTACCTAATTTAATTAAATCAGCTAACTTCCAATATTTACAAGTCTATAAATTATTCCAAAATAATATTACCTGAAAAAGTTTTTATTAAATTGCTCCAAGTAAAAAGAACACCGATTTCCAAATTCAAATAAGGGATGTCATATCAGAATTAGGGGTATCGTCTACAAGAAAATTACAAGTCGACTCTCGAAAACTCGACGTCGAAATTGAATAAAAACTTAAGTCATTTTTCAGTGTAACAACAGAAAAGGAAGAGAGAGTTTCGATATCCGAATTTCTTATCCTACATTCATTAGCAAGTTCAATCAAGGGTCCGAGGACTGTGGTTATTTATTGCCTTGCATCGGCCCTCACAATTACCGCTGAAGGAAAAACTTTCGCCATTACGGGCCCCTGAGGCTTTCATACAAAAAATAAATTGTACACGCCAACGTGTAGTGCGTAATGGATTCCGGGTTTCGATTTCGTTCGCCCATTGTATCGAAAGGTATCGAGAGCACAGCCGCACGCGTGCGACTGTTTATATGTATATTTGTGAGTAAAATGTTTATTTGATTCTGGTGTACGACGAGGTTTTGGTGCGTTTGTGAGGTAGGGAAATTCGCTTAGAATTCTATTCATTACTTTTCTATTTTGCATTATTGTTCATTGACATCGTTAAAAAAAATCGTGAGGTGAAATCGTCAATCTGCCTTGAGCAAGTGTGGTAATCAATGGTCGTTTTTTCTGTACATAAGAAGAGGCCTTTTGCCTTGCAGTGGGACAATAATAAGCTGGTATATTATTATGTTTCATAAACATTTTTCTAAATCTTATAATTATAAGGTAGGTACTGTGGTCACTTCCATATGTGACTTAGCTACCGAATCTGGTTTTTATCGATGTATAGGGCTTCAACTGAAAGAAAGGCGCGATTAGATTATATAAAATTATATTTATTTTGAAGTTACTGCTCACATGACGAGCGGTGGCAGAGCATTGCCCTTATAAAAAAAACCTATTCGCTTATTTTCAAAATTCGAATTCCAAAAGGAATTGTAACTGAGAGTTTAGAGTAAAAACATTCCAGCCAGGTTGCTTTGGCATGTAACCTTCATAGTACCTACATCACGCCGAAGTATCGTTAGCTAAGTAAATAAACTTTGTACGTCCAAATTGATGCAAAACATGACGATAGGATGTGTAGAAGCTGGCTAGGTACATAAAGCTCAAGCCAGACGTAGATATATTGAGTACAAGCAGAAACTACGCTGATTGATTATGAATTAGTTGCAATAGGCAAGCTTGATTAGAACACAGAAATGTGGTATAGGTGTAATTTAGTGCTCTTAAGATAAATTAAATGTAAGATAAATTTATTAATTGTTTATCAGTATTCATTAATTTAGTGCACTATTAAAACCAACATTACTGGGGTGAAACTGAAAGTATAAGTATATGATCGTTGAATATTAGCTGTGATAATATTATAAAGCTAGAGAGATTGTTATTTTCATTGAGAGATTGTTTTTATTTTCCAGAGCTACTACTACTGGTCCGATTCTGATAATTCTTTCTCTAATAAGAAACCACGTTATCCCTTTTATTAGCCATATTTCATTATAAAAGAAAAATATGGTTCCGTAAGAATATTTTAAAAGTAAAGGCTAGTTTTCTATATTAATGTTGTCAAACCATTATATTTGCGTAGTAATAAAACGCATTTATTTTATAATACTTATTCTTAACTTCGCTATGATAATAATGTAAACATCATTAAATTATTAACAGAGCTTTGAATTTAATTTATTTAATGTTTTATTATTATATTTTCTTTTTTTTCCTGTAATCATTATAATCATATTGACATTTCTTTTAAAATATTTTAGATGTTTAAATTTTCTGGTACGACATATTGTTAAAAACAATTTTATATTTCTACACCGGCAACGGTAGTATATGTGAAACCAAATATTTTAATTTTAAGATCTCAATGTACCTACCATGTACTTAGAAATAAATAAATAAACTAAACTAAACTAAATAGCGGATACTTGAGGTAATTTACAATAATGTTAGGACTTAAGGAACCTTATTACTTTTCATAGTTCTTTTTTTTTTTGACAATCGTTACGGGTCGCCAGATGCCCGAAAGTCTGACAACCAGTCTTACCAAGGGATATAGTATTACCCAGTTTACCCAGTTACTGCGTTGTGGAGGTCAGATAGGCAGTCGCTCCATGTAAAATACTGGTATTCAGCTGCATCCGGTTAGACTGGAAGCCGACCCCAACGTAGTTGGGAAAAGGCTAGGCAGATGATGATGAGTTCTTTTTTTAATTTAGAATAACGGTATTTTTTTCTTATCATAACCACTCCACACGTTAAGACATAACTTACAAACATACTAATATTTTATTCTACGACTACAATACATTTTCCATGTCTTCTCTGACACATCGTAAATTGTAAGCGCACGAATAAGGGAAGTTTTATTAAATTTCAATGTGTAGACTTGTCTTCGGATTGTCGGCACACCTGCGAACTGAATTACGGTTTACGTGTTCAGCAATCGGTATAACCGTATAACCGTTAAAGTTGCAAGGTTTCCACCGAGACGTTTCGGCCGAAAATCGACGTTAATGGCGCCTGTGAGTCGTTTGTTTTTGGACGAATGTTGATGTAGTCTTATGTATTATGTATTCTTAAAGTAAAATAACATAACATAATATATTTATGTTAGTCGCCCGCACACCGCCTGCAAGCCGTCACCTTTTTTATTGTCATTGTAAAAAATATCTTAACGCGTACGATTTAAAGCCCTAATTTGCATGGCATGGCCTACAATTGGCTGTGTCGGAACCGTGCTATTACAATGACCTATAAAAAAATCTCAGAAACACGATCTACCTTATAGCATTTAAAGAGATTTCAAGAATTATAATAAAAGATAGCAATCTTTTCATTAATAATATCTTTTCATAGAACAGAAACGTTTTATTAAAATTTCGCGTGCTCATTTTCTTGACAGGACTGAGCAATTTATTTTAATTTCAGCAATTAGGTACGACATCATTTACCACGATTTAAATAAGAATTTTTTACATCAAGTGTGAATTAAAAGAACAAAATCCTAGTGTCCTATAACACAGGCTGACAGTAAGGATTACATAATCTGATAACTAAAATAAACTGTTTACTTTCCTCTCTGTTAAAGTAATAAAATAGGACTTAGTGCGAAAGATTTAGGCCTGATGCTTTGCTCATGCTTCTACTTAAGCGTAGCAATTTTGCTACGGCGTAGCAGATATGGTGACGTCACGACCAAGCTTGCTACGTTTTCGTTGCAGACAAACATAAAATCTAATATCAAGGAATATGCCATGCATCAGGCACGCAAAAAGAAAGTGCTTTTATTTACTATCAATCATATTCCAACTCTAGTTATTACTAATGATAGCAGCCTATTCAGGCAGAGGTCTCTTCTCATACAGAGAAGGCACGAGCTTTGATGACAACGCTTGTTTCAAGGCGGTTTGGCGATTCTAGATCAATTTTCCATTTTTTTTCCCAATCTTCGCCGATGTCAGTGATGCCCAAGATAAACTTAGAAAGCACAGTCGCCAACACATCAGAAGACGGCTAAACTCTGATTTTTTTTGCACGTACCGTTTTGATAATTTGAATAATATCATGTTCACTTCAAGATTTCTCTCACTTGCATTTGGATCCCTGGATCCGCCATTGCTCCATTTTACTTCAAGTCTGTCTTCTAATTTGGTGCTGCTATAAAGTGGAACATGCAGACACAAAACTTACATAAACAGGCATGCTAACCCATAAAGTTTTAAGATTACACAGGCCGTCGCCGCAAGATAGTAAATTGGAATATTCACAGCGAGAGGGCCGAAAACGGGCCACCTGTGCGGAAAATGTTATTATCTCATTAGAGGAGCCCTTTCCGTTTCCTCAATTTGTTACAAACAAACGGAATTTTAATATTATCTTGGTAATAGGTTCCGTTGTTGATAATCCTCGGGCGCTTTGTCGTTCTATTAAATAAACTGGTGGAAGCGAAACATACTTTGCCGTTTGTGTTTTGTTTATGTTGGTTAATTGGAGTAGATATTCTCTTTACTAGATAGTAGCAATGTTTATGGGTTTGCCTGCAGGGTACGTAAAACTACTTTGGGAGCCTTGCCCTTTAAAGGCGTGATGTGAATTCATTTTAGGAAAACGTGATCGTCATATAGCAGAGGTGAGTGGTAACGCAGGGAGGGGTCGCCCTAGGAAGACCTACACTGACCTTATTGGTGAGGTTCTTCAGAAAGGTCAGGTGCGGAGTACTCGTAACCGGCGTGCTTGTATGACGAGATGTATGAACGTAGATGAGGCGAAAGGAGTATGTAAGGATCGTAGCAGGTGGCGTTCTGTGGTTTCTGCCTACCCCCATGGGAAAAAGGCGTGAGTTTATGTATGTATGTACGTGATCGACCATTTTTAGATTCAGATCAAAAACTATTTGTAACTAAATGTTAAAACAAGTTTCTTCAATTAAATGTTTTAAAGCTTGCGTTTTTTATTGCATACATATTTTTATTTTTTATATTATACATGGGTTCTTTGGCCTTGGGCTAAAAAACAAGAACGAAAAAAGTACAATCAAATTTTCTCATTATCAAAAAGAACAACATACAAAACACAATGATAACGCGATCCGCAAATGATATGAAAACGTAAGATAATTAAACCAGAACAGCCCCGCAGGCTTACGTGCTTATCTAAGAACACTATCTTTTACCTGCGACTTCGCTTCATCCCATTATTTTTTTTCATAAGTATAGTATGTACTCAGTTTACTATTAGCTCAAGAATTATAATAATTGGAGCAGTAGTTCTGGAGATTATCGTGGTTAAACAAACAAAAAAACAAACTCTTCAGCTTAATATCAATACTCAGTTTTGCCTACGACTTCGTCCGCGTGAATTTTCTTACGGATCTATATTTTTTTTTCCCCTATTACATGGGACTTAAACATAACTGGCGAAATGTGGGTGTACTAATGGGTACACCTCTGCCTAACCCTTCGGGGATGACAGGCGTGATGTTATGTTATCTTGTTGTAGTGCATTTATGTAGAAAACAACTACATTGTTTTTCCTTTCAGAGGTCAAAACTTAGTTTGGTACAGGTCATTTTTAAAATTACACCTACCTACACAAACAAGTCTGGAGTATACATAAACCAATTCATTTTGCACTTTATGTTCTTCGCCATATTGCAGCAATTCACCTAAAAGCGTACACATAGCAACCCTATATGCCCCACACTCCTTATTTACATTTCATTTGCTGAAATGCGACTCGAGGTTCGAGATGTAGCAAACACCTTTATAAAATACCTACATGTACCTTTTATGCATATTAATAGTACACACAATCAAATGAAATATAATCAAACTAGTTTATGCCGTGACTTCGTTCGCGTCAAAGTTGATAATTATAAATTAGTCTATATTCTGTTTAAGACAGATAGTGTCTATTTCAGTGCCTTTCATCCAGATCCGTTCAGCCGTTTTGGCATGATTGAGTAATAAACATCTATTCAAACTTTTTTTATGATTAAATTATTTATTAATTTTACAACTTCTGGAAAAAAGTATTTACATTTAAGTATAGAAAATATTTTCTATAAATGTAAATACTTTTTTCTAGAAGTTGTAATATTAATAAAGCTATAAAGGAGGAAGCCCAAAGGACATCAAAAACTTCCGCATCGCTGTCTATGTCAAATCATTTATGTCAATTAGGCCATTAAAAGGCAATGAATGCAATGTACAGTAGCGGTCATAAGTGGAGTAGCAATTTACAAAGCAAATCGATTGACACTTTGGGAAAACTTACGACCTTTCAACGTCGTGTGTCAATTTTGAGGTGTACGTAGGTACTGTGTTATTATTACATTCAAAAGTGCCTTATATAATGGCCTAATTAAATAAATTATTTGACTTCGACTTTAACTTTGAATACATCACTTATACACACAGATGTAGGTATGGCCTGTAATCCGTGTTCACAGCAATTTAAACCTTAGCATGCTACTGCACTTATGACCGCTACTGTACCTTATATAAAAACGACTGTATTATAATACGTGTTAATGGGGCTTACCCCATTAACACGTATTATAATACAGTCGTTTTTATATAAGCACTTATGCCCAAAAGGCTGGCAGCATTGCCACGTTGTATGGCAATACTGATTCTACAGCCCAACAAAAGGCCTCTGTTAATTACTAAAATTATTTTATATATAGTACCTATTTTGCAATAAGATTTGGGTCAAAGTGCATGCTGGATCAATTCGGTCCGCACAATGCGAGCAATGAAGCGAACATAGGCTAATGTTTGGCATATTGATCGCGAGGAGCCATTGAAGTGAATCCGGTTCCAATACCAGCCTAGATTGTTGTTGGGTTACGGTTCATAAGCTACTTATGTGAGTGAATTATTATTTTACTCTTGGAATAGTATTAAATTATATTACTTTAGCATAGTTGTGATGAGTAATTGATTACGTGATAATTTGCATTTCGTAACAGAAATATTAATATGTAACTTAAAAATGGGAAATAAAAAATCAAACTTTTACTGATTATTTTATAAAATAAAAGTTTGACAAAATATTATAAAAACTATTATTATTATAAATAACTTATGAAATATATTTTCGTTTCATGTAAATAGCCATTGGTTTACAATGAACCTCGATTTACATGTTATTTGACGGACAGTCAACAAAATATTTTGAAGTTTTACAAAGCTACCTATTATTAATTTCTTTATAGGTTTAAAGGTGTTTATCTTTAGGGGAGGCCGATGTCCAGCATTGGACGTCGTTCGGCTGATATGATGATGATGATGATGATAGATATAAAGGCATACCTTTGTCCTCTTCTTTTAATTAATTTAATTTTTTCATATTGTTTACAAACACAATTATTGCCACCACCAATATACAGTTTTGCATAGTTAATATCTTGAAGAAGGCCAAACAAATACACAGGGAAACGTTAGGTACTACGACTACCTTTTAACAAAACACATTTCGATACCCGCTATTACGAGCCGATTCTTTTCACCCGTTCTCGATGTTCAGTGTAAATTGCATTGTTATCTAGGACCCACCGTCCACTCCAGCTGCCTTATCTCGATGCAAGTAAATCTCAATAGTAGCTAGGAGATTGTGAAATATTGCCTCGGAAATTGCTTCGGATTTGAATAGAATGAGGCAGGTTCCCTTTGAAAGGATAGTTTAATCGTGAAGGATTGGTGCCTTTTGTTTGCTTTTGTCGGTCGAGGAATTGTTTTAGGATTACTTTTTTTGTTTGGAATTTTCTTTTGTTTCTATTATGTATTGATGACACACCTCAAATTACTATTATTTCTACAGTACCGTTACATAATGTCTCTTAATATTATATTATGACCTCTTCATAAGCATATAAGAAAAAGAAAACACCCGAATTTCAAAATAAGAATTCCCTCAATGTTTTTCTCACACAACTATTGCCACAGAATAAATCAATCAGGAACAAAAAACGAACGACTCTTGACATATACCGCGGAAAAAAAAGAAAATAATCCTAGCAAGTCTTCCTCAATTTCTCGTAACATTGTCAGTTGACTTGATTTTCTGGTAACGCGAGTGGGACGTTTCCCGCTTACGTGGAAACGTAAATGTTGCCGGCGTCATGTTTCGCATGCCAAGCATATGCCAAGCGGACAAATTGAGTACGTAGCGTGTTGGGACATTGTGCAAGTGTATGACAGAAAAAACAAATGGAAACAAAAAGTGGGGCATAAATTATTATTGATAAATATTTTAGATCTGTGATACATACCTAACAGAGACGTTGTTGTATGTTAAGTGGACATTTTAAAAATCGACTTAGAAGTGACCCAAGTATAATTAACACGTATAAGTATTATTTTTTGTTGTATTTATTATGAAACTTGAAAATAAATTTGGAAAAAAAATATATATATTTATAATTTCAGGGGGTTAACTCTACTAACATCTCCAACTTATCTCTAATAGGTTAACAATTTGGTTTTGTTGTTAACAATTTTTTATTTATTTTACCCAATTTTATTTTTGACATCGATTGTCGCCGAGGTGAAATTGTGACTAGATTTTAGATATTTTCAATTAAGTAGTAACACTGGCCTTCAGAATAGGGACTTCTGGACACATATTTGATACATCGACAAAGAGATCGTCTGTTATATTCTCACCCTTAACTACTGACAATTATCTACAGCATGTCGCCGTGAGAATCTCGCTTGTGAGAGATTGAACTACACGAGTTTGCTATGTGACTATTTTCCAGCTGAGAATTTTATGTATCGGTTCGCGTGGACATCTGCGGCCGGCTCGGCACGTTCTCGATTGGACGCATTTAGTGCCATGCATCCTTGTATTGTAGGTATATTTGTAGCGTACTGACTTACTGAGTTTCATTTGTTTTTTGGATTAAATCTCATGGTCCAAGATCCGAAAGTCATTAGAACTATTTTAGCATGGCTGAAAGTTTCAGAATATAACATAACATCAACATCACGCCTGTCATCCCCGAAGGCTTAGGCAGAGGTGTATCCATTAGTACAAAGTCAAAGTCAAATCATTTTATTTCAATTAGGCCATCCACATTTCGTCAGTTATGTTTAAGTCCCATGTAATAGGGCGCGAGCCCTCCGAGATCCAGACTCCGAGGCTGCTACTGAGAAAATCCTGATGGAAAAACCCAATAACACTTTGCCCGACCAGGGAATCGATCCCAAGACCTCATGCTCAGCAGTCACGCTGTGCGACCACTAGACCAACGCGGCTGTCAAAATATAATTAATTCAATAATTTTAAACAATCTCTTAAAAACATAAATCTTTTTTGACAATTTATTTTATTGAAAGACTTTGCAACCAACCAGCATCTTACCCGCCCCAAACACTCTTAGCACCTTACCTACCTGTTCACTTCATAATTAAATTTTTCACCACAGCAACCGATATTCCTTTACATTAAACCAGTAACACAGGAAGACGGTACACTGAAACCCAAGTAGGACCCATGTCCGTACCACGTTTGACGTTTATGAGGGTAAACTAACAATGTGGTAGGTAATTCGATATGTCTATAAAACAGACCCTCTAAATTTATTAACGGATGTAGGTACTGTTTATATGTTCTTAGTGTTTAATTTTGGGTTTTATTGAAGAATCATTAAGGTTGGATTGATTTTGGTAGCCTATCTCAAATACGGTAGATTAGAGATGCAGAAGTGACACGTTATAAAGTATCACATGTAAGTAGGTGATGATAGCTAGATCATTCAGCATGGTATACTTGAAATTATTGAGCGATAAATACTTGATTACGTACTCGATTAAAAAAAAATATTGGTAAAAAGAAAGAAAGCACATAGCCAACTTTTCCGCGACTTCGTCTACGTCCGCTATAACCGATATATACGCGGGCAAAAGATAGTGTATATACAATATCTTACAGACTACTTAAACTATATCTGAAAAAAAGTAAATCAAATCTTATTCTATTCGAGTCTAAATTGAGTCGTATTCGAGCAAAAATAAAAAATAAAAAGTGTAAAAAAAAACGACTATCTTTTATTCAGCATTTTGGTTTAATTTTATACGACAAGCACAATGATAAGTTACCAGTTGAATTGAATGAAGCCTTCAAAGTAAAAAAATATAAGGGGTATTTCCAATTGAAAAAAAACAATTGAATATACCTACGCTACGTTTATTCTACGCGGTCGTGCTAGGAAACAAGTGTCATGGTGACAAAAGTCATTCTGCAGTCGATAGCGTTCGCACAATATGACTAAGCGTATATTTTTATCAGACACCGAAAAAAAAACTTTTCAATTCTATTCACATTTGATTCCGACACGCGCAGCCATTTTATTTTTTTATTGTTTTAATAGATTTTTTTATGCAGCACCCGAATTTTGTGTCATCGGTTTTAGATAATATCTTTATGAATTATTGGTATTATACCTGGAAAATAGGAAAAATAAACTACGTTGATCATTTTTGGATAAACGTATCCTTTTAACAAAATTTTTCTTTTGCTGCTAGTAAATTCAAATTATTCAACAAATATTATTGAAACTTTGTTTTAGAATTTATTTCAAGCAATCTTGCTTATAAGCTTCTAATTTAACTACTTTTTTAAACATTCATTTTTGTTGAGATGAGATTGCGACTAAATTTTTAACTAATTAGTAATTAGTAAAATTTGTCTTCAGAAATCCGCTTTTCACGTGAAAATTTGAACCTTTTTATAGCCACATAACAATGAAACATATAGGTACACCATAACAATATGGAGTGATGAAATGCCTAGTGATACCCATTCGAGTACCGGAACCGTAATAAAAGCAAGAGTTGTCCGCCTAAAGCGCTGAGTGAGTATCCATGTACGATGTGTACTCCCAAGCACTACGAACTTTAAAACGTGTATACTATTAACGTCTATTTTAATGCGGGTTGTGTTTCATTGTACATCGTACATGCGTGCTGCCTTAAGCGTTCTGGTAGCAATAGCGGCAAAACGCACAATGTAGTACAAATTATGTATTGCATACAATGAACACTGTCTTATAGTCTGTTATCAGGGTGTTACAAATTAACGGCAATTATTGTGTAATATTTTTGAAATAACTGCATTCAGGTGATATTTTTTTTGTAAATAGCTAGTAGTCTATTATTGCTTACTATTTATCGTGAAATAACGGAGCTTAATTACGCTAAAATTGAAATAACGATAGCGTTGTTACGTTATTTTTTATGTTATATTAAATAGAGTATGTATATTAACAAATAAAAAAAGCAATTTATTGTAAGAGTAGAAAAAGACTTTTTTTTTCTAGATAATATGGCGTTAGAAAGTGCCTTTTAATGGTTTTATTCAAAAATATTTAAATACATGATTTGACTTTAACTTAATTATACGATACAGTGAACATGTAATGCTGATAAGTAGCCACCCGCAGGTTTTCCATGCTGCACTTGTGAGCTTTCATGAAAGTTGATAAGCCACTTCAGAGCTTTTCGTCGCATGTCGCTTAAAAAATAACAGCTCTGATAAGTGATGTGGGTTTCAAATTCATTGTTTTCAAATTTGGCTCTTTATTTTGCCGATGTAATTGAATTTTGTTTGCAATTAATATCAAAGGATACTTCAAAATGTGTTTCTGTTAATTTTCTTTGCAATAATATTGTTAAGTTGAATTAGGAATTGCGGAATAAGTACTGGTGCAGCTGCCTGCATGTAGAACGTAAGGTAAACATCAAACGTATTTATTTTATCAAATTTTATTATAAGAATACCTTAATTTATTTATATTTTCCATAACAAATTCAATTTACAAAATCGCGTGATTTCTATGCAGCTTATGCCCCCCCTACACGCACAGATATAATTATGTCAGGGCCCTTTTTATCTGAAGAGCGCATAGACAATCGTTAACTCTATGATAATGTGTCAGATTTGCATTTCCCTCGTTATTTTAACGTTTCATATGCCTCTGACGTTCCCTTGTTCTGTGTTTTGTAATCATCAAGCCTATGGTAGGAACGCCATAGGTACGATTTAAAATCAAGGACAAAAAAGAGAAAACCACGTAGACGTTTTTTAAAGGAATGTTATACTTATTAACCATTAAAGTAAGAATATCAAGCTATGTAACTTATTTGTCATCTTCGAGTATGTTAAACGTGTAGATTTACATCAATATAGCATCATTCAATAAATAACGTTTAAAATGAAAAATAAAATGGATTGCTAATATTGTTATTATGTTTAAGAAAAGATGGACTAGGCAAAATTCAACAGGGAAACCAAATAAACTTAGTGAAAACACAAAATCAATGTTAAAATTTTTAAAGTCTTATAATTAATTACCTTTACCAAAACAAAACAAAATCTAAACACTGCACATAGGCACCTACTGCATTTATCTCGACCATCCAATTATTTCACAGTACCTATAGAATTACAACGTCAGCACACCTCAACTCAAACCGGATCATGTCCTCTGAAATCTGTACACATGGCTATCCTAGTCAAAGCGTAGGACAGACAGGGGAATCCCTGTAACTAAATTATTCGTGGTCACGTATTCTGCGAGGTTTCAGCTTTGTACTGAAATTTTAATTATACATTGGACCAGCGTTGCCAGATGAACTTATGCGGAAATAATTAGTTTTAGCTGATTTTTACTTTTAATGATGTGTGTGGGTTTTGATGAGTTTTGGGTGCAGGCTGTATGCCGTTGACGTTTTTAAAAAAATTACTCACTTCTTGAATTATTTTTGTAATTTGATAGTCGTTGATATTGTCTAACTTATCTATCTGTTTATATACCTAAGTAAAAATGAATGGCTAAATACGTTGCTATGCTCAAAACTCGAGAACGGCTAGACCAATTTGGCTGCTTCTTTTTTGTTGGGTTCGTAATTTTTCGGACAAGGTATATAAAAGAAAATGCATCGGAACAGTCGTGCGAAGTCGAGGTGGTCCGCTAATTGAAAATAGTATTTACAGAAGATATAACAACTAAAGTTATATAATTTACACTGTAGATTGTTGTTACGGAAACGGCCATTTCAACACACATTAATTCTAAACTCCCAATAAACACAATATAATATTAACCGTTATACCATTCAATAAATTGTAAAACTTTTTCTAATAAACGATATTTAGGGCTAACGCAACTTGGTACCAAGTTGTTCGAACAGTTGGCACGACGGGCTTGTGGTCGCCACAACTCAATAAGTTTGCTAACCAAGTGACGTTCGCAACGTCTCGTGGTAGGGGCGTAGAGGGGTGAGAGGGGGGTGTGTTGACTTTAGAAAGTTAGTCCCCATTACGTCTGTGGACGTATCTGTTCTATGTCTTTGTTAGGTGGTTCGGGAATTGAGTTTGTATTCATAGTTAGTTGTAGTAAGCAATACTGAACAAAGAAGTATCTACTGCTCGATTAATCGAAGTCAATAGTCGGGTTAAGTAGATGTTTAAATTTAGCAGAGCATAACCATAATCAGTAACAAACCCATAAATTGTAGGAGCCCTCATACTTCAAAACGAAAACACTTTTAGAAAAACGAAAAAGTTTTTCAACACTTATTTTTTAAATACGCATGAAATGCAAAAGAGATGTCTCGCAAAAAAGTCATTTTGACAAATGAACAAGTTCCGCAACTTTTAAGGAAAATGTCGGGCCATTTTTTCTGTTACAATGTTGTCAATCAGTCACAACCCTCATAGGCCAAACGGTTTTCCTTTGCCTGTCTCTGCTTGCGTTGATTTGATTGAAACTTCCTTTCACACACCTGAGACGGGGGCACAATTCGATGGCAGCAAAGTAGAAACGGACATCTACATTTTTTCGAAAATGCTTTTTTTACAAAAATGAGCTTATATTAATCCTATCTACAAGTCTGTATTAAATTTTTTTCAAAATTCAATATAACAAAGAAAATTTGACACGTAAATGAAGACATCTACACTGGATTGTTAAAAAACATCGCAGTAGAAACGGACATGTGAATTTTGTCCGCCTTTACTTCGGAGCTTTGACAGATGAATGGAAACGTCAACAAAGACATCAGTCAGTTGTCACATTCTAGCGCGTACCGGTATAAATGTAATAATAATGATAGTGTTTACAGTTCATTATTAGTGCTAGTAATGAAATCTTAGAGTGAGTAATAAAAATTATTTTGAGGTTACGGTTCGACGTAAACACGGACAACTGCCACTTGTTCGTTTATAAAGATGTCCTTTAAATATCCTTAAATGTATTACAGGAGATTATTATCTTACTTTATTAGATATTTTAAATGAAATGGGCACTTTTTTATTACAATGTAATAAAACTTTGACGTAGAAGAAGACATCTGCCTGATAAACGGTTATCAGGCAGATGTCTTCTTCTACGTCTAAGTTTTTTCAGAGTAAAAAAAGACATCTACATTATTTTAGTAAAACAACGATAAAGCGATAAAACCTATTACACAATTCATAAAGGAGGTTATTTTAAAGCATTATAGAAAATTTCAGGTTAATCGGTCCATAACTCTCAAAATAACCACTCTTTTAAACTAAATCTGCTCTCCTGTAAAGTTGCGATTTTGTAGATGTCCGTTTCTACTTTGCTGCCATCGAATTGCTATAGGTACAAAGCAAATTCGATGGATGTGATAATCTCAACGATTATTCGTAATTGGAAAATTTTACGACGAATTTTCCGGAAAGTTTAAACTAGTGTACAAATTGAACATGCTTTTGGGTGCTGGTAAAGAAAATTGTGCTGTAAAATGCATGTCGTTTTATGAACTGCTTTTTATGCAAAAGCTGGGCGTCGTTTTTAAATAATACGGATGCAAATATTTAAATATTTTTACGCTTTGTTTGATACTGGGTTCTGTCGACCTACAAACGCCTCGAGGCGAAACTTGTAAAGCACTTGTGTGCCGGACTGTAAAGCGCTTTTTTATTGTGCTGTTTGAACCGTAGCTATTGTATACCAATACCGATTTTAACACAAAATGTTAGAAAAATGTTGTATTTTTATATTAGTAGTTGTGTATTAAATATTTTATTTTATATACTATGATAAACTAGTAAAAAGATATTTGTAAGGAAAACAAATCAAGAAAAATAAAAACTTTAAAAGCGTATAAACAAATAGGTACCTCTCTAGGTATATATTTTAAGAAAATAATGACAACAATGAATTAGGAACGAAATGAGGTTGTTCTCGCAATAACGCTCTGGGAATCTGAAGAACAAAACCTTGTAATGTATGATGTCATATTTTATATCCTACTTAGCAGTTATAATGCAGTAATAATAAATATTATATTTCAATTTCAATTTCAATGAAAAAATTTCCTGTGTTTGCACCACATATTTAAAGTTTGATTACGGCCATCTTTATTTTTTAAACGTACTAATTACTGTTCCTTTTTACTTTAAAAGAAAATTCTCAAACATTTTCCAATACACCTCACAATGACATTAGCTACACCCAAATCCCAGAACCAATCTCCAAATTAAAATTTTCCCACCTCTAATTTTGCTTGAAAATCACAATATCACACACTTGCCCTAATTTCGGCAGTAGTCGTTCCGTACCCGGTTAACGTGAACCCCATACTCTTGGGGGCAATCGTAACGTTTGTTACACAAAGTGGGGACGAATAAACGAATTTAAACGAACAATTTGAACCCATGCTTAACTTTCAGGGCTGGAGGTAAAATTTTTGGTCGTTAAACCCAGTTTTAATGAGCTTCGGTTTGTTTTAATTTGGCTTGTTATCAATAAGTTTTTGGTCACGTCTTTGTCTTTTGAATTTTCTGTCAAAGCCATTGAAATCTCTTTTTTTGGAGTACGTAGAATTTAACGTTAAAAACCAAAACAAAAAAAAACGAAATCAAAATTAGTAAGACCATTTCATTCTAATTTATTCTTGGAAGCCAGTAATAGGTATACGATGGTAAACAAATCATCATGGTCACATAAATGAAAGTCGTTTCCCAGCAAAAATTTTTAGTAAAGTAGTTAATGGGTATGTGATGTCTCTTTTTACACTCCTGTAGCTTCAATTTAAACAAAGACCATTCCAAACTGCGTGGCTAAAGTAAATACCAGATTAGGCACACATAACTATAACAGTCCTATCATGATATCCCGGGACGTCGGTCGTCGCTCACTTCGTAAACTTTTATAGTTTCCCGTTTAAACTTTCATGAATTTAATCAATGCAGGACATTTTGTAATAATTTTTATGAACCAAGTTTCGGTAGAATGATATGAATATTTACGTGGTCTCTGTCTACACTTCTGGGGAAAAGGTTTATGGGGGTTTTAGCGCTTTTGAAGTTTATTAATGAACCCTACATTATGAAGATGAGGTTATAAAATGTTTTTGGTGTTTTATTTTGTGCGAAAAGTTCGCTTCGCTCAATAATAATAGTTATATCTTCAGTCTCTTAGGATTCAACCAGTGATGGGCGTAACTAGTTACTTAAGTAATCTAATTAATAATAGAATTACATAATAATTTGATTAAAATGTAATCTAATTACATTATAACAGATTACCTAAGTAATCTGATAAAAAGTAATTAGGTACACATTTCTGAGAAATACGAAAATGAAACACAATTAATTATACAAAAAAAAAATTTTTTCTTTCAATCATTATATAGTTTTAAATCTTTTATTAGTTACTCATTACTCCAGTACTCATTGCAAGTAGTTACTTAAGTAATCTGTTCCAAAGTATTTTAATTACTAATTACAATGTAACTGTAATTTGTAATTATTAATCTAACTACTTTTTGCCCATCACTGGATTTAAAGGTAATTGATTTTGAGGTAACAGCTATGTATTGTTTAGAACGTCGATAGGTAACTCTGACACTTCACAAGCTACGCCGTCGTAGCGAATAAGCTACGCTGTCGTAGCAAGTAACAGATTTGCTAAGGCGTCGTAGCAAGTAACAGATTTGCTAAGGCGTCGTAGCAAATAATCGATTTGCTACGTCTTACTCGGAGTTTGTTGAGCAAAAACTGTTAGTAAGCATAATATCTTAAAGCAAATTCCTGTAACAGAAAACGTTCATAATCTAACGACAATCTCATCTCAGCGACAATTAATAAAAATGATGGTAAATTGGAGGTATTTTTACAGATTGAGACTGACATTAGAATAAGATCGTGTTGATTTTAGAAAACGCTAAAAAAGGCACTATGGAAGAAAAAAATTGCAGTTTTTTAAGAAATTTTGAATAAAATACCTAGGCTATATACCAACTTGATCGAACTGTTGAGATGTAGTGCCAAGAATTCATCACTGCTATCGTAATTCGATAAAATCTGCTCGTTCCGTATGTTATAAAGATTTATTCAAATACTTCCAAGTACCCTATTTCATTGAATATCCTTTAAAAGGCAAATTTTTACTTTTTACCTCTGACCTAGATAAGAGTCAAACCCATCTAAATAAAAAAAAATAAGTTCAATACATAATTATTTCTATAAACAGCTTTAATAATATACTGTTACACACTATACGCTACCATAAACAGTGATCTTACACACCATAAAAAGTCATTTTCCCATAAAATTTTTTGCTCAAAGCAAGTAACAAAAAATAAAAAAAATATTGCAAAAAATATTGTTTGATGATCAAGTTTGATGGTCAGGTATGCATGATTAAAAGGCTTTTATACCCTGTATATTAACAAAGAGTACTTACCTACTTATTATATTCTAAAATTAAAAACGGTAACCCGTTTTACTTAGTAAACCGTAATCTTGTCGCATCGTCAGCACAAATACTCGTTATTTAAATTGTGTTTGTGTTATTTCGCTTCACAGTCTCTTAGGACTATTGGGGGATTTTCACCTCGCCGGGATCCGCACAACTGTATTGTTTACATACCCTGTATACGGAAGCGTACCATTTTACTTTTATTTCAAAGTTAATAAAATGGTGGGGTCTAAATAGGGTTACGTGTTAAGTACTTTTGTATTGTCAATTAAAATGGGGAGTTAATGAAGGGTCTCAAAATTAAATTAAATGAGCATGTAATATGCTCCTCTGCTTACCCATGTAACAGTAGATCATAAATTAGTCGTTTTATAATACATAGAAGTATTTGTACATATTTGGAGAGTTAATAAAAATCACTCTAATATCGACGTCAAACAATTATTTAGGAAAATTATTAGTGCAATGTTTGTAAAAGAAACGTAGTAGATTGAATTATTCTGAACATTTGAACACTTTAACTAACAAAGTAAAATGCACCGCCCATATTCAGCTGAAGAATTGAAACGACTTACGAAGCCGAACTTTCAGGCAAAAACTTTAAAACGACTATTAAACTTTACGACAGGCGTTATCACAGGGTAAACTTTCGAATAAATTCGTTCGTCCATAACCTGTGTCATTAGGTTGAAGAGTCGGGGCCATTGCTCCATCTATCAGAGTGACACGCAATCAAACAATACAATAAAACTTTTCTTCCGAAAAATACTTGAAAATAATTTCCTCGTTTAAATTCAGAAGGGGGAGGTTGCCAGTTCGCACAAAGGTTTGCAGGGTCATAAGCAGAGGTGCTTGCGGAACATTGTATGATGAAAAAAGGTAATGAGACAGGAGTGCAGCTTGTTTTGTAAGAATGCTGTTCGTTTCTGAGGGCTCTGACGTGCAACCTTTGAAATGATTGCGTACTTTTAGGTTAAAAACATTTTTTACGTACTGTAGACTCTAGTTTGTTTAGCCATACACAACCTTATTTATTTACGTTATGCCTATGAGATAAACGCTGTTTAAAATAAGAAACATCTGTCAGTCCGTAGGTATTAAAAAAAAATTAATACCTATTTTTCTATATATTTTAAACAAAATATTACTTGTAATTATTATTCTTTGACATCTCCTAAAAGTATATGAAAATAAAGAATTCCAAAATAAATGCTATTCATTGTGTTCATTAGATTTGTTATCATCATCTCCTCAAATCCTTTAGTAAACGTTCACTTCTGACCTACAACTAGTTTTCTTGACTGTAAACGATACAGACCGAGCCATATAATCGCTGTAGCCACAAAGCTGATAGTTGACCGCAATTTGATGTCATTAGGTTCAACCTACATGAATGCAGCTGCCCATAGTCTAGATATACCTAATCCCTAAATCGCTTCTAACCGGCTGTAAGTGGAGGGTGCCTTATTCATAGTCCAAGCTGCATGGTGCCGTTGTGCAACTTGTACGTGGATAAAAAATACCTACACATTGAAATTTTTTATTGTTATTTTAATGACGCGCTATAATAACGACAAAAATATTCTTAAGATATAATATATTTTATATCTTAGGTTTTTTAGTCAGTAAAAGTCTGACAGTCCCTTCCACCCCACCCATGGCGGAAGGACTCATTTGATGATTTTTACCACCTCAAAAAAAAAGATATAAGTAATATATTTATTTACTAAAATGTTCACCCACAGCACATAGTATATACATATACACACAGTAAATTAATCTTCATGTAACATTTTAATCAATATGCTAATTACAAGCAAACGCAACATTGACAAAAGGGATGCCAGTTTATCGCTTAGTTGTTAACTTAAGAGCGTTTATACAGTACGGCATTTTAAAATAACTTTTAAGTCCTTATTTTTCGAAATGAATAAACCGATTTTATGAAAACTTATTTCGGTCGAATTTTGCTGTAAAACAATCTTTAAAAAAAATCTCTTCCTTTAGACCTATGTATCTTGGTTATGTGTAGGAAGTTTCATTAACATCAGTTCATTAATTTCAAATAAAAAAGACTTGAAAGTTTGTATGAAATTAAGCTTAACATATAGAACCAAGGAACAATAAAGAATTTGCTAAGCATACTGCTATGGCACCGTTCAGTGTGTTGATTTTCAGCAAATTAATATCTCAATTTGTTTCAGGAAGGTGTATTAACTTCAACAATATAAAATTAAACCTCACAGTCATGTAATTTAGTTTTAAAAAGCGTTGAAACTGCAAAATTGTTTCAACGAAATTCTGTCTAATGTTTGTTTAAATAAAATCTGAATATCCAAGCGAGAGATCAAGGTAATAGAGTTTTTAGTCTAGATTGCAATACTTGCTGAATCTGTGCACAGATGTGGGCTATCATTACTGCCATAACGGTTATAGAACTCATCATCGCAGGCATTACAGTAATCGTTTTGGAGGTGCGTTCCACCGTGTGCTGCGAGAATGCCGGCCATAAAAATATTTTTGTATGGGAACAATAAAATTTTATGGTAGAATATTATTGACTGCGTTATGGTAAGCTTCATGGGTTTAATGTTTAGTTATTGTTATTTAAGTAATATACTGAACGTGTGATATTCATAGGGAATTTTATGATCTGTAATTCCAAAAATTAGATTGGCTTGTTAAAAAAAACAAGAGTGCTAAATTGATTTTTGTCACTCAGCATTTAATCATAAAATGTCTTCTTTTATTTATTTAAAAAGCTCAGTATTAAAAGAGAAAGTTTACTATGATATTACCTAATCACAAACCTGAAAATCCCATTAGCTAATGTACTCGTAGTAAACTATCAAATCATAGTATCTACTAATATAGTAGCAAAAATTTTCGAATACGTACAACACATGCTGTTAGTACTATCTGTTCTGTAAACATGGTTAGATACTAGGTGGATCAAAGCGGAACAAATCCCCAGTGATGCGTATCAACACTGGTATATTACAGCGATGAAGGCGATAATCGCTGCTATATGTAGATTAGCTGGGATTGTTATGAGTACATATGTGAACCTATGTGTACCTACCTGTGCTGTTTGTTTTTTATATTGTCTTAATAATTGTCTCTGGACTTGGATACTTTTATGTTGCCAACTTAAATTTAATAATAGCCAAAGCTATATATTTTATAATAAATATATTAATAATTAAAATAAATAAATTAATATATAATATATTCTACTGGACCTGTCACATATTCTTTTCCGCACTCACCTAGTCCTCAGCTGTCTGATCCGTGGAGTCTTGCGTTCACCAGGTCGGGTAAAGTGTTGTTAGGATTTCCATAAGGAAATTCCTCAGTAAGAGAGAGTTTGGAAGAGTATCGGAGGCACATAAAGCCGTTGGCTCTGGCTGTCATTTGTTGATTTTTGACATTCGATTCATTTATATGAATCAAAATATCAGGTCGGGTTCTTCAGAGAGGTCAGGTGCGCAGTACTCTTAACCGGCGAGCTTGTATGACGAGATGTATGAACTTGGATGAGGCGAAAGGAGTATGTTAGGATTGCGGGACGTCTTAACAGGATACCGTGGCCCCGGAACGCAAAGGGCAACAGAAGGAACAGGGTGGTTTTTTAGTCAGTAAAAGTCTGACAGTCCTTTCCGCCCCACCCAGGGCGGAAGGAGTCATTTGATGATTTTTACAACCTAAAAATAAAAAAAAAACTGATTCTGCCTACCCCCATGGGAAAAAGACGTGAGTTTATGTATGTATAAAATAAAATATGATTCTAACTTATGATTACTGATTTTTTAAACTAAGTTCGTTATTACATTTAGTCAACGCGGTCTTACTGTCCTTAAGCGTTCGCCTACTCTGAGCGATATAACTATAATGCTATTTAATAATTTTCACATAAACAAAACTGAAATAATTAACTCTTCCTACAAGCGCTAAACAACATAGTAGCAGTTTATTATAAAATAAAAGAAACTTCACCATTACTGTTTGCGGCAGACTTCCGAGACTTTGAAGTCTAGACTTTGTCTTGAAGCCTTAAGTTTTTATAAGACAGCTTCCTGACTTGCGATGTTGGAGTTGTAGTCATCCCTGCGGTGAACAAGAATATTATTTGTAAATACTAGTTTTTTCCTTGTTTCATAATTTTATTCATAGTTTTAAACTTGATAGGTATTTCGTGACCTAAATTAAGAATGAGAATTATGCAACGATTTTGGTTAAGTCAACACGACTGTTCTTTAGGACTTCTAGTGTCATAAATAATAATTTTTTTTATGCTTTTATCATTGTGATGATGGCCAACTGTTGAGGCGCCTGCCTCTCATGCATGAGGTTGCGGATTCGATCAATGGGAGTTTTTGAAATCATCTTCTCTGAAAACCCACTGGGCACTGGCAGTGGGTTGATAATGAGCCGGTATTATTATTTAAATTATTACACTAACTTACCTATCTCAAGAAAAAAATGTATAACCAGTAATTTAGTTTTAATCAGTGATCCTCTCAAATAAGGAGTCTTATTTAACGAAGGAGATCTCAAAGATACAATAGGTATCATAGAACCTCTTGGACGTCTAGACACAATGACATTACATCGAAACTTAGTAAGTCGTTACCTAGCAATGTCTTCATCGTCACCTAAATCTTCAACTTAATTGTATAGAGGTTTAAATACCTCTTATATTAAAACATAACAACCTATTTCTACATTGACTGCCTCGGTTCAATATTGTTCTTCGAAATTGGCCATTACGTAGAACGACTTTAGGGTCGATAGTCTTTGAATCACCTCTGACGGGCTGATTGGTGATTGCAGTAAAATGTTATTAGTATATTAAAGTTTCAGCTAATTTGCCTGATAGTTTCGTTATTCTCCGCTTTGGAACGAGCAACTAGCTTCAACTTTCTGACTAACTGATCGACTCCTTGACAATTCAAAAGTGCCTGTAATTAGTCTAATTGAAATAAATGTTTTGACTTTGACTTATTGAATGTTAGACATAATATAATTTTACTAGCTGCTTCCTGTGACTTTGTCCGCGTGTTTTTTACGTTAAGTTACGTCTTAGGTTACTGTTCCGCTCCTATGAGTCGTAGCGTGATGTTATATAACCTCATGAATCTGGCTATAATATACATAATATTTTTTTCAATCGGACTGTCAGTTTCAAATACTAGTGCGTTTTAACAAACACACAAACAAACATAAAATCTCTTCAGCCTGTGCTTCAGCTTTATTAAATTAATATAACATCACGCCTGTAATCCCCGACGGATTAGGCAGAGGTATACCCATTAGTACACCCACATTTCGCCAGTTATGTTTAAGTCCCATTGTAATATGGGGCGAGCCTATTGCCATCAACCGGGCACAAACCCAGACTCCGAGGCTGCTACTGAAAAATTCCTGATGGAAAATCCGAATAGCGCTTTGCCCGACCTGGGAATCGAAACCGAGACCTCATGCGCAGCAGTCGCGTTTTGCAACCACTAGACCAACGAGGCAGTCAATTAATTAAATATAGATTAAAATATAGATTGAATAGTAAGTACAGTATACTTGTATACTTCATTCCCATATAACCTACTCGTGCTATGTGTGATATACCTATTTAAATTCAATTATACGTAATGCTCTGCCATAACAGTCTTCGCATTTGCTGGCTTCATGTTTGCATTCAATTTACGTGAGATGGGCCTAATATTGGCGGGTTTGCTTTTAATTTAATGTTGCCAGTAAAGTTATTATAATGTTGTGATTTCTGCGGGTTTCATAAGTGATATAATTTAATTGTTGTTTACGTCTTATTGCAGAAAATATTGGTCTTCTGCAAACACATTCATTACCTACTCGATTCTGCAGTTATTCTGTAGGTTTAATTAAAAAAAACGAATGAAACTAAGAATTTTACTACCTTTCGAAACGATCGCAATTCGATCTCATTTTTAATTGTCAAAAATACTTCTAATAAGCCTTTTTTGATATGAGTTGAGATTGCGACTAGATATTGAAAGCTTTTAATTAGTAGAATAATTTTCCTTCTATATATTCCATTTCACATCTGTCTATTATTTAAAATTCGAACGTGCGAGTTAATAACTTATTGACTAAACATCGTAGTATATACTTATGCATAAAATAATATTTTTTCGGCATTATAATTCTGACTTTTCATCCTAACACACTGTATTTCTTTGTATTTTCTAAAACAAAAATGCAATACGAAAACAACTCTTATTCCAAATTCAATGCTCCTCGTTATTTTAAAAGACAAAATCCTACGAGCAACATGCTTTTATATTATATCTAAAATTAGATCCCCAGGTACACGAGAATTGCAGTCTCTAGGGACTAGAGTACAATTAGACGAAGTATACCTACTACTAGAAATGGAATAGAAAAGCCGATTACGATGTACAGAATCGGTGATTTGTTCCCCAGTCTCTGTATACCATTGAGTAGATTGATACAGAAGGTCGACTGCGTGCATCACGTACACAAAAATACGTGTCTACTTACAATGAGCAACTTTTCTGTGACAGGCATTCGTTTGTAATAGTTTACGCTGTACGTACCTACATGTCAGTAGCGTACCTATCTTGCCCTACACGGGCCTTGTATCGACATTTGTTGGGAGCTCTTCTACTTAACTGCGGCGAAGCCCAAAAGGAGGGTAAATATTTTTCATAAAAAAAAACAAATAATTATTTTTAGCGTGGAGTTTGAGATAGTGGATATAATATTTTACGAAAGTTTGCTTAAAATAGGGGGGATATTATAAAATAAGGGTGGGATGCAAGATATGTCTATGTATGCGTGCACCAATTTTAACACGTTGTATGGAGCCAGCCTTCTGTACCTGTATTTTATATCTTTATCGTGGAACTTGTTATAAAGTGCTCAGAAATTAATAATGAATAGAACTATTTGTTTCAATTGCTTGTAAGAACAATAATCTGATTAGCTTTTGATGATTGCTGTCTGAGAGTCGAAAGAGGATTATTTTTGCAGTTAATAATGTGGGGTGAGTATGTAGGGACTCAATTTGTTTTGACTGAATTATAGAGTAGGTGGGTACTATACTGATAATATTTTCTTCTCCAGATCGATTTCGGTCATGTCGGCTAATCTCAATGGAGACTAGCCAAGTACGCAGGACATATTAAAGTGCACGAGTGTGTGCGAAAACACAGGTGCACTTTCTCTTCCCTAACTCTCTCTGTCCGATACGATCGGGGAGAGATCGGGAGTAGGGCCAACGCGGCTTTACGTGCTTTCCATAACACTTTTTGCCGGACCTAGGTATAGAACCTAGGACTTCACGCTCAACAGGCGCGCTTGCGACCACGAGACCAACGGGGCAGTCCGAGCTCTTTTGCACAAATAATGAAGTCAAAGGTACACAGAGGAACGCGTATACGAATATTTATTATCTTTACAAAGCCGCTTAAAAAATAATATTCATGAAAGGGAATATGACAATAATAGCCACCGTAGATGACACACCATAATTCATGCATTTTGTCCAAAATGGGTTTCCATTAAAAGTGCAGTCCAGGGTTCCTAGCACTTATTGTTAAAAAAAAAAATTAAAACTTGGAACTGTTTTCACAATGGATTCAAGCTCTTTACAAAATGGACTTGTCCTAGTTACAGCTGCTGCTTTCAAGTCGCATTTTAAAAACGGCTCTCGGCACCGTTTTATTAAAATATTTTTCATTTATTATGAAGGTGTATTATGATAATGAAAGTGAATTGTTTTTGTAGTGAATAAAGTATTTACGACAGTAAGTAAGGCCCTAAAAAAGTTGTTATTGCTGTTAGAAGTCAATACGTTTATCAACTGTTTACCATGAGTAGCAACTGTAAGCTGTCCGAATTTGGCCTGTTGTGCTTAATTTCGTTAATAAATGAACTATTTATCAAACATAACATTACGTCTGTAATCCCCAAGGGCTAGGCAGAGGTGTATCCATTAGTATACCCACATTTCGCCAGTCATGTTTAGGTCCCATGTTATAGGGCCTATTGCCATCAACCAGGCACAAATCCAGAGTCCGAGGTTACTACTAAGAAATTTCTGATGGAAAAACCTAATAACACTGCTCGACCTGGGAATCGAACCCTAGACCTCATGCCCAGCAGTCGCGCTGTCCGACCACTCTACCAACGAGGAAATTCTATTATATACAGAAGAAATGAATTTATTTTATTATAATGAACGATTGGATTTAATGTACACTTTTGGGAAATAAAAGACTTAAATAAAAAAAAATCATTTCATTTCAGAATTTGGAGACAAATTAACACCATGATTCTTATTTAAAGCAGTAAAATACGGTAAAAAATAACGCAAATATATTTACACCACCGAAAAATGTTAAAAAAAATATTCAAACCACATCCGAAACAGGCGCTGAAAGTGGATGCGACGCCATATTTCATGGTCTCTCATCTCTAGTGCATATTGAATCTGAAATAAACCGCGGCGGAGGGGACGCACCACAATGGCGCGAATGACAGCCTCAGAAGGCTTTCACCTACCTTAGAGCACGTTTACACTGAGACGAAGCGCTACAAATACCTAAGGAGAATACGGTTATGGATCCGTATTTTAATCTATAATGTGGTAAAAAAGTAAAGTTAAAATACTTAAAACCCAAATACTACAAAACGTTCACCAAAAAATTCACAAGTGCTCAACTTGGTACAGTTATGTGATATAATTTTATAAATCCCAAACTATCAAAAAATAAAGATAAAATACTATACTTAGAATATTGTTTTTTTTAAAGCCTATGGGTCACGAAGATGAACATACATACATATATATACGAGTACATACTGACTGACTGCTAAAATCATAACCGTCCGTAGTCGGATGAAAAGAAAATCGTATGTTAAAAGATAGTTGATTAGGTACCGGATTTTTGAATTATTTTACGAACTAAGTTGTCGGTGGTATGCGAACTATTTTTAAGGAAAATAATTCGATATTTCGAAGATGTATCATGTAAAAGGTCTCTAACGCACCTCTACGTACGTTTGCGTACCTTTTTATTATTTACATCGCATTTTCAACGAGTGTTTGCTTTGAGTCTTACTTTGATTTGGAAAGTGGCGTGGGTGATGTGATCTGAATACAGGGGAGGTTTTGTACTTGTGGGATAGTTGTGGACTTAGTTCGTGTAGACATTGCTGGTCTTGATGGAAGATAGGGTGCTTTAGTTGTCTTCCTGAAATATCATGATTGCCCTAGGCTAGTTTTAACAAAGAAAAAAAAATACGTAATCTTTTTATAAAAATGTTTTTGCTTACTTAGTAGGCCGAACCCACGACACGCAGCACAACAGCCAATCGTGTGATAATCGGGTAGGTATTATCAATTTAAGTACTAAATCCCACTTCGGTTCTACATATCCTAATACTAAATCCCCGGCACTAATACTCTAAAAGACCTCAACTGTCCCGTAAATGATCAAGTTATTCCCACACACCCAAAACGAACAATCGGTCAAAGATTCACTGAACACATCGAATTAAATCGCGTTAGAGCGGGCGCATGAAATCGCGCTGTTATTTGTAACAGTTATAACTCGGAACATGTTCTGTTCCAAATGAACAGTTCCAACTGAGAGCATTTACTCAACTTCGCGTAATTTACGGAGCACACTCCGGTGTGCGCAATTATTATCAAGGATTAATTAGGTAGTGATCTTTTTTTATTGAGTTGTAGTTTATGAAATAAAAATAATAATTTATTCAAATAAAAACGTTTACAAAAGGTGTACATTTAGCCAACAGTAACGTAATTTTCCATACAATTATAGTGCCTAAAAATAAACTGACAAAATGAACTGACTGCAAAATATTTAAACTAGCTTTTGCTACCGACTTCTTTCGCGTGGAAGTCAATTGTTCCATAAAACAAACATAGCCTATGACACTCGGCAGTAGCATAATAATATAAATTGTCAGTAAAATAATTTTGTAAACAGAGCAGTACTACTACATCATTATCGTCATTTCAGCCGAACGACGTCCACTGCTAGAAATAGGCCTCCTCTAAATATAGCCACAATGATCTTGCTCGTTCTTCTCCATAGAGGCCTACCTCCGTTTTGGAACGAGCAACTAGCTTCATTTTTCGGACTAACTGACTGACTTCTTGACAATTCAAAAGTGCCTGTAAATGGTCTAATTGAAATAAATGTTTTGACTTTGACTTTGACTTTGAATGACCAGTCCTGCAATGCTCGCGTCCCGTGCTTTCCGGCTACCTTTACACAGTCGTCGGTCCACCTCGTGGGGAGCCTTCCTACACTACGCCTTCCGGTACTTACTTGGTCTTCCAGAAATTACCTTTTCCAAACCAACTTCAAATCTTTTAATATTAGTAGGGATTCTACATATACCTACAATATTCTGCCGCGCTAGCAATATCAGCAGTAAGTGTTTGACAAAATGAGTTAAATATTGATCCCGAATCAGCGCAATAAGCTCTACCAGATGTGCTGACACCTGTTTTAATAGCTTATCGGGAACCAGTAAATTTCGTTAAGGATAAAGGCAGTAAGTCCAATAAATGATAAAAAATCCTTAACATAACAACAGTAAGTATAGTTACCCCGGGTTTGCAAGTAAAGCTGTCAAAATTACCTACTGCTGTTTTTATAAGCAACTGTTATTAGTTGTGATAGGTAGGTATATGTATTCAAAGTCCGTTTCAGACTTATCAAAATTTTATTTGAACCAAAGTTTAAAATGACATCCAATCAGGAACCGTGTAACACGAAAAGCTACTACGTTTTTCCGCTATTCATTTGTCTCTGAAAAAACTGTAACAAAACAACCGGCGACACAGAGTAACGTTTTCATGTGAATGATGTACGACTGAAATTAGTTTGTGAAACTTTGTTGAAATTGAGACTTTGTTGGGTTTTTCCATTAGGAATTTCTCAGTAGCAGCTTCAGAGTCTGGATTTGTGCCCGGTTAATGGCAATAGGCCCGCCCCCTATTACATGGGACTTAAACATAACTGGCGAAATGTGGGTGCACCTCTGCCTAAATCTTCGGGGACTATAGGCGTGATGTTATCTGTAGCTGACTCGGCGAACTCCGTACGGCCCTGTTCACACTATGCCGGACCGGTAGATTTACCGGCTCGGTAAAACTGCCGGAAGAGCTAGTGGCAATAGAAGAGCTAGTGGCTGTTCACATTATGCCGGATCCCGGATGCCGGATGCCGGATCCTGCATAATGTGAACAGCTTCATACATATTCTATTGCCACTAGCTCTTCCGGCAGTTTTACCGAGCCGGTAAATCTACCGGTCCGGCATAGTGTGAACAGGGCCTACCTCCTCAGAATCAATAAGATATCAAGAAAGCTGTGCCATACAAAATGTAATAAATTATAAGGAAATAAATTATCGTCATAATTTCTTTTTTCGTGATTTTTTCCCATGTCTGTCGCATCTGCACCAAACTGGTCTATGTGTGAAAATCAACTCGGCCAGCTCTCAACGCTGTTCATTTGTCACCGGAATCACAAAAAGCTTGTGGTTACCGCCACCGAGTACTGTCGCCTACATAATGAGTTTAATTTCGTCAACTCTAAGCGTTATTCATTTTAATGTTTTAAAACAATTAATTAATTGTTTCGTAAAAGTTTTTAGGATTTTGGAATTATGTTGGTTTACTGTTCGTAAAGTTTTGTCGGCATTTGTTAAAAAATGTGCGAGTCGGACTTATAGGGACTTCTTATAAGGTTTCGTACCACTGTATAATAATATGTAGTACTACATGCCAAAAACACGTTTCTTGTTATAGCGACTATAGTAAAACAGACTCTGTGAAAATGTCATGAATCTATCTAGACCAGCCCTGTGACAGGCGTACGGATGGACAGCGGAGTCTTAACTGTTTTAATATTATGTTTGTTTTGGGATTGCTTGATTAGTTTTGGAGTCTCTTGTCTACACTATCATTCTCTTGCCCTTATCCCAATTAATTTGTGGCCGCGACATGCTACAGTAATACTACTCTGTAACTAATTAAACAATCGTCAGAGTTAAAATAGAAAGTAATAAATAATAAATAAATAAAAACTTTATTAAACAACACGGAAAAAAATTTCAAACAAATATCTTCAAATAAACAAATCTCATTTGAATTAATCCGAATTTATTTTCTCAGTCAACAGTTTTGTGTTTACTTTTCTAAATGAATCCTTATATCTAAATTATATTTAAGATGTTAGTTAGTTCCCGTGATAAACGATTAGTAAAGTTTAATCATTAATGCATGCATCAACGCAGTATTCAACAAAAGATCTAATAATAATAAAATGGACGACACACTTTAGATAGGTAGGATCATTACCTAGTTTTGTTCTGAAACCAAAATTTGCATAAATAGGACATTGGCTTGCTTGCAGCATCTAGCAACCATAGAACCAAACTTAGTTCCTAAAATCGAGTTCTTGTTACGTACTACTTATAAACAGCTTAACTCATAAGTTAGTTGGAGATTAAAGATCTTGAACCTGTCTCAAGCACAGTGGCATTTTAGTGTTGAACTAAGGAAGTTGGTAAGTAACAAAGCCAATCTGATAATCTTTATCTTAGTGTTAGACGGAGGATGGCTTTTAGTTTGCAAAATAACTTCTGTTAATTTTGTCTTAGTATTTAATAGTTTAGACTTCACTGACATCGATAAAGGAAAACATCGTGAGGAAACCTGTACTTTTAATTATTATTAGTTTGTAATCATCAATCCGTTTTGAGCAATGCTGTTGTGTGTTCTCTGTATGAGAAAAGATCTTTGCCCTACAGTGGGACTCGCATATTATTGTTACTTAGTAGTTTATGTAGTGACCCTGGACAATATATACCACTAGTTTTGGACTCCAATAAAACCGAGGTGATTATGATCGTGTTCATGCGCGTCGTCGATCTCAAGAACAAAATCGAAGTTTCATATGCTTTACATCCATTCTAACTGTTTATCGGTAAAAATATCGAGGGGTGAAAGGAAAAATATATCAAGCGACAATTTGGTCGTGTTATTTTGTACTTAACCTTACTTTACACACATAATAAGGTTGAATATACTTATAAACACGACCAAATTGTCGCTTGACACATTTTTCCTTTCAACCCTCGTTATATGTATAACAGTCGAAAAATTAGTATCAATTACTATTTACCTTCTTCATTATATCAATATCTTGTAAACACGTGTCTTGTGGCTTATACATCCTCAAATATGTATAGCCATATTAATAACAAAGCTAATAAATAAGTCCCCTACTTATCATAATTACCAATATTATACGATTTCCTCTATAGCGAATTAAATGAGGACGAGAATCATTGAGCCCACGGGAGTCTTCCCCTTCGAATTATCTGTTTCCGATTAGAAATAGGGATAAATTTTATTGCTGGCACATCTAAGACAAAAGGGCAGAGTCGGAAAACTTTTGAAGATTAATTCTCTCGATAAAATTTCACGCTTGAAATCTTGTAACTAGGTAGCGCGGAGGGCATCCCGTGGACCGATATCGGTTGGTTTAGTGCAGAGTTAGGAGGAAATAGATAGGGGTTGAGTCAGTAGGTATGTTTGAAAAGTCTGAACAATTTTTACAATAAAGTAAATGAACAGAACTGTTTTATTGATACACGATGTCAAATTAAGATCTTATTTTAAAAAGTAAAGTAAGAAAACGAACGATTCTGTTTATTGATATGAACGATTGTTTGTTTATAAAATAGCAGACGAAATCATTTGATTAAAAAAATTATGTAATTTATTTCAAAATCAAATGTGAATGTGAAAAACGTCAATTTTTAAATGTGTATAATTTATAAATAGGTACAATTTATTTTACCTAGACCTACATACTTATCTACAGTGACATATAACTTTCTACGATTGTCCGCTCTATACTTTAATTCGGCTCGGAGGACCGAGTCGAGCTCGTCCCCAAGGACTCGCGGGTTCCTGCCTTTTTATGGCCTCTTCCCAGTCCGACACTGCTTTAATGTACGCTAAGGAACATTTTATCTTTTTTAGTTTGTCTCCGAAGGAAAGGGGTTCATTTAGTCTGTGACACACTTCTGATGGTCGGATAAGATAAACCCATTTCAGTTTTATCAAGTATTTTCCGCTTCACCGGATTAGGGGTCAGAGGACCACAAGTTATTAACTATCTATATCTATTTTAGATTTGGTATTGAAGGATTTCATTTTGTATTTATGTGGATGAATTAATCTTGATCCTAGGACAGGTAGAATGGACATAGTAACGAAAATTTTTATCATGGGTTGTGTACATAATTCTAGATCACTTATCGATAATATGTATAATCGGTTATTAAAAAAAATCTGCTGTCCCATACAAACGTACAACACTTTAATTGTCAAAATTAGTAATATTGGGTGCGTCTAGTAACATGATAATATTGAATTCATAGTAAACATTTTGGTTACGATGATATCTTCCTTTTACACCGTACTTAGCTGAAAAAGGCGCCAAAAAGTGATGGATTTTATGGTAGATAAAACTGTACGGTATCACAATGGATTAAGTTTTAAAATTAAATAATAACTGTTAGCCTTCCACGCAAGTATTTATAAACACAGCTTCTATCTTGTCATTTCCAGGATCACCCTTGTTCCATTTACCTTAAACAACAGCTCAAACAAAATTAAACGAATATTTTACCCTCTTCGACGTAACGACTGAACAAACAACATAAAAACAGCAATCCAACAACTGGGCTCGCAATGATTGTCCTTTATAGCTGGAGGGATGTCCAGGGCCATAGGGGTCTGGCGCCTGCCCAGCGTGATATGACAGTCATTATGTTGTATTGATACCAGTTATACGTAATAAAGTACCGTATTGTTGGAAAATCAGCGCCGTTTCCATGGAAACTCTGTCTTGCTGCGAGTACTGTTGGTGGCAAAAGTAAAGTGAAAACAGAGATTTTTTGGGCAATGAAAGATAAAATTGTAGTAATAAAATGTTCATAAAAATAGGTATATTTTACGGTAAATTGTAAGCAGTACCTAAATAATATCACGAAGTTGTTAGTTGAAATTATTTAATAACATTTCCTAATAATTATTTTAAATAAAATGTGGTGTAAGTATGTATGAACAATTTATTATTTTTATAAATTTCAGCTTATATACTTTGTACATTAATGTACATAAAAAATTAAATACAACAATTACGCTAATCATGTTATCAGCAAATTACCCCCAATTGTATATTTATTTACCCGTTCATCAAATCAATTACATATTCATATAACAGTCATACCTATCTAAACAAGTACCTACCAAACCGCAAACTAATTTAGAATTCTCGGTAAGTACCTAGAGAATAACAAAAACAATCCTAAACAAATATAACAAATGGGATACCCTGGGCGATTGTAACTAAGTTTGAAATTATAATTTCGGTATTGACATATTATATTAAGTAACTAGTTGTGGTGGAGTTAGTGGCAGTTTTAGAGTTCTGCAAGCTAAGATTGTTTAATTTATATTCTGGTTTGGCTACGCTAAAGTGTGGTCAGGGTTATTTGTACTTTTGCCTTTTGTTAAAAATACATTTAAGAAAATGTTCAGAAGGCCAATTCTACTAATTAAAAACTTTCAAAATCTAGTAGCAATCTCATCTAAAAAATGTAGGAGAACTAGAAGCATTTTTGACAGATTGAGACAGATTAGATTGCGAACGTTGCTTAAAGTTAGTACCAAACGTAGTAGTAGTAACCAAATGTTGACGTATAGTGAACTTTCGCCCTACAAACCTACCCACTTACACCACAAATCTAAACCAAATGCATAAAGTACTAAACTTTTTTATAACATCACTGCATTCTTATCACGTTGTTTAACGTTGTCAGACACAGAATGATGTTATAATACGTTTAACGTGTGTTAGTGCTTGTGATTTGTAGTGTAAATGGGCCTTATGGTCAACGCGTAGAGAGCAGTAATGCTCGAGTAGCTTTCTTTGATTAATTGATAATGAACTAAAATAGCATAGAAATAGAGTTCATCCTTAGACTGTAAAAAATATTCCAAAATCATAAGTAAAATACGCTTTTTTTAAATACAAAGTGAGAAGAATTTTATTTGTGGGGGTGTGTGTGTGAGAGAAAGAGAGAGAGAGCAAATGAGAGTATTCGTAAGTATTATATAAAATAAAAATATGAGGAACCTTTGTTCCTCAGATTTATAAAACACAAAACAATAAATCATTTTTTATTTTTTTATCTGAACTTCCTACAAACTTAGTTAAGCGGATCAACAAAAATAAAATCCGTCTGGCATCTAGTCTGCAATTGTTTCTTTCTTTCTTTTTTCAATGTATTTCTGTTTGAAACAAAGAGCAGACAGCAAAGACCAGTAATGAGAAAATGACAATTGGATTTGCTTTGTCAGCCAGCTCGGAACTATGCAAAAGGGATGAAGATGTAAAAGGCTGAACAAGAATTATACGAAGGTAATTATTGCTTTTAATTAGTTCCTATGAACGTTCTTGCGGTCTTTCGTACTGCTAAATGAATATAGTTTTTTTTTATTGTATGTATAGGTGTAGGTTCCTTAGTTTTATTTAATTATTTATTTTATTTTATTTTTTATTGATATGTTAAAGCTTAAATCTAATTTTACTTTTTACTGTAAAGACGTTATAATTGTGTGTGTGTGTGTTTGTGTGTAAATAAATAAATAAATAATATTTAAGTCTTTTTCTTGGTTTTAAATAAAAATATTGTTTACGTGCTATATTCATTTTTATGAATTTCAAGTAAACCTTTTCTATAAACAAAATTGATTTAAAATAATTATGGTAAATAAATGTGAATTATTAATATTAACAACGTCCAAGTACTTATCTATCTATTATAATGTTTACACATTATAAGAAATGTCTGTACACAAAATATGGGTAACGATCCCGAAATTAATTAAACATAGCTAATTTAAATTTAATAATAATTAATCTCTGCTAATGTAAACATAATAATTATGTAAACACCAAGTTTGGTTTGCCGGCTCATCATGTAAATTAAGATGAAGCAAATTACAGTTTAGGTCTTCTATAATTATGAATTTAAACGGGTTTTGGGATTTTAATTATTTAGTGGTTTGGATTACCGGCTTATAGAGTTACCTTTGAACTGTTAATCTGTACTAATTACTAATATTAATAATATAAATGCGAAAGTAGCTTTTGTCTGTTCGGCTTTCATGACTAAACCACTAAACCGATTTCGATGAAGGTACGGAGTAAGATTGTACTCCAAGAAAGGACAGGTTTCTGTTTATTCCGCGATTTTATCTGCGTCCGCGATAACAGACATTCACGCAGACAAAGTCGCTGGCAAAAGCTAGCTAAAAATAAACACATCGCTGTTTAGATTTATTCACTGACCTATCTGACTACCAATGTCGTTATTGGAATATCCTCACTTATAGCTTTCTCCCAACTATGTTGGGGTCGGCTTTCAGTATAACTGGATGCAGCTGAATACCAGTGTTTTACATGGAGCTATTACCTATGTGACCTCCATAACCCAGTTACTGGGTCACACGGCACCCATTGCTAAGATTAATTGTCAGACTTTCTGATTCCTGATTATTCGTTACGAATGACAAAGATCTACAAATGATAGATCAAGTGCACATTTCGCCTCTTGTGTATCACGCTACAAGCGCCCGCCGCTCGCACTTCTGCCGGTCCCCGTTCTCGTCCTATCCCCGCCCCGTAGGTCAGGACTTATTTCAACGGTTTAGCTATAGCCAAAAATGATATTCGAAAACACATAAAATTGATACTCAGCTTTTTTTTGTATACCATCTAAAGTACCTACTTAACTGTTTACTACGCTAAGTGACATCCTCATAAGGCATCATGTTTCGAGGCTATATTTCACATCACCATATTTAAGTTAGGTATAAAGCGGAAGCACGCTTAGTATCTGCATAAGTACTTTACTAGCATGTACTCAGTTCTTAGTTCCGACCAACACAGGATTTCCATTAGCTATAGGGACGTAAGTTTTCTTAAACTGCACTGTTATGCAACGTCATCTTATGTGCAGCGTTACTTACTTGGTATTAAAGAGAAATAATAATAAATCAGTCTTATGTGGGTATGTTATGTATTGTTATGTCGCCTTAGAAAGAGACTTTTACTTGCAGTGGGACAATAATATGTAGGTTTGTATTATTTTAATATTTATATGGCATTATGAATACTGTAGAAAATTATACCTGTTTCTAAAATATTTTCAATTCACCTACGTAGGACGTACGTACGTCGTCTAGTTATTGCCCCACTGTGAAGCAAAAACCTCTTCCCATAAAGAACGTAATTTATGTTCTGCATGAGTAGAGGCTTATGTCTTGCAGTGGGTCGATGAATAGGCTGTTTTTTAAGTCGACAGAAAGTAAAATGATTATGTATCCCAAAGAAATCTACCTCTAAAATCAAGAGACCTCCAAAAAAAAGCGTAATGGTTATTTAAGGAACCTACTTTGGTCGACGTACCAATGCAATCCCGTCACTTGCATCAAAACACGATCTTACCCTACTTACGTAAATACTCCACACATCGCTGTTTCGTTTCTCAACAATCCCATCAAATCACTGCTCTAAGGTACCAAGGGAACTGATTGAATTGAATCCCCTATACCGACGCCATATTTCTTTTTACGGTTTTCCCCAAATTGAACTTTTACCTACAGTTAAATGTACTTTAATCTGATTGAACTTGCGACTTAGATAAATCGCTTGAAGTAAACGACATCGGTTTTAAAATGTAGGAAGTTGTAAAAAGCAGGTATTGTGTTGTGATGTATCGTGTGCTTAAGAAAAATGTTACTTTTGGGCGCTTTTAATGTTATTTCGGAAGTGTGTGCGAGATTGATAGGAAATATTTGCAAGTTGAATTGGATACATTTAAATACGAAGGTTTGTGTAGCGTTATTTCAAATCTGTCATTCATTCAATGAACTTTTTACAGTTAGTCATAAGTGACAGAATGAAAGCAGAATTTGTCTTTATTTTTTTACACTTTTGCTAATCTTATACCACAAGACAGTTCAGCGTGATGTTATATTAATTCCTAATATAATTATTATATTACTATAAATATAAATATCATAAACGTGAAAGTTTGTTAGGGTAGACGAATCATTGTTACTCTAACACGTTGAAACTTCTGAACAGAATTAGGCTGTTTGGCACATATATTGATCTAGCTTAACACAATGACATGGGATATCTAGACTTTTATCTTAATTTTTTTTTACCCCATTTTTGGCGTCGTGGGATAATTTAAAACATTTAACTTAATTCTGAAGTTTATGAGACAAAGTCAAGGGTAGAACTACTCAAAAAATATTGTCTTCTGCTGGAACATCATTTCTTATTATTGTTTTATTTCCACCATCAGGAAAAACGGCCGCAAAAATATGAAGAAAAATAAACAAATGAAAATCGGCTTATAAAATATCTTCTCATCCATAAAACTCGCTGCCAATCATAACAATAAACTTTTCAAACTACAAATCGATAGTTTTTCTAACCCGCTGTGCTCATAAGAAATGCATGCTCTTCCACTTTATTTATTTACATGGGGTAGCCGATAAATCCGGGACTTGGCATGGCATGGGGGGACTTATATTGAACTTTATATTTAGTCCACACCCATCCGATCAATAGATGGACGTTAAGTTTGATGCAACAATGTCTATTGTCTTTACGATTTTTGGGATCGCTTGGTAGCTAGAGATTTTATTTTATTTTGTAGGCGGCATATAGATCGTCTCATGCTGTATTGAATTGCATCCATTACTCCCTGCGACATCGTACGTGTTGTTTTTTTCAACCCGTGTTAAGTTGTCTTTGGTTACTTATCCCCTTGCCCGTGGGTCGTAGCGTAATGTTATACAGCCTATACTATATCTCAAGAATCTGGCTATCATAATATAAGATTTTTTCCAATCAGGCTGGCAGTTCCAAAGACTACAGTATTTAAACAAACACACAATAAAAAGAAAATCTTTTCAGCTTTATTATATAAGTATAGTATTTAGAATAAGCACCGATTATTTTTTCTTAAAACGGATCATTAATTTGGTTTTATCTATCGTATGAATTGCTTAACGGTTATGATAACGGCAGTTAAAACAATTATGAACCAATAATAAAAGTTTGTATTGAAAATAGTAGCATACACTTATTCTGTTTTCTTTATTGAACACTAAGTTCTACGTACAACTTGAAAAAGGCTATAAACATAAAATTAATTTACGAACTGCACAGGCTAACAAAATAGCCTGGTAAAGCGTACGCCAGGGTACAGCTTAACAATAATTGTAGTTGGCTATTTACAGCATGTAATTAACGAGGCGACACACAAGAGACGCGCCCAATTTGTCATGGCCAGCCGGGGCGAAGCGGTGTCGTAGCTGTGCTACGCCGTAGCGCTACGCTTGTACGGCTTGATGAGATTTAGCTATTAGAAAGTTATTCGTGAACCAAAGTTCAAATGTGTGGATTTTTTGATTTATTTGTACCTAAATATTATTATCATTAATTCTTGTTTCGTTTAATATTATTAAATTTTTTTTTTCATACGATACCAAGTGGTACCAAACCACATACTTCATCAGTATTAAAATGTTAGGAATTTCTTTTATAGTCAGTGTAAAAGAACTTTAATACTTTACAACTATACACAGCATTCTCTAGGGCTTACCAATCTAATTCAAATATCGATTAGCTCTAGCAGAAGTTGCAAAATCACCAAGCATCGTTGCAGCGGCACGGCGGCGGTGCGGCTGCGGTGCGGTAACGCCGCGGCCGGCCGGTGCATTACACCGGAAACATTGTCCGATTGTTGCGGTCCCGCCGTAATGGGCTTAATTCTGATGCGGCTTTCGGCTTTTAGCCATTGTTTACCTGCGTACGATACACCGAAGCAAACATAAATCTGAATTTGTATAGGTAACGTTTTTGTGCGCGGCTGTACGCAACGCGGTTGTTTTTTGGTGAGTAGTTCGGTTTTGGGTACAGACGGAAACGAATATTTAAACTTATGTTGTGCGTGAAAAGTTTTTTGATTATTATTAAATAGTCATAAAATTATGACTATTTTTTCGGGCTTTTTAGGGTTTTTATAAGTAATAGTTCAATCAAAATCGTAAAATTTGACGGTTTAGCAATACAAATATGTAATCCATTTAAATTTTACCAGTTGTTACATGACTAGTCACATTGGGTTAGGTACGAACTGTCCAAACTAACATGTAATTTTAAAACCAACAGTTTTGTGAACGACTGTACGCGCGCCCGTATTGTTTTAGGGTTCGACGTTTGAAAATAAACGAAAAAAATATTTGTGATAGCAACCCGAAAAAGAACAGCGGGTATTCTATAGGTATATAGAAGTAATGTTATTATTAGGTACAAGTATGGTGCTGTATTTTACATGGTTCGTATTGATAACAGCATAGAAGTTGTGGAAAACTTCTAGTACTGGATAACTTATTTTGGAAATGTATTGGTACATAGATAAGTATTTCTAACCATAAAAATACCGGCTATTTGAGCGACAGACTCGCACATAGAAAGAACGAGCGAAAAACGATGAAAAATACACATTTTATATGGGGTGTCATAATTATATATTTGAACCTTATTTTACTCTTATTAATTTTAACTTTCTGGTTATAACAGTTCGTGCCCTGCTAACAGACAGACGGATGAACAGTGGCTTAGTTATAGTCATCCTGATGGCACAATTTCGGGTATTTCTAAAATCGAAATCATTGAAAACAAAATAGATATAAGTCTAAAATCGCCAATCCGCTTTGAGCAAGCGTGGTGATCAATCCTCGTGTGCGGGAAGAGGCCTTTGCCCTGCAGTGGAAAATTAAAGTTACTCCGTAATAATAATAGCAGCTTATTATTAGCTGCTATTATTATTACGGAGTAACTTTAATTTTTACTTTAGTCGTGATGGCCCAGTGGTTAAGGCGCCCACCTTTCATGCATGAGGTTGTGGGTTCAAATCCGGGCAAGTACCAATGTGACGTTTTCAATTCATATGTACTTTCTAAAGTTTATTTCGAACATCACTGACATCGATGAAGGAAAACATCGTTAGGAAACCTGGACGTGTAATTAATATAAGTCTGAAATCGCCAATCCGCCTTGAGCAAGCGTGGTGATCATGCTCATGCCTTCTCTTTATGAGAAGAGGCCTTTGCCCTGCAGTGGGACAGTAATAGGCTGGTATTATTATTAACTTTAAAATGCTAGTTACTTTTAATCTACCTTCCCTGAATACAATCCCCAACCGCCTCTAACACATTGATGTACAACAAATTTAGTATCAAAACTTCCAATTTTATGACGTCACGTTACAGTACAAGCGACGGGCCAAAAGTTAAATTGAAACTGGTAGGCGAACCGCACTCACATGATTTATTAGCCGCATGTGAATACGTTACATCCTGACTGTACATTTGTATGTAATTTAGCGTATTGTACACTTTCACGTCAGGGATTTGAGGTTAGAACTGTACTGCTTATGTTTAGTCGTAACCCTTGAAACTTTTGGTCGTAAGAAGTTATGTGTTGAAGGAAAGTAATCAAGTTTAAGGTGTCTGTTTTGTTAATTGTGCATCGTTCAGGTGGGTACGTCACCGCACGTGTTATGTCTGATCATAAAAGCTTTGTCTGGAACAAGAAGCTTTAATTAATATAAACAAAAACTAAAAATGACTCTGTGGATTAGAATACTTCTGCGCAATTGTTGTCATCGTTTTAGATATTAACACCAAATGTAAAGCAGTCCATCTGAAGAGGTCTAATGTAGCAAGTAAAAACGTTCAAAAGCTAGTAGCAATCTCATCTTAGGGAATGTCAAAAATGTAGGTAAATTAGAGTTTTTTTACATTTTGAGACTGAGATTATATTGTACTCCTTTCTTAAAGTTAGTAAATGTATCCCCCTGATCATAAAAAATCTACTGAAGGATAAGTGTCAATTAAATTAACAATTATGGCGTTTTGTGGTTTCTGCCTACCCCCATGGGAAAAAGGCCTGAGTTTATGTATGTAAATTAACAATCAAAAGAACGCCACAGTGACATGACAAATATCGATCAGAAATACTCTCGTGCAGTTTCTTGTCATCGTTCTAAATATAAATACCAAAAGTAAGACAATCAATCTGTCACTAGAGGTGCCTATTCTTAAAATACTTAATAGGTACCTACTCACCATAGCAACATAATTTACACGAAATGTTAAGGGGCTCCCTCACCGGGAGCATTCGCGTGTAATGTAACGTTACAGAGTCGAGCATTACATCAGTGAGGGAGGAGAACTGAGCATTACAGCGCGCGCTTTGTAATGATACAAAACGACGTTACATCAGTGAAGGAGGAGAACCGAGCATTACAATGCGCACCTTGTAATGATACAATGTGTAATATTTTGATACAACTTGTAACATCAATGCGCTTTCCTAATTCAAATCTATACTAAATGTTACATTACACGCGAATGCTCGTCAGTCAGGGAGGTAGTATTGTAATGTAATGCTCAAAGTCGAATCTATAATGTTACATTACACACAAACGCTCGTCGGTCAGGGAGGTAGTATTGTAATGTAATGCTCAAAGTCGAATCTATAATGTTACATTACACGCGAATGCTCCCGGTGAGGGAGCACCTTTACATTACACAATCTATAAAAGCAAGCAACTTTTGAAATATAATATTCTAAATACAATATATTTCGAAAGTCAATGTTAGCAACGATAATATTGAATATCCGATCCATCTAATTTAGTGCAGGCCTCTCTAAATACTTGTATACCAAATGGTCTGTATAAATATAAATAACTAAGTCAAATAAACATTCCGCTTCATTTGCTTTGAAATAGCAAACTTTGTTTGTGTTTATTCGAACTAATTCACACGCTTAATTTGAGCTAAAACATGACTTTGTGGTAGTAGTTAAATTGAAGTTGTATACTAAATTATACAACGTTTTATTTAGTTTAGAACATTCTAAATTAAATTCAGTAAGGAGAACTAGTTTATATTAAACCAAGGGACTTTTAATCATACTCAACATGCTTTAAGTAACAATATCTGGATACCTATATATTGTTACTTAAAGCTTGTTGTGTAAAAAGAGAAGGGGGAACCTAATTTGACATTAAAAATATGTTGTATTTAATGTACACATCGATGGCAGCAAAGTAGAAACGGACATCTACAAAATCGCAACTTTACAGGAGAGCAGATTTAGTTTAAAAGAGTGGTTATTTTGAGAGTTATGGACCGATTAACCTGAAATTTTCTATAATGCTTTAAAATAACCTTCTTTATGAATTGTGTAATAGGTTTTATCGCTTTATCGTTGTTTTACTGAAATAATGTAGATGTCTTTTTTTACTCTGAAAAAACTTTGACGTAGAAGAAGACATCTGCCTGATAACCGTTTAATACTCAATACTCAATACTCAATACTTTATTGCATTCCACATGTAGTACTTAGGTGGTAAAACTTAAAATTAGGCAGACACGCGGTTTATCAGGCAGATGTCTTCTTCTACGTCAAAGTTTTATTACATTGTAATAAAAAGTGCCCATTTCATTTAAAATATCTAATAAAGTAAGATAATAATCTCCTGTAATACATTTAAGGATATTTAAAGTACATCTTTATAAACGAACAAGTGGCAGATGTCCGTGTTTACGTCGAACCGTAACCTCAAAATATTTTTTATTAGTCACTCTAAGATTTCATTACTAGCACTAATAATGAACTGTAAACACTATCATTATTATTACATTTATACCGGTACGCGCTAGAATGTGACAACTGACTGATGTCTTTGTTGACGTTTCCATTCATCTGTCAAAGCTCCGAAGTAAAGGCGGACAAATTCACATATCCGTTTCTACTGCGATGTTTTTTAAAAATCCAGTGTAGATGTCTTCATTTACGTGTCAAATTTTCTTTGTTATATTGAATTTTGAAAATTTTTTAATACAGACTTGTAGATAGGATTAATATAAGCTCATTTTTGTAAAAAAAGCATTTTCGAAAAAATGTAGATGTCCGTTTCTACTTTGCTGCCATCGACATTAAATACAACATATTTAGAAAGAAAAGAGAACATATTTTTGACATAATTATTTTTATATTTATTTTTATATTTATTTTTATATTTGACATTAAAAATATGTTGTATTTAATATACATTTAATACAACATATTTTTAATGTCAAATTAGGTTCCCCCTTCTCTTTTTTAAATCGTAAATATTATAAAAAAGAAAATAATAAAGCTGTAGAGATTTTTTTTAACACACTAATCTCTGAAAATACCTGTCGGATTAATAAATCTGTTTGTATAATGATACTCGTAGTCAGATTCATGAGCCTTATATAGCCTTTACCATGCGTAAAGGCTATATAATATCCTCCAGCCCCCAGCCCAGGCCCCTGCTGAGCATGAGGTCTTGGGTTCGATTCCCAGGTCGAGTAAAGTGTTATTGGGGTTTTCCATCAGGAATTTTTCGGTAGCAGCCTCAGAGCCTTCAGACCTTCAGGAATTACAGGCGTGATGTTATGTAACTCAAATCACTCTCATACAGTGTTTCCAACTAGACTTTCTTCGTCTTAAACCAAATTCAATTCTCTAATCACAAACTCAGCACAAAATTACCTATTCAAAGCTACTAACTAAACAGTAACTATATCTTCCAGTTAAAACTAAAGTGATCACGGTCAGAGGTACGCGATAAGTCCCGGTGTAGATAAGGCGCAGTTAATCTGCAAGAACAAAGGAGTCTGTCCCGGGGCAGTGGCGCGATTTCAGCCCTTTGTGGCTATTCTTGAAGCTCTAGTTGCGTGTGCGACTTGGATATTTTGAGAGAGTTTTGCTGTATTTTCAATTGTCATAAAAAAAGCAAATAATTGTCTAATATGGTTTAAAGACGATTTCGAAAAATTGGAGGAAAAAGGTAAGGTTAATATTGTGTGCGTGTGAGTGTATTTTGTAGCATCAGTAATTCACTCCAGTTACAATACGTCCAAGTAGTGTAATTAGTACTTTTCAATAGTACCTATGTTTGTAGTTTATGTTTCTATAAGAAATAAAGTCAACCTCATTATTTTCATAACACTAATATTAAATTATGTAAAACCGAAAATGGCGCATGTTGTCTTAGCCTGTAAGTAATTGTTTCACTTATAAATGCACTATTAAGAAATTATTTTTAATGTTTTGTGATAATGTGGTTGTTACATAAATAATAAAATAAACAATTAGGAGGTAAAGATTTTTATCAAGAACATGCATTCCATTTTAATTTCTCAAAAAATAAAGAATATGGTCTAGCTACATCAGTCAAGCCCTTTGAAAACGCAGCCCTTTCAAGTCATAAAACCAGACTACGCGCGATATTCCCTTCATCTCAAACTCACTTGTCAACTTATCGCACAGTTTCGCTAATACAACCCTCACCAAATCCTAGCCCTGGTCCCGTCGACGTCTGTGTCTGAAACGTTATTATCTACTCTCAAAGGACCTCACTTCCGTCTCGCTGGTCTTAACAAATGTTTCTTTTTACGCATCCTTTGATCAGTTAAGTCTTAAGGTACTGCGTGTGACTGATGTACAGGTGAATAAGGGTTAAATTAAGGTATAGTTATAAATTGGCTAAACCTTATATATTATATACAAGGCAACAGGTTAAAATATGTTACGAATAGAGATGTGTGTTGTGGAATCTTGAGACCCTTTTCACACTCAAGGTTTCCGTATGTACGGTGCTGTAATTAAGGTATTATTTATATGGCCCAAACTTTTATAATAATTATACCTATTTGTATTTTCATAATACTTCTAAATTAAGTTACCTAGTTTAGTTTACTTTTATGTTTTGTACAATTTAATGTTCTATCCATGCGAAGTTAGTCTCTAAGCGATTGTATTCTAACACTTTTTTGTTTTTATATGTTACCTTTAGCACAATACCAGTAAAAACTGTTGGTGAACTAATAAATAAATATTATTTTATTAATAAACAATAAATAATCAGGGTTATAGTTAACAAGTAATAACTTAAGATAAACACATATTATCAGAGCCGTGTGCTTCATTTATTTAAAAAAACAATAGGTCTACATGTTATCTACATGTTATTTTTTCATCTGAAAACGAACGGGCATAAAAATGTGAATAAAAACAAATCATTATTACTGTCTTGAAACAAAGAAAAGTACAACATTTTCGCAGACAAAAATAAAAACAGCGCTTAAAAAAACTAAGTAACTCAGACCCGATTGATATTGTTATGTCTACAAAGTTTATCGAATAAAAATATCAGAGCTGCAATCGACGGAATAACTTAACTTGTACAGCTGCAGTCATTATAAGTTACTATTAGCATTTTAGCTTTCAACTCAAGGTTTGACTTTAATACTCTCAAGGAATACTTAGGGAACTGTCAGGGTCTTTGTCTTCGACTGTTGAGGCGGAATGACGTCGAAAAGTTGTCTAAAACTATCCTTTAGATACTTACAAGCTATTAGCACTGTGAAAATGTTTTCTCGCGAAGCGATTGGTTGGAATTTCTTGTTTTCAGAAATGTATGATTGAGGTGTGTTTGTGAATTATAGGTATTATAAGATGTAAAAATACACATCACATAGCAAAAATATTGCTGGGAAATGGTCAAAGGTCAAAGGTGGAACTTTGACCTTCAATATCTCCGTAATCTGAATGTTTCCAAGTACGGTGCAAAACATAAAAAAAATTCTCAATGATGGGAAGAACATTATAACTTTCGTCTTCGTTAAATATTTTATACACTCGATATAAAATGAGTGATTGGTCACTGATATTTAAAAAGTATAGCTACTTCAGATGGCTCAACTGGATTTACTTGATCTCAGAAGACTTTCTTAAGTAAGAATATAAGAGGCAATTTACAAAACAATCATTAACTAATATTGAATTACTTAAGTAATTGAAAATCTATCAACATTCAGAGGCGAAAAAAATAACAAATACTCCCACATCAAAATTAAAGCCACTTTCCCCATTTTAATATCTAAAGACATCAAAAATACAATACCAATAAAATAATGGATTTTTCTGTAGAAATCCATTACATTATTCCTCCCCAGTAGACACAATACATCTTAGCGATGAAGGCGTCAAACAAAATTGAAAGGGATCTAATGGATCAGTTTTTTTCCAAAGAGAGATTAGAAAAACTTTTTTCGGATCAAAATAGGGAAATTCATAATTAATTTGGGACCCCAACTTTTGAATGAAGACGATAACAATGGAGTGCATTATGTGAAGTTTTAAAACGTTCTGAAATTGAGGAAATGGAGCAATTGTTGATTATGAACCTTGTTGTAGGTAATATCACGTGCTTTATTATCAAAATCTTGAATAACTTCAATATCTCAGAGGTCTGATACGTGGGCTACCTTACTAAGGTGGGAAATCGCATCGGCCAATCAGCGCGAAGATAAATACGACGGTTCTACTAAAATGCGAACGATGCGTAGTGCATGACGGTGCCACTAGTGGTAGCAGCCAGCAGCGTAAGTAGGTATCCTTATATTTTAATCATATGAAAAAATCTGCCCGCTACTTCGTCCGCCTCAAAGTTGATATCTCCTGGCAAACCTTACATTTTCTAGGACAAAAAGTAGCCTACCTATGAGCTATTTCAGGCTATAATTTAATTTATCTCTGTGCTAAATTTAATCCAGATACGTTCAGCCGTTTTGGCGTGATTGAGTAACAAACATCGATCTATCTAAACTTTCCTATTTATAATAGTATAGTAAGATCTTTCTCCGTTACAGATACAAAAACAAATAAACAAAGTCCAGGAAAATTAAAAAAATATACTAACTTAGATAAAGTTTATTCCTTTGAGATGATCATGAATTACGTTCACGTCCAAACAAGGTTTAGCTTAATTAATCTGAAAAAAAAAACCGTTTAAGCGGATTACACACTAGTCACAATCTTTGTTTATTTGTAGGTAATACTTGTTAATTTATTTTAATATTTGTAGGTAATAATGTTATACGGATAATGCTTTATCACGTTTTTTGTCAAAATTAGAAACGATTTAATGATTATAATTGCAGAAGTATAGGCAATGTTTTAGTGTCTGTACATGTGAATAAAAATAATAATAAATGGGTTACCTATGAAAGTCAGATAATATTTCTCTAAGCGTCTTAGCTTGAATAAATGAAGAACATAGGTAGCAATAATTTAATTTGTTTGTTGTTGAAAAAAAAATCAGTAATTGTTAGACTTTTTTACAATCAAGACAAATCACAAAGTTGAGCTCTCTAGTTATTTTAGAAACGGTAGGTGCTACCTACCGTTTTTATATAACTATCAGTGTGCGTACCGCTTTACCTCCATACGCTCTTGCCTCCAGCTAATCTGTTATTCAAACGTTGAATATTTGTTTTCCTTACGGCATTCAACTTACTAATTAATTCTCTTTTATTCATATTAAACCTACTCATCAACATCTTGACTTAATTTAGAATAACAGTTCGCGATTAAGTACGACGTTAATACCAGGTAATGGCGGCTGAATATTTTTGAAAAAGGAATGAAGTACTTATTATTTTACTTTTTTATTGTTAAGAGGTGTTTCGGGTTTTATTAAGGTCGTCTAATGAGGTTTTTATGTCACGTTTTATGTGTTTTCTTTGGACTGCCATCTTTTGAATTAACATTTTAAATTCTTAATACATTTAATTTCGTATGAACGTATTATTTCTGGCAGATACTCAAATACCTATATTTTTTTCTAGTTTATCTAACGTTATCTCAGCACTGACATTGGTGAAGGAAAAAATCGTGAAGATACCTGGACTTGTAGCTAATACCTATAAGTCTAAAATCGGTTATCTGTCTTGGGCAAGCGTGGTGATCAATGCTTGTGCCTTCCCTGTATGAGAAGAGGTCGTTGCCTTACAGAGGGATAACATAACATCACGCCTGTAATCCCCGAAGGGTTAGGCAGAGGTGTACCCATTAATACACCCACATTTCGCCAGTCTCGACTGCCTCGTTGGTCTAGTGGTCGCAAAGCGCGACTGCTGAGCATGAGGTCTTGGGTTCGATTCCCAGGTCGGGCAAAGTGTTATTGGGTTTTTCCATCAGGAATTTCTCAGTAACAGCCTCGGAGTCTGGATTTGTGCCCGTTTGATGGCAATAGGCTCGCCCCCTATTACATGGGACTTAAACATAACTTACAGAGGGATAATTATAAGTATTCGTTTTTTTAACGGCATTGAAATCGAGACGGTTTCATTAGCTAGCGCGACTCCAAGGTCTCAAACAGATAATTTAGGTACATTCTTCCTATTTGTACCAAAACCAGTATAATAGTAAGAAACAAAAGTAAACTAGTTCGAACCTTATAAAGACATTACTACGCAACAAAGCCAACATTTATGTGCTTCCATTCCGTTAATAACAACAGTCAGTCCAACACGTATGTTGTAACGAACATCTCATTACCAGTATTCCGTACTCATTACCAGCCTTACAGCGTCCCGATACATGAATAGTTATGCGACAGAGTCCGAACTTTGTACTAATAGCTCTGGGACGCGACTGGAACACTTTTCAAAGCGCGGCTGACTGACTCTTCGTTTCCGCGTCTGGTATCACTTTAGTTTAAATAATTTTGTTATTTGACTCCACGAATAATAAATAAATTAAAAAAAAATAAGAACAGCTAATTATTTGTTTGTATACATAAACCCGTAGAGGAGTCTCCAGGTAAATACCTTCTCCTCTGACTTCACAAATAGCCGTGTCTTAATAATTATCTTAGCTTTGATAGAAAATTCCCTTTGATCAGGAACGTGGACTTTTAGTAATCCGCCCTTGTTCTCAGGACCTATAAAAAGTTTTAACCTTACACTATGTTTTTATTTGTGTTTTTTTCTTATTGCACTGAATAATAATGCTAAAAACTATCCGAATGACTATAATTTTATTAAAACTAAATCTTTATTTTTATTATTGTTTTATAGGTATTCATCTTCATTGTTTTTGAATGTAAATGCAACAAGAATAATGTAACCAGGATTTCGTAAAAACTTAATTGGAGAGAGTGTCTGTGGAGTTTCATGCTCGTTTATTTCCAAAGAGGTGACCTACCTTCGTTTTCGAACGAGCAACTAGCTTCAATTTTCTGACTAACTGACCGACTCCTTGACAATTTAAAAGTGCCTGTAAATGGTATAATTGAAATAAATGTTTTGACTTTGACTTTTTTCATGTCGCGGCACTACATTAAGATGTTAAGTCTCTGTTGTATATCTACTCATGTGGTTCCATTTCGTCCGAAATGGGGGTTAATTTCATTAGCACGGGCGCAACGAATCGTGTGATAACTTTAGTGATGTTATTCGGGAGCGCCCTTGGGATTGGTTGCCGCTGTGACGTACGTTTTGTTCCGTAACGTTTAAATTTTGTGAATGTTTGCGTAATGTAGCCGTTTTAGTACGTTTGTGAGGTTTTTGGGTTGGGTATGCTGAAACTAAATAAATGAGTTTGAACATTTTAGTAGTATATCAGAGGTTTTATTGATATTGTTAGGCGAAAACATAATTATGACCTTGCTGGTCTGACTAAAAGATTTTAGAACGTTTTTAAGAATAGAATTGAAGCGTGTAGCAATGTATATTTATCTAAAAGCATAATAGTTCTTATAAACTTCTATGCAATACAATAAGCATAGGTAGTTAATAATAGTTTATATGGGCTATTTTATAATATCACGCTACGACCCACGGGTGCGAAGCAGTAGAATTTTACAAATTGGATCAGCAGTTTTTGAGATTTTCGAACAAACAAACTTTCCAACTTTATAGTATAATAAAATAAGAATATAGTATTGATGTTATATATGCACACTGATTGACCAATCAGTAGCATCGCTCGCATCATTACCATAACTGATTGGCTAGTGCTGTCCAGAAAATTTGTGCGGCAATCACGAAAACGCAGTAGTCTACCGTATAATTATCGTACTGGGACCAAAACTTTAGTATGAAACGGACGGGTGGACAAATTAAAACACCTATGTCTACATACAATAAGTTTGTTTGTTTGTCAAATAGAATCCATATTTATATGACAAATGCGAAAGCAACTCTGTTTGTCTGTTACTCTTTACCAACTAAATCACTGTACAAATTTTGGTACGGGTAAGTAAATAAGTTTGTGTAAGTTTGAACCCCAGGAAAAGACAAGCTACTTTTTATTCCGTGACTTCATCTGCGTCCACGATAATCGACATATACGTGGACGAAGTCGCGGGCAAAAGCTAGTTTGCGTGTAAATTACTTTCAAATGAAACAAAAAATCAACGTCGAACCGTCTGTCTGCCTGTTAGTGTGCTTATAGCTAAAGAACCGCTTATTTAATTTCCGTGATTTTTTACAAATTATGCTCATGTTCGCTCTCCAGGTTTTACCGACATTTTACGCGAGTAGAACCGAGTACAAAGCTAGTTTTACAGTAAAACCAGCTATGTGCTAGCTACGGTAGCCCCAACAGATTTCGACACACCTCACTAATTGGCCAGTTCAGTCGTGACCACTCGATTGACTTTGAAATTGCTTTTTCCCCGGATATTTGAATTTGTATTGATTTTGCGAGTTATTTGTATAAAATGAATGTACACAAACATGTAGTATGGGTGTCGATATAAATATATCTATATGTGAAGTTGTTCTAGCTACTCGTAACTACGCAAATCTATGTAGCCATTGACAGCTTTTTGCTTTCCTGTTTTTTTTTTTATGCTGTTTATACGTTATAAGGCTACCAAGTATCGTATTCAATTAAAAACCCAAGTAACTATATTTTTCCTAAAGTAAAACTAGCTTTTACTCAAGCTTCGCTTGCGTAGAGTTCATAATGAAGTTAAGGTCATAGATTATATCGCGGGAATATAAAACGGGACAAAAATTATCCTAGATATGATGTGTTAAGCAAGATCAATAATATTATCCATATAGGTGGTAAATTTCAGTTATTGCGTTCGGCCGTTTAATTCAATTCAAATTATTTATTTCAGATAAGTTGCAAGCTGTGTGCTGTGTGTATTGTTATTGTTGTAAGCTTGAAAGATTAACAACATCCATTCATCCACAAAATTTCACATTTATAATTTATAGTAGTAGCATTAAAATCAACTAACATAATTATTCCACCCCCATTACCAATCAGAATGTAAATCCGTGAACCTTTAACAAATTTTTCATTACACTTTTTTATTTCGTACTCAAATAGAATTTAAAATACTTACACGAAATAAAATAAAAGTTTCCAAATTATATCAAAGCCGCTTCCCGGTTGTTAAAGTTAAAAAATTACCGTTCGGATCACGTTCTTGGCCCTTAATTATGAAGTTAATGAGAAGCTGACCTTTAACTGTGATCGATTATACACTATATCACTCGGTACTAACGAGACTACGGTCGGTATGTTTGTTTGTCCATTAAATTGCAATTAGGAACATTATAGTTACTTTAGTCAGGTAATGGTTTGAAAATTAACATTGTTTTTTAGAGTTCTGTACCCAAGGGTCCAAACGGAGATCTATTGTTTTTGTTCATCCGTCCGCCGGTTTGTCTATCACTCTGTTACAGAACTATATCTATTGAACCCCCCCCCCCTTTTTGCTATAGGCTTGCCCCTATTACAAATGGGACTTCAACATTATTGGCGAAATGTGGGTATGCTAATGGGTAGGTACACCTCTGCCTAGCCTTTCGCCGATTACAGGCGTGATGTTATGTTATGTTATCTTTTAAACCGTGATAAGTAGATGCCTAAAATTATCACAGAATGTATCTGGCCGCTGTATCAACCATTAGTAAAGTAATAAAACCTGGCGGTTATATATTTTTTCTTAATAATTTCTAAACGAAAAACGTGCGTTTTCAGCGTTTTTTCGATTTTAATATTGTACGGTGGTACGAAAACCGTCATGTGCGAGTCCGATTCGCACTGAGCCGATTTTCTTTTTTAAGTTATTTTCACATCATAAAATTATATTTAATATGTACTATTTTACAAAATAAGAAAAAAAATAGGTAAGTATGTAGCTTCTTTTCATGTAAAAAGTTCTGATTAAGTATATGACTTATAAAGCTACCGCGTAGCCGTGTGAGCTACGCCGTAGCACACCGCGTAGCATACTTATTCTCCGAGGGAAGAGGGACGTACATCTGTCGGAAAATACGTCGGTCGAACGTATCGTAGTTAGTACGTTCGACACATTTATTTAAGCACCTTTGGTTGAATATTTTATTATTTACGATTCGCTGCCCATTTTTCGTCAGACACGCATCCCACATAGGATGTAAAAACGTTCTTTTGTATGACGTGTAAAATCCGTACTATTTTAATTAAAAATATTATTCTCGTAAGTCCCCGTCAGAAACCGAAGCGCATTGTTAGTCAACTTCTTTCCCTAACTGAGGTTATCTCGTTAGAGTTGGGTTCAAATTGAGTTAGTTTTATCAATCTGTTCACAGGTCACTAGTTTTTACCAAAGTTAGGTTGAAAAAGGATTGAATTCTTTAAAAACTCTTTGAAACATTATTCGGTAGGTAGTAATTAATAATTAAAATACTTTGGTGACTGGTTTTTTATTTGCATTCAACAGGCGGAAGAACCATAGCAATCTTACTTATCCTGATTTAGATGACTTTTATAACACACTAGCGACCCGTCCCGACTTTGCTCGAGTGCAATTTATAATTTGAGATTTTCATACAAAAATACCACCTAAAAGTCAAGAATTATATGGGTTTGTACCCCAGAATTGTATGAGCTTGTACTGATATGAAATGATTTTCATTCAATAATACAGGTCTTGTATTATATAAATCAAAGAGATGCATACTTCCCAGCAGTCGTGGACAAAAGTTATGAAAGTTTAAAAAGTTGTGTTTAAATACCGATTACTAATTAGCAGTCACCCTATATGTAGATATAACAAAACATTCTTTATTGTTATAAACATAGGCACACATAACAATACATTTCCATCTCATGATAAAGTACTTACATAACAATTTCCGTATAACAATCCCTAATCCAATTTCACAGCTATCGTATTCCAGAAACTTACACCAAAATCGCATTAAACGCTCGCTTCATAAACAAGGCATAATATTAAACTGGTGTTATTTACCGCAACAAGATCAAACTACTATCTTAAATGTGAATTCTGTACACGGAATCCCATTCCGGACTCCACATAATCACGTTCAAAACCGTATAGCGTGTATTAACATTGAAGTAAGCCACAAATATGCTTAAGTTTTGGTCGTTATACCTACATGAATATCGAGGACGCATTACCTCGAACGCTAATAGCCAATATCTGCCGCCAAAATTGCCTTCCTAACGATATTTCTGCTGCATGTAATAAAATCCGTAATCCTATTACGCAGTGAAATCGTTTTTGCCCACGTGGACATAATATTGGTCATAATACGAAAAAAATATTACTTTTAAACGTCGATGTGTAGGACGTTTTATGAATAATTTATTTTGAATCGAATTTACGTTTTAACGGTTGGCCGAATTTTAATAGTTTTTTTTGTTTACATGCCTGCCGCCAATCGTTATAGTTGGTGTTTTACTTGTATGAATTATTTTCATTAAATTTTTTCAACATTTAGGTATGTTTTGTAATTATTTATTTGATATTTTAGGGTGTGCCAACCCTATTGCATAGCAACCCCGAGCAATAACTCGATATTGTGTAGGTAAACGATTTTGAAAGATTTCTGTCCTACTTGGTCACCCCTCAAAAAGAGAGACTAAGTAGTTAGTTAAATATTGAGAAAAGAATGTACTTCATAGTCACCAAGTATCATAGACCGATATGCGACTGCGGAATTATAATTAAGTACTATATTTTGTTTTAGTTTTTATTTAACAAAAAAACAAAACAAAACAAAACTTATTTTCTTTCTTTCAATATTCGATTAACAATAGGCGGAGAAAAAAACTAAAATATTAATACTTACCTTCCACATAATTTGTGCTAATTCCTGCTTAAGGGATAATCTAAATTACTACTGCATTGGCAGCGTTCAAAGCCGCATGCGTGTAATAGTCATAACCATAAGTAATGACAAGTTGGCAGCCTACTGGCCAAATGGTAAACAAAGCATTCATAGTACACTACTCTGTGTCCAACAAACAATTCTTGCAATACGCAATACGCTCTGGAGTATTGAATTTGAATGGGGTACGCGTACCTTTATTTCTTACTAACTTTTGCTTGCAACTTCGTTCATATGGAAGACAAGTATAACATAGAACAAAGCCTATGGCAATCAGCAACAGTGAAAGAAAAAAAAAAGAAAAGAAAGAATGAAAGAATTTTTGTAATCAGACCAGTACTTACCTCCTTCCATACATTATTCTTTTTTAATTAACAAAAAAAAACAAAGAAAATTTACCTCTTTTCTCTATAAGTATACCCCGCAGTTTCACACGCATTACTGCTCCGATCCCGTGTATCGTAGCGTGATGTTATAAATATACCCCTGAATTTGGCTATCATACTTAAACAAAAATATTTTTTCCAATCCGACTGGTACTTTCAAAGATTAGCACGTTAAAACAAACAAACAAGCAAAAAAAACACTCTTTCGCTTTATTAAATTAGTATCTTCACATTTATATTAAAAATCTTTCATATTTATTTATTTGCATACCATAATGTGTTTAAAGATGTTACATAGGACTTGAAGTTAAAAGTACAGTTATGGACCCTGTTAGGGCACAGCAACATTATATTAAACTAACAAAAAAAAAACATTCAAAATAAAATTAAAGAAAAAAAAAGCAACATTATTTTGTGTGAAATTCTAAATTACTTCAAACTTAGACGTAGTTGTAATTTTTAATGTCCCTCATATCAATATTACAACTACGTCTACATACATGTCATCACAAGCTTAGTTAACGAGAATAGTTTATGGCGTGGTAAGAAGATTAGTAAGTCAGATAAGTTAGTCAATAGGGTTGACTGCCTAAAGTGACGTCACTCGTGGATCCTACGTACTGTAGAGATTCTGGCCGGCCATCATAGGGTTTCGCTATTGCCAATTCCAACCCTTATAAACGAAAAATCCAATTAAAATTTGCCCCGCGGTAAAATATGACCCTTTCTGTGGTCCATTGCCTTATGCTGCGTAAGCGATAACTAAACCAATGATATGGAAAGATCTTAGTTATAACTTAGAATACTCCCTAAGTTTAAGCGAGCGTCAGCCTAGAGGACAAAGTTGGAAACCTGGCAAACATCAAATTGACTTTTTCGATTTCATTGTAGTTTCAAAGCTGTGTAATCTTGGATAGCAATGGCATGCTGAAACTTATGAGTGGGTAATAGAGGTAGTACTCGTTATTTCTCTTAGTAAGTATAGAACAATACAAAATAGATATTCAATACAAATAATACGATGATCGATACGCTAAGAAGAAGAATACAAATAATTAAATATGAAGCGCCTGTTTGTTATTTCAAAATATGAGCTTTTTACAAAATAAATATGAATGATTTATACAGCAATTAAACAAAAAAAAAATTTTTTCTCTGTCTGTCTATTGATTCCAGCTAATCTCCGAAACGGCTGGACCGTTTTTGACGAGACTTGCACTTGTATCATAATATTATAACCAATAATTTAGATACCTTATTTTAGAAAAATAAGTAAGGGTCCGCGCATATAAAATAAATCGCCGTGAAAACCGACATTCACGAGGTCAAAGTTACAGGCATAAACTAGTGTATAATAAACTACATTGCAATTTGCTACAACACCTACTAACCCAAGGTTCATACAACACCGTGACAGTATCGCTAACCGAAGCGGACTCATTAAAAGCGCACGCTATCGGACAATATTGCCTCCTTAACGATGTTGCCACTCAAACAAAGCCTTAATTTTATTAGCATGACCCGCATAGCACATCGCTACGTAAGCTTCACTAAGGATTGTCAACATTGTATACGATTAAACTGGTTAGTATATAGCAAGATCAGTAATACAAATGGATTTAACAAGTTTGTAACTATTTTGTGGTCAATCCATTAGGGAGCATGATTCTTGATGCAAGTTATGTTTCTGTTCTATGTGTGTGCCGACAAGACACTCATTACCCTTTTCCACTGTCAATAATTTACTTTCATAAAGTCAAAGTTAAATCATTTATTTCGATTAGGCCATTAAAAGACACTTTTAAACGTCATGTAGGTACAAGAACAAAAAAATTCGCACTCCGGGAGTGCCGGCAGAAGTGAAAACTTGATTATTAACGTTGAGCATGTTTGATATTTTGGAATGGTTAGGGAATAATTTTGCACCAATTGCTTTATCAGTATAAAAGTACTATCATTTATGTGGTAGAATACAATATTCATTTATTGCGCTATCGTACACAAACATGACAATTTATATTACATTAAAAATGTAACTTTAAAACTATTACAATTATCATTCGCGCAAGCGCCCTGCGCTGTCTAAACGAAACAGTAGGCCCAGGCATAATTTTCGCCGCGCCGTAGAGAGGGGATAGCTGTTTACGCTTTTTCGATCAGGTCACGTGTCCTGACGCGCGTGGTCACGTGTCCCCTGACGCGAGTTTAAGATTTTATACCCATTACAGAAAAAGTGCTCAACGCCGCTAAAGAAGTTTTCACTTCAAAAAAAACTTGTTGCCCCGTATAAAAGGTAGTTTTGTATGGAGGTTTGATCCCACGGGAACCGCATATTTTTTGGAATAAAAAGTAGCCATTCCAGACTATGATCTTTATCTGTGCCCGTCTAGATCCGTAGAGCCGTTCCGGCTTGATTGAGTAACAAACATCTATCCAAACCTTCGCATTATTGTAGTAAGACGATTTCATTGGGCTTTCTTTTTTCTTTTCTTATTTTCATCGTAGAAATGTTCATTGAAAGTGTTTTAAAAATATTTTGTACTTAGTTTTGCCATCATGAATGTTACATACCGTATGTGTCTTCAAATGATTGTTTAGGTCAGCCTGCAAGATTTAATAGTCAGTCAACTACAGGTCTTACTGGTATGTTTTACAGGGAATGTTCCTGGGCCATATAATACGACTCGACCGCAAACAACGGCGGAAGCAGGGGCCCGTAACTTAAACTCGCTTACTGCTAAATGCAAATTAAGTTTAATTCAAGCAGTATCTGTGCCCTAATTATACAACCGGTTTTTTATTGTTGGTGAAATGTTGACTTCTTCTGCCTAAGTGTATAAAATGTAGAAAAAAGTACCTGGTACTTACTTAATAATAGCCATACTGCAGAGCAAAGGCCTCTTCTCACACAGGGAAGGCATGAGCATTGATCACCACGCTTGCTCAAGGCGGATTGGCGGTTCCTAACTTATATTAATTACAAGTCCAGGTTTTCTCACAATGTTTTCCTTCACCGATGGCAGTGGTGAAGTACTTACTTAGAATGAAATTAAAAAACATAGTTTCAGGTCCTGACTACATCTTAAAACTAGGGACCACACAGGTCAACTGTTTTATATTTATTTATTCAAACTTAATGCAACAGAAAAAGTACAAAGGCGGACTTACTGCCTTAGGAATTCTCTACCAGTCAATCAAAGGTGGTGAAGAGATAACATGGCATGAACTAAATGGACTCTTAGCAGAAAATACTGTTGATACTTTCATAACTTCCAATATAATTATCATTATCTTTAACAAAAAATGAGGCAGCCTACTCCATGAAGAAAATAAGCACAAGCAAGACTTATTGCTGTTCAAATACCTTATCATAATAAAATATGTAGGTACTACAATATAAATTAAGGTAAACTACAGATTCGAACGTAGCAAAATGAAATTAGGAAGAGAAAATTGGACGTCAGAGAAATGATGTATGAACGGTTGCAAAAAATATATATTTTGCGCGGTATTTGACCCAGTTATGATACTTTTGATAGATGACTATTGTTTGTGTTTTTTTTTGTTATAATTACCTGGTCTGTCTATTACCTTTATACATTATTGGGAAACCAATCTGTGGAGTTTGGGAAATCTGTATCGAAATTTTCTTGAGTCATTAATTTTAAGACGAGCGTTATATTTTCCCGTGCTTGTTTTCGTGCACGACTTCCGCAATAAACCGTATGCGGATACGGAATATAACTACCTGGATCCTTAATGCCCACGATTTTTAGACTAAGGTTTCTTTAAATCACTCACAAAAATAGGAAAAGACTGTTATTTTCAACTTTCTTGTCAATATTTTTAGTACTTACGATTGGATTTGAATTATAATATAATTAAATAAAATGGCCAAATGCGTGTCGGACTTGCATACGAATGGTTCTGTATCTCCGTACAATATCTTACATTACATACAAAAAAACTTTTACTTAATTTTTTTTTAATTTAGAGGACACTGTGAAAATTTCTAGGGCCTGTCTATTACATTTAAAAAGATAGTCTTGTGACAGATAGACATACGGACGGACGGAAAGAATGCGTAGTCTTAGTAATAGGGTTCCTTTGGTTTCGTGGAACCCAAAAGAAAACAAACCACCGTTTATGTATACCTACGTCTGTAAGTAATTCCGTGCATTCTAGAAAGCGCTTTGTCTCCAAATGTCTAAAGGGCTGATTGGAGACACAAATAAATTCCCGTCTTCACCGATTCGTCGGTGGGTCCGCACACTCTCGTTCACTCGCGCACACCACACGTGATCCGAATGAACTATTTCAACTAAACTTTTATTTGAAATGTGCGACAAATATTTAGTAGCGTCTAGGAAACTTGAAGTGAGTTTGGTTTGGTACTCTAGTGGGGGAATGAAAGTTTTGAATTCGTGTCGTGTCAAAACGAAGGAATTTTACATTTTTGATATCAGATCGAATGTACAAGGTGGAAGGAACATCGCAATGCAAACTTTGACCATGGTTTTAGTACATCATTTTTTATACCTCAGAGATGAAGATGATGAAATAAAATCAGTTGTTCCATACAAAAGTATAAAACCTACAAGGTTATAATGTATTGAATAGCAAACCGTTTACGTCACAGTATTTTAACGAAATCAGCTACTCGTCTCGATACTTTAAATTGTGCTTATAAATGACACTTAGACTTAACACTATTTTATACTGTCATACCTATACCTATTGTAACTACACACATCAAAAGTGTCTAGGGATCAATATATTATTATTACCAAATAAATCTTGATCCCTAGACACTTTTGATGTGTATATACAATGTGATAGGGGTGAGACTTCTAACCCGTTAAGGCTGAGTACTACATCTAATTTTATCGACAAAAAAAATAATATGGGGGGTTAAACCCCCTCCCCCTAAAAATTATGGCTATTTTAATATTTTTTTTAATGTACTACGGCGCGCTTGATATCAAAGGTTGTATGCGTCGTAGAAACAAAAAAAAAACGACAAACGGTAGCTAATAACCTTGGCTAACTAATTCATTACTTTTTTCATATGTTTGATAATGTTTTGGTGAGAAAAAAAAATCATTTCTGAATTATTTTGACCGAAAAAATCGCTATTTTTCAATATTTTCACGAATTACTCAACCCCCCATATTATTTTTTTTGTCGATAAAATTAGATGTAGTACTCAGCCTTAACGGGTTAGAAGTCCCACCCCTATCACATTGTATAGATATGCCTGCATTAGAATGACAACCAGTATCTATTTTATATTCTAGTCAACAATTATTCTTCATGCAAGTATTACACTAACCCGAAAACTATTCCCAAAAGTTTGAACTACAGAATATTCTCGAATATCGCGCAGCACATTACATTCAGCTAACATTATTCTGTGGAGAGCAAAACAGATTTATAGCACGTAAATCTGTAAGGCTGTCGTGTTAATAATTTTAAAGTTGGTACTGGATTTGAGCAACCCTAAAGTTTCTCAATTTATATTCATATTTTAAACCTGACCAACTCCAGGGCTGTTTGCTTCAAACTTTGAGTTGATACATACTCGATTTTATGTCGCCTTGCTGGAACTGTGACGTGATTGGATCGCTTATTACCGTGGAAGTTTACGTAATTATGCATGTGCTCGCTTGCATGAAATTTATTTTAAGCAAAAGTATTTTGATTGGTAAGTTTTATGTTAAAGAAGACAAATGTTATGGAACCCAAAACTTAATCTAGATTTATTCAATCATCAAATAAACTTCGATGGGTCACTTGAATCAAAATGGCTTACATAGCAACTTTTTTTAATAGTCTACATGTGTGAAAACCAATCACAATAGAGTTGAATGACCAAAAAGTTTTCGAAATACAATTTCAACATTTAATTTGTAATAAAATTATTATAATCCGTTGAAAAATATTTCATACTGTAAAAAATATTCTCACCGTTTCGATATTAAAATGGAGAATTTTACATTTTCCATCGAGGACACAAAGCCAGGCCATATCTGTATGGTAATGATTTTCCGTAATGATGTCTTTGAAGTATTGAGAGTGGAATTTCAAGCAGAGAACGATGCGGTATCGATTCAGAGAACACTTTTATTTGCATTTAACAGAGGAAGGGCGGGCCTCCAACTTGTGTATTCCAATGAAAATACATGAACAGTTTTTGTACATGAAGTTTTTGGAAGGTAGATAAAGTATCGAGGTATTTTTCAAATGAAAATGGATGATATTGCATTTTGCGGTACCCAATGAGCTAAAGTATTTTAAATATGACACAAAATTTTCCTTCATTTCATTACACAATACGTAAAAATAATGTTCAAAATAAAATTGACGTTTTCGCAAAATAAACGAAATGGAAAGTGACCATCATTTAACGCGGTAAACTGTCAGAATACACATGTAGTAACCTTTTATTAGGTTTTCCATTATGAATTTCTCAGTAACATCCGGAAGTCTAGAAGATGGTGGTGTGACAACCCATGCCTTGAAAAGCCATTGGCCTGCGCCCAACCTCCCCCAGTTCGTATCGAACTATAAGAGTGAGAGAAGGCGCTACATATAATGTCTTTGGCGTATTTGGGTAGTCTTCTTTAAGATTGGTAGCCATGACCGAAATTCGGTTTGGAGAATATTACCTACAACTACAATCAAACCATTTCAACACTTCTCTAGGTACTGTACCAATTAAACCGTAATTTTTCAAACGACAAAAGGTATAAAGTAATCGTTATTATATGAATTATTCAAGAATAGGATTACTTGCTTCAACGAAACTCAATTCAAAGTTTACTGGAGATTTAAATGAAAATACTTTTCCCTTATTCTTAGATTTTTTCCGCTTACAGCTCTCTTTTTTCTACGCTGTGAAGAGATTAAACATTGTTCGAATGGCGTAGCTGTTAAATTATTAAACATTATTATATGTGCTTTGGTTTTATATTTGATTGTAATTGTTTAAGAAGATAATTAAATTAAGCATTTTACTGGTTTTGTTGCTTGTCTATATAATAACATTGATGGCAGGCTGTACATTTAATAAGATCAGAGATGATGACGAGTAGTTTGATATAATAATGATGTCTTTAATAGTAACGGAATATTGTCCAACAAACTAGAATAGAAAAAATGGAAACGATTTTTTTTGGAACAAAGTTTATGACGAGGTTTGCGGTAGTTGTTTGACAAAAATCATCACGTAAGCAAAAAGCGTTATGCCCTCTCCAGGTGACCTTCCCTTTCTTTTTCTCACTCTCTATCTTTTTAATATGGGTGATGGGGTATATGTGCGTGCGGGTATCGAGATTCGGGCAGCAAGCATTGTGCGCGGCTAGCTGTAATAGCTTCAATTCTAAACACGTGTTTTTACTTAAACTTATTTCTGGTTTTAAACCGCACTTTTTTTTTTAATTGTTTTTTTTTTACTCTTTCTATACACCTTCTACAATGTAAGTAAAAATATATTTTTGTACAAATGCTACTGCAGAAAATAGACAAGAAAATATCAGGTAAGTTAAGCTTTAAATAGAAACGAACACACGTTTTCATTCCACCTATTCTGAGAAGAGGGAAGATTTATCAAGATAAATCCCAGACGACAATCAAAACAAGAACTGTCTCGTTCTCACAACGTTAAGCCAATCTAATATTTTTATGACCAGCCGAGATGTTATCTTTTAATAATACGTCTGGCTGAATGTTAAAGGTCTGGGCTGTTTTATTGCTATAGTATATTATTATTATTGTTGGGTATACATTAAGCATAAAGTTTACTACTGGTAAGTGTGATCTAAAAGTAATTATCATGACACTTTAATTTTTAGGTAACCAAAAATAAATGTTAGAAATACAGGTATTGAAGTCTGTCTTTTGACTGCCTCGTTGCTCTAGTGGTTGTAAAGCGTGACTGCTGAGCATGAGGTGTTGGGTTCGATTCCCGGGTCGGGCAAAGTGTTTTTGGGGTTTTTTCATCAGGATTTTTTCAGTAGCACCCTTGATATCTGGATTTGTGCCCGGTTGATGGCTATAGGCTTACCCCTTATTACATAGGGCTTAAACATAACTGGCGAAATTTGGGTGTACTAATAAGTACACCTCTGCTTAACCCTTCGGGGATTACAGCGTTCTTCATACAAGAGCTCCTAAATAATCTAAAGCTTCTTATTCAAAGAAAGAAACCAATTTGTCTTATCATAATGTTCGCTTTCTCTTTGATAACATAAGACAACACATTAAATATTCACTGGGCACTTAATACCTAATATTACGTCTACTCCATACTTTTCTCTCCTTTCCCATTATATCCACAAACTAATTAATCTCTGGAGCTGTAACCGACGAGCGGTTACCTGTACCGCAACATGGACAATTATTTATTATCAACTGTGGTTGGCATTAGCGGGTTTTTTTTTTTCTGTTTATCCGCATTTCCTCATTTGCCCGCAACCGTGACGGATGCCCATAGCAATTAGTGCCCGGAAATTACACAAGAAAACACGGGCAATCCATCACCTGAAAAAATAAAGCTCAGAAATCTGCGTTGCCCGCACACAGCTTCTACAAAACGTCATTCAAGCAACCGTGACTCAGCTTATTTTGCTTACGTTATGAGAAGGAAGGTATTTTGTTCTAGGGGTGTCGTTTATCATTTTTGGTTTTTAATATTGTGGGATTTTTAAATCGGTAAAGTGTTATAAAGGTCTGTTACGGTTAAAATTTTATATTTCTGGAATTTTGTTTTAAGTCTGAAGTCTTGGTTAAGTAATCTAATCACCCTCACGTTGATTGCTTTGTGAGAGTTATTTATATTGGAGTCGCGTTCAAAAAGTACAGTCAACAACAAAAGTCGATTTACAATGTGACTTTTTATATCATAAAACAGACACTTAACACATAATGTACTAGGTTTCCGAATTTCAGGCAATAGCTAAGGGTTTATTATATCTTAATTTTATATTCATTGCGTTTTACTTTTAATATTGTACTTAATAATTAGGATTAAAAAAATGTTAAGTAATCGACTTTTGTTGCTGACTGTACCTACTCTATTTTATTAGTAGTTACCCGACTGTGCGACGTAAATGAGGGTAGTCTGATTATCGGTCTATGCATGTGTGTTTTTTCTTTTTTACGGTAATCTATACATCTATATCTATACAAATAAATAAAATTGAAGTGACTGTTTGTAATATTAAAATAATCGCTTTATACTACATGCATATGAATTTATATACGGTATTTATACCAAAATAACTTTTTTTTATTTTTGTCTGTCTGTCTGTTTGTTCCGGCTAATCTCTAGAACGGCTGGACCGATTTTGACGGGACTTTCACTGGTAGATAGCTGATGTAATAAGGGGTAACTAAGTCTACTTTTATTTTAGAAAAAAAATTAGTGTTCCACGCAAAAAAATAAAACCTCGCAGTAAACCGACATTTACGCGGACGAAGTCGCGGGCATAAGCTAGTCAGCAATAAAATAAAATCCGTACCCCCAGACACATTTCCCCATAAATCCCAATGACTTAACACAAACAAAACCAACTTGGCACTACAAAAAAAGGCCCAATTTTCTAAATTTAATGGCCACCATAGACGTATTGGCAGAAACGCCAACGTCTCCGGAAATCACGTGTAAAATCTCCATTAAGAACACCTCCGTTCGGCGATTGATCTGGGATGAGCAGCCATCCATCGGACACGGCCCATAGCCGGAACTCGTGACCCGAATACCGGATAACCCGAAACGTTTTAGCTGTGGTACAAGCAATGAGCGAATAGCGCGATAAGCTTTTGTTTGCAGAAAGATAATACAAGAAAAGAGACAGGCATAAATGCGATAAAACGCTAAAATATTATGTTATTCAATTTTTTTTTAAGATTAATTACTTATTTCAATTTAATAAATTATCGGACCAAATATCACGAACAAAACTTGTACGTAGTAAACGCACTCGCGTGTGTAGTGTAAGAGAGAGAGAGAGTGTAGAATCTTCAGCTTAGCAAGACGTAGGTAGTTACATGATTGTTCTAGACATACAGTTTTCTTTTGTTTTGTACTCCGATCTCGGTGACTATATTGTCGGTACATAATAAAGCTGAAGAGTTTTTTTAATTTCTTTAAACGCGCTAATCTCTGGAACTACCAGTGGATATTTGTATGGTAGCCAGATTCATGAGAAATAGTATATAACATCACGCTACGACACACGGGAACGGAGCAGTAACTAAAGGCGTAATTAAACGCGGGTGAAACCGCGAGGCATTTCTTGTATTTAATAAAGGTTCTTCCCAGTATTTTACATCATATTTCCGTAATTACCTATCTTGCATTAAATATACTTAGCGCTGTAATATCTTCACTTGTACCAATCCCCATTACTGCAAGGCTTCTTCACAAGGTTGACGACGGGTAATTTTTTGAATGATGTCCCAATTTCGCTGTTTACTTTTTATCTTTATGTTGCGATGTTTTTGCACGCAATAAAGTCAATTTTATGTGGTTTTTACGAAGATGTTAGTACTGGTTTCTTTAGCACAGGAAGTATACTATAAATATAAATATGACAGCGAAAGTATAGCGAAATAACAGCTTTTAAAAAATAAAAAGGAAGAGAAATGCCTAGATGCTATAGGGTCTGTAAATCAAGTAGATAACTATTCTCCTAAGTTATCTTATAGCTATCTTAACTTACTTACTTGTCAAACAACCGCTGGGACAAAAAAAAAACCATTTAATTTAAAGCATTTTACAGAAGTTCTCATCAGAATGGATTCACCTGTTGAGTTATAAAGCCGAAGACAAACAAAACACACGGTACGTAAGTACCTACATATCACTCAAGTTCCCTTATGTGAAATTCACACTGGATTTCATTTAACTTGCCACCTACGAAAGCTATCAGCAGTTTAAGGCTGCTTATATAAGCAATGATAACAACTGCAGACAGATATAATATTAAGTGGTTCGGTCTGTATTGATACAGAAATAGTGCGTTAATAATTATTTAAAATGCAACTAAAGGATTTTAGATTAGAATAGCTTAGTTTAAAACTATTTAATTCGCTATTTATACAAGATGTTGTTTTGCATCCTCGTCAAATTTCAGGTGGTTGTCCTAAAAGACATAAATAATCAATTGAAAATACAGTACCGGGCAATAACTAATAAGCGCGCGCGGGAGCGCGAGCGTGGCTAGGCACGTGCGCGAGTAGTACCTACGAAATTATTGAATGATCGTTGCGTATGCGTTGTGTATGTATTGTTTGCGTTTGTTTGTGTGTGAAAGCGCGGTTATAGCTAGTAACAGACGGGCCGCTTTTAAATACGGCTGGTTTACAATTATGGATTTCAGTAAACAGGAAAAAAATATAAAAAAATACCTACTCATTTTATTGTTGATTTGGGTCGAGAATCATTAGCATAATTATGTCCTTGAATTTGACTAGGATGCAAATCAACAGCTTGTATATTTAATTTGAAAAATGAATGTTTGTATGTTTGTTCTCTATGCATTCCTAAACCATTGTTTCGATTGCAATGCTGTAAGGCCGCAAAGATTCGTGGCCAGCAGCTAGTCAGTGACGACACAACAGATACAAATTGTAACGACGTATTTAGACGCAAGTACTCGGATATTAAGATATCTATAACAGTTTCTTTATCACCAATTCATAAGGCTAATAACCTTCTATCTTCCTACTAAACACTTATAATTAAGATTAAAACAATATTTCACAGCATTAAAGAAACGTATGAGCGCTCTCGGCATTATATTTATCTCGGGAGGAACAAATTGACTGCTTCATGAACCGTAAACAACTGATCCCCTCAAGAAAAATCTTCAGTCAATTGGAACATACGATACCGTGTGATATATTCTCATTAACACGTTCGTATCGAAATATAAATAAATGGGGAATATTGAAAGGGGTGAGTTATGAGGGTAGATATGGCTTAGATTTAGCATTTTGAAATAGAACTCATTTGTATGACTGAAAGCTAATTTTTCAATCGTCTGATAACTCCTAGCGGAGGGATAAATGTGACGGTTTGACAGCTTTTGTATGCAAAATATAGTTACTTGTCTATTGCAAAATCAGCATTAGCTACGTCAGAATCGTGATGGTTAAAAACGCATAATAAATATCTCTTTGCTAAGGTAAAGTCAATGCCAAATCATTCAGGGGCAACTAGATTCAATTCCTTTTTCTTTTGTTGTATTTGACGTTCTAAAGTGCCTAATTGAAATAAATGATTTGAAAATTTGACTTAATTTATTCCAATAAGACCAATGTACAGGCACTTTTGAATTGTCAAAGAGTCGCTCAGTTAGTCAGAAAGTTGAAGCTAGTTGCTCATCCCAAATCGTAGATAGACCTCTATGAAGAAGAACGAGCAAGAAACTCTACGGACACTCTTATCAATTAGGTTTTTGTTTACACATATATCACATCACCGTCAACTAGAAATGTGCCAAAGAGCCTGGCAGCAATACCACGGTCCCTAGGTACAATGACCTCTTAAAATATTTTTCATTTATAAATGTCAAGACCTTTTTATTAAACATTTTAACCGGTTAAGCCCCGGCTGACTTACCGGTATGACAGAACAATAGAAAATCAATTGTGTCTCATTACGTGGGACTTCACTTGAGTAATTAAACATTTAACATCGCGCATGTAATCCCCGAAGGGTTAGGCAGAGCTGTACCCATTAGTACACCCACATTTCGCCAGCTAAAACATTTTAAAATTACAGAAAATCTCCAAAATGATGTCAAAATTGCAAGTCCATATTAGCAAGTAGGTAATTCATTTGAAACGTCCCCAAACTTTGCGGGGTAACCTCAGAGCTATTTTAATGATTAATGTGCTAAGCGACAATACGAATCCTCGGCGGTTATCTAACCCGGACAAAGAAAGGGCACATCTATTCATATATCACATGCAGACTTGACCCTTCCTTCACCGCAGATAGAAGAAATATAGCGGCTGGAAACGTCAACATATTTAAGGAAGTTTAAAATGTTCTTTTATTTCTATAGAGATGTATTTTTTTATCATTTAAGGTTACAACTATATTCACCTAAATTAGAATCAAAGAATTGACCTCCTACAAATTTACTCCCTTTAAAAATATTGAGATAACTAGGTTTTGCCTGTGACTTTGTCCACGTGAATATCAGTTATCGCGGATACGGATATAGTAGCGAAATAAAAGCTTTTCTTGGGGTTCAGGCTTACTCTGTTCCAAATTTCATCAAAATTGGCTTGGTAGTTTAGCCGTGAAAACGTAACAAACAAATAAATTTTCAAACTGACTTTCGCATTTAAAAAAAAATAGCTAGGATTATATAAACAGAACATAAAAAAATCGATGTATTTTTAATTTTAAGCAATAATTACTTATGATTTGCAAACAAAGTTTTCATACAATTTAACTTGTCTACCCACAAAACATTTACATCCTTTGATTGAAATGTCAACAGAAAAAACAACATCTAGAGACTTTGTTTCTTTGTAATTAAAGAGTAACCTTTCTGTTGCTGTCTTGTAAAACTTACATTGAACTGCCTTACTCTGCCAATGTTTTATATAAATAGTGTCCAATGGTTTCATAACTATAAACTTTGACTATTTGTCTCTGAAGGCAAGTGTGTATGATATTAAAATAACACGTTTAATTCAAATGTTGAATGCTCAGCGTGAGGTCTTAGGTTCGATTGCCAGGTCGAGCAAAGTGTTATTGGGTTTCTCCATCAGAAATTTCTCAGTAGCAGCCTCGGAGTCTGGATTTGTGGCCGGTTGATGGCAATAGGCTCTCCCTCTATTACATGGGACTTAAAGATAACTGGCGAAATGTGGGTGTATTAACGGGTGCGAATCTGCCTAATACTTCGAGGATTATAGGCGTAATGTTATATGTTATATGTTATGTGTCAAATGTTGACGTTACTTTAAAATATATAGTAGCTACATAATATTAAGGATTACAATAGGTTGTAGGTATATCTAAACATAATAAAATGAACAAAAAAAATACAGCTGCAAGCATCGTAATATTTGTTTTAACAATAGTTCCAATAGCAACTACACTTTTAAAAATATCTCTATTTTTCTAACTTTCGACATTATTCCACTGAAATTGTCTGGAAAGAAGGTAGTGCTAAAGTTTTGAACAAAGGTAAAGAGTTCGACGCCTGCAGACATAGAATAAACAATGTGAAACACAATTCAACCGCAAGTTGGAGTTTATTTTGAACTGAAACTGTTCGGTAAACTATTGTTATAACAGCTGAGACTTGGTTATGTATGTGAGTCGTCAGTTCCCAGTAGGGTAAACATGCGCGAAATGACAAAATTCACGTTTGAGTCGAGTTAATTATTAATGAAAAACATGTCACGAATAAATGCTAAACCGACGGTGCCGTTTTAGATTTTTGTTGACAAAGTAACAAGTTTTATTATCTAATCTATCTATATATATGAAAGAGACTTAGTGTACTTACTGAGTACCAGTATTTTACATGGAGCGACTGCCTATCTGACCTCCACAATTTTTTATCAAATTGTTCATTTGATATTGTGTAGTCAAAAGTATGTTTTGTAACCAAAACATCGTATAATTATAAAACTATTTCAGAATCCATTTTGAAACCAGTTTCTCTTACAAAATAGCCATCACATTCAAACAACACAATTCCATTTTAATTTAACGTCTGAATGTCTAAAATGTCCCAGTAAACGTATTTCTACATCAAAATATCCATTTGTAGTTTTAGCTGTTTGGTCTAAACAAGCCGTTGTGCTGCGGTCGCCGTCGACTACGTTAGCCTGCGGCCGAATTCTGTTGAAAACGAACTCTAATGTTCTGCTTTGTGCGAAATTAACGAAACAAGCGAATGTTAATGCTACGCCAGCGCTGTTTTAGTGGCACGATTTAAGAGGTATTTACTATGTAATGGGTTGTGTACAAGGAAAATAGGAACTATTTTTAGTTTGAGGGTTATGGGGTTTAACTTGAGAATGAGAGTTTGTGTGAGTATTTTCGTTTTATTGTGTGTTTACGTGCCATAGTTGACGTAATGAGAGCTTCAAAAGTTATATTGTGGAACATATCCACAAAATAACTTCAAGGCATCTCATTTTATTGTTATTTTCACGTAAAAAATTCTAGGAATACCATGTAAGCAACCCTCATGTAGCGCAAAATAATTTTAATCTTTCAGAAATAATTTCGTCCTCCAGAAAATTTAATATCTGGATAATCTCATATTCCGGTAAGTGGAATATGAGATTTTCCAACAATTTAATTTCCCTGTGTAAAATTATTTTGCGCTTTTTGAGCCTCAAACTACGTAGGTAATATCAAATTGTCGCACATTATCATTTTTAACCCGGGGTGCGCATGGTGAAAAAGTGTTACACCGAGTGTAGGGTTGGGTCGAGATGACCCGATTGAAAACATGAATGTTTTTCCAATATACGAGATATTTTATAAAACTGTTACTGTAATTTCATTATGTCACTAACACTGAAAAGGTTTCAGATAAAAATAAACGAATTCATCATGAAATACGTGTTTAATGTAAATTCAAATAAAGTAGTACGAAAAATCAACAAAAATGACATCTTCTGTCTTATAGCAATCAAAAGTTAACAAAACATAAATCTTCTAAATTGTAATAAGGCTAAAATCCGCTGTCGCTCGAGTTCTTCCCGGTTCATTTTGAAAATAAACCTAAAAATAAAATGATAAACAATAAAAAAGCTGAATAATTGGCGCAAAATAACGACATCGAGTGTATGGTTGGGTCATATTTACCTTTTTAGTCGTTTGGCCTCGTGTATCTCCCGGTGTAGTTGCGACCCGACTGAATAGCGGTAACAAACGAATAGGAGAGAATGTTCGCTCCAGCTACAGAGAAGTACGGCGACATCGCACTAAAATTCTAAAAATAACACACGATTCAAAATGGCGTGGGTCAATTTGACCCAACAATGCGCTCCCCGGGTTAATTAACCTAGGCCATTAAAACACAATGAAAATAAAAAAATTACTGAGTATATAAACACTTTAAAAAACGGCAACCTTTTTCGATGATGAAATTAACCTTAACAGAGGAGAGCTGGACGGGTTGAAAAGTGATAAAAGGTTTACAGAAAAACCACTTCACTCACAACTTGTTACAATGAAACTTTAGAGAAAATCTACTTCGAACGTCGTGTTAAAACTAAGCAATTCCAAATCATAAAGTCGTTATTGTTTATAACGTGAAGTACATACCTTAAAATAGTCTTGAGTTTAGTGTGCAATAAGAAATGCAATGCGAATGAGAAGAGATATAATAATCATAAAGTATTCATTGTCCCCATAATTATAAGAAACGTGATTTTTTTCGGCATACTTTGCTCGATTTTAATATTGTACGGTGATACGGAAATCCGACTCGTTTTGCTTGGTGAATGTGATGGTGAGCGATTACGATTGTTCAATAATTGTCTAGTTATACAATGCAATGCGTAAATCCAAGTCCTTTTAAATATCGCACGATCAATCCATCTCCATTGTGTGGACCTTCTGTTCATTATTTACTCCATGCCTGAAACTGCCTGAAGCGTAGTACATGTCAATACATTTTACTCGGCAGAGCACATCAAAAGGTTTATTTTACAGTGGCCTGTTTTTTTGTGCCTGTAATTGAATGTCCAAGTTTACGATCGACCAAAAATATTTACTGTGGAAACTAAAGTAAATAGTTCGGGATGCGCGCTGTTGCTGTTTTTTGATGAAAGTAAATAAAATTCGCATTATTTGTTTGTTGGGACATCTGGTTGTATAGGTATGTACGCTTTATTCTAGGGCAATTTTAGATATTGGTTTTTAATATTTTACGAGGTGAATAGAAAAGAATAAGTATAAGATTTATTTTAGGTAAGGGATAAGAAACGTCATAGTATGCTTTTAATCATAATAATTGTGTTTTTAGACAAAAACAGAAAAATGGTGTGTGTTTGAGAAAATGAAGGCCGAAATGAATTCCCAAAAATCTATCCTCTTCAGACATAAGCATTTATTAGCAAAAATAACATATACGTAAGTATATTATTTTTATATTGTACTGTATTATTATTATCAGTTTGTCGACCAGGCGACATATTACTTCAGAGATCTGAAAGTTATCACTAAGTTAGTTGATTATAATAAAAACAATGTTCTCTTTATTTACCTTATCTGACATTTCATTAAATCCGAACGGTGTACTTCGATGTCTGCGTTTAATGTAAACAGACAAATCTCATTACAGACAACGATTCTCTCGCAAACTTTCTTAATCTATTTCCATTCTTAGTTTTCTCATAAACGTGAAAAACAACATGTACTTAGTATGTATGTGTCAGTATTCATGTTAGTTTCGTAATTTGCTAAAATGACAAGTAATATTATGAAGATCGATTTCTAAGAAAACTTTTATCTGACGACCCTGCATACCTATGTCTTTTGTTGACTATATTAATCCTTTTGTGAGGTTTGGCAGTAATTTATGATTATATTACTATTTTTTTTGTTTATTCGTCTCATAAAGCTCAAGTCAATGCATAAGTGTAGGAATGTACCACTATCTACAAATGTAGGTAGGTACCTTACTTTAGTTCTAACTAGCACAGCTTCTAAAAGCATAATACTTTATTACAGTGTTCCGTAAGGTTCTACATTGAGACCATTGCTGTTCATTTGTTAAAATAAAATATATCTATCTTTCTATTTTCCGTATTTCCACAGCGACATTTACCTACTCCTCGTTACGGGTCCGAAGCAAGCGTTTAAAGAATCATTAGCTACAGATAAGTTTGGTCATTAGACCTTTCGGCAGTTCGTGGACGAGCTTTCTAATAAGAATTGTTTTTATTTTTGTTTATGATCTGTTAAAGTATTCAGTAGGTATCGACGTTTTAATTGTGTATTGCTTTTCTTAAAAAAGGATATTACTAATATAGGCAAGGGTATATTTTGTTTCCAAGTTTGTTTAAATTTCAAATCGTTTATTAACAATTTACAAAGAGTAGGTATTAAATTTAGTTGCCCCTTCCAAAAGGTAGTTTCATAGTCGTTTATCAATGATTTCTATTTAATTATGCTATCAATAGCGAAAGTCCAAATTATACAAACAACTTTAAAAAAATCATGTTGAATTCCGACATTGTTTCATTTCATGCAAGCATGTCCCGGTAAAATATACTAGTATTGCAGTCGAAATAAAAACCGTGTTAGCTGACACAAACAAACCTCGGAGTTTCCGAGGAACATTAAAAAGTTTTGAATACTTTTTTGCTTCATCACTGTAATGTTTTAAGTTTAGTTCTTTTAAGCCTCTTGGGTGTAATTTAGACTTCTCGCTGTAACACGAAACATATTTTTCTGTAACGAGGACAAAAACAAACGTGCCTGCTTGTGTTATCTCTGTTTATTTGTTCTTTTTTTGTGACGCCATTGTTAATGCAATATTTTGGTATTGTAATATGTTTTTTAAATAGGTAACGTAAATATAATGAAATTTAATTATCATGATTCACAATAACTTAAGTACTTGATCGGTTTTTATTTTTAGTTGATTAAACATTCTAAAACAATATACCTACAATTTATTTTATTTATTTATTTTTATCTTATTTATTTAAGTTGTCAAAAATAAATATTGCTAGCTCAATAAAAAACGAATCAACAGTGCCTAACAAATGATCCTAGACGATTAATCAAATCCTCAAACACTACATTAGCCGCAACAAAAACCATTCACTCGTAAAAAATGGAATCGATATTTTTAATTCAATCAAAAATTCGAATTGGAATCGCAATTGAAATTCTAAACCGTTTCCCGATCAATCAATCGTCTATTACCTGTCAGGGTTGTCATCGAGCGCTTTATGATAGTATAATGACAGAGTGGCAACCCTAATGGGCCTTCATTAAGGTAACAAATATTAATGGATGCCTTTTGTGACGGCTAGACTGTATGAAGTGATTTTATCGGTGGCCAGGATTTTTGTTTCATTTTTTAATCGTTCTTAGATTCTTCTTTTTTCATTTTTAACGAAAATGAAAGGTTCCAAAATGTTATATTCAAAATGGAAGTTAATATTTTTTTTTACTATTGAATGGTTTTATATGTTATAGTGTGTAGATTCATCGCAAAAACGGTATTTTTCATTCACCATTTATTTTAGTTTCTATGTAAACAGACCAGGGAGGTAATTCTACTAACTTTTAGGAACGATCACAATCTAATATCATTCAGTTTCAATCTGTTAAAAATGCCTCTAATTACTTTCATTTTTTTAAATTGATTGTTGCTAAAGGTACGATTGTAACTAGATTTTAAAACATTTTAATTAGTGGAAATGACCTTAAGCATTCATATACTTCTATAGGTAAATATTTTATACTTGTCCTGACTTAATTTATCCTATACAAATCAGTGATAATAATCTGAGTTATTAACGATGAATTAACCACATATGATTAGAAGCTACTTATTCTCCGCCATATTATTTCAGGAGCGTCATACATCAATCGTTCGGACAGTTAATTTTGCCGAACAATAACTTCTCGCACCTTTTCTTTTCTTTTCAGATATCTTTCATTGTTACAAAGATAAAGGAAAAGCGTTTGTTATAATAAAATATAATCACACCTCTGGGTTTTTTCGATGGATGAATCATTCATAAATCATAAAACCGTGATCGTGATGAAATAAAACAGTTACTGTTGGTATTTCTCAAAGGGGACTTTGAGATTATAAAAAAATCTTTCTTATTTTATACAAAATGGAATTTAATCGGGTGATTAAGTCTAGAGTGCCAATTTGAGTTATACTCAAACTAGTCTGAATTAGGCTAGTTGACACCACTAATCAATTGGTGTACTTTTTATGACCTGTCAAAAAACGATTATTCCATAAAGTATGGAAATATCGAACTTTGACGTCACTTATTTAGCAACTGAATTGACTAACTATTTATTCGTTTCTAAGCCGCAAAATATCTAATTTTACAGTAAATTGAAAATTAATCGAGTTTTTAGGGCTAAAACAAAGTGTTTCTTTAAAGAAGTTATGTCTTGGAATTGGTGGTTAATGGTGTCAACTACCCAATTGTAATAAAATATAAGTATTTTACCACAAGCTTTAATGTTCTTTTGTTATTTTATTAAAACATTAATAAATAAATACTAAGTTAATGCAAATGCGGTTTTAAGTAAAGGTAAAGAATACGAGTATTTCATTTTTTACCAAAAGTAGATTCTATAATCTGAAACCTCTTAAAAATGCAGTAATTGGCAGTAGCTAAATTAGTAGGTATACGTATGTAGATAGATGAAAACATCAGTCACGTTGGTCGGCAAACGGCTAAAAGCTTAGCTACTTTTGAAGTTTTTCACAAATTCCTCGCGTTTTGTAAGAAAGAATGCTCAAAATGTCGGCATCAGCATTTCGCGGGGAACCGTAACCTCATTTCAAAAACTTTTCCCTTCAAGTAAGATTGATGTTTGTAGAAAAAATTACTTTTCGCGAAAAAAAAACCGAATGAAACTTTGGACTTAGCGGGTTTTACGGCGATGGATATTAAGGTATGCTTTCTTTTTTAAACAATTCCGTCAATTTTTTTGACAATGCGCAGCGTCGGGAATTTTTCGTTGCTCAAACTTTTTTGCGTCCAGTAGAAAAATGTAACGCATTTCAAAAGCTTTTTAAAACAAATGAATGTCAGTTATAAATTGTTGTTCTTATCATTTTTCTATTTTTAAATATTTTTCTATATTCTTATAAACTCAGATATCAAACAATTTCTTTTTAAATCATGTTTATTTTAATCTTCATGTTGTTGCTCTAGTGATCGCAAAGCGCGACTGCTGAACATGAGTTCTTGGGTTCGATTCCCAGGTCAGGCAACGTGTTATTGGATTTTTCCATCGGGAATTTTTAATCTTTAATTTTTTTCTTCTAATGGGTACACCTCTGCCTAACCCTTCGGGGATTACAGGCGTGATGTTATGTTATATGTTAATACTTCATGAACACGACAAAAAGTCAAGATACATCGCAGACTGCTAGAAATACCCGATAAATAAACAAAACACGACCTGAAAATGTTCCGATTTAGCAATACACCAAGTTGTTTCATGTTCAGCACATCACGTAGACCAGCACGGGGGTAATTCGATGATATTAGGCGACAGATGTTTTCTCGTGTATTTTTCAATCTCACCCCGCCCCGGGCGATTTATGCCTCGCCTCTTTATAAATGACCTGCGTGGCCGAAATGAGATATAGAAATAGCGTTGCGATATTGGCACCGAATATTTCGTGGCTGAAAAGGGGGCTGAACTTTATCTTATTACGGGAACCCTAATAATGTTTGTTGAGTTAACCTTATTGAAGGAAACAGTCGGTAAATTGCATTTTTTTATGATTATATTTTGTACTACTTTTTTATGTCAACACAGGTTAGCTAGGTGCGACACATTTTTTTTTCAGCTGTCATCGTTTCCATTGTGTGACATCATATTTTACATAACAAAACATCACGCCTCTAATCCCCAAAGGGTTAGGCAGAAGTGTACCCATTGGTACACCTACATTTCGGCAGTTGTGTATAAGTCCCTTGTAATAGCGGGCGAGCCTATTGCCATCAACTGGACACAAATCCAGACTCCGAGGTTGCTACTGAGAAATTCCTGATAAAAAAAAAACAATCACACTTTGCCGGGCCTGAGAATCGAGCCTAAGACCTCATGTTCAGCAGTCTCTCTTTGAGGCCACCAGACCAACAAGGCAGTCTATCATGTTTTATGTCCCAGAAAATAAAATTTTTCTTCCTTTACTTTCTGCTTCCATTAACGACCCGGCACTATATATTTTTTTTTAATAGTAACAAAAGCTCTCTTCTACATATAGCAAAAAACCAACAAAACGGAAAAAGATTTTATGTAACCCATTAGCTACTACGCTACAAATCCATCAATCTCCAGAAAAACAAACCGATACAACATTTCTACCCCGATCAAAACTCATTAACATCACAGAATCACGCCAACTGAATTTCAAAAAGCAAAAATACGTAACACAATCGAATTCGCTGATACAATCACAGAGCTTGGCAGAAACCCTTTGTACTGCGGATTGATGGCAAAAGATACCGCGATCACAAAGACATGGAGAATGGATCCGATCTCAGCTCGGACAACGATCTATCAATTTGTTTAATTGGATTCTTTTCAATGTTATTTTCTTTTTCTTTTCTGTTTGAAAACAGGTTTGTTGAGGTTTAATGTTTATTCTTTTTGTGTCATTTTGTTCCTTGTTCTGTTTGAACTTAAGATGGTTAGTAGGGTAAGGAGTTTGAGATTTATCTATATTGCAAATAAAAAATAAATAAATGTCTGTTTGTAATGTCAAAATGACAGTTTATTACTAAATGTATGCATGTATAAGGGTCAGTTCACACCGAGACGCGACGCTGCGTGCACACTTTAAAAGAGCGACTCAAAATATAACTTTATTTTCTACACGAAAAGATACACATTTCATTGTGAGAACTTAGAATACGTTACACCACGCAGCACTACGTCGCGATGCGTCGCTCTACGCCGCGCTGCGCCGCGCGCCGCCGGGAGACGCATCGCGACGCAGCGGTGAATCGCCGGTACGCGCGACGTGCAAGAGCGGCGACGTTGCGATGCGTGTCGCGGCGGCACGCGGCGCAGCGCGAAGTCACTGGCCTCTTCCAGTATCGTCACGTTGCGTCGCGTCGCGTCGCGTCTCGGTGTGAACTGACCCTTATAATCATGTATGTAATGTATCAATGTATGTTTACACTATACTTACCAATAACAAAACTTTTTTCTTTATTGTCTGTATGTCTGTGATATTAACAGTACTTTTACTGGGAGATAACTAATGTTGTGACCTAGGCTACTTTTATTTTAGAAAAGAATCGCACGAATAAAACATCTCCATAATATTATGAATAAAATCCGATTCAATGGTCAGTTTTACTAGCAAATGTTTAAATTTGAGATAAATACCTTTGGTTTCATCTGCGGCTTTGTGTGGGTCCGCGATATCCGACATTCACTCAGATGAAGAAGTATATAGTAGTTGGCATAAGCTAGTAGTAATTAGATCTACTTGATTGCCATAGGTTAAGTAAAATAAAGTTTTATTTAAACAAAATAAGGTATAATTTGCAATCAAATTCAATTCTATTTTCCCTTTTTCTTCCCTAATATGAACTCCATCCGAATTCAAACCGTAACATTTGTCGCACCGCAAAAACACGTCTAAATTAAGCTTCCGTCCCCATCAAAATAGTCAGCAAAAAAACCATTGCCGTCATACATTGAAATACTGGCAGCAGAAACGAGCTGAACTGAAGCGTAACTGAAAAATGTGTAACACCTTGCAGTGTTTCCGAACGGTTATCTTACAGACTTGTCAGTTCGACGACATTTGTTAAAAATGTTTTGAGAGCGAAAAGGGGGGAAAATGCCGCCGATCGGATACGTAGGTATATATAATTTTTTGGTAGGTACCTACTGAGGTGAGTTTTGTTTTTGCGGGTGTTTTGTAGGTACATAGAGTGTAGGCAATCGATCAATAATTTTCAATTACAAAAAAATCTTGCATTTACCTAACTGACTAATGATAAATGATTATACCTGTCGCTGCGGTTCAAAAAAGAGTACGTTCTGTAAATGCTACTCGTACCTACATAACTGCAAGCAAGAACAATCATGTTGTGAAAGCATGGTTGAACGTCTGTAGCATGATTTAGTGCAAGCATCTATCTATTCTATGGTACCCACACATGGGTATATAATTATGTGGAGGCTTGTAATTAGTTAGGTATTTTTTAATATTATCTGATAAACAAAATTCTAAAAGAATATAAAAAATACCTATCTACTTAAAATATTAAGTAAAAATTTACAGCAGATTCTATTTTCTATTACGTAACCCATACTCTGAACAATGCTTTTACCAGAATTGGATTCAAAAAGGTTCACTGTCTGACCTTCTCGAGTAGAAACCTTTTTGTTTCCGTTTAAAGCGAAAATATCTTGATATTTAGAATATTTGCAGCGTTTGTAAGCAAGTAATTTAGTTTTATAAGATGCATCTTGGGTTTGGCATGAGCTATACATAAATAATACGACCTGTCTATAACCTAGCTGTAACTTTTCTTAAGAAATAAAATAAAATAATAAGGAAACATAATAATAATCAATCTGGTTGCTTACTTTCTTACCTTTTACATTACCTTTGTATTTCGTTGCAACTACACACATCAAAAAAGTCTAGGGATCAACATCCCTAACATTTGTTAGGGATGTTGATCCCTAGACTTTTTTGATGTGTATATTTACCTAAGAATAATATTCTTCCAATCGAATTTCAATCACGTTGGCCAATCTCAATGGACACTGTCCAAGTCTGGAGGATATCTATACCTAATTACAGTTACCGGCACGTAAGTTGGCAAGAGTTTTTGTAGTGGGGGAAGTTTGCGCACGCACAATTTCATACATTTTTATATACGCGAACTTCCCCCACTACGAAAATCTCTTGCCAAGTTACGTGCCGGCAACTGTACCGTGCACAACATTTGTGCCTCCTATGTTTTCCTGCCTACTTGGAGCTAACATTCCCTCTGCTCACTCACATAGCCTAACAATCCGATACTGCTGTGGAGAGATCAGGCACAGAACCAACGGTTTCATGAGCGTTCTAAGGCGCTGAGGACACTGAGGTCACTTCAGTAACTTCCAAACTACTACTACTATTACTGAAAAAATCTTAATAAAAAAACCCAATAACACTTTGTACCCGACCTGGGAATCAAATACAGAACCTCACGCTCAACAGTCGCGCTTGTGACCACTAAACCAACGGAGCAGTTGCCAGTTTAAGGAAAACATAAAAATACGAAACTTCTACACGCACGTCACGAGTATTTTTAGTAAGGAACCTCTAACAGACTGTAACAAGGTGCCCGCGGCGTAACGCGGTGAGAAAACTTGAGGGCTTTTCTACTTAATTAACCATACAACTTTCCGAACGAGATAAAACCTCATGTGCGGACTGAATACAAACATTACGTGGTAACTCCGAATGTACGAGTGAACGAATGAACGAAACAACTTGTTCGTGTTATTCGCTAATTTGATAGTTGCTCGCCGACATTAAGCCCTAATCAAGTTAGCCATTGATCTTTGCGTGCTCTGTAATTAAATGAAGCAGGGTGGATTACTAAAAGGTGGTTTATGGTAGGTAAGTGAGAGGATCCTCGAAAATTGGAAGTAAGTACATGCTAGTTTTATATTGAAGAGCAATTTAGGTACGAGTCTGTAAAATTTATCTAGTCCGAATACCAATCGTCTCCTGCAGTAACCATGCAGCAACGTTCTCAGCAAAATCCAGTCGTTTGCGAGTGATGACTTTTATACGAGCGATCCTAAAATTGAACTCTTTTCCGGTATCGTAGCATATGTTCACAAATTACATCGGTCTCCACACTCCGAACGAGAAAAAGAAGATCGTTACTTATATAAAATATCACGGAAAGCTCTCGATTTTCCACAATTCTAGAACTCGTTTATTTCTGCGAAACTACTAAGTCTTCTCGGTCACCGGCGTTCCTTAACGACCAGCGCCATCTAGTAATTTTCGCCGGAAGCAGCGATTAAATGTTCGTTCCGGGACACCTTGGCTACGCTAAAATTTATACGATGACATATTTAAGGTAGTGTAAAGGTACTGTTGGTGGCAATCTTTCACAAACCACATATCCCAAGCTTAATTGCATTGAACAATTTATTGCATAGCTGAAACAAGCCGGTTTTGTAATTACGCACGCAGCAGCCTTGCTCTGACAGGACAATTAACTGTTACCAAAAATGACTACATTTGCCCGTGAATTTCAGATTAACTCGATATGCATTGGTTTTTTAAAGTGTGGAAATAAAATAGAGGAAAACTAAAATGTATGAAAATAGCTTGCAAAGCTTTTGTATGGTAGTTAGTTATTGGTATAGTAAAACCATGAAGTATTTAATTCCATCTATGCAATGACGTCTTGCATATTTTCCGACTAATATTTCAGAAAATATAAATCAATTTTAAAGATTCCGTTTATGCGGTAATGAGCCAAGAATTAAATTCAAAAATGGAATACCAAAATAATTTTAGCTCGTTATTGTATTAAACGTTGAGATGGCTCGAATAACCAAGGTTATGAGCCTGCCTGTGACATAGTACGCCCTGACTTGACAATCATACGGTTCGTTGGACCACTGGTAATTAAATGTACGCTGCGTCGGAAGCTTAGCTCAAATAAACATTTTGCTAACTATAGAGTACATTTTACGAAACGTTTATTAAGCGGGCAACGAAATTAAAAAATATTTTATATTTTTTTTAATTTGAGTTTTATGCTGCAAGGGTTTCGTTTGAATTTGTCTGTAGGTAGGTAGGTCATGAAAAGTATAATCCGAGTCAGTAAAAAAAAAACACAAAAAAACAACATAACAATCGCTCAAGCCGTTTTGGAGAAGTGCGACCACAAACACTGATACGAGATTAATATACTCGTATATATCGATACAAACACGTTTAAAAAAATTATAAATATATTATCCAAGCATCATGAACGCAGCACTACATTATAGCGTCAACTATGTTGCCAGTAATAAATAAACGTCCACAGTTATTTATTATTCCCGCTCATTAATTACTTAATTGGCTAATTGATGCGTAATGCAGTCCCTCTGTGGCATTATTTACACAATTATCAATAAACATGATATTAATAATGTAATTCAATGACAGTTTGTTTACTTACTTATTTACTGTTCCACTTTTTTTCATGCACAATTGATAAATAAACTTGTTATTTTCTTTTTAACTATTCCATATTATTACTATTATTTTATGTTTAGAGCAATTAAATTCCGTAACAGTAACTAGTACCTATTCATGGTTTTCTAGGCTCATTTGAAAAGCACTCATTAAACATTGGCCGACATCTACAATACTTTAGATTTACAATACAAATCAGCTTGTTCAAAAAACCAGATGATTTTTCATCACTCAACGTTTTTTTTTAAACTGCGTATAAATCACAGTCTTTTTCATATCACTCTCTGTAAATATGCAGCATGCATGCATTTTAACCATAAAATCGTTTGTATGCTCTTCATTAAAGTAATTAAATAAATCACCATACTCCTCTCTGCGCAACGGCAACACAAAATGTCAATTTTAATTTTATTCAGCAACCACCAACAGTATGTTTACGACAAACCCCTTTAGCGGCTAATGGGTTAAAAAGATTTTTGTAGCGTTATTAAAAAAGATAAATCAGCGCTTTTAATAACCGTTTTTATTGAAAATAATTCAAGTAAAAGGGTTATGAATGTGTTATAGGATTTTGTGTAAGTAAGACAATAATAGCGAGGTACTAAATTTAAAATGACTATTTCATAGAAAGAAAAAAACAATGGTGTTCTATTAAAATAATAAATGTATGGTATGCGTAGATTTGTACTAAGTAATACGATTCTGATTCTCAAATAGTTGGTAAAAATTGATATTCATGTAACGTTATATAACGTATCATTAATTTAATTTTATGTTACTGTATTTATGCTTATGTTTCCTGATGGTTAAAATTTACAGCCTGAAAGTAGCTGAAATAAATGAATTTATTTATCATGCATACACTGTACCTACTTTAACATAAACCTTAAAAGTAAAAGTAACTTTCCGACTTCACTCCTTCAATTAGACTTATTACTCATAACATGTAATTAATCCATTCTTCAATATTCATAATAAGTCGTCGGAAATAATTATCTGTAAGTTAATACGTTCCCTTGATACGGAAACTTTTAATCTAGCTTATGAGCCCCTCGAATTAATCAACGCGGAGCTGCGAAGGCGAACGACCTCCTTTGAACAACCTGACAGTCTCCTTAAGTCTTCTTGATAAGTTGAATACAGGAGGTATACTTTGTTTTATGCCAGTTATATATTTACCTATTTTAGGCTGGGCGCAAACGTCCGGTTTCCGGATCAGGTTTCCGAATCAGGAGGCGTGTATGTGCATACACACACATGCATAAATTACACATACATTCATTTTATTTTACATGTGTGTGTAAGTTATGTATGTGTGTGTATGTACATACACGCCTCCTGATTTGGAAACCTGCTATGCTATTCTGTAAGAACTCACCTCAGTGAAAACTCCGCTCCGAAGCGACCAATAGCGATAGCGAAATCAAGGTCAAGTGAAGTGAGAGTGAAAGTGAGAGTGAGTTCGAATTTTACAGAATCGACTTGCTGATCCGGAAACCGGACGTTTGCGCCCAGCCTAAACATGAGAACTTTTAACCGTCTGACTGAAGTTAGGGCATAATGTAAAATATTGAGCAATAACGTTTAAAGAAATACATTTTTAAAAACTACTGTTAAAATATAAAGCATAACCTCGCACTCGTCGAAAATTTTGCTTTCTATCATTGAAAGACTATTTGTAATCGTTCTAATACTTTCAGAAATTACTTCTTACAAACAGAAAAACAAACATATTCAACCTTTTTGTAATATTGGTATAGCCAGCCGCCACACTAGACCTTATGTAAGCAAGGTACGTTTTGTACATGATACCTGAAAAAGGTTCCGGCTCTGAAACTAGCTAGTACGCATACTTTCATAATATTGCGCCTATTCATATAGTTTCTACTATACAAAATCATCTAGGTCTGGCGACTAGGATCTTGAAGCGTAATAAACGCTGTTTTTTTCCAATGTACAAACTTACGTTTTTTATGATACATTAGCGAAACCAATTAATTTCAAAACTAAATTATTTAATTACCTACACAATCTTCTACCTACTACCTTTTTGTTCGCGTGTTTTTTTCTACACTCATAATTTTCACCTTTGATTTTGACACCATTTCCTTTGGTCATAGCTTGATTTTGTATAGCTTATAATCTTCCTTGAAAAACACTTTATTAAACGAAAAATATTTTTTCAGTAGTTCCTGAGCTTAGCACAGACAAACGAACAAACTCTTCAGCTTTATAATATTAGTATAGATAAATATGTAATTATGTTTTCTTCACAATTCGATATTAAAACGTCACGTAAATCACTAATCAGCGGTGAGTCACCAATTTGCGTGTAATATTCCAGTAGATAATGTAATAAACCTCGTTGGCTTGACAACTCTATGATTAGCTGTCATTAGTTGTCAAGTTACCAAGCTTTCTTCGACTGCATTGAGCGGTGAATAATTAAAATATTTCAGATAGACATGCTTTACCTACCGACGTTATTGTCGCTGTGCGTGATTTCAGAGAAACTGATTACTCGTTAAAATGAATATTGCCTTGTTTTGATTAGTAGATAGGACTATGTTTCAAAAATCGAATTTTATAATCGTGTTTAGAATACTTAATATATTTTGAATTAATTTCTATTTGGTTTATGTTTTAGTTTACGCTGTAAATATTCTATTGCTTTACTACTTAGTGGTAAAGTTTTATTTGTCTTTGTTTGCAAGTGATAACTATAAAAATACCTAGAGATCCAACAGGGTAAAAAAAATGTTTGAAAAGTGACAAATTCACCATAATTCTATCGCAAATGCTTGTCTCATTATAACTTTGTTATTAGTGGACCTTTATATACAAATCAAATAAAAAAATCCTGCCAACTCCTCACTTCCTTACTCTCTTTTAGTTTCATAAACCACCTTTTTTTTCCGCCACATATTACAAATTCGCGACACCACTTCATATAACCGTCACCCCAAAAAATACATCAGCCCAGAGCACATATGTTTCGTCTCCAGATAATGTCTAGCGATGATAGCGTTGCATTATTGCCAGGGGACGCCGCTTAACGACGGAGGAAACTCATTAAATACGCGACAATTTATAGCCTTCCAAGGGACTGATGTTCTTGCGTACCGTTTACCTAGCCGTGGCCATAATCAACCCTTTTGGTTTCTTTAAACAGGATACTAACTTAATAAGGTTGGTGATGGATTTTTGTGATTTGGGAAATTAGTAGCTAAATGATAGATTTTAAAAGATATAATGGCTTGAAATATAAAAACGAAATAAGTAGGTGAGGTACGCAATTTTTAACTATGCATTCGTTAATGAGCTTAAAAATATTTTTTAATCTTAGACATGGGGTCTGGTGAAACCTAAATTGAACACATACAAATTATGTCGTACGGTTGTTTAAATTAATATAAATTTTGCTTTATTTATAATGATTTACATACTCATATAACGATAGAACATGTAGATCTGTAAATTTTATAATGAAAACGTCTTATACTTTATTCTATTTATGCATGTTTGCAAAGAAATGCCTGACTTAATGTGTTATAACTAAAAAGCTCGGCAAGCACAAATTGTAGTCCCTAAAGTTGAACAAATAAGAAGACTCATTCCTTTTTTCTGACTTATCAATGACCACAATCAAGAAACGAATTAATTACCGACCAGTCCCAAATAAAGATAAAAAGCGCCAAAGTAAGAGTTCAAAGTGAAATCTTTTAAAAACCAAAGCTGTCTGTGAAGTTGAACAAAAATCGAATTAATTCCGAAATCCACTTTGAATTTGAATTGCGTAACGCGAAACTTTAAAATTGCCATTGTGTACCTAAATTAAACTTTCCTCTGGTCCCGTTCAAGTTTCCAATGATAACATTAACATTTGAACCTTCGAGATTGAACTCTGTAATGCAGAAGCCGGTACAATTTCAATCGGTTTATTGTAGCGAGATAGATACTAAGTCAGTAATTAAAACAGTAGTAGTGTGGGTGTACTAATGGGTACACCTCTGCCTAACCCTACGGGAATTACAGGCGTGATGTTATGTAATTAAAACGACTACTCCATTTTCTCAGAAACAGAAATCTATTGTATAGGTATTTATATGGCAGAGGTGAGTGGTAACGCAGGGAGGGGTCGCCCTAGGAAGACCTACACTGACCTTATTGGTGAGGTTCTTCAGAAAGGTCAGGTGCGGAGTACTCGTAACCGGCGTGCTTGTATGACGAGATGCATGAACGTAGATGAGGCGAAAGGAGTATGTAAGGATCGTAGCAGGTGGCGTTCTGTGGTTTCTGCCTACCCCCATGGGAAAAAGGCGTGAGTTTATGTATGTGTATGTAGAAATCTATTGTTTTTAGTTCTTGCGTTTGAGGAATCCTTCAGTTATTAAACACTAGCTTCTGCTCGCAACTTTGTCTACATAGACTTAAAGTTCTGATTTATCTTACGGGAATACAAAAACGGAATAAAAGCCTATGTTTTAAGCTAGATCAACATCTATAGGTATGTATGCCAAATTCCAGCTAATTCTGGTTAGCCGTGAAGGAATAACAAATAGTCATCTATCCATTCTCACAAAATTTCGCGTTTATAGCAGTAACTAGTAGAATAATCTTTACTGTATTTGTCAATTAAAGCCCTAAAAAGCTCTTTCTTGGAAAGCCAGCGTGGTATTATGTTATGTTTAAAAATCTTCGTTGATGTGTTACGTTCTATATTAGATTTAAGGATTTTTTTAATTCCAGGTACCCTACCAACTACTTTTCATAACCTCTAAAGAGAGTCCACGAGAAATATGTAAATAAATGAACAAAGGAAACATTTAAAGGAAAAAGGAAAACAGAGCACAATAATACCATACACGAATATAAAATGTAAAGACTGTTTAAAAAGCAAAACCAAAACAAAAAACGAACAAAAAGAGAGACATGAACCAAATGAATACCCAAATATCATGTTACAAAACAACACAACATTCGGTCGTTTGTCCAAATTATTACAAGAAAATTATAACAAGGTTCCCCTTTTTCTTTAATAAAACCAAGAGAAATGAGTTCGTTATTTACATCAACGATCGGAGAGCGGAAGATAAAAATCTTTTATCTGGGCTGAATGGGATGTTTGTGCCATGATCTCAAAGAAAAATTTCACCTAATTACTGCGGCATCCAGCTCCAGGCGATTCGGTGAACCGACTCTAAAAGGAAACGACGCAAATAATTTTCTGACGAATATTATAGATTTGCGGTTGATTTTAAAATTAAACACCCTGGAACAACATTTTTTAATTACGTGTAAATATTCGGGGAGTTAAAAAATACGAATAAAAACGGTGTTTTAAAAAATACGAGTTATGAAAAATTAATTATGAATACATTTCGGTTTGTTTGATTAGTACCTCTCCTTTATTATAATTTACACATTATTGTTTATTTTTAGTACCTATTAGGGAACAAACTAGGTGTATAAATTAGCGGATGGTGGTGAAATATAGCACGCAGATACTTAATATAATGTAGGCATGCACTAAGAAATAATTATCCAAAATTTACCCCTCAAGGGGGTGAAACAGGGGTCCAAAGTTTCTAAATTAGACACGGGCAGAAGCTAGTTAGTTAAAATTCACTTAGCCTTATTATTACAGAAACATTTTAGAATATCCTCTAATAACGAGGTGATGTATGATAAAGTTATAAGCTTCTAGATATTGAACCGTAACATAAATAGATAATGATGTCGCCCCTACCTGTTTTCATCACCACCTCATCAAAATCAGACATCATTAACTCTTTGATAAAATAATCTTCTTAGTACCCTACAATTGACTGCGTACCTTAAGAGAATATTTAACAGGGGCCAAAGGTTCAAAGAAGCTAGATTCGATATAATCAGCCTAAAATACGGGTTCTATTCAGTCGCGACCCAGATTGAATGATAATTAGCACCCCTGGCTTCTGGGTGATTAAGCGTACTGATAAGGCTTAATAGATTGTGGTGTGATTTATATTAGAGTTTGTATCGGTGTTGTAGGAGAGTCAGTAAAATTATCTATTGAGATAATTTTGTACCGATCTTCTTTTGAGTTCTGTTCCTGTCGATTATTTTGGATTAGTAGCGTTATTACAGTCCTACCAACTTATCTGTGAAATGAACCGTCCTGATTTCAAGCTATCTGTCCTTTTTAGCCTCTCTACTTATCTGTGAACTAAAAGAGGACGGCACCGTCGATTCATTTCACAGGTAAGTTGGTAGGACTGTACTTATTCTTTTGCTAATCTTTTTCTTAATTTTTTTAAGGTATTTTCAGTCAGTATCTAGGTTCATGAAATCATGAAAAATCTTTTTTGGGTGTGTAACCGATCGTATAAAATAATACTTTATGCAATATCTAATACTAGCTACTGCCCGCATATTCACATTTTCCGGAATAAAAAGCCTATTTGCTATTCCAGATTATAATCTATCTCTATGTCAAATTTCATTCAGATACGTTCAGCCGTTTTGGTATGGTTCGAATTCGAAATGCAAAAGTTTGGATGGCTGGATATTAATTTATTAATTCATCCACTCAAACATTCGCGTTCATAATAGTAAGATTAAATCTTAGCTAAAACTATTCCATAAATATTTTACCTTATCAAACCCTCTTATATCTAAAGTAATATTTCTAAAAGGGTAACAACCCGTTAAGTTGGCATAATTTCATTTCATTTTCCCTCACTATGATTTCAATTAAACGTATCATCTAAAGCAGCCATTATGTATGACGTGGGAGACGCGTTCTAAAGTTAAATTGCTCTAATTTGCGCCGTGCACCTTATTGCAGCCCCTTTTCAAAACCACTGCGTTGGGATTTATTCTAGTGATGGGCGTATTTGTATGTCGATAAGTTTAAGATAATTGTCGATAGTTTTGCACGAACGATAGTAGTAGTAGATAGTAGGTACTTTTGGTGTAGAATTAAAAAAAATGTGTCAAAAATAAAAATGTATACTCACGAATTACGGATGTTTGTGTATGTGTTTATATGTTTATAAACGCTCTCACGACACAGGAGAAATACCTAGTGTGGGGCAGTCATTAAAAAAAAAAGATTTACGCTTTTCAAAGCTCTATATTATTTTTCTTATTAACAAAGTAGGTAAGGTTGCTTCTACTGTAAACTATAATATCTGTTGAGCCATCTTTTGACTCAGTCCGAAAAAGTAAGTAGATGCTTAATATTTACTTAATAGGTATTTACCCGGAATTTAAATATTTATTTACAAAAGTCCGCAGAGAGTGGAAAATTATTATTGAACCTTAATATTTTCTTGGCGGCTTAGAACCAGAAGCTATCCCAATGGAATTACATAATGTTTCGAGATAAAACGCGCCTGACCTTTTCTTTGTAGGCCAATAGGAAGGTCAAAGGGCATTTTTTATGCTAATGTTAAGATGTTTCTTTATTCAGAAATTAATTAAGTTGTTCGTTGCTACGGCAGGTCATGATTAATTAATACGCTTATTAGACCTTTTTGTAGTTATATAATAATAAGAATGGAACTATTTCTTTATTCGAATAAGTACCTTAAAAACAATTCAAAATAATGTTCCATTAAGTAATTACTTTTTTATTTTTTTTACATTTTTTCTGCCGATCTAATTAGAAAACACAAAAACGCGAATTAAATAGCAAGAAATAATTACTAGTAGTAGTAGTTCCAGACTGCTGGCCCGATTCTGAAAATTATTTCGCCAATAAGAAGCTATGTTATCCCTGAACGCGACAGACTATTACATTACGATCAAAAAATTTACATTCATTATATTACAATAAATTTAATTAAAAGTTAAATCATATCGATACAAAGTGATCTCTATACTCTCACATTTAACGGATGCGTCCGCATTTTTTCACCCCTCTCTAGTTACGATGTGATTTTCTCCATTTTTGCTTGTGAAAGCGCATCGCCTTTGAACTTGTCTGAATAATTTAATCGTTTAATAGAATTACTGTAGAACACGATCCCCTATCTGTTGCTCAATACAACCTTCCCCTTAATTGGCTCGCTATGAAAATATTTATCTTTGACTCTTTGTGGCTCCGTATAGATTTCTTTGAAAGGTGCAATACCTTGTTGGATTTTCATTAAATTGCAATGGAATTCTTGAGTATTCTGAGAAGCCAATTACGGAGTTCACTGTGTAGGAAGATATTGGAAACTTACGTATAATGAGGTGTTTTTATGTTATTTTCAAACATTTGAAAAACAGATAACAATCCAAACAAAATTGTATATTCATTGAAATTAATCTCAATTTTTATTGAAGATTTTTTTTCTCAAACGTTGTTATTTTCTAGAAATTGGTTCTTTGTCGTGGGTGCACCATCCGCTTCGCCACAACTATTTGTAGGCCACAAATATTAGCTCCGTGCGGAAATTAAACCCGCAACAGGCAGCACAGCAGCCAATCGCTGAGCCACTGCGACAACCGTGTCGTCAATCTAATATAAATAACTCAAAGGTGACTGACTGACTGACTGACATAGTGATCTATCAACGTACAGCCCAAACCACTGGACGGATCGGGCTGAAATTTGGCATGCAGGTAGATGTTATGACGTAGGCATCCGCTAAGAAAGGGTTTTTTTAAATTTACCCTCTAAAGGGATGAACGGGGTTCCGACATTTACGCGGACGAAGTCGCGGGCAAAAGCTAGTTGATTATAAAATCACATTAAAATCGCGTTGTCTTATAAATGGAACCTATCCTTTACCCTTTACCAATCATTTTACCAACATCGAATGACCAGTAACAGAATTTCAGATTAAAATCCATCCACGCACACATCCACTTACACTAACGCAGTGATTAATGAAAATCAATTACAAATTCGGTAATATCCCCATGAATACTCTCATTTATATCAGGAATACGCATAATAATGTGGAAATAGGCCACTCATCAATCCTGCAGCTAGTCACGGCCTCATTCAACCCTTTAATCAACGCGCATCGCATTCAACAGATTTGCAGTCGGTTAAAATTCATTATGGTCGCTAAGTGGGACGGGATTAGTAGTCCACATTTAATCAGGTATAGCGAACCTATAGCTGTCTATTTTAAAATAAATTGCTTGTCGATCTTGATGGCGTATTACTGACCATTTCTCTTTTTTTTTATTCGCTAACTTCTCCTGATAAGAGAATACAAGCCTATTATTGTTCCACGGCAGGGCAAAGGCTTCTTCTCGCACAGAGAAGGCATGAGTATTGATCACCATGCTTGCTCAAGACGGATTGGCGAAATCTGACTTATATAATTATAAGCCTAGGTTTCCTCACGATTTTTTTCTTCACCAATGTCATTGATATCCAAGAGAAACTTATAAAGTACTTACATAAATGAAATTGATAAAGTCACATTGGTACTTGCTCGTACCTTGTAGGTAAGAGGAGAGAGCCTTAACCAAGGACGTACAAAACAAGACTAAATAGATAGGTACTATGTTAGTTTCACTCACGCATTTAATCATTGTAGTACTGTGCCGATTGCAGCTTGATTGTATGACACTTGATATCCCTAAACACTAGGCTCAGCTGTTAACGGTCAGGATGTGGTATGATGTTATGGCATGTCTATATTTCTGCTTAGCTCGTCTATTATGTCGTTTCATCAGCCAATCTGACAGTTAAACGCAATTTGCAAAACACAGCAAAGCTAGTGGTATTCGCTATTATCTTAACCCTATGTAAAGAAGGATCATTATTTACATAGACAGGAGAGGTAGGTACTTCCATCCAATTCAAAGCGCGCACAGAATATTAAACCTCTATGGCTAATTATTTTTGATGTCCACCATCTATGGTCCTATAAAGTCGTCTAGATGGCCCTAACACTCGATTGAGACATTTAACGTTGACGCACCCACTAATTGGGTGAGGACAGGGAGGTGAAGGGACAAATTGCTGTTTTAGGGTGACAATAAATTGATACCGGCCTAGGGAAATTACCATACAACCCCGAACGTATTTCACAATTGCTTTAATTACTGATGCCCGATGGTGGCAAGTGCCGAGAATGGGTGCGTTCACCCTACTTGGTTATGTTTTCTTAACAATTGTTGGTGTAGGCCGCGCCACCCGCAGAACCGGTGTTTAAGTGTTTATTTGAATTCGTAGGGGCAAGAAATATAATTATTGGTTATGATTCTATATTTATGTTGTAGCCGTTGAAATCGTCACCCTGTCCGATTTTCTTTTATAATAGCTACCTATTCTAAAGATAAACGGAACTGATTTATTTATAAAACACAATATAAATGTATAAATAATTATTTAATAGGATCCAGGTTACATATGTATAATAGGATCCATTACGGACTCCATCGTACGTTTTAGTCATTCCGAATTATGTGAGTTTAATAAATACTAAAAATTAAATCTTGTGAAGTCTGGTTACCCTAATGCTAATGAACGCACTGCTTCTTTTTTAACCAATCGAACGCTGGAAACACTCTAGGGAAACAATAGGATGAAGATTTATCCGTTACTGTATGTACCTGCTTGCTTGGTAAACTGGCAATCGCAATAGAGTTTTTTTTTTAGTAAGAAGTAATTTGTACTTTTCCTTATTAGTCATTTTGCAAGCATTTAAATGATCAACTTGGCGTTACCTTATTTTATCTGTTTCTGCTCTATGTCTTGTCAATTTTCGAATTATATGTAAAACTTTGGTTCGCTGAATCGAGCACACGTATTATTTAAAAAAAAAATCCTTTCTCTCGTCAAACAGTCACAAACCTTGACAACGCCATTTATTTAGACTAAACATTACCAAACCCAGATAACGAAACAAATTCAATTATTTAAAAAAAAAAAATAACACCAACACTTTAAAAACACACATTTAATTACTAACACAACTGACCACTTATTCACTCACTCACCCTCACACACCCTCACAATAAAAACACACACTAAAAAAGAACATAATTGAATGATCTTCAGCACACGCATGAAAACCTAAACGCACCGTTTACAACCTACGGGGGTAGCTACCCGGGGGTTATTTTGGCCGACTATAAATTAATTTCGGCACAGGGCACTGCAGTTAAGCCTCCATACATTTTAATTGCTTCCATTATCGGCTATTCTGCAAAATGGCGACCTGATGACAATGGAGCCCACCCCATGACAGTGTTTTGATAAAAGGCTTTATTAGGATTAATTTTTGTGTGCACAAATTAGAGTCCAGTAATGTTTAAAGTAATTAAGTTTCGTAGTCTTTGTGCCATAATTTTAAACCAGCGTTATCGAATATTATGTTGGCCACAACTTTTTCCGTACAAAGCATATCGGATATTGTTGTCCTAACCATTTTTTCTGCGGTAAGAATATATAAGGTGAATTGCAATTGGCCGATATTTAAACACATGATTATACTTGCGATAACGAACAACTTTCTCAAAGAAAAGTTTTTTTAAATTAACAAAGTGCATGAGCGCCCGTCACTTAAGTTAATTTAAAAAAATGCATGGTAAAAGTTGAATAGTTTTATTCAAAGGTTTTTTTTAATTGAATTACTTTACAGCTGATTGTGTGTTATTTTTGTTACTCTATATTATTTTCTTCTAAAGTGAAGTTAGGAAAAGTTATTTGTTATCATGAAAACAATCATGTGTATTAGTATCGGTCATTAATTTCCAGTCACTCTATACTAGTAGGTACGCAAAATAAGTAAAAATAAAAAGAGATAAAAGCGTAGACTAAAACATTTTATGTTTTCACGAGTTTCCATTTTCATGAATGCTGAAATCTGCTCTCAACATTCACCCACGAAAAAAGGCAATCGAAAATAAAGACAAAAGGACCGAACCAGAATATTCACCCCACCATTATTTCTAATTAAATTCATAAAAATATCCAATCTTGTGTATTCAGATGGCCTTTTCACAAAAAGTAAATGTATTCAATATGTTAATTACGTTTAATTGCGATTCGTTTCAGCAACGAGATCAACCTGTCGAAAATAAATAAATTATTCAATTGCATCAAAAAACAATAGCAAGGGTTCGTGTTACGTTTGTTTGTGCTGTACTTAACTTATAGGTACCTACAGCCTTTTTTATGTTACGTAGACAGGAATGTATGTAACTCCAACTAACGTCGGTACTGCGTCACAATACCTCTTTAAAAAGAAAAAAAAAACTTATACAGAGTTGATATGACAGAGGGGCATTAAATTAAACTACGTGTACTATATGTGTTTAGTATTAATTTGACACGGTATAAAGTAAAATATAAATATATTTTTTTTTAATTTTTTTTTATCAAACAAACTAAATAGCTTACAAATCAGAGTAAAACGCAAACACCCTTTGTAAATAAATTTAACTGACCTTAGATACCTAGGTATTAAAGCGGCAACGTCGCACGCGCGCGGCGCGCGTGTATTCTCTCGTATCAAAGCGGTCGGCCAAAAACTTAAAAAATCATTTGCGACTAAACTACTGCTCCTATTTAATTGATTTTTGGTACAGAGCTTGAAAATGGTACCTAGTATAGGCAGTTTAAAGGAAAGCCCATCTGTCGTATCAACTTTGTATAATAAAGAAATAGGTATCTAAAGTTTGTTTGTTAATAATGTATGGAAGTGTTGGTACAATTACAATATTTTTTCACCGTAAGAAAGCTGCTTAATTACTGAGTGTCATAGGTATTTCATGGTACACTTATCTTTCATATGGTAAAAGTCGCGGGAAGAAATTAGTATTGTAATTATTTTATTTTAAAATAAAAAAGCAACAATATATCCCGGTAACGGATGAACTTATACCGAATTCATCAAAACATCCAAGTTTATCGAGTTTATTTTAAAAGATCGAACATCAAAAAGGCGGAACAGTGCGGCTGGACGATTTGTCAACATCATTGTGGTTATCCGGATGTCGTCCCAATAAATTGGATGGGGTTTAAAGGTGACTAGATGTACTGTATAATAAATGAATCCTGGTTTATTTAGCCTTTTTTAGCAACTGATTATTTCGTATGACAATTTAAATAAGTAGATACTGTCGTCACTAGGACGTGACCGAAGTACCGAAATCCACCTTTGGGACCTTAGGGGTGTTTTGCAGGGCGCAAAATATTATTATAATTAAACTAGTGGTGAGCTTTATACTTATATTTGAATTATAGCTTGTGACTCTACTGCTCCCAGCTGAGCGAATCGACCAAACAATTGTCATTGTATACATTTTTTTTTTCTAATTCTAAATACGAATAATAGTTTGTCAGAGAGTTTAGAATAAGTCTTCCAGCCTGTTTGCTTTAGCAAGCAACCTTCACAATACCTAGAAAATAGCGTACGTTTTCTAAATTACCATAATTATTTTTGGCCATTTAATGTATAAATAAGCTACTAATAGGGCTTCTACTTTCCGTTAAGTAAGTTCAAGTATTATCCCAAAGCAACACAGTACTGGAATAAAAAGTATCCTATGTTTATTATTTATTTATTATTATTATGTGTTAATCCAGGAAATGATCTATCTATGTGCCAATTTACATCCAAATCTGTTTTAACGGTTTACGCGTGATTGAGACACAAACATCCAAACATCTAAACATCTTCACAAATTTTCGCATTAATAATATTATTAGATCAGTAAGATTAGTTAGTTTACCTCGCTTTTATTTATTAAAAGATTTAAACAGTATGTAACAAATAAATGTTTTAAATATACCAATTAAAAGTTTCAAAGTAAACAATTATATTCTCATTTTTAGGTCTAAAATAATATTTGCAATCTCTTCACCAAAAATACCCAAAACATCTTCACATAAATCAACCAAAAAAAAACAAAAGCAATCCGATACAATATAGTATCGCATTCTAGACGCATCGCCACCAAAGGGTTCCGTATCCCCAACCGAGGGTTACTACGTGGTCTAAATGTTTCAGGCCTGAATTTACATTGCACATAACATGATAGCAGTACCACGGTGAATATTTATTCGTCTGCAGACCGCTAGTTTGGGTTGTTTTGATAGGAAAAGGAGCTTGTTTAAACAAAATGTAAGACAGAACAATACATATTTATGTATGTATTTTATGAATTGTAACCTTCTTTTTTTGAACAAAAACAATTCCCCGCACTAGGAATTTTTTTGAAGTGAAAACTTCTTTAGCGGCGTTGAGCACTTTTTCTGTAATGGGTATAAAATCTTAAACTCGCGTCAGGACACGTGCGCGTCAGGACACGTGACCTGATCGAAAAAGCGTAGGACAGCGCAGGGCGCTTGCGCGAATGATAATTGTAATAGTTTTAAAGTTAAATTTTTAATGTAATATAAATTGTCATGTTTGTGTACGATAGCGCAATAAATGAATATTGTATTCTACCACATAAATGATAGTACTTTTATACTGATAAAGCAATTGGTGCAAAATTATTCCCTAACCATTCCAAAATATCAAACATGCTCAACGTTAATAATCAAGTTTTTACTTCTGCCGGCACTCCCGGAGTGCAACCTGTTTTTTTGTATCGTAGGTGTGTTTACAAACATAATATAAACTCTCATACACAAACAGTTAGACCCGGAACAAGTACCAAAAGTGGGCTATAAAAATATTTGTCCAGTGTGGAAATCAAACCCGCGATGCACAGCATTTACTTTTGCACCATACTGGCATCTGTATGCGACTTCGTCTCGAATTAAACCAAGTTCAAAACGACACAAAAACAGCATAAAAATTGTGTGTGTGCCATTTATTCAAATTACGTTCATTCATTTAAGCGTGAAACAGTAACAAACTTCTATACATTCCTCCTCACAAGAGATTCTCGAAAGTTGTTGAAAGAGGATATGAGTAAGAGTCATAAAAATGCTGAAACAATACGTGTTATAAAAACTACATTAGTGTTCGAATAGCATTCTCCAATTTAAATGGATTTATAATATCAAATGGATTATCCATCTTCAAGATTCAGTAGCAAACTTTTTCCTAAAATTCGATAAATCTAGGTTCTGCTTTTTAGGCGCTCCGCAAACGACACAAGCAATCGGCAACCGGCAGTGACTTTTTATTTTCATTTAATTAGTATAGAATCCATCCACTCATACGCATCTCCCCCCCCCCCTCGTTGGTTCCGTTTGACACACACTAATTCTCGATCACAAAGGTGTTTGGAGTTAACAACTAGACATTGAAGTTTCTAGTAGAACTAGCTTCCATGCAAATTGTATAAGTAAAAAAGTTGTTGCAAACATTAGTTGCCTGTGTCGCACATAAGACACTGACGGAATATTCAGATAAAAGGCACTGAAAGTGTTCAGTAGTACCAATCAGCAATTGTATCCAGTAGACGTCACCGGACACAGCAACCGTATTGTGTCCTAAGTCGGCAACAAAAAGTGTCTACGTTTTCGCAGCGCTTTAAACGTTCCGCGTAGGTACCAGCTGCTGCAACTTACATACCACGCTTCTTTGTGCATTAAGGCCGCCATACTTCACTCTGTTTCCTTCATTCGCTTCTAATGGTCCAAAACGATGAACGCCCGTATATTGGAGAGGTCCATTTGGTACACGTAGCGAAGTAGTCCCTGAGGCAGGGAATCGCATGCGATGGTATCAGGTGTCACTTTGAATAGCAATCGGATTTGTATATTGTAAATAGGAGTGTCTTTGTAAAAAATCGGTATATAGGAAGATTGAGAGAGTACATCATTGATACAATGTATTTTAAGAAATGAAAAAGATATGTATGTAGTGCCCCGTCTGTAAGTAGTTGCTAATAACGTTTGACGAGATTATCGATTTCAACTGAGGATTGCAATTATTATGGATGTAAAGAATGACCATTTTTAGGAAACATAAAAAAACCAACCTTTGTTGAAGCAACTTACATCAACGTCTTAAGACTATTTTCTGGTTTATGAAACAATAAACACAAAACTAAACATAAAACTATCAAGTCCTGCCAGGTAGTACTTTAAAAGTACAAAGTTGATAAAATTAGAATTCTTTGTGAAACAGCCCGGTATGGCGTAGATATTGCACCAGTAGGCACCGGGGTGCAATCAAACGAATACTATTGCCCATTCGTAAAGTTCTCTAACGCCCCAAGATATGGTGGTCGAAGGGTATGAATAGACAAGGTATAAAGTCACACAAACGAGGTGAACAGAGAACCAGAGTTGTCGATATAGCTCACAGAATAAGTAAGCTGATGTGTCAATGGGCCGGCCATATTAGCCGTATAACCGATGACCGTTGACGTACACGTGTTTTTGAGTGGAGACCATGAATCGGCAAGCGTAAGATGGTTCGCAGTAGGCTCGGCAGAGCGATGATCTACACAAGGTCTGATCTAGCTAAGTAGCAACTGGATGAGAGGTGCCAAGAATCGAGTGAGAACTAAGTGGCATGCGATTGGAGAGGCCTATGTCCAGCAGTGGACTGTTGTAGGCTGATGATGAAAGTCACACGTGCGCTCCTGAAATTAATCGTAAGGTTCCTAATCTTGTTATTTTTATGCTGATATTCTATCGTGAATGTTAACTAATTATGATAAACCTGTAGTTTTATCGTGCATGTTTCCGCAAAATCTTTTTAGCTTGATGTAAGATTTTTTATTGCCGCGTAACAGGCGCTCTATAGTTTATTCATACGAAAGCGTGGCAGGCAGTAGACACGGTGTTACGGCCCTTATGGGACCGGTGATGAAGCTCAGCTTATGTGGGGGCGTCAGTGTCAAACTGCCGCTTCGAGGACCCAAATCTGCAAGAATACGATAGGAAAATTCTTTTGTGGGTCAAAGTTTAAGAGCTTTTGTGTTTTGTTTTATCATATAAAAAATATATGTAAAGGAATATAAGAGGGATATGGTACCCTACCGAGAAAAAGATGAACATGTAGGAATCGACCAATCGCATGTGCGGAGCGGAGACATGATATTCTTCTTCTTTTTAGCGTATCGATGGCAAATTTTTTTTTTTTTGCCCAGTATTCAGCTACGACAACACAATTCACTGACGCAGTCATTAGGTGGTTGTTAACTTCAATCAATGTAATTAGTAAAATTTTAAACTTATCCTTTTCGCTCCGCTCATCTTCACAGCAGTGGTGTATCATCCTAAAGGAAGCTTAGAGGGCAATTAGGCCTGACAACTGAGGTCTGCCTGTCAACCTAAAGGTCGAGCCTTAATTTACATATTTCTATTAAACTCGCAACACACATTTATCCCCTGTCTGGACAAACCAAGCGAAGCAGATGCTTATCAGAGCCTCTCGCGCAAGCTAGGCTGGCCGTTTGGGAAAACTTATATTACGCTCCCCCCTTTATACAGCGTCACATTTATGTAGTTTTTATTACTGCCTAATATGAATAAGTTATACCTCGTAGACGTCATAAAACCTTATATTACTTACATCTTCCGAGACCAGTGTAATTCACTTTCAAAGATTAATTCCACAAAATGAATTATGTATTAACCCTATGGTTACCGCTAGTTCAACAAAAACACATTTGTGGATGGTTCTGCAGGTACCTATATTGTTGCAGGACTTGTGAAAAGGATTTGTTGTCCTGCTGACTTCCTGGTGAGTATTTATAAGCTAATAATTTTACTGTTTGTACTTGTTACTTGCTGCTTTATAAGACATGTTTAAAGCAATGTCACTTAATTTAGATAGCTAATAATGATTTCCATTTTCCGAGTTGTTATTTCAGGAACATTCATTTAGGTATTAGCTGATTATTTTGTGAATCAATCAATATACATGATTGTTTCTGGAAAAAAGAAAAAAAAATTGGAAGTAATATGGACTTTCCTCGATCCCTGTTAAATTAATTACATGTAAAAATGACTACGTTTTAATCTTACATACGCATTAAAAAGGTCATCTAAATAATATTTGGTAATTTAGAAGGCACGCTTCAACAATATTTCAATGAGTCCCTTTTAAAAATCAACACATATTGAATGTTACACGGTTATCCCCCAATATTCTATCAACGGAGTTATCATATAAGTTCGTCTTTCATAAGCCAGTCACATTAGTGGCTTACAAGCGAAAGCTTTCCGTTCCTAAGGCGACCTGTAATCGGCTTTCTGACCCTTCCCCATATATAAATAGTTTGTGATATCTGTAGCAGTAAAATCATGAAAGTGGTATGTTTGGGTAGTTACTACTTTGGCAGATCATACGTTGTTGTTATTGACATAGTTTTCACTTTAAATTTTCGTGAAAAGACAATGACTTTTATTTTCAACATCTTAGCGACAATCAATGTCAAAAAAGTAGGTAAGTTAGAAGTACATAAGTATGGTATAAGGAACAGGATGCACAGTTTCTCATTCTCCACTGAAAAGGGAGAAACATTCGACCAGGCGGGTGCTATGTCTGGTGGGCTACTGCTCGACGATTGTAATCTAACTTTGTATGAAGGAATCGACTAACTATGTAGGAATCGACAGTTGTAGTTCAAATTTTGTGCGATAGGTGTCGCAAGCATAAATAAATAAACATTCATTTTATTACCTTACTTACACAGATTTTATGAGACATCCATGTTAATCAACAATAACATAAATTCACCAGTGATTTAATAAAATCACCTTATAAAGAATACACACCTGTTTCCCTGTGGGTTCGGTACTTAATTGTATGACAATTATCGCGGTAAACGCTTGACGGAGTCACGCAAAATTAACGTAATTACTGAACGAATAACGTAACCGATGTGTGTCATACTTAATTGTCCATTGTTCTTTTGCAAATTATGTCACTTCAATTCTGTCGAGAATTATTACCTCAATGTTTCGCTGAATGGAATAGCAATAAAAGCCATTATTTTTAGCTACAGAGACTGAAATAATTTTAGGTTCGTTCGGTTTGTTATTGTAAATTATAGTTTTATAGTTTGTTTAATGTAACTGTATTCATATCAGCCTAACCTTTTCGCAACTATTTTGGGGTGGGCTTTCAGTCTAACTGGATGCAGCCGAATACCAGTATTTTACATGGAGCGACTACCTATCTGACCTTTTGTTGTACAATCCTGATTACTGCAATACCTCTTCTTAAGACTGGTGGCCCGACTTTCAGGTTTCTGACTAGCCGGAATGGCAGATAAAGATCAACTAATAACAGCCGGAACTAACGGCTTTACGTACACCGGGGTGTCACAATAATAACTTCCAAACTCTAGGCTGCTGAAATTCCTAAAGGTAAAACGCAATCATATTTTTGCCCGACCCGGGAATCAAACCCAGAATTCCACGCTCAACCGTCACGTTTGAGATCCCGAGACCAACGGGGCAGTTCATATCATTCCTAAATACAACCTTTAAATATTTTTAAATTTTATTAAATTAAAACGGTTTTATTACCTCTGTGTTTCACCCTAAACTTTATTCTAACCTTTTCCACACCTAGCCATTTTCCAAAACTACAGAAGCAACTTACTGCTGCGACATTTCCTATCAAATGATTTCGATGCACTATGCACTCGTGAATAACGGGTTAAGTGCATGCTACGAATTTTAAATCGGGTTTTATAGCGCGATGAATTTCACTTGTAGATATTTTCAGCTTGAATAAAAATTGATAGTGGTTTTATAGATTAGTTATGAATATTGAATACGACAATGTGTTTAATGCAATATCTTGTTAGATATTCAGTATTTTAGTAGTATATGCATATAGTACAACAGTAACTATATAGGCAGCCCTTATGTACAAGTTGCTTTTTTGATGTGCAGAGTTCGCTGCGAAGACATGGTACCTCGTAACATGTGATGTGTTGATAAACATAGTTTTCTTTATGTGAACGTTGATTATATTATCTACATACGATCCTCATGGCAAATTCTCAACGCAATTAAAATAGATTTAAAAATCAGATTATAATGATGCCAGATAATTATTGTACCCTTGGACGACAGGCACTAAAGGCACAAGCATTGATCACTTCGCTGGCTTAAGGTGGATTGGAGGTTCCAGACTCATATTTATTACTAGCACTTTCCTCGTGACTTCGTTCGCGTGATTTTCCTTACGGATCCCTAACTTTTTTGAAAATATAATATAGCTTATGTTACTCAGGGTGAACGTAGCTTTCTAATAGTGAAATAATTTTTGAAATCAGCACAGTAGTTTTTGAGTTTATTCATTATAAACATACACAAAAATACAAATCTTTTCTCTTTATAATATTAGTGTAGATAAGTCCAGGATTTTCTTACGATGTTTACCTTAACTTATGTAAGTGATATCCAAGATACAATAAGAAAGTACATATGAAACATAAAAAGTCACATTGGTACTGGCCCGTGTCTGGAGCCGAATTAGCCATAGGGTCATCACGACAGATTTATGAGTATTTTGTAGTAATTTATAACAACAGCTGCAAGAGCGCCACATAACTTTTTATAACGTTTTTGTAAAATGTAAAACATAACAAAAAACAAAAACAAAAGTTTAACCAATAACCAAACTTTTCTTAGCTATCACATGACACGGTTCCACCAAGTTTGGTAACGTTCACCTCACGTTAGAATCAAAGCGATGCTCGGAGGTAGTTGCCGGAAAATTACTTGTAAATAATAAAAGGAATTCGGGCCTCACACTGAAACCTTTTTTTTGGTAATGTTATCCCTTTCAACGAGTTGCGTGCGTTGTTTTTAAAGCTGCTTATCTATTGTGTAGGTGAAGTAGTATTATCTATAACTAGTTGCTGTCCGTGACTTCTGCGTGGAAATGAAGTATTTTCATAGTACAAAACATAGTCGCTTCCGTCTGTACGCTAAGATTTACACGCAACGGATTTTAATGCAGTTTTCATCAATAGATAGAGTGATTCAAGAGGAAAGTTTATGTATCCACATTGCGCCAGTGAGAAGCCGGGGCGAGCCGCTAGTCTATCATAAAACATATCCTATGACACATCATGGTAATAGCGGTATTGCTTTTTATCAGTGATATTTGTTTTTAATCAGAAGGCTAATTCTACTAATTAAAATGTTTAAAATCAAGTCGCAAAATCATCTCTGCGACTATCACTTTAAAAAAATGTAGATAGATTTAGACTGAGATTAAATTGTGATCGTTCCTATAAGAAATAACAATTTTACCTCTTTATAAAATTACTTTAGACTTTATTGTGCTACTGACGTGAAAACTATAACCGAACTTACAGACACCTACATCACCCTGCCGAAATCATGTTTGCATCCTTCTCAGGTGTAATCTTGTACGTGAACTTTCCAGTTTATTTTCTCTTCCAATTTCGCAGGAGTGCCTGCCAAGGTGTTGTCTGATGTCGGCTTACGGCATACAATATACGGGCTGATATTACAGCTAGCAATATGCGACGAGCTATAAACTAAAACTGTTGTGTTGTTTGTTTTATGTATTGATATTGTGATCGATGTTGGTGTCGGGTTATTGTTTATGTGTGTTTACTTTGCAATACACTTGATTGAATCTCTTCGTTATGAAAATCAAGAACAGTAATCGAATGGTTTATATTTATATAGTGTACCTACATAATCATAGGTTTTTAAACTGATAGGATCATTAGTGACTTTACAAATGCCAAACTGAACTTGCGTAAGGCATCGATTTTAATCATTTAATGAAAATAGAACAAAAGAAACTAAAATTTAAAAACCCCCGACAAAACATAACTAGGAACACTCCCGACTAATTCACCTGTCATACAAAAAAAAAATCAAAATCAGTTCATCCATTCGGGAGTTACGATGCCACAGACAGACACACCATAACATAGACTCATCTAACTTATCTCCCCTCCGTTGTTTTTGCGTCGAGGGTTATAAAATAAGAAATTCCAATTACGACAACATTATTCAATTTTTTTAGTAATAACTACGCTTTATTAAAAACAAATAAATCATGTAGTATTTAACAGTGTAACTATATAAATTATAACCCCGTACGTACACTGGCTTAACCAGCTTTTAAGTTTTCTGGCAGTTTCACGCCAGCGCACAACTTAGTTTTTAAAATCTACAAACTTCGCGGCTAGTTCTGTTTACCTTTATTGTAGTTTGAATAATCAAGTTAAATTGAAAAGGCGTTCATCTTCTTAATTAGTTTGTACTGTGGATGACGTGTTGATGAATATTTACTTTGCTTTAAACGTAGTTTCATTTTATGATAGATAGAAGATAGATAGATAAAACATTTATTTGGTGCACACAAAAGACACATCAGAACACTTAAGTACAATCAATCAGCTATGGACTAGGACAAAGTAAGGTGTGTGTCTCAAGTTGCACCAAATGAGAGTCCAGCTCAGCATGTGCCAGGCAAATATACCTGACGCTGATATTCTGCTGATTTATGATTAAATGTTATTAAAAAAAAAATGAAACTACGTTTTACCATTTCCCACGACTTCATCTGTCGTTCTTCGATGCGAAATAGTGTAGTATTTTGTGTTTAACTACGATGAACACCTGCACTATAATGTACTTAGAACTTAAAATGTGATTTTAAACAAGCCATTACCAGAAATTAATATTATTATAATATCTTTACAAAATAACTATAATTATGATTCTTACATATTGACATACCTGTTAAAACAACCGTATTATATTAACATAAGAAGATCATAATATACTTAAACAAATAACCTCCCGCCTATATGTTCCAATAAAACCAAATAACCCACTATATATTGATATGAAGAAACTGTTTCATATTAATGAAAGTAAGACAAATATCATATCGTTCTCGGTCATAAATAAAGCGAACTGTATCTTAATATTATGATGACCTTACTTCATAAATAATGTTACTTTTCTCATGAAAGTCGTAAGTCAATGTTATTTATTTGTGGAACTATCTATTATGTTCGTAGTGTGGGCGTGAGTGCCTGGATAGGTAAGTGAGAAAGTCATTATGTCAAAAAGGTCAAGTCTTTTGTGTGTGACCATGACCATTCATTAATAAGACATGTGACTACCTATATTCAGACGTGTGATTATAGTCTTTATTTTGAATTTATAATTATGATTAGTTGCCTGAAAATTAAACGGTATAAATATATAATAACCAATATTGTAAAAGGCAAATACAAAAATAACTATTTTTAATTATAATTACATAAATTATGCAAATTATTATTATTTACATACTTATAATATTATTTTCATTATTTATGTTGACATGTTAGTTATAATTTATAATAATACTATCTACATCTGTTAATTCTATGACTTTGCATGAATGTGAACTGTTACATTACAGGCAAAAATGCTCGCGGTGTGGGAGCACCATTAAGCAGCAATAACCACTTTAAATTATGAGGGCTGATACGTTCCCCAAATCTTAGTTTAAACTAAATATTATCTACTTTTTATAGTGTATTCTTCGTTACCCAACAGTTACCTGCCACAGTCATATGTAACATAGTCATATTATTATACTCTTTAGCCTCGTAGACAGTCGTTCAACTGTCGGAAGACGAGAATGGCCATGTAAGCATCGTATACAAGAATCGCCAGGCGATATATCGCACTTATAATTCGAGTAGGTAAATCTCTTCGTGTAAACGAGGCTTTATCACACTCACGTAACCTACGGCAGTACAGCTATATCATCAAAGTCTTCATCCGTAGTTCAGAAGGCTGCTACTACAAAGCAAAGAGACGTCCACACACAATCCTTGACACTTATCCTGCAACATTGTTCATGTTAAATAAAAGCCACAGCCTCGCAAGAGTTGGGTGCGACAGCTTCAGGTCAGTAGCTCGAGGGATGATGAAGGCGAGTAATTTACTGCGTCCCGGTTACACTGTGACAGATGGGCAGTCGTGTCGCATACGGAGGAATGAGAGATGAGAAAGGAATATATTTGATATGGTACTTTAGCGGTCAATAGTGTTATTAAGAAGGATTAGTATTTTGTTTTTTGTCTTCATATTAAACTACTACTTGATTCTACTAGCGGATTTGTTATAGTTAATACTAATGTACTTGTTGTTACAATTTAGTTCTTAAAGACTAGACAATGGCTTTTTCATGTCATGTTTTAATTAATTCATAAAATTAATCATTATCTAGAGGTCATTTATAAAGCTCTTTTTAAGTTTAAGGGCTTTGCACTCAAACGGTCCCAAATGGAATCCTATTACCAACCAAGATTCCGCTGTTCGTCCATCTGCAGGCAGACACCTGAAATTTTCAATGTTTGTTACTGTGGCAGCTGAAACAAAAAATAATAATATTAAAAGGGATTTTTTGTATCATGTAGTTTTTTATATTGTAAGGTGGAACGAAATTTTTCACGTGCGAGTCCGACCTACACTTAGCCGAGTTTTCGGTTGTGGCTAACAGTAGCCATCTGCTTTACTTACAGTACTTCTTTTCCATTCCCAGAATTGCCTCCTCCATCCTCACCAGTGTCCAAACATGTAAAGCTTATTCGTGGCTCGAATAGAAACGTAGGCCTCATTTACTAAAATATCCGGGCCATCTGCGACCTCATGACTGTTTAAGGATATTTGTCATTTGTGCCGAGCCGTTTCAGGATATTATATTCTTAGATTGCAATTTATTTGAGTGGTTATATGAATTTAAATACCTATGTATTTTGGATATGTTTTTGTATAGTAATGGTATAGTGTATCATGGTGGTATAGTGTTTTTGTATAGTAGTGGAAAACATCGTGAGAAAACCTGGACTTGTAATTAACATAAGTCTGGAATCGCCAATCCGCCTTGAGCAAGCGTGGTAATGAATGCTCATGCCTTCTCTGTATGAGAAGAGGCCTTTGCTTTGCAGTGGGACTGTATAGGGTTTGTATTTTTTTTATTTTTAATGGTATTGTATGGTAGTAAATGGTATTCTTTCTCTGTATGGGTAGAAGCCTTTGCCCTGAAGTGGGACATGATAATTTGATAAGTTATTTTGTAGTTTTTGTTGCCTGAAACGTTCAAGGTTTTGAATTTTTATTTAAAACTAACTTCTGCACGGGACTACGTCCGCGTGGAATTCAAATATACTATAATACACCCTATAACACTCGGCTCGGCTCGTGTAAATTTATATCAGTGCAATATTTTTTTTTTGTAATCGGATCTATAGTTCCAGATATTAACCTAAAAAAAATTCTTTGTCTTTATAATATCAAGAATATTTGTTTAGTAAAATCTAGTAGGTACCTATTTAAATTATATTCGTAAACTGGATTTTTCGGGTTAAGTAATTTTAAGGCCAATTAGGGTTAAATGACAATTATCATAGCTCACCGATGTACGACCCCAGCAGCATGCACAGCATCTAGAATAAAAAATAACTTAACTAAAATATCAGACTTAGATTTTCTTCGCTGTGGCTAAAAGTACCTAAAAGAAAACGGGTCACGTGCTGCTTACTCGGCTAGACCCAAATTCGTTATTAATATGTGACCCAAGCGGCACCAAAATGTTGTACCTTCAATATTCTTAGGTCAGATTATCGGGCCAGTGTCTTATATATGAGATTTTAATGTAGACCTATTCTATTGATTGGCTTACGTAACCAGGGCCAGGTTTATTTACATGACTTGATATTTTACTTCATTTCTATTTATTTTTATGCAATTTTGTTACTTGTAAAACTTTAGGAAAATGAAGCATATATTTAGTAGGTTATCTACATCAGAATATTTTTAATGCCTAACAATTGTATCTTTCTACCAATTGTATTCTCTCAGCGGCCGAACTGCACCCTTATGAAGGGCAATCAATGTTTATAATATCTTGGCATTCTCCTTTCAAACACAATCGCTCATTTCACGATTTAAAAAATAAATAACCCTTTATCAAAGCAGGAATCCGGGTAAAATAGACACCACTGAAAGGTACATGCTATATTTTCTCTCAACCCTAGGGTTTCTTATGACTGTTTTAGCAGAAAATTGAACATAAATACATACAAAAAAACAGTAACTTTTAGTATATACTCCCCGAACAGCTACACCAATCTACTGCCAAGCAAAATAAAATATAAACACCCGAAGTTCCAATTCTCTTATTTCCGCCATTCAATAAAGGGGATTTGGATATACAAAATGGAATAATTTCCTGCCAGCAAGGACACTGTAGCGTGAAACTGCTCGTTATTAAAATGCTACTTCGGATGGCTGACGTAATTTCTTGTTCCTCTCAAAGTGTTGCTTTTGTTTAAAAATAACAATTCTTTTTTTAATAAAAATATCTTTTGTTTAAGAAAAGAAAGATTCTTGATTACTGTTGTCTTTAAGTCAAAGTAGTAAGATCTTTGTCGGACTAATAAGTTCTGTTGTATCTTTGCTAAGTTGGCTTCTATTTAAATTTTTATGGTTCTGCTCTTAAAGGTGAAATCGGAAAGCTCGTCGAAGAAGTCGAGTTTTATCATGAGAAGGTCTGTCTGTCTTTACTTTTGTACCAAGTTCAAGTTGCCAGGACTTCGTATGAAAACTTTTTTGTGCGCGGTAGAAATCCTCATGGATTTCCTCCGTTGTGGTGACGGAGGGGCATGCCGGACTCTTACTGACTAAAACTACCGCAGTGTTCCACCTCTGCCTATGGCCGTGGGTCCGCTAAGAAAGGATTATTTAAAATTCACCCCCTAAGGGGTTGAAACGGGGGTCCAAAGTATGTATGGAAAAACTTAGGGGGACGTAGGTGTAAACTAAGTTACCCGTATGTAACGCAAGCGAAGCCGCGGGCAAAAGCTAATAAGTAAATAATATTAGACTTTGAGCAAGTGCGGTGATCAATGCTCACGTCTTCTCTGTATGAGAAGAGACCTTTGCTCTGTGACAATAATGGGCTGGTGTTTATCATCAGCTCTCAGTTCCAGAAACCATGCTCAACTGGCTAGACAGATCGATCTACTCTAAAGCTTAAGGCTCAAGTCCCCAACAAACTGCACATACCTACTATTTATTGGTTGAGCACACTCTGCGTAATTGGTACGCAGGTAGTGGCAAACAGCCAGCCGCCGACATAAACTAGTGAAAGTTAACCGAAAACACGCGAATATAGACCTAGAATATAGTCCTATATAGATGTAAGTGTTCAGTGTTGTTACCTAAAGGAAGTTTATGTTCATAGCAAATTGTAATTAAATAGAAGGTATTTAAGACTGACTTCTGCACGTGACTTTCGAAGTCGAGAATACCATAATACATATCTTATGACTTTCGGCAATAGTGTAGCTTTCTATCAGTTTTTTATAATCGGACCAGGACTTTTTCTTGTAAATTACAAAATAACAAACAAACTTTACCCCAGTTTAATTTTATTATAGGCTTGCTTCTGTCCGCGACTTCGTCCGCGTCAAAGTTGGTTTTTCCGTTCAAATTTTGGACCCCTGTTTCATTCCCTTGGGGGGGAATTTTGAAAAATCCCTTATTATCGGATGTCTACGTCATACAAAAGACACACCCTTCAAGTTTTAGGTCTCTACAATCAGCGGTTTAGGCTGTGCGTTGATCCGTCAGTCAGTCAGTTTATTTACGCACATAAATTCATAAAAAATATAAAATTTTATAAAAGATTTGTACATTTTACATTTTGGTATGTCCTACGGTCCTTCTTAAAAAGCGTTTGATGAATAAAAACAATGAACATCTACCACAAAAACGTAACGTGACAACACACCTACTCTACTTCGCCATACATTGCTTATTTTCATCAGCCATACTTCCAAAGTGTACCCAATAAAGCAACAATGGATGCTGAAACAAAATTTTGTTCGTGAACCTACAACTTTCTGGCTACCAACGTCTGATAGTGATGCGTTAAGGAATGCTCAGTGTTGCATTGACAATCCCCTCTATCTCCTTGCCTCACGCCGCTTCAGAAGCGAATTATCCAATAAACATAATGAAAATTTAAGCCTACAGTCGCTGACGATACCGTCGGGACGTCTCTTACAGATAATCCTTACACAGCTTCAGTCTGAGCGGAAATAATGTGCAAATTATACTGAAATGAAACGCAGTTTGATATAATAATGACATCGATTGTGAGACAGACGGTACGATTGTCAATTGTTTTCATTCAGAACATTTTGCGGTAAATATTTAATGGCGTAGTCGTTCTTATGTTTTTGGGGTTCTGTGTTAATTCTAGTAGATAGTATGTTTTGGTTTTAGATACAATATTTCGAACAATATGATATTTAATTCAATTTTATTAACTTTTAGGAAGAATCGCAATCTAATCTCAGTCTGTCAAAATAATGTGTCTATTGCCTACATTTTTTGTCATTGACAGTCGTTGCGAGATGAGATCGCGACTAGATTTTGAGGTAATCACTGAAAGTAGGTACTGGTCAAATTATTATATGTTCCTTTATGAATTAATTTAAACATGACTGATGTAGGTAATCTAAATTTGATATATTTTATTTATTTTAAAAGAGTGTTAATGCAGTTTCTTTCTCTTTCTTCACCACTAGCTTCAACTTTCTGTCTGACTGACTCCTTGACAATTCTAAAGCGCCTGTAAATGTTTTATTTGAAATAAACGGTTTAAATGTTTAAGTTTGAATAATCTAAAATTCTGATTTTCCATAAAAAGGAATTATAACAAACGCAAAACTAAATAAAACTATCTACTTAATAACAACACACAACGACAATAACATAATAACTAAAACATAGGTAATTGATTGCTTCGAATTAATTGCAAGCCTGTAACACACGACGTGACATGATTACCCTAATCCGGAGTCTCGTTAACGAATAAAACATTTACCAGGGGGTTTCGGGACGTACCATGAATATTAATACTTTACTTTCTCCCGTATACCTGGGTCCTGAAAGTTTATTTCATTAGTGAAACTCTATGGTATGGCCGGTATGCTGCTTCAGGAAGTTTTGCTTATTATTAATATCAGTCGGGGTTTTTAGTTTTGATTCAATGGTAACGGAACGTTGGGTTTTGTGAAATGTTTTCCTTGTTTTATGTAATACAAAAATATTTTCATTTTTAGATTTTTCTTCTGGTTTCGTTTCAATTTTATTGATTATCCTGACCTAACCCTTTCACAAGGTCTACATCCAATGAGGTTTAGGCTTTTAACAGATAAGCTGAAGTACCTTTTAGGATTAAGTGATAAATACTTAGTAACTTACCCAATTTAAAACCTTAAAGTCTAAAGCTTTCCCGTGAAAAAGGACCGATAATAATATTTGGTGCTCTTAAAGAAGTAATAAAAAAATAACTTTGGATTTCACTACAATGAGGATTATTTTGCTATTTCTCATATTAATCATCAATTATTATTCAATAAACAGACTATAGTGAATCACGAGGCTTCATAGAGATGATTAGTTCACTTAAGTATACAAGAAACCACCTACTTATCACAGTATAAGCTCACAAACGACGTGTACTTGCAAGCTCAGTATCGTGCCGTTGTTAACACCAAACACGGCTCGGCCTATTTAATTATGCCTTATTAACGTAATGGCTACAGCAGACTAACTTGATAATTTATTAGTACACGCTCAGGTACTAGGATTAAATAAGATTGGTAGTTTCTTAGTGTAAGTTAATGGGGATTAATGAAACAAATGGAAGAATAATATTCTCTTGACCGAATTTCGGTCACGGCCGGTAATCGCAATAGAGGCTGAGTACACAGAAGATAGAGTAATGCACAAGAATGTGCGCAAACGCTCTCTCTCCCTCACTCTCATGGACCGAGAAAAGATCAGGCGCAGAACCAACGGCTTTACGTGCTTTCCGAGACACGGATGATTATAATAATTATGATATTTTAATAAATGTTTACGGTAATTAGGTTCATTACCAAAAAAAAAATACTAAAGGCTAATAACTCTCGTTATTAAAACCGTTCAAAGTCTAGTCGCAATCTTTGACTGCCTCGTTGGTCTAGTGGTTAGTGACCCTGACCGCAAAGCCGGAGGTAGTTCGATTCCCACCCAGGACAAACTTTGTGTGATGAGCATAATTGTTGGTTCTGTGTCTGGGTGTAATTTATCTATAATATGTATGTATTTATAAATTATATAAGTATGTATATCAGTTGTCTGGTTACCATAACACAAGCTCTGCTTAGCTTGGGATCAGATGGCCGTGTGTGAGTTGTCCCAAGATATTTATTTATTTATTTATTTAATCTCATCTCAGTGACAATCATTGTCAAAGACTTTTCAAAATGTTGCAAAATTTATGACTGATTTAGACTGAAATTAAAATGCAATCGTTATGTTTTACGGTAATTTCCCCTCTGATCCAGATAGTGAAACACTTAAAAAGTCCCATGACATAGATATGTGAAAAATATGTAAATATACTCTAAAGCGTACTCAGTTCAAAATACTCAACAGGAAATTTTAACCTACCGCCTGCACAATACACCTGCAGATCAGGAAACACGGCCATTATTTCACTTGCTATCTACTAGATAAATCTTATTTGATAAATACGTTAAGCTTAGCTGGAAGAAACAGAAATGTAGGTACCTAGAATATAAGGAAAATAGAAATACTGAGCGAAGTATTTTTCTTGAATGTTCTTCTCTTTGAGTGCGTGAGCTGACAATTCTAGAAGCTACTTTCTTGTTGGCCCTGTGTTTATTTAGAGATACGATTTTATAGGTATCATCAAAGGTACCTACATAATAAGAGCAATAAGATAAAGATAGATCATTCTAAAATTATATCCATACTTAATTATTATAAATGCGAAAGTTACTCTGTCTGTCTGTTACGCTTTCACGCCTAAACTACTGAACCGATTTTAATGAAATTTGGTACGAGGTAAGTTTGAATTGTTAGGAAGGATATAGGCTACTTTTTTTTATTTCGCAGCTTTGTCGTCCGCCGCGATAACCGACATTTACGCGGACGAAGTAGCGGGCAAAAGCTAGTTATGACATAAAAGCACTATCGAGTGTCTAGGCAGTAGAAAGATATTGGGAATTGGAATTAGAAGTGATAAATGAATAGAACGAACAAAAATTCTACACCAAAACATAGAGATAATCCATTCCCACATTTCCAACACTTGTTTACCTAAATTTTGTTCTTTAAAGTGTCCGCCATTTTGAAATTATGCACAGTTCCTTGCTCAGCGTGACGTTATCTGAAATTAAAAACAAACTAAGCATCGTGCGAGTCCATTATTGTGTAGATAGGTGCAGGAGATGAGATTCCTACATTTAGAGAACGTGTTAAAGCTGAGATAATTTCAAATTGTATTTGTGTTACTGTTATAGGAAATGTTGTTTAATGTTAATTTCTCTACTAAATTAAATTCAGATGTAGATGATTTTAGAGCTGAACATCTTACAGATCTTCAGATACAGGCGCAATTTAAGATATCTTATATTTTGTTTTTTGATTTGTAACTATAAACCAATAAAATTCTTATTCTTCTTATTCTTAATCTTTGATTTGTTGTAAAATCTAATGCAGAAAAAAATACTTATAATGACACTAGCTTTTGACCACGATTTAAACGAACATAAAACATAGCCTATAACATTCGGTAATAGTGTAGCTTTCAATCAATGAAACATTTTTTTAACAGGACCAGTACATTTTTTGTAATACCTGCACTGCAAGAATAATTGCCGGAAAATTCAGAGATGTCCTAAGGTAGCCAGTTACGAAGGAATTGAATGTTCAAGAGTCGATATTGTTAAGCAATTTTTGACTATACGAGCTTGTGGATCAAACTTCTATTCTGAAAAACAACAATAAATTACTCCCAGTAAACACAACTTTGAATAAAATAAGCACAGGTAAACGAACCGCTATCTAAAATTAAAAACAAACTTCACAATATTCATAGTAAGAACAACTTATTGTCTAGATACTGTGGACGGGTACATCCACAATAAGGCTATAAAAACTTGAAATTACGCCGAGCCTATTGTTGTCAGGAGAAGTGCTCTTACGACTCCCCGTTCCAGACAATATGCATATTCTCAGTACTCCCGTACTACCCTTGTGTAGTGCGTGACTGTACCCGGGTTGCATCTTGGGGGAATATTTTTTTAATAAAACCTCTCTTCGTACATATGATAAAGTAGGGTTTAGATGCGGTGTAGGTAATTTATGTGACTTGTGATGGTTTGTTTATGTGATGATGCGTTTTATTACTTCGTAAATATCCTCTGTTTGTCAGTGTTAGTATGACAGTTGATAGAACGGAATGGAAGAAGAAAACGTGTTGCGCCGAACGTAAAGAAACACGGAACAACAACAGAAAGATATACATAAGCTCACACCTTTTTTCCACGGGGGTAAGCAGAAGTCAAAGAACTCCACCTGTTTCGATCCTTACATACGCCTTCTGCCTCGTCCACGTTCATACATCTAGTCAGAAAGATATTGATGAAATATCAGTTTTTTTTTAAACGACAAAAATAATTGCTGTCTAGATGTTCGTTGTAAACTGTTATACTTAGTTCTAGTTTTATTATGTTTACTATAATGTTCATATTTAAGTATGTACCTTAGATATTACATGTTATAGCGCAAGTACAAAAAAATGCATCAACCCAACTTAAACTCCTTGGAGGCGTGACTCAATTTTCTTTAAATCGTGTTAAAAATAAATTAATTGTGTATAATCGTTAATGTTGTTACATAACACGTTAGCACATGCGCTAGTTACTGCATAATTATCGTAGCAAAGCCTGCTGTGGCCGGCTCGGGTAATATTTTCTAATAAAAGAGCCTACGGGCTGGGCCAAACGGGGTAATTATGAATTATATATGGTCGATTTTGTGGTACGTGCATAGCTATATTTTGTAAATGAGTAACGCTATAGTTTATATTTTGAAGGTTATGGCTGTATAGTGCTCAATTACAAAAATTGGGTATCTTAGGTAGATATAAAATCTTACTTAAAATGTAATGCTATATTATCTCTGCACCATCTCTGGTTGACTAATAGAAAATGCCTAAGGCAATAAGTCCGCCTTTGTACCTTTTGTTGCATAAAATTTAAATAACCAAATCCGCATTGAATTCAAATAGCAGCATTTCCAAAAATCTACAATAAACAAAGCAGCCAACAGAAATCTTAATACAACTCGTAGATATTCCAACAGAGTGCCGTTAATACTGTCCCTTACACTTTTATTTGTAACATGGCGTGCCGCACCGCACGTAGCAAGGAGCACCAATAACCTTAGGTAACGACATAAGCCCACCACGTATGGTATCTACTTAAAAGGCATTTACATTCATACAACCATATTTACATAGGATCCCCGGTGTAATGCTGGGAAGTTCCAATTCTAAGGGTTTTTGTGGAATAAACTGGGAGGGTAAGCCGATGTCGATAAAGATAGAAATCAGTAAGATTTGTGTGTGTTGCTTTTTTGTTTTTGTATAGAATTGTAGTTTAGATAAGAGAAATAAAGAAAAACTTTCTTTATTGTGTATTTGGAATTTGGATCTGGAAATAAATTGTCTGCGCTGTCCCTTGGTTGTGCGATATCTTCATACAAAACAGATGAACAGAGTTAGAAATATTCTGATTTTCAATTTGAATTTGGATTTTCCGAAACACTTAATAACTTTTATGTATTTTGTGAATAATTTCCACACGGGTGCGGCTGATACTATTTTATACAAAAATACTCATATAACTCTTCTTTGAATGACCTATTTTCAGTAAATATTAATCTTACTTTTTATTGCACGACTCGACAAAAAACTCCCTTCTCTTACCTATATTGTAAATCTACAAGTATTAGATACGTCGTATTATTAGCCTAACCTAAACATTCTTTAAAATAAAATCCACACATTAATATTATACATACGAAAGTAAATCTGTCTGCCACCACTGGCTATACTTTTATTCCGCGTCTTTATTTGTGACATGACATTTGCGCGGACAAACTCACGAACCAAAGATAGTAAATAAATAAAAACGATAAGCTATTCCTAGTTTAATGTTTGTGCATAATACTACTACTTACTTGCTATGAAAAAAAATTGCTATGAAAACTACATGTGTATTATTACCAGGTCCAATAACACAGAAAAAACTTGAATTTCCTACGTATTATTTCTATTGAGTAGCAATAAAAATCACTATTTCCAATACGTGCACTTGAATTATAGATACCTAGATACTAGAGAAAATGTAGAAAATGCAATAAGAATGTAATATTGAACATAAGCACTTGAAATATTTTACTTGAGAATTTTATAACCAAGATACAGCGGCGGTTTGTGGACTGTATTTTTGAAGCGGTGAAACAAAATATTTATGTATTGGATAAGATTTATCGGACAAAAATAATACCTACCGTGCTGCATTTAACCCGGAAAAATATTGTCTGTTGCATAAAATTATTTGATTTGAGAAGTTTCTAGACATTTTATTTAAAAATGATTGACAATTTAATTAAATAAAAATGTTGAATTGAATAGCGAAAAATCCGTTATATTCATGCGATGTTTTTTTTTTGTGTGTAAAAATGTCATTCAAATTAAAGTTCTATAATCTAAAATATGACATTTAGAAAATCTACTTTTCTAAAGAAATATACCTGAATTCTAACGACTGTCTGTTGAAAATATATAAAAGGCGACGTGCTGGACAAATTGATTTGTCAAAAAGCGGATCCAATTCACTGTAGTTGTACCATTAGTGAAACGAGAAGTCGTCTGGGTGCCATGGACGTGAACTAAAAATAGCTGAACGAGAACATTTACAAAATGACATGTTCCAAGAATCCAGTAGAAAAGTTACATTTAAGTGATAAGTCGCTCTATGTTATTGTACGCTGAGTAGAAAGAAGTTTAGTTTCATAGTTATAACGTTTATAGACTACATAAAAACAAGTACATTATGTATTTTGTGAATGCGTAATAGAAAAGCCTAAAATATGATTCGCAGCAATTCACATCCCTATCTAATCAATGCTTATTAGTACAGCCTTGAAATGTAAGGAATACCAATAAGTATACAGCTCTTAAATAAAGTTTAGAGTCCAATACTCACCATCATTTACAGCTATATAGCTAAGCAAATTACTGAATAAAAATCCACATTCAAACAAAATATCTCTGTTAGCTGTAAACAATGCAGATTACCCCTTTTAATTAAATACAGAACAGAAGCAATCACGTGTAGGAGAACGGATAAAAGCTATTAGAATCTTTAATAAAAACACGAGAACAATTTCTAATTAAAGAAAAAGAGAAAGCAACGCGTGTAATAGAAGCTCAAGCCGATAATAACATTACAGTATTAGTTAGGGAAACAACGTTAGAAAGCAATTTTGGCATCGCATATTGGCTATTATCAAGTACTGATGCTTTGCTTGTTTATTATTTTCGATGTCACCCTGAATGGATAGGGATTTCATCAGATACGTATATCTTAACATGGATCGAAATATAACATAATTATATCCTTAAACTGTCAATAATAATATTGAAGTATGACATTGTTAAAAATTAATTAGTTTATGTAGATGATATCATTCATAATAAAGTAATTAGAAAATGTATTGTAACACAGCAAATAGACTTATAGGTATGTAGTTTTGACTTTCAGTTTTGGTTTTCAATTTTATTATAAAATTATTCATAACAGTGTTATTTCAGTCGTATAGATACGACTATACGGTAACCGTAATAATTTGCCCCCAATACATTTTTTTCTTCAAGAAACAAGACGTTATGTGACACAAAGTAATATTAAGCATACGTTTAGGTGGAGTGTGTGCTAAATTATGACGCAATAAACGTGCCACATCGTTGAATAGGCCGCGTTCACAGTAAATAATGGCCCGGAGATATAAGATTCTGAACAATACCTTACGTGCTATCTGCGAAATGCTCCAACTCAATTCCCTCACAAAAATATGGCAACTTAGCAAATCGTCAGCACACCTGCGCTTGAATAACGCTTTCCCATTTTCCTGTAATATCTTTAATAAATCTGAGTAAAGTTGAGAACATATTCATATTTCTTTTATGGTTATCAATCGTGACAAAGTTTGAGCTTTTAAATAATATATATCCTGTGTCACACGCAGTTACGTTCGAACCAATTCCGTGCTCAAAACATTTTGTGTTCCAAACACTTTGTGTCGAATAACTTTGTTGCCATTCAAACAGGAGTTGATTCTCAGTGAATAATTAAAATAGTTGTTTTAAACGAATGCATGGATGTTGACCGCATATTTTCAACACATATCGCTTGATTAAAAACCACAGACGGAATTAATTACAAAATACATCATCATTTTGTTGGACTTTGTACACCTTTGTGTGATCAGGTAATTATATAAAGACAAATTGATATTCGATAATAATGGAGCATGTATTTTTAATGAGAAATGGTCAGTATGAATGGTGTTGGTATTATGACATGCAAATGTAATGTTTGTAGTCGCCAGGAGGTACTGTTGTAAGTTTATAAAAGCTCTCTCGACGATACTAGTGATGGATGAATGGACATTAAAGCCTTCACTGTAAAAGGTTTCACATGTTAGAGCTATTTTAGTCGGCTTTACACGCAAAAGAATAAATAAGTCCACCAAAAATCAACTAATCAATAACGTGTGTACGATATATTAATCAAAAGATATCCCGTTTTTTGCAACCAAAGGGTGAGTTTGAATGGCACCCCTTCCAAATATTGGTTTTTGTCGGGCCATACCCGTCGTCCAGTAAGAGCAAAGCCATGTTTTTCCATTTACAACGATACGCACGTTCGCGATATCTTACGCATTGGATAAAGGCTTTCACTATGTTTTATAGTGCTACGTCATTAAGCTGTGAATATAAAGTGGGGGTATGACAAAACATGAATTAATTTGAGATATGTCGTACGGTACGATGCACACCCTAATATGTGATACACACGGGCTTGTGTGATATTGACAACAATTTTGGCAAAAAAAATTGTTCACCACATTATTTGAGCATAATAAACATTGTTTCAAGTTAGGTGAGTTAAAACCAACAGGTGGAAAAGTTAAGAGTTTGAACAACTTCAGAGTTTGTCAGCAACTCTTTAGCAAACGAAACTATCATTAAATGCTTTCAATTATGTGTATGGTATGACTTTTTAGGGTTATATTATCACTGTAAAGTTTGTGACTCCGAGATTATTCTTTTAAAGAAAAAGATCAGTGGTGTGTGTATCACGTTAATGAAGAATTATAACATAATAATTGTCAGAGTTGTGAGTGTGAGTATGTTCGCTAAACTCCAAACCAGTATGTCACTATTATTGGTATGCACGATAACACTACCCTACGAGGGAAAGTGAGGAAATTCGCTCAATTATATCACCCCGCTACAGCTTTTTAGCTTATTTATCAATCAATCTCCGATCTAGGGTTGATAAACAACACCTCAATGTCAACAGTAGTTGTGTCGATTCACTAGAACTAATGGATTTGATTATTATTATAATGAATTATAAGGTGCAGCCCTATTTTGTCAGATTTTGTGTGATATTTTTTATTTCCATGGCAATGTTTTAAGTGGTATCTTACGTAGAGATGTGTATAACTAAAATTGTTTGTTTGTACAATCTGATTATAAAAATTACTAATGCGTTCGAAAGTCGCAAATTTTGTTACTTTGGCAGAACAATAAAATGTTAATATTATTTTTAATATAAATGCTAACATAAGTATTTTAATCAGAACTGAATAACTATCTCGAAGGCTGACTTGTACACTTAAAAAATCTGAAAATGACAACGAAGTTCGATAGTCTGCCGAAACCCTTTACAAAATAACAAATCCGTCTTGCCAATTTGCTGAGCACTCTAGACACGCTATTACACATTAGAGGTTATGTCGGCGCGTGCAAGACACGTGTCCCGACGAGAACACGTCATTAGCTTCACGACGTGTCTCTAGGGAGGGACTACGACAGTTTTTTGTTCATAACCAGCGATGGTGCAATGTAAGAATGGAAAACGAGTAGATCGTAGCAATTTTGAAATAAATGACAGCGATTCAATGAAGTTTCAAAAAAATGAATAAGAGTCAGGTCAAAAGGCCGATGGGTTCATTGATGGTCGATGAAGCAGAGTTTTGAAAGAGCAACCACTTACCGGTAGGTGCCACTTAAATATAAAGTCCACATGGTCCGTGAAGAAGTTGCTAAAAGATGTCAGAATTTCGAAGATTCCGGGAAGTGGATGCAAGAGGCTTAGGTCAAAAAATATGTAACATCTTTTAATAACTAACAAACTACACCACCTTTTTTACCCGACTACGCCAAAACCAAAAGGAGGGTTATGATTTTGACCGGTATGTATGTATGTATGTTTGTATGTATGTTTGTTTGTTCCCTCGTAACTTCTAAACTACTTATCATTACATGACAAATGAGGTGTCGTTAGAAACGTCTCAGTTGTCCGCTGGTTATAGGGTAGGTGACGTGTCACCAAATCCAATATGGCGCCCTCCAGGGGATGTGAAGTCGTTATCAAAAAAAAATAAATTTTTCGCACAATATCGACATGGGTATCAAATTAAAGGGCTTGATGAGCACATTTGAAATATATATACATTGTATAGCTTTTACTAGCTACTTTGCCTGTTTTTAACAGTGTCAACATGGGTATCAAATGAAAAGGCTTAATGAGTACATTTGAAATTCACTCGCTACTTTGCTTTTATTATTATATCAAATAATTAAATAGAGTTATTCCTTCAAATAATATAACCCCCAAAATAGTGTAAATAAAAAATAAGTTAAAAATAACTAAAACCCGACTACGACAAAGTCGCGCACTGAAAAGTATAAAACAAGAACAATATTCATTTGACCGATATTTTCGAAATTTTTAAGTAATAGCCGTGGTCGTATGCCACCTATTCAATAAAGATTGTGTGAAACAACCGCAGGTGGCATACGACCACGGCTATTACTTAAAAATTTCGAAAATATCGGTCAAATGAATATTGTTCTTGTTTTATACTTTTCAGTGCGCGACTTTGTCGTAGTCGGGTTTTAGTTATTTTTAACTTATTTTTTATTAGTACTCTTCTGACATTGCCATTGTCATTAAGCATTAGCATGGCAATTTAAGTCCACCTTTATACTTTTTGTAGCATGAAGTCGAAATAAATAAAGTACAGCGCAGTTACATCTACGTTTAAGTATGTTAGGCCTTGTAAACGGAGCCAGGGGAACAGCTAGTTTTTTATACCCAACTATATTTATTTCCGCCTTTTCTTGTGACTTGATTCCATACAAAAGTATGGAGTAAAAGGGCGTTCTAGCTTTTTAAATTTCCACCGGGGCGATAGTCGGAGTGCTCTCATTAGATCGTAATTTAGTAATTAACACTAGCTGTAATGAGTTTCTAAGTATATTTTATTTACTACTGGACTTGTTAATTGGTCTGCTTTTACTACGTTTTTGTTTCAATAAGAGGTACTTACCAGCTACCTAGGCATTTTCTATTAACATGCTTTTATTTTGTTTTCCCAGCCGTGTTTTGTCTTACTTTATTTTGGAATCCAAATATTTAGTAAGATTATATTATAATATTTTGCTGAGTGTCTATCATACATTTATTATCTTTTAGTGGTTTTTGAGTCAGTATACCGGACTCGGGAGGTCACCTATTAATAAAACACATTTCAATAAACCTATTAATAAAACAGTTGTTTTCTCCCACTTCCCCTAAAACTCTCAAAATCATTAATAAAGATAATAAACTATTACCCCCCACTTACATCCTATCAATATCGTAATAATTCATTTCACCTTATCGCCAACTACCGGGATATCGCCAAAAATAATAAGAACCATAGAGTGATGACGGAAGAACTCCTTTCCTGAATAATGGGTGTCGACATCCTGCGATATATTTCCGCTATCTCGCCGCCAACATGGCGTCCGCACTTCCGGTTGACCGTTATGGAGTGTTAATCGAGCATTATGTCTGAACAGATGAAAAACTATCTTTAGAGGTGCTCGGCTGGATGATTTTTCTTGATAGGTGGTTTGTGGTATTTATTAGTCTATGAAACCTTTTGTGTGTGAACCTTTTCATTGTGTAGTTACATCACAAAGATGATAGAGGTAATATGCAGTACAACGTGGTTTTGAACTGGTTAATTTTTATATTCCTTATAGATTTGGTTGAACTCCAGCAAGTATCAATGTGGCTTTTTCGATTCGTATCTTTTCTTTCTAAGTTTATTTTGGACACTGACATAGGTGAAGGAAAACATGAAGAAACCTTACCTTTATTTTCTAAACAAATACAATAAAGAGAAAAGTTTTTTATTTTTGTCTATAATGGATAAATTCAAACAGCTACATAGCTACATGTCAAGTAATATAGGTAAGCCATTTTTTTTTATTTAGTGGTCTAGAAATTAATATAAGTCTGAAATCGCTAAATCCACCTTAAGAAATCGTGATGATCAATATTCTTGCCTTCTCTTTACGAGAAGAGGCCTTTGCACTGCAATAGGACAATAATACGCTGGTATTATTAATAAGGTAGGTATTCCTTAAACTTTTCATATCGCCATCGATTTTGGATGACGTGAATGGGGAACACCGTCGAGCTATGGTTTCATAGCAGACATCATTGTTTGCTTCCCCTGCCAAGCCTTTTGTTACGCAGCCTTCCTCACAAACAAAAGAACTCCGTAGATGAACAAAAACGTAATTACAGCAAAGGGCTGAAAAGGAAAAAATCTTAAGATTATTATCTAATTTTTCACCATTATCCTTAACGTAAATGTTTCTTTTGTAAAAGTGTTTGATAAAGGAAAGATCAAAAGGTGATTTTTTACTTTTAAAATGTCTTTGTTTTATTCGTTGAAGTTTTCAGTTTTGATAACATTTTGTGAACATAATGCAAGAAGCTTGGAGGCATAATTAAAATACTACAAACGACTACCTACACTTTCATAAAATAGAAGGGTGAAATTCCAGAGCAACATTCCGGCTAAATAAAAAACAAGACTAGTTAACAAAACGAATCGTTTGTTCCATTTTATAATACTTTTTTGCAGAAATAAAAATCAATTGCAGTACCAGAGGTGATCAACCTTTGACATCGTGGGTATGCTTAAGTCCAACGCGGGTTGTTCTACAATTTTTCCAATTACGCCATCGCTCATACTCTATAATTTTGCTGTTTTTAAATTAAGGACGATTTCCTTTGAGCGATTACTTACGTCTTTCATATTATTTATGCTGCTTGTTAGCTGCTTCTCGTAATGTTACGGTACGACTGTGAACAGTAAGAGTTCCAACATTAATGCTGGTAAAAGGAAAATTAGCATGTTGGTTACGGCATCGTCAGTCCTTTGTCGTGCTCGATAATTTTATGTTCTATTTTTAATGAAACTTTTCGTCTATTTATTATTTAATCCCATGCTGTTTATTGCTGCTGTCAGCAAGCATGGCATTATAGATATTTTTCTGTTGTTAAACGCAGAGTTTTAGAGGAAATTATTTCAAACACAATCTGTATTAAGAAAATGTTGTGTAGTACGATGCGTTGGATGTATTTAGGTATAAAATATAAACACACTTTGAAGATACTTACTTCAGCGCAAAGAGACCGAACGACAACTATGTTTTTTTTTTATATTTTAAGATAACATATTTTTTCTGTTAAGTTTCTCAAATTTAAGTGAACGATGTATGTTCTTTTTGAGAAATAAATTTCTTTAATCCGAAAGCCGTTTTTATAATGTGTAGGTACTCCTGGTAGCAAATTGAAATATTTTTGTTTCAATTTCTATCAGCTGCCTGTCAGTTCTTCTGACGGCACAATCCAGTTAGATCTAAGGGAAAATTGAATGATATAAAAGGCGCACGTGGATGGTTTCCACGCGATTATGCTTATGATTATGCGTAAGCGAAGTGCGTCGATGCTAACGCGGGTGCGCAGCAGCCCCAGTGCCATCAACGACTCGGTACTGGCGCACTGGATACGTCTACAAGCGAGAGCAAGGGCCTAAATAATTATAATAATTGTAACAATTGTACTTTACTAACACTAGGCCAAGAACCTTGTTACTAACAAATATATAGACAAGCAGAAGTCTGAAATAAATGTTTATTGTTTTAATAAATAAATGTTTAACTTTGGTTTTACAAAGGCACAAGTCCACCCAGCTTCAACAACATCCAACCACAATCGGACATCACCAAATCCGACTCAGAAAACGTAACCAAAATCTATGTAAATGCGACCTACTTCCAACTCTTAACATTACGAACCATACATTACAGTATGAATATTATATTAAACACTCAGGAGGTCCGCGTTGTTGGATGATTTATAATTCCGTTTGACCCCAGGCTTCATGTCAGGGCCCAGAGATACATAGAAGATTATCCTAGCCCGGATGGATTGCTCCGTGAAAGTACGCACGCACGAACAAACTTCATGATATATTTATGGGGAACGGCCGCTGGTTTAGGTTTTTGAAAGGCGGAATTAGGCTTTTCCATGTTCGTGGAATTTGCATAATTATGTACATTTTGGGCTTCGGTTAAGTCATGGCGATCTGTTGTTATTCTGTGGCATCATTTTATGAGCCGGTGAATTTCAGCGCTTGTACTTAGGTGCGCTTGAAAGTGTTTGAAAAGCAGTTTGTATTATGAAGATAATTATGATTTTTATGAATACCAAAAGTGATGTCTTTGTTTGATCATGTGAGCTATAACTATACTCATATTTTTGAGAAGTAAAGTGTGTTTGATTTTTTTTTCGACGAACTATATTATGTACAAAAAGAAGTCACAGAAAGCTACAGTATTGCTGAGTGTTTATGGTATACTTGAGTTAAGAACACGATGTTACTTGAATCAAAAGATCAAATACTATAGGTTAATATGGTTTAACGATTATACACAGCCAGCTACTTTTAGCCTACCATGTGGACTACGAATTTAAGGAGTCAGTAAGCCTCTCCCCAATCCACTTAAACATTTAGCTGGACATATTATTATATCATCATACTAATCTATACACAATATACCATTCGCATAACAACCCAATTAAGATCTTAAGGCTAGACTTAACCAACCTAATCCCACTAGGCCTTAACTTAGAGACAAGGCTTACTACGAGTCCCCTTGTTCACAACAGAACAGAAGCGAGAATTCTTTATATGGGTTCCTCTGAAAAGCGTAATTAAAAGCCTCATGTCTAATTAGGCTAGCGCACAATGTGCTCAAAAGTTGTAAGACAGTTACGGAAGAAGTAATTAAAATATTACAGAACAAGTCAGATGTTTTTGTCCTCTTATTACAGAGGTTCAACAGGTTGGACTTAATTTCGTGGAGGTGCTCATTTGGACTGTGAGGAATTTTTGTTTGAGGTGTGCTGAAGTACTTTCATTGTTGAAGGAATGAGATGAGAGTGGTGACGCATGCTTGCACAATAATCTTCATACATAAATAAAAATGAATGTGTCTATGTTTGTCCTCTTTGCGTTCCTAAACCAATGGTACGATTGTGATGAAAATTTGGTAGTTCTGAGTAAACTCGGGTAGGTTCATGGCCTAAAAGAAGAAATAATAACTACTTACAGCAGTAACATATATACATAAAAAAAAACTATACTTAATTATTTTTTTGCTTCATGTTTACCTACTAATCTATACTAATATTATAAAGCTGCAGAGTTTGTTTGTTTGTTTGAACGCGCTAATCTCTGGAACTACTGGTCCGATTTGAATGATTCTTTCAGTGTTGGGTAGTCCATTTATCGAGGAAGGCTATAGGCTATATACCATCACGCTACGGCCTACGGGAGCGGAGCAGTAACCAAAGATGCGGGTGTAACCGCGGCGGACAGCTAGTATAAACATAAAATTTGACCTAAGTAGGTACCAAGTATTTACTAGAAAATTCCTCCTCGGGTCATAATATTTTCCAGTATTTCCTAACAAAAACAAGACGGAACTAAAGGTTGTTTTCATATTCCGTGTCACGATGTTTTTTTTATTCATAGCTCGTCCCACAAAGCGGTAACCTATTTCGTCTGGTTTACCCACTAAGAATTTCTCTTTCATATCTAAAACAAAAACATGAGTAACATCAACAAGCCTTATTTTTGCAATTCTGTATTTTTGTAACGTCACAATATTTTCCGGTGGCCGGGCCGGGTACAAGCGCGCACGGTTGTCTCTGTTTGCCCACGTGTGTGGTCCCACGGGCGCCAATGTTAGCATTATGCTAATTCTGTACATACACCCAGTATTATTGTTACAAACTTTTGTGCGTGACGTTACTTTTTGTGCGTTTTAATTTTGTTATTTCGAGTCCTTTATGAACATGTTGGTTAATTGTTTTAGAGGTAACGGTCACCTTTCACATGATTAAAAGGTTTTATTTTTATAAATTTGGTGCATTTTTTTTATATCTCGCAAATTATCTCTTAAAATCAATTGTAAAAGAACCTTTATTTCGTATTTTATTCAGTGTATATTGAACTCGAATTCGGTCAATTCAAGCTATCACGTTATTGGAATCATGCCCAATGGATCAAATTGGTTGAATGTGGCACACGTTAAAATGATTCCGATATTGGTTTTACATCGTTCACAATGGCTACCTACTTCGATTTCGGTCATTACTGTGGCCTTATTAACTTTCACGATTATATCTAGTAGAGTGAATGAGAAACAAATGGGTTCAACAAAGCATGGCTAATGGCAGCTGATTCAAGTTATTACGTCGTAAGAATGGCGTTTGTTCGTAAAATGTCGATCAGTGGAAATATTAACTGTGGAGTTATGAATCAATAAAGACACAGAGGGGAAATATATAGGGGTAGGACTATACGAAAATCAGTTCAATAAGTTGCAAACTTTGTGGTTTTTCTCTATGACCTTTTATTTACATAACTTAACATAACGTCACGCCTGTACCTAATCCCTGAAGGGTAAGGCAGAGGTGTACCTATTAGTATACCTACATTTCGCCAGTTACGTTTAAGTCCCAAGTAATAGGGGGCAAGCCTATATTGCCATCAACCGGGCACAAATTCAGACTCCGAGGCTACTGCTAAGTAATTCCAGATGGAAAAACCCAATAACACTTTGCCCGGCCTTGGCATCGAACCCAAGACCTCATGCTCAATAGATCAACGAACCTTTTATTCATAATCTCTCAATACCAACCAGAAAACATCACACTTTATAACCATCCATTAGATGCATTGAACAAAAACCTCACACCAACCAAGCAACTATAAAGAGAGCAACCATCCGTTATCCACAATAATCACCTGACTACTTCTGCTTCTCCACATACGAACGCTTCTCACTGTCGAATTAAACGTGTAAAGGAACCAAGTTCCCGCATAACCGTCAACCCACAATACAACTTCCTGAACAACTTTTATAGCATGGAGTAACAGTGAATGGAGTGTACAAGCGAGCCACGCAAAGGTACTAGCGTGGTCATCAGTGAGGTTCTGTATCAGTACCTAATCACTATACATCATGGTTTTCAACAAAGATATAGGTACTGTAGTAACCCCCGGCGGGATTACTATTTAGTATCAGCATTAACAATATACGTATATGATTGAAAGACTTATTTAACTTATATCCTCGTATATTGAATTAATACTTACTAGTCTATTTTTATTATTTATAATTTTATCTGAGTCATCAATTTAGTGACGGACTGTTATATTTTTCATATTAAAAAAATAGCATTTATCTTATAAAGTTACTAAATGTGTTTGTATATGGCTTTTTCTGTTAGTAGTAAAGAGGCCGCTCGACAAGGCGTAATGAACACTCCATATACTCTTTACTCCGTGTTGCATGACGACAAAGTTCCCCGTATATAAACAATCGATGTCTTTGTATGTGAAGGGATAGAAGTCGATCGGGAAATTGCTGTTCGTGTTCTGGTTTAAGCAGAGTTTTGATTAGTGTGTGCTGACTTGAATCGTTGTTGCATGCCGTTAATAGATGAAGGGAGAATCGATTAAGATTTGACTACGTCTATGACTTAAACTTATATTTATTTACGTATTTATTAATACTCAATTATTTATTGTATTCCATTATGGACATGTATGTGGGTAAGTAAACATTTGTTAATTTAACAATTGTGGACCATTTCGTGTCACAGCAAAGAATAATCTCTAATCTAGAATAATTCTCGTTGCAAGTATCTACCTAATAAATAACGTATACAAACATGATAATAATATCTCCGATTTAACGTAACAATAAACAAGTAAAATGTTAACACAAATATGCATTACTTCATGACAATTATGTAGAAGAAATAGTTGAGGATTCTAGAAACTTAAATAAATATATATTTTTAAATATTTATGCTGTGTTCTGTTCTTCTGCTATAATAAATAAAGCCAAAATAACATTTGGTGAGGCAAACCGAATATCTTTTTGACTTTAAAATTCTTGGATATTTTGACGTAGCAAATCATTTTAATATATTATTATAGAGAAAATATTTCGCAACGTTTTAGACTTATGCATGTATTGTTGGTTATAAAACAGAACACAATATTACAAGCAAAATATTATTATAGCCCAGACATAAAACTTTTATATAAAAACACATGCCTTAACGTATTTAAGAGTTTATACGATTTTTATAACAGGTAAAACCAGTGACTAAGAAGACGAGATGGGGTGTATAAAATGCGCTAAAACGTGACAAGAATACGTGAAGTTAGTCTTTCACGAGCATTAGCGCTTATATCCAAGCTTAGGTAGAAGTATACAGTATTCATCCTGAAGAATAATATATAGCAACTATCGGGTTTTAATAGGGATTTTTAGGTAATAGGATCATTTTTGAAAATTATAAAATGTTGATTATTTTTATTAAGTAAGACAAAACGCAGACTAAAGTAAATTACCATAATTTTTATTTTGATACTTGTTAATTCTAACGTCCTTACTAATATTATAAATTGTCTGTGTGTCTGTTTGTCTGTCTGTTACGCTTTCTCTACCAAACCACTAAATCGATTTTGATGAAATTTGGTACGGAGTAAGTTTGAACCCCAAGAAGACATAGGCTACTTTTTGTTCGAGTTCAACTTCGACTGCGTGCGCGGTAACCGACATTTGCACAGATGATGTCGCGTGCAAGAGCTAGTAGTTTATTATTGGATTGTCTACCTCATGGTTACTACCACCAAATCTGCAATATCATAGACCTTAGTGCGGTGTTCACAGAGTCTAAATTAAAATATCTCGTGTGGTGATTACAATTCAAAATCGCTATTTTTACAAGCTTTTATTTGTTATCTATTTCTTTACTTTGTGCAAAGTTTATTTCCTATAGTTTATTATATTTTCCCCCAAGTGAATGTACAAAGTACCTGGTGCAATATTGCGTAGCGTTGAATCTGGCATAAGGACCACTATTAGTTGTATAGGTGTAAATTTACCCTCTTAGAAATGATTTGGCTTAATACATAAGCTGTAAGCGGTGAAACAGTATTAAATTTGAGTAAGTACCTATTTAAGCCAATGACATTGTATTGGACGTTTTGTAACACCGATTGACATAGTAGGGAATTGCAAAAGTATTAAGGATTAACACAGACATATGTCTTGATCCATCAAAATCTATTTATAAGAGGTACTTACCTTTTTTGTTTTTTTTTGTTTGTGGGTGTTCCTCATAAATTTTCCCATAATATAGCAAAAACGAAGAATATGTCAGACTCTTACTGACGAAAACTACACGATTCTTCCTACCACTTTTCGTCGCCAGCCCGGTGTACACTTTTACGCATAATCCGCGCCCCTGACTATTGTAATAAGTACATACGATGCGAATCATACTAACAAAACGAAAATTAATATCGTAGCTTTTAAAAACTAAAATAAGTTTATTAAATACCGCTTCAATCTTATAACTAGACCACTTCTAAAACTTACCGTTAGTGCAGGGGTGCATCAAACCGTCTCATTTGCCACAGACAGCGAATAGGCGGCCCCGTCCGACAGCGCACAGCACCGACTGTTCACTTATTTACGGTAATTGACGACCGCATTCATAGAGGTAAACGTTATCGGGAAATGGCGAATAATGAATCGTTGTCAAAATACATTGTGCCGATTTAATTTATTTTTAGACTAGGAAAATAGTTTTTGATCTACTATGCTAGTTGACACCACCAATTAACTGACGTACTTTTTATGACCTGTCAGAACGTGATTCTTACATAGATTTTGTATGGCAATATCGAACTGTGACGTCACTTATTTGGCAACTCAATTGACTAACTATTTATTGTTTTCAAAGCCACAAAAAATCTAATTTTACTTAAATAGAAAATTAAGTGGCTAAATTTAAGTAATTCATTAAAGAAGTTATGTCTTTATGGTGTTAACTACCCAAATGTATTTTTCTATTGTGTATTATGTAACTAATGATTGCTTCATTACAACGTACTTCTAAACAAATGGGTAGATAGTACTTCTTAGGCCTTAAAACTTCCTAGAAGAGGGGGTAACCAGCTAATGACGCTGTCCTACAATGATAGAGTGTGACTAGGGAGTACCTGTCACACCATAATTTTCTAGGGAATCCATTGAAAAATTATTTAGGAATGTATTTTCTGTAATGCTTTCATAATTCATTGAAATGTAAATTGATTCCATTAGGATTAACGAAATATTATTCGACTGTTCCTAGATGAAAAAGATTCGGCAACTGATAAATTATGATAATGACTGTACATATAGCCTACACTACCCACTAAATCATTATCAAATGAACACTTTCCCAAACTAGTTGGTCTCAAAAGACACGTGCAACTTGGAACGTGTCGTCCAAAGTAACAGTCGCAGATTGCGTATATTATTTATTACCAGTAGGTACACAGAACCCCAGCAATTTCGTTCTGAACTTTCCCTTCCGTCCTTTTATACCAATTTCGCGATGTTAGAAAAAAAATATGACGATATTATTGGACGAGTCAAGTTATGAGGACCCGCGGTCAAGCGGAAGGGGCTTTATTCAGATCCGTGACGAATTTTTTTGGATGTTCGCTTGGAATGTATGAATCTATATTAATCATATATTGGTCAGATGGGTTCGGGTTTATAGGTTTTGGTCGTTCATGATGTTGAAAAGCTGATTAGATTATGTAATGTTGATGCCTTCGGGGGGGTATAAATCGGCAAGGAATATCGAACGTGATCTTTAAATGGCCGAGTAGATATGGCCAACTTTTTGTACCAAAATGGCTAATAAGTTAATCCAAGTCTTAATTGGTTTTATTTGAGTTCTAAAGCTACGGTTCTGTTCATTTCTGCCGCAAAGCAATGAATTATTAGAATGTGACCTTTGTGTAGTAACATTTCAGTGTCCTCTAAACAAAAATCCACAATTCCCCTTCAGAGCTTGTCGCATCTCCTCTTTTATTAAAGGCATCTTGTTAACCCTGCTCCCTTCGGCCGGTATCCAAATTATGTTTTAATATGTTTCAAGGCAGACTCGGCGCTGTTATTTTAAAATTAAACTACCTATTTATTTAATACCAGCAGCGATTTAGAGTAGATTAAATTCCAAGACGTCCTCTCTCATACCATAAGCAATGGTATTTTAAAAGTAAAGAAATATAAAATTTTAAATATTCTTAGCTTCTGTTACGGGGTATGGAAAGAATTTAATAAATAAAGCCAAATCGATGTTTTGCTGAGACAAATCAAATTCCTTTTTGACCTTTAAACAGTCTTGGATATTTTTAACGTAAATGAATTTGTGCACCTACTTTTGGGACAACTTGAATGGGTTAACGTCAGTGAGATAAGATTTTTCTCTTTACGAACATTCAATTTAAAATCAATCCATTTGAGACGGATTTCTGACTTTAATATGCTTGAGAAATTGATACACATCAGTTTCTTTAGAAATCCTCTAGAATGTAGCTGTATAACTTATTGTAAAACAAATTACAGTACAACAAATATTTAATGAGTTGGTCTCGAGTCATTCTTCTGCAGACAAAACAACCTTTTGGAATAGGTAACTAGATTCAATATTTTTTTTATTTAATTTTGTAAATGTTGTTCAAAAGTGCCATACAATGCTCCAATTGAAATATATGATTTGATTTTGACTTTGAATTTTTAGAATAATTTATTTGAGCGTGTCATGTTTCAATTTGTCATGACTTATTATACATACATACATAAACTCACGCCTTTTCCCCATGGTGGTAGGCAGAACCCACAATAACATATTTTATATTATAAACAATTTACATATTTCCAAAACACCCATACCACCTTTAACCAACTTACCACCAATTTCAATCACAATTTCCACTTAATCAACCACAGATATAAACCAACTCTAAATTCAAGTTGACCTGTTTACGAAAGGGAAGCCGGGATACTTTGCATAGCTCACGGAGCGCACCATTACATATTTATGAAGCCTCTAACCGAGATCGCAGGGAGAAAGTCAAACATTAATGAACGCTAAAATATTCCGTACATGTATATAAAGAAATGAATTTTTACATCATAATAGGACAACGGAAGTATTGGAATGTAAATTGAGTTTAGTTCTGTGCCGTTGTTTTTAACCGACTTCTAAAAAAGGAGGAGGTTCTCAATTCGGATGTTTGTATTTTTTTTTAATTCTGCTTTGATTTTGTTTTTTGGAATGTAGAGCAGTTCATCAAGTGCTTGAGCGTAGTTCTGTCTAGATGAGCCAATCCCCTTCTCGCAATAATTCACTTAATTACGTCTAACTAAATCAGTATGCTAAATATGTGTTAAAAAAAAAAAAAAAAAAGGTACTCTTTAGTATTACAGTTCAGTGTTTTGCTGAATTAAATATCTTAATTTCTCAGTAGCAGCCTCGGAGTCTGGATTTGTGTCCAGCTGATGGCAATAGGCCTTCAAGGATTACATGCGTGATGTTATGTTATGTTAAATATCTAAAATCATTAGTATTACCTACTATAAATAATGGTTGACATTTTGAAGTAGGTCGGTTTGTTTTGGCAGGATTAAAATTACTTTATTTAAAGAATTTTATGATAAGATTGCACTGGCTATTGTTTGGTAACAATTTTAAAACTCATATTTGAGTAAGACTAAAACAATATTGCTTTCAATGTTTCGATGTCAGTTGGTTTCTGCTGCATCAATTAAAAATAAATACCTTATCTCTAAGATGCAATGTATATGTCTCATCATCTCCATACAGTAATAGGTACATTGGACAAAATACCAAAACAAACAAACATAACAAATCAAATATCGAACACGCAATAAATAAACCTGGTAATTTCCTCTCTAGTCTAACGTCCACATCGAGCTAAAAAGCTAACAAGACATTAGACCATCCACTGATTAGCTATGATTCATTGAGCGGTCAACTGTCCGTGGCGATCGGGAACACACAACCGGAAATACATTCGCCGGATGTGGTCCGCCATAACTCAAAGAGAGAACGTCCGGATTGCAGCTGATAGCGCATCCTAGTTCAACCTGAGAACCTCCTTTTGTGGTTTTAAACGCTTTGTGAGGCTTTGATTTCGTGTTATCAATGGCTGGTTGAAAAATATATTTTTATTGAGAAAGGACGAGGTTTGAATTTTGTTTTTGAAGCTTATTTTACGTTATAAACGTCAAAGTAAGTAAAGGGAGAACTATGATTTATTCTTTTTATTTTATTTAAATATTTTGTATAAAAATAATATAATATTGTGTCAAGATGTAATATAATTAGAGTATGAACATAGATAGTTTATTAACAGAGATATTTTTTTAAAACAGAATCTAGTCCGTTTAAAAATATCCAGTATGCGAATAAAGAACAATATCTATTATCTATTTTATTTTCATTTTGTGTTTTCCAAATTTTTGCCAAAAAAGTGGGAGTAAAAGAAGTACTAAAACAGAACAATTATTTATAAAGAAAACCAATTTAGAACACAATCTATTCAGTTTATAAACAGCACAAAAAAAACGATTAAAAAAAGGAACATTAACTCTCTTAAGATAAGAAAAAATTGTAAAGAGCACTCCAAACATATTAACGCCGTACCTAATTTAACTTAATCTTTAAGGAAAATCGCTTATTTTCTCCACGTTTTTAGCTCGCAAAAAACAAAAATGTTTTTGCAACAGGGACTTTTTAAATAATTACCTACGTGCTGTTTGACCCCTCGTTGTGATCTAGAGATGAAATGGCAAAAGTGTTGCCAGGTTTACGTTGTCTTTCCTTATTTGGAGGACAAAAAGAAAAGCAATAAGACGTAAAGGTATAAAAGTTAAGAAATCTATTTGATTTTTCTTTAAAATGCAAATCTTTTATTATTTGCATCAGATCTTTGTATTACAAAAAAAGAATTAATGGGGGAAACACGCCAATGTATTCGCGGCTTTCTATTCTGTCTGTTTTCTTCTGTTTTTAGTTCCATTTCCATTACCTACCAACTTTTTTTTAACATTAAAAATCTAACCACATAGGGCAAAATTAAAACATGACAAATGTGTCATATATGGCACATTCTCACTTCTACTCTGGCAACCCCGTAAAGCACCGGTCGTGCGTAACAGCTTGCTGTAACAGTTATTTATGAACGGACCCCGAGATTTGGGCAGTTAAAAAAAGTTTTTCCATTACCAAACTTAACCGAAATACGGTGCAAGATACCGAAACATGAATAATAATTAAGTACGATTTCGTTTTAAAAGTCAAGTTTCAGCTGTAAGTTTGTTAAAGCTCTCAAACTTTTTTTAAACGAAATAAATCTTTTGGAGCTTTATCAGATAATCTCATCTTCTAAATAGAGCCCAGTTTACGTCGAAATCTAACTACCAAAACACAACGCCTAACAATATCGACATAGCAAAATTATCAACGTGTGTTAAGCAGTTTGCAATTTTATTTTCTAAGGCGTCCTCGTCAAATAGTTATAATGCATAAGTATCTAACCGTAGCTACCTTCTCTGAAGGCTTCTTTAGAACGGTAGTGCCTTGAATAAAACCAGATGTGCCCTACGATGAACAGGCCTCACCCTAGCACATAAATTATGGCACGGCGGGCCCCTGTTACCACTTGAAAGATGCCTACAATATTCTATGTAATAACGGTCTGTTGAATTACAGTGATGAGATGAAGATAATGATGGGAAACTAAGAGAAAAATCATAAATTTTATTAGCTTTGAGCATATTTTTAATTCACCCTTTATTACCGGCTATGTTTAGTTCAAACTTTTCGTTGAGTAATCGATATTTTTTTGAAATCAAAGTGAGGCTCGTCGTTGAAAAGTCGGATTTAAAAGATATAACTATGTTATGTTTCTGTGATTTGTGCTTTTTAAGTTAAGATAAACTGTCATTGATGAAGGGAAAACATCGTGAGGAAACCTGGACTGAAAATTATTATAAGTTTGAAATCGCCAATATGCCTTGAGCAACCGTGGTGATCATACTCGTGCCTTCTCTGTATAAGAAGATACCTTTTACCTGCAGTGTAACAAATAGGCTGGTATTATTATTATAACTGTTATGTTAACTTATTTACATTTTATCTCAACAGCAGCAAAAGCTCTGAACTTTTAAACTATTATTATTTAGTTCCACGAAAAAGAACCAGAAACAGTTACTGACTTTCGCAATGTTCAGCACGATTGCATTCGCAGAAACACTCTGAAAGTTAGCTCAATTTAGGTCTCTCAAACACAAAACTATTAACATCTAACTTCAGAATCCTCATACAAAAATTGAACCTTTTCCTAGAAAAACTGTATTAGTTTCTGTGCCAAAAAGCGTAATATTAACAAGAAGTTTGCCCTAACTAAGTAGCGGGCGTGTTGTCTGGCTAATTGTGTAAAATAATATGGCGGGCGGTTGGCTCATAGCCTCCGGTGACGGTAGTGGAGTAGGAAGTTTCTGGGAACTTGCTCTAAGATAAGATGGAGGTGGGAAAGACTTGTGTGTGTTGGTAGAAGAAATAAACTGCTTATCTTGTATAGATTTCATCTAGTGTATATCCCTACCCCTGTTTTTAAACGAATTTAAGAATAAAAGGATGTATTTTTTCTCATACACAAGATTATGCTCGCGACCTAGTCAATAAGATGCCTTTCATGCATACTTACCCAATTTCTAATCCACGACTTCTGATTAGAAACTGGGTAAGTACCAATGTACCTTTTAGTCTCGTTTGTCTAGTGGTCGCAAAGCGTGACTGCTGAGCATGGTCTTGAATTCGACTTCCAGGTTGAGCAATGTGTTATTGAGGTTTTCCAATCAGGAATTTCTCAGGAGCAGCCTCGGAGTCTGGACATGGGACTTAAACATTACTGGCAAAATGTGGGCGTACTAATGGGTACACCTCTGCCTAACCCTTCGGGAATTACAAGCGTCATGTTATGTTTACTTTTTCAATTTGTATGTACTTTCTTTTATCTAGACATTGGTGAAGGTAAAGTAGATGGAGTAACATATTATCTTAATCACATTTTTAAGTTTTACTTACATTTCTATTACGCAATGCGGGTGCGTGCAAGCTCTCGTGATTACGACATTTTAATTATTCTTATTCAACCTATTTATTGATTCACTAGCTATCAGCTGTTATCTCTTATCAGTTTGTTTAACCACTCAAGACGCGGCTGTCATACCGGTATGACGGAACAATTGTGTCTCATTGGGACGTGAGATTTGAAGTATTAAGTTACTTTTCTAAGAGTGTTTTTTAATCACTACCCTTTTATAACTACCCCTCGACTACCCCTATCACGAGAAACTTCTTAAAAAATTTAAGAAATTTATGTCACGACCATGTTTATCGAGACCTACACGGAACACAACGTAACATAACAATAAAACATTCTCAGAAACTCATAACAGTTTAAAGCAAGAGCAACAACAAAACAGTAGTTTTCAATTTGTGGCTCCATTAAGCTCTTAATTCGATTGTTTATCTACAACAGCGCATAACAGAAGTTGTCTAAACGACTTAGAATTACCGATGCACAGTTTAATTCTCTTTGCTTACCGTTAATGGGTGTTTTGTGGGTCCAATTTACTATCAATTTGCTGCTTCGAGGTCAGCTTTTGTTTGTGTAATGGATATTTTAAGTTAAGGCTCAATGAAACGGTTAAAACTCATGTCAGTTTTTGTGACTATTACAATTTAACATAACTTCACGCCTGTTATTCCCAAGGTTTAGGCAGAGGTATACCCATTCATACCCACACCACACACAGCCACATTTCGTCAGTCGTGTAATAGGGGGTGAGCCTATTGCCATCAACTGGGCACAAATCCGGAAACGAGGCTGCTACTGAAAAATTCCTGATTGGAAAACGCCAATAGCAACTTTGCCCAACCTGGGAGTCGAACCCAAGATGTCATGCTCAGCAGTCGCGCATTGCTAGCACTAGACCAACGAGGTAGTGAGGCAGGTATTAGAATTTATTAATCGATATTTTCAAAATGACTGAATTTTAAAATAATATCGAATTCCAAATCATAATCAAAGAATTTGAGTAAAGCAAATAACTTCAACAAAGTAGGTGATAAAATAAAGAGATAGGCTTAAACTAAAACAGTACAATACAAAAACAAGCAGAGAAAAAAGGAAACTCCCAATCTTCCCCTAATAGGAACATACTACCAACATCTTGCCTAAAACAAATGTTCCCTTCTGAACGTAATACATTTATGTAAACAGCTTTTGAAAATGATCTAGAAAATAATAGGACGGCAGCTTAGCTCTAAGCGAAGGCAGAACGTAGTAAGGTTACCAAGGCCTTCTATCTCTGGGGACTCGTAGCGCCTGCTACGAACCGTAGCACAGACGTAGCCTCACTCGCTACGGCTACGAAAATAGACTGAGTGAAATGGTAGAAATGGAATAAGAACACGCGTATTCCACCGTTGAGTTAAAGATATCTTCAATTCAATTTGGGATTTAGATTTCTAAAATATTTAGACCGGATTAGTACTGTGAATTATAACTAAGATTCTGTGGAGGATTCATTTCTGTTGCACAGTAGCTGTAGATTTTATTTTTACTATGCTTTATTTCCAATTTTTTACAGCTTAATATAGCCTTTAGCACTTAGGGATTATGTAGTTTTCTATTAGTGAACTAAGTTTTAAAATTAAATAATAGAAAATCAATTGTGTCTCATTACGTTGGACTTGAGTAATTAACTAACAAATTCTTCAGAATATCGTCTCGATTTTGATTTCATTATAATTATAACCCTTAATTTATGTAATACAAAAACACACTCAAAAATAAACCTTAACTATTTGTTTTAAAGAAACTGTCAAGTCTATCCCAGTCATAAGTCTTTCCCGAGACGAACGTAATCAGTATCGTTCATCGCCCTACGCAACCGGTAGTTGGATTTCTTGAACCGTGAAATTTTATCAAGAGAATTAATCTCGGGAAACTTTCCCCTTGGACATCTACTCCTTTTATTTTTTAATTCAAACGAAATTGATTTCATTTATTTTAGAAAATTGACCTTAAAATTCAGGATACAAAGGTCAGCTTTGATGTTTGAGTAAGATTAAAATGTTAGGTCGGGTTTTTTTGGGATAAATTTTAAGCTATTTTGAGTGGCCGATAAAAAATTGTTAATCCTGATTTTTCGCCAGTATTTTTTATTTTTTCGTCTCCCGCGGGTCGTCGACGGCTTTACTAAGTTATTAATACCGATCCTCTCTGTAAGTGGTCTATATGAAATGTATATTACTTACAGATATTTGATTGAATTACATTATGGCCGCAATTTCTTTGAAAATTTATCAAAGACTTTGATTTTTTTTAAGTAAGTTTAGTTTTCAAATAAATCAGTTCGGTATCATTGTTCATTGGTAACTCTGCCTACTTGCATTCATGATATTGTGTTTTCCTTAGTTGTTGCAGGTAGGTACATGAATTTACAACCACTGTGGGATAACATGCAGCTGGTATAAAATTGTTTTCTCTTCAATACTGTACATTGTATTGCAAAAAGTAGTATACAAACATTTTGTCTTTACCTGTGTGTGTACTTACTTCAAATAGTATACTTACTTATAAGTATAGTCGATTTTATCTTTTTTACGTTTTATTTTTAATTCCTCCCTAACGTGATTTTTTCATGCATTACAAACTAACTGTCAAATACTTTTCTCTAATAACACATTTTTTCCACAAATTGTTTTTTTTTCATAAATTATTTTAAAGGTAACACTTATCGCAAAACATCAGAAAGCATAGAAAATGGTGACATTTTAATGTGACTTGCCTTTAGTGCCTAGAAATAAATAATAGGAGACGTGTTCGTAATTATTATTTGCAACACGCAAAAGGCGTTGCTGTTTCCTTCGTGTAGTGCAGTAAAGAGTTCCGTGCACACTGGTGTAATGTTGATTCGATAATAAAAAATATAATTGATGTTCTAAACGGAAAATTTTAAAACTGTATAGAAGTGCCTATGTGGTATGCCACAGCTCAAAAATAAAGAAGATAAAAAATAGAAAAACAAATTTTATAGTTGAAACAAACATAATATATTTATTTCCTTTTTCACAATAATTATCAAATCACTTCAACATAACCAACATAATGATTCTTGTAGCATTGATAAGATTATGAGAATTTCATAAATTCGCCCCACTAGTTTTGAAGGCGTGTTCACTGCCGCCGTCCATCGGCGTCTCAAACAAGAAGGCCGGTTTACGGTTAAATTGTATAGACAATGACATTGGGAACGAGTGAACGAATGAACGATTTGAGTGACATACGATTAACAGTTAAATAATTTGGGTTAATACATACAAGCTAACACTACGTGGTTGTTAAGGAAATGTGAAATGTTACAAAAGTCGGTATTTATTTTGGAAAATTTTGTTTATCTTTTACAAATCTGTCAGAGTATTCGTAAAAATCAACAATAGAATTGAGTATTTAGTAAACACGTAATAATTACAAATACTACAACACCCAATAGATGAAATCCGGCCATTAATTGCCTCACATTAACACATGCATTACCCATATCGTTAACCCTTCCTTTGCCGTAGGAGGGTAAAAGTTAATTGTTTTATAAAGTTTTAAAAACAGTGTGCCAGGTCCGTAAGTACGGGGGCGTGAACAAATCGCCCCGTGTGAATACGCATCAAACATGTAATTAACTGTCAGCCCTCTTGGTTCAATCATATGTCTTTATTGAACGTTTTGAAGTTTAGCTTTTTATTATAGGTCTGTGTTGTGAAGTGAGAGGGTGGGATTTTTTATTGGAATTTTAGTGAAGGTAATTTAAACCTTGAATTACCTGTATGTATGTAGCTTTGAATCCCGCCATTTATTATAGTAATACCAGCCTATTATTGTCCCTCTGCAGGGCAAAAGCCTCTTCTCATACAGAGAAGGCACGAGCATCATCACCACGCTTGCATAAGGCGGATTGACGATTTCAGATATATAGTTATTATAAACCCAGGTTTCCTCACGATATTTTCCTTCACCGATTTCAGTATAATGTTCAAGATAAACTTAGAACCGAAAAAGTCACATTGACACTTGCCCAGTTTTGAACCTACAAACTCATGCGTGAGAGGCAGAAGAAGCCTTATCCGGTAGCCATCACGGCATTTATTATGTCAAAAAATATAATATATTTCCTAGTTACAAACATCAAACTGCTAGGTCCTAACTTATGAAAATATGTTTTATATACCTTCACCCATAAAACGCTCGCTAGAAGGCGAGGCCTGAGGTTAAACTTCATCAATTAATAGCCTTTTAATCACGACCTAACAAATAACTTAAATCACAAACGACTGACACAAAAATAACAATGTAAAGAAAAACACACCATCAAAAACATTTATATTTACCCAACATTATTTGGTAACTTGTTTTTATTTCCACATTAACAAACCTTAGGAGACCAACATAAAGCTTTTGTTCCAGCATGAAGGGGCTCATAAATAACGCTGAAGACGTTGAATATTTTATAAATCTCCGCCATTATCGAATAGGGTAAGGATGTCCGGGTCCGCTTCGATTCGGGAAATCTGCCGTACGTGTGCTTCGATTGTTTTGTATGTTTATGCCTAATGTTATAGGACTGTAGTAGCGAATGTCATGAATTATCGTTTTGTTATGTTATCGTTATGTTTATTTTTGGGTATGACTTCTTTTTTAATTCTTGAGCATTTATAGTTATGACAGATAGGCAGACCAGGTCCGCTCCATACTGGACACCCAATTGCACGTCGCACTACATGAAGCCAAAGACCGACGCAGATGGCGAGACACCATCAATAAGAAGCTGATCCAACGGAATCTTCACGACCCTCTAATGAGGAATACGACGCGAGGAGGAGGAGGAGTTATGATTTTGAAAGTCAATTAGAAATTCATGGAGTAACTTTTTTGGGAATCAGTTGATATCTTTAAAAGACTGTCGGAGTAAATAGAACTTAACACCTTGCAGCAAAATTAAGATCAACTGTTCCTAAAGAAATGAGAACGACTCATAAACTTAAATATTGAGAATCGAGTCAAAAGACAGAGAAGGAATTACTAGAAAAGAGGAAGAAACAAAAAACACTATGAATGAAAATCGCTGCCTGAAAAAATCAACCCTCAAACAGGCACGTTGTAACAATAACTCTGGCCGTATCCCGTGTCCTTGGCGATAGAGGTGTGATCGACCCGGGTATCACCGAGCGACTTATAAAACATTCATGACCTCTAGCGTTACTCATTCATGATACCCGTAGCCGTCGAATCCCGATCACAAAGCGTCCGGGATAACGTGACGGTTATCCTTGCTATATTTAAAGTTTAGGACTTTCGTACCATTTTTTGGAAGCGAGTTTTGACGGGTTAAGTTTTGACGATCGTTTGAAAGTTTTGAGGACGAATGATAAAGTTTGTTTTTGTTGTTTATCTAGCACTGGGGTTACATAGTTGTATACCTACTACTAACATTGTTCTGATACTAAATTTTGCCGTCTTTTGAGAAGACATTGTAAACAGACTTTATTTGATGAGTTACTAGATCATTAGGGATGTTATTTGTAGTGTACTTGATGAAAATCTCTCAAGCATTTCCAAAATGACTAATAGGCACTAACAATATTAACTAGACACACTGTTGAAAAAATGGTTGCAAATACTAAAAATTTAAACAATTCTGAACTCTTCACACCATTGCAATAAAGACGGTAATATTGCTTAAAGTTTTGTGTCTCCAAAACAATTTATTGTGAGGTAACCGGAGGGTAATATTCGCCTAATTTATTGAATAAGGCGATTCTTTGCGGAAATGCATCGTCACAATAATGGTTTAGGGGAAACATTTCGCCCTCGGAATTCTCCACTTTAGCGATTAACAAATCATATCAAATAAGTCACCAAATCTGGTATGCGGGACATTTTGTTTCACTAAAATTTTCTTGGAGAGGGTTGAAATCGATGTACCTACAGGATAAAAATCGTGGCAGTTTTTAGAAATCTAATATTTTTTCTCTTGCTTTTAGTAAACATCGTCTAAACACTATCCTATAGGTTTGCTTTGCATTGTCCAGATAATCTCTTACATACACGCTGAAACTCCGTTTACTACACAAAAATAAGACCATAAATGAGCTGAAAATCTTAATAAAAACAATAATAATTTGAGTCTACTGTCCCACTGTAAGGGAAGGCCTCATACAAAAAAGTGTGTATTGATTACCACGCTTGGTCAAGGCGGATTGGTGATTTTAGACTTATAATTAATATATTGTAAGTCTGAAATGGATTACGATGTTTTTCTTCACCGGTGACAGTGATTTCCAAGATAAACTTAGAAAAAAGTTGAATTAAAAAGTCACATTGTTGGAAATCTTAAATCAACTACAAAACAAAAACTTTCAAATTAATCAGTCACAATTTTTGCAATCCTTCCTCCATTCAAAGGAATCGGATTCCCCAAACAAGAGTAAAATCCGCGGCGAGACGTCTCGAATTTTCATTACCAATACCAAACGGATCTGAAAGGGGAACGGGGGGGAGTGGGGATTATAAATGCAAGACCGGCTTTATTGCCGACTTATTACCAAACAGTATGAAATGGAGTGGCTGGCGCATCTGTCTGTCTTTAGTTTTGCTTGGTAAGCGGAAGTCGAAATTAACTCTCATGTTGATAATGAAATGTTGAAAACACTGAATATAAATCTTTTCTAAACATTGAGGGTAGAAATTAATTTAAAGGAGGATGACAAATTAAATAAATACAAGATTTGATCTTAGGTACATTTTTGACGACACTTATTAAGACGGGTCTGGTTTCTTTGTTTGTGTATGTGAGTTTATAGGAATGTTTAAAAAGGACGTTATAGGTGATATTCCTAAAGTGGGGTAACATTATTTTTTATACTACTTATTTAAAAAAATACATTAAAAATAATCTTTCACAAAATAACCGCCAGACTCGGTTTAGTACAAAGTCAGGCTTGTTCGCTAGTCGCAAATATTTAAAGCACTTGAGAATGTTCAATTATATCGGCATGTGGGGCTAATAGAAGCTGATGTGAAGAATGCTGCCTTCCAGCGAGATTGGCGTCTTCCATCCTAATAACGCATAACTGAATTTTAAATGAATAAATAAATTTTTGTCTTGAAATAACGCTTTATTTGTTTTCCTTCTTTTGTTTCTGGTTTGATCACATTATTGGTTCCTCGATTTAGGTAATAAAAAACGTATTTTTCAATACATTTGCTCGTATAGTGGCTCGTATTGCACTGATTTTAGGTTCAAAATGCGGTGCAGTATGCACGCGTGCTTTTGTCATAACTTGTATTATAATGTACTATTGATTTGTCAGGGCCTGCTATTAATTTGTCGGAGAGCTTAGAGGTAAATGAAGCGGAAAAACGCTACTTAAAAAAGAAAAGTTTATTTGACTAAAACCTACGGAAGAAAATAAGAATCCTCTCAACAAAATAAGCTCCATAAAAGATAACAGTGTCTTTTCATAGAATTTTATAAGAATCTACTTACTTAAAAGCCCTCAGACACCAAATAAAAGGAAACCAGAAAACTAAATTAAAAACTAAATAAAACAAAACTCAAAAGAAAATTGAGGGAATATTTTGCCAACTACATCCAAAGCAGTCAAAGTGTAGGAGATTTTTAATTAATTAGCACACTTTACCGGTGAGGGGGAGTCTTTGAGGAGCACTGACTATTTATTTGCACCTTAAAAAGGCAACTCCATTAGCAGAATGAACTGGGATGAATAGGTCATTCAGGAGATGTCGTCTGTCGCCCAGACAGGAGGGCGAGCGTATATAGGAAAGTATGCTTCGCTGTGTTGGTACTGAATCGGTTTGATGTCTCGCTGGTTTTTGTATGGGGTACAAGTAAATTGGTTGGTGAGATAGTAAGTAATTATCCTAATTACAAAAGGCGCCATGAAAAACCTTATAATTATAGGAATAGCTATTATTTTCTATTGGAAATCCTAAAAGAAACGATTTTTTAATCTGTTTCTATACCAGGTAACCGTACCAAAATAATCAATCTACTTGATTGAAACACTTTTTAAACCATTGTTTGGTATATTGTACAAATTATCTTCTAATATTACAATTATTTTATACTGAGTAAATATGTCTTGTCTTCCCTCGGTGCGGACTGTCAAGTCATTCTTGTTTTAAACAGAGTTTCTCTGATAATATAATAACATTTGAACACAATTAGGTTAGATATTACTAAACCAGTCAGAAACTCTACAGAACCTAATTTTATTAATTACTAGCGACTCGCTCCGGCTTCGCACGGATACAATGTAGATACAAACTATACGTATAAACCTTCCTTAACAAATACTTAAAAAAAAATCAAAATCTTAAATCACTCTATCTATTGATAAATACCGCATTTAAATCCGTTGCGTAGTTTAAAAGATATAAGCGTACAGAAGGTGGTAATAAGCGACTTGGTTTTGTACTATGTAGAGATTAATACATTTTAATGCCTACTTAGTAAAATATTATTGGCAAATTGTTAAATTCGCAGCCGCGTTTTTGCGAAAATAGACCTTGAATTTACGCCATACGGTCTCATTTTTGACCCAAAAATAATGGCACCCATCATGATGAGACATCACAGTAGATTGGAGTCGTGATCGGCAATAAATCAATTTGTGACAGACATTTATTTACTGAGAGCGACTGACATTTGTTACTCACTGTCCGTGCACTGGACTGGAGGTATTGTTAGTACTAACTGTGACATAACGTGGACATGACTGCGGTCAGACTGGTTTGCGTTTTGTCTAGATACTTTTAAAAATAAATAAAAGTGACTCCATTGTGATTTTAAAATAAAAAAAAGTTATGGGTTATGATTATACTCCGAGCTATCTATAGTAACTAAGTAAAAAAAAAAAACAATCGACCGTAGTAACAAAAAAAACTTTGTAAGTAGGTACCTACGTCTGGGTTTTTTTTATATTAAACATAATAATACCAACCTATTAAAGCCCCAGTGTGCAAAGGCCTCTTTTCATAAAAGAAGGCATTGATTGCCATGAAGTGCCCGCGTACTAATTTAAATAAATGCTTTAACTTTGATAGATCCAACTACAATTTATTTAATTGACGACTTAAAGTTTCGTAAGGTACGATTCAGACCAACCTGCTCGGATCGGACCGCATCGGAACGGATCCGTACGCATGCCGCGGCAGCCGAACGGATCCGTACGCATGCCGCGGCAGCCGCATCCGTACGGCTCCGACGGAGGTAAAGTTGCATGCAAATATGCTATAATTACTGTTGATACATTTCAATGTTCTTTACCGCATTGTAAAACGCCGCCCGGCCCGGCCCGATGCGAGCCGGTTGGTCTGAATCTTACCTTAGTTTCATTATTCAATATTACTCCGTACATCTCTTCACAAACTTTTATTTCAACGCCAACTCAACACAACATCTTAACATTCACTCCCCATCGTCCCCAACGACGTATCTCCCCTAAAACAATACTAGAATGCAAGTAAGCAGTCCGGATACGGATATGCGATAACGAATGCAATTTTCCAACTCCGTGAACAGAGTTTAGGCGGGCCCGGACTGATCCGGCCTCTTATAGGATTCTACCTGAATGTACTGAGTGCAATGGTTGCCGTGTATTTGTTTCAATAGGACATTGTGTAGAAACGGAATTGATTTAGTTACATGTTTGGGGCTTAATACTGAAATAAAGAAAATAACGGTTCTTTTAAATAATCTTATTGAATAACTTATTTTTTGGCTGAGTGTAAAATCACCTTTAGCAAATAAATATAACAATAAATTAAGGTCTCTTTTCATACAGAGAAGGTATGAGCATTTATTACCACGCTTGCTCAACTCAGATTAATGATTTCAGACATATATCAGTATTCTAAGTACTATATTAAAAAGATGTGAAGTTTGTGAGGTTGTAGGGGGTAATCTCTGGGTCTACTGAACCGATTTTGTTTTTTTTTTTTCGCAAATTGGAAGCTACTTTATCACTGAGTGCTATAGGCTATATTTGATTATCAAAAAATTTGGAATCCGTAAGAAAATCATGCAAACGAAGTCGCGGGGAGAGTGCTAGTTCTTTATAAGTCCAGATTTCCGAACGATGTTTTTATTCACCGATGTCAGTGATGTTCAAGATAAACTTAGAAAACACATGTAAAGAAAATAAAAAATATTTTGAAAACAAGTTTTAATTTAAAATTATTACAATATTGAGTATTGGACATAGTATTGTCATCAGAACTAAAGGTGTTTGCATTTCAGCTCAATCGGATACAAATAAATAGTCGAAAATGGTTTGCAAATTTTGAAAGGACAACTTACTTACATACTACATACATACTTACATACGAACAGTGCAAGTTAAATAAAAGCTTGTAAAAAAAACGCATTGGTGCTTGCCCCTTATCAAACCCACAACCTCATGCATGAAAGACGGGCGACGTAACCACGCCACCAATACGTGCTTATAGTGCAAGAATAAAATAATCTGCCCTATGACATTTAAAAAAAGAACTCCTTCATTCTAACTGCCCATTCATTTAATTTTCATAATTCAATAAATCTACCCAACGTATGGGGACATACTCCGACATATTACAATACACTTAATACCCAAGGGATCACTAGTCCGTATAGATAATCCCCTTTTACAGAAAAATGAATAGCCGCCGATATACTTTCATGTAAATTAAATGAAGGGATCGCATGTGCCTAATATCCTAGATAAGTGAAGGGAGATCGATTATTTCCTATAGAATTATATCGGTAAGCTCACTAATACCGACCAACTGGTCTGATATTGATTGATTTAATTCTTTCTTGTTATGACATAAGCTTTTGTGGATTGTTAGAGTGTTCAAAATGCAGTATTTAACGTTATTTATTTACTTTTAGCACCTTACTTATAGTGTTGCCACCAGTATAGTGAAAGCCCATGCAGCAAGCTCATGCAGAGAAGACACGAGCTTTTATCTCCATGCTTGCTCGAGGCGGATTGGTAATTTCAGACAAATATACGTATTAATATTATAAGTCCAGGTTCCTTCACTATGTTTTCTTTTACCAATACAGTGATTTCCAAGATAAACTTAGATAGTTTATATGAAACAATGGCTATCGATTAATACGTATAGACTACTCCATTACCCAACACATCAGTCTCTTTAACGTATCACCAGCCTCGGTATTATTCCCGCCACACGCATACTTCCCCTTAATCCTGAAAATCGATGTCGACGGTGTGGCTCGAAGAAACTTTCTAACGACATAACCGCGTGCAATTGATATGCCCCAAGAGTAGGATCCATTGTAAAGAAAGGAAAATCCCGATCCGAAAATCTTTCAAGAGTTAGGTGCATCAGTATTCTGGGGTCGTACAACACCCCGGTGTCGGTTGCTCCCCCCTTACACCGAGATGCGGTAAACTCCTTCAGTAATTTGACTTTGTTGTTATAACTCAGTTTTAGTTGTTTGTCGTCGTTGGCAGATTTATTGCCTCAGTGAAATCCGTTAAACAGTGACAAGTATTGTTTGGCTTGGATGTGTTTTGTAATTGTTTAAATGTAAACGCTGGTTTTGAATCAAATTCTTGGCTAATTTTAATGAGCTTTCTACGTCATGTAGCTAAGCTTTACGATTATAAAAACTGAGTTTCACTACATAAGACCATCGCGAGGGGAAGAGAGTAATAAAATGTTTAAATCGATAAAAAGCGCACTCCAGGGATTATTGGCCGACGCTGCTTAAAATATAGTTCGTGAATCAGTAAACCTGTGTTTGACATCAAATATTCTAAGTTTAAAGTAGACGTCTTTAAAACCAAATAGATTATAATCATCACGGTAACATAGTTACTTACAGACCTTTGTATAAGAACGTCTATCAACTCAAATTCTGTCTTTGATCATATCTTAAATTCCCCAAAATATTAACTCAATTACTGCGCGACAAATACGTCGGAAACAAGGCTGTTATAAACCGGTACTTCGGTGCGGTGCTATTAAATCACAGTAGGTATTGTCGTGGCCAATCCTATTCAGTTTGAATAGCGTACACCGCGTTGGCTTCATCAAATTGCATTGAATGGACGTTAGAGTACTCATCGAGCATGCCAGCCGTTCTGAGGGTAAAAATTTGAATGGAATATACGTACAGAGTGGCATGAAAGGCATGTGACGCCCACCTCGGCTCATCGTACTTACTTCCGACCACTCGGACGTATTTCACAATAGATCGGCACGGACTCGATCTGTTATTGAAATTGGAACTGAACTAACGTCGATTTTCTTTTATGCAACCCATGGTTTGGTACGGAATCCAATCAGTGGACATGTAATAAAAAAAAAAAGAATTTAACTAAGGGTGTGCTGGGTTTGTATTGTTAGGTTGGGATAAATTAGAAATATATTTTTATAATATATTATATGTAATATAAGGATTTTTTCCGGGAATTGTAAAAACACGCACTTACGATTTACTGTTTTTAAGTTAAAACATTATCTAACAATATATTGTAAAAAAACTTAACTAAACTTAACTCAACAAAATACTAACCATTATTTTGTCACTTTCAAAATTGCTTCAAAATCTTATAAGCAAACCGTTTTGAATGATGCTCAATGCATTCAAAGTCACGGAGGGTTCCCCGATCAAGTCCCTATCATTAATGATGCCATCCCTCATGGTAAGCAGTAATGTAGGTTACTGTGTAAACAGTTCGGGGTGGTTGCCCTTTGGATAGGGTTTAAGACGCGCGGCTTGGGCGGATAAAGTTTATTGTCTATTTTAATTATAGGCTTACGAACCTAGCGTTAGGGTTATAGTTTAGTGACGGGTAGTGTTGTAAGTATAGTATCTATATCAGGGGGCAATTCTACCAACTTTTAGGATTGATCGCAATCTATTCTCGGTCTCAACAAATACCACTAATTTTCATTTTTTTTTACACTGATTGTCACTGAGATGATATAGTAGAATTCGAATTTAGTTATGTTTTGTTAGTGAAAAATTTCCCGTTCTAAAGTAATTTGCGTGGTACGTGGTAATATCAAAAAGTGTAACTTGGGTGGAGGTCGCAAATAAAAAATTCAGTTCGTCTAAATAAATATAAAACCTAAAAAAAGTTTATTCATATTAGCATTTTCGGCATTAGCCTTTAAGTTATTCATAGGTACTGTCAGATAATCATGATACACAATAACACAGTTAAACTGAGTCGAAGATAAAACGTGAGAGAATCATAATATTATTTAAACATATGCAAGACAAATATTAAACCAAAGTAATATATTACAGAAAACAAGGAAAACGAAGGGTTAGTTTACTCATGTGATCCCCGAACGCAATGTCTTATGTTGCGGCAAAATTTATAGCTGCACAAAATAAAAAAAGAGACATATCTAATTGAGTATAAAATATTAAAGATAATGTTGACAAAGAATAATCCCACGTTCTTGCATTGGCCATAAATTAAATGCACTCGTGTTCGGAACTTGCAGAAGCCATTACATTAGATTCCCCACGCAATAGATGCGTGCACAAATCTGTTACCCTAGCCGCGTGTGCACTTTTTTTGCATACAGAGCAACTGTGAACGGAATTTCAGCCTTAAAGTTTTGCAGTTAAACATGGATTTTGATTGATGTTGGATATGAAAATTAGGATATGGGAAATGGAGCTTTATGTTCAGAATATAAGGTGCTATTTTAAGTGTTATCACCCAATCATAGATAGCATAGTGACCTACATCTCTGGAGAGGCTAAATAGCATTAGTGGTGTCTACTGGGAATAATATTTATTGGGTGCATAATGCGCTTGACAGTTTTATGTTTTCGGCATTGCGTTTGATAGAGAAACATTGTTACAAGATTCCTTTTCATTTGCAGATTGTATCATTAATCATTCCTTTCATATTTTCCAGGGTTTTATAGATTATTGATTATGTAAAATTGAAATGTTTCTTTTGTCGTTCTTTTTGATAAGTTCCTATTTAGATTTAAGTTCCGTTTTATGTAAAGATGGTCTTTGGTCTTCGGATTTCGATTCAGTAACTAAAAAGTTCAAAATGACGGCTATTTGGGGAAGCCGTCTACAAATATAGGCATTTAAATACACGTAAGTACATAACTTATTGTTACCAACTCGTAATATATTACAGAAGAATAAGAATAAAATAATATCTTATTCTTTTACAAAAAAATGGTTGGTATGGTATGGTTGTTCTAACCTAACCTCAAAATTAACTTGAATTCCGACTTAATTTAAGACCCCCGAGAGCATTTTCGCGAATCAGGTGTTCTAACAAGAAAACAATGAAGCTCTTGACAAGTAGTTCTTGACGAAGAAGCAAGAAATTATTGTTTAATTCTTGTCCCCAAACTCAGAAAGGGACGACGCAGCTGGTTCCCAATTGTCTCCCAAATTGCTGTTTGGATTTCACTACAATGTTATTTGCACATGCAAATCAGCATTTTGTTTTCATCTTGAAACGAGATGACGTCAGAGAGGGATGGAAGATTTACACAGGGACCGTTTGACATAGATTTGCATAAACTATTAAGAATTAGCAGCTGAGCTTAACTAATATATTCTCGTATGTTTAGGAGACGCACAATTTTAGCCCAATTTGAGAGAACCGAGCATGTGCGGACCGAAATAGCTCCCTGCTTTCCCATACGCAATATTTTACAAAATTCATTAAGTTTCAACGATTTTCAAAGGAAACTGTTAAGCTTAGGTTATAAACATGCCTAATTAGGGTAAAGGAAATTAAGAAATTATTTTACAGTTACCAAATTACATGATGTATACTTATGGTTAGTTTTAATTAAAGTAACAAAGTTTTGAAGCCCAAATTTAGTCCGTAACGTAGTTTAGTTTGCCTATTCAAATATCAATATTAATTATGTGGTTGAAATTAAGTGGAACTTTGCTATCAAACTCATTACGGTCGGTAATCGGTAAGGTAGTACAGTTATGGGGGATAAAACGTTTGATAGGATTATAGTATTTCGATATCACACTAATTGGGATAATTCTGTGTCTATTTGACCACAACTGTCATGATTATCGTGTGTGGTGTGGTTAATTTAGAGATACTCGTATCTAATGCGTGCAGTTAATAGGATATTATGTTCTGGTATTACCTAAAATTCATTGACTTTACCCATTTCAATGCATGAACTCAAGAAAAGAATGATGATTTAGTTAGTGAGGTAGATTCAATTAGTCTCACGTTAGTCGAGTGTACAGATTATTGCCGTTCTCCGCTTCTTTGCAGTTTTTGAACTGAAGACGCTGCCTTTTTTGTATAGGTACAATTATGTACCACAACTTATCTTAATTCTTCCTGCAATTTTAAATATGTAAAAATATGCATTATTTCTAAACTTTATCATATTTTTCTACCTACCCAGGGAACACTCACAAAAATACGTGAAAATCAATAGAATATTGCGCCCCTCAATGCAATGATGTATAGCGCGCCACTTATCTATACGCGACATAGCTGTCCGACTCCATTCCATCGTCCTACCTGAACGATTAACGCGGTAATGCGGCATGAAGCATAAAAATAAAAATAATTTCACCTCAAAAGCTTTGGTCGTCATTTCGCCAAAATTGCTAACGAGCGCAGTACAGTAATAGTATTTCCCTAGCTTTTTAATGAAACATGTCTTTATTTCATAGAACTGCAGCTTGCGACAAGCCGATTAATATTGGAACATTGGCTTCAGAACTACTGAATAATAAGCAAATAGAAACCGACAATGTTATCACGTTTCGATATAACGGATATTTAACAAAGTCAAAAGTCACATGATGTATTCCCATCATTGTAATCACATTTTTGTTCTTGATTCTTGGTTCACTCTTCTCAGTTATGATCAAGAACCTTCTGGCTGCGGAAATATTTAGGTTCAAACTTTTTTTAAGTTTATTACGTAAACATAATAAAATTGATATCTAAACTTTAAATACGTCCATGCATCCATAATTACAATGTTTTGCGTTCATTACATTACGCACTATCAACAGTGATTTTTCACATAAAAAAAGAAGTCGTTTGCCTGCTATAGTATTTACTTAAACTTACTTAGTTTGATTGGCAGTATGTGTAGTTAATGCTTATGTAATGTCTTGTTACACACCGGAATTTTTAATCGCATTAGTCGATCACATACGAGGTCATGTTATTCTATCGTTGTGGCCAGCTCATGTTTGTATTTGGACTCTACGTAGGGGGAAAAGTCTGTTAATCAATCAGGTAAAGGGGTTTCATTTAGTCGTCTATCAAAGACGATAAAATAAAAAGAATGCGCGGTACCGTATGGCGCAGCGGAGGGGTGTAAATGAGAGGGAATTTGTTGATCAGGGTTCGTATAGTGACATCAGCTGGTTAAGAATTATGGAGGACTCGATTATTGAACATATAAATTACATATTTCCTATAATTATACTTATTTAAGTAGTAGGAATTTTAGTAATACTTTCAAATTTTTTACAACACGCGAATCTTATCAATATAGGTATACAGTTAGGAGGCTGTTTGCCAAAATGGGTCGAGTTAACGAAACATAAGTAAAAGGAAGATCATACGGTGTGTAACTATCGTATATTTTTAATACAAATAAAAATCACCAACAAAACATTTAATAAAAATTAAAAAACAAATTGCATCTCGCTAAAATCCATCTGGCAACTGGCAGACACCGCGCACTGAGCTAAAACGAATTAAACACAACTCGTTATACAAAACGAGGAGTTCCAGCGCCATTCAAAGTTTCGTACAATGAATAATTACAGTCAGCTACAAATGTATGCCATATTTACGTGTCTAGACACAGTGAAGGAAAAGACAAAGTTGTGTAACGGCTAAGAATATTGTTCTATTTATTGGTGACATTCACGCAATATTTTTCGTACGATGACACAATAGTTGTGCGCGGAATGTCTTTTGTGCTTTGATGGCGTCTACGTTACGTTGATTGTACTATAAAATAAGGCAATGGGAAAAAATGGCGTTTAGTTATGCAATATCAGATTATTTATTTAATATTATGGGTAATAAAAATATTCTAACATTTCATAGCTTATTGGAATACATCTCTAAAACTATTGCATCACTTAGATTTTCCTTCAAGAACGCTATGTTGTCAATGTGAATGACTCAGTTTCTAAGTTTATCTTAGACATCACTGACATCGTTCCATGCCTCGGAAAGCACGTTAAGCCGTAAGTTGGTCCCAGCTGTCATACATGGATCTTTGACAGTCGTTACGGGTCGTCAGAAGCTCGAAAATCTGACAAACCAGTCTTACCAAGGGGTATCGTATTACCCAGTTACTGAGTTGTGGAGGTCAGATAGGCAGTCGCTCCATGTAAAATACTGGGTTTCAGCTGCATCCGGTTAGACTGGAAGCCGACCGCAATTGGGAAAAAGCTAGGCAGATGATGACTTAGCGAAAAAACTTTACAACATTAAATGAACCTGAAATTTTTCGTTCCCACCGCAAGTGTAACAAAAACTACTTACCACTTAAATACTTCGATCAGATAGCAAGTTAAATTTCAGCGGGCCAGTCCGTGCTCATATTTCAGAGCAGCCGTCGGAAAACTTTAATACGATCAAGTTTGGCAGTAATAGAAGCTTGTTGTCTGAACATTTTAGGTTTAATCTGAAGCTCGGACAAAATCTGACCATTACTGTGATGTACTTAGTTGTTAGGTAACTTGCAAATTGTGGGAATTTGTACGTTATTTCACTGTGTAGTTGAACGCTGTAAAGCAAAAGGGTGAGGGAGTTTTTGTTGATACTAAAAGTTTGACCAGTTGGTAGTGTCCGACCGAAGGTGCAATTCTGGCCGAAGCCGAAGCCGAAGCCGATTAATCGGTATTCACCAAAACCTTCGGCCGAAGCCGAAGCCGAAGCCGGAGGTGTCATTGACCTTGAGAAATCCGGTAGTTACTTTGATCTCAGAATATACTAGATAAATATTGTGAGAGCTAGAGATTTAGCCCAATAACGAGCCGAGTGACCAACATATACAAGTAGGTAATAAAATATTGGCGATTCGTTTGGTCCGGTGCGGCGGCGCGGCGAAACTCTGCTGCTCTGCACACTCTCCGTCTCGCTCTAGCATCGTTCAGTAAATTTCAAATTTTGACAACTAGCAAACCTTCGGCTTCGGCCAAACCTTCGGCAAATTTTTGGCCGAAGCCGAAGATTTGGCCGAAGGTGCTTTTTTGGCCGAAGGTGGCCGAAGCCGAAGCCGAAGCCGAAGCTTCGGTCGGACACTACCAGTTGGTAATATGGTAGTATGACTTCTAGAAAACGTACACATAACATCACGCCTGTAATCCCCGGAGCGTTAGGCAGAGGTGTACCCATTAGTACACCCACATTTCGCAAGTTATGTTTAAGTCGCATGTAATAAGGCGAGCCTATTGCCTTCAACCGGGCACAAATCCAAACTCCGAAGCTGCTACTGGGAAATTCATGATGGAAAAATCAAATAACAATTTGCCCAACCTGGGAATCGAATCCAAGACCTCATGCTCAGCAGTCGCGCTTTGTGACTACTAGACCAACGAGGCACTTCTAGATAAATAACGTAAATATTGATCTACATACAACATTTATCCAAATGAGCTTTATACTAATATTATGTAATTACAGAAAAAAAAAGTAAGGAGTAGGTAATAAAAAAAACTGAAATAAAAACTACTTAACTTTTTCATGGACTAAGATGCTTTTCTTACCAGAAAGTTTCAGTACTTAAGTAGTTTAGCCATAAAATGTGATAAAAACAAACATACCTACTTATAGGTATATAAATTATTTTAAGTACCCAAAAATAATAATGTTCTAAGTAATTTGTAAAATATGCACATAACTAAGCAAGGTACTGGAGCAAATCCGGAAAAATGCGCTTAGTAAGCACACGAAAATTAAAAACAATGCAAAATTCAAAACAATAGAATGCAGACAACAATGTAAAAGTGGAATCATTTTAGAAAACCAGATTCACCGTCGAGCATAATGGGTATTAAAAGGGAAATTCAACATGACAGTGAAGGAAACCCATCTAATATTGTTTAATTTATTATGTTGTTTATTCTTTTATGGTTTTGAAATCAAAACGTTGTCATTATATGATATTATAGTCAACGTTTTCTATTGAGAAATGTCTCATTATTACTAGATTCGATTAAAGAAGAAATTGGAATGTTGTTAATGATTTACATTCTTTATTTTTCCTTACACTGACATAATTTCTAGTTATGTTTGTCTGAACAAACTTGTATCAACCGTAACTAGCATCCATATTTTTTTCATACATACACGAACATAAAACGTCATTAATGAAGAAGCTATAATGCACATGGTCAATACATAACCACCGCACGCGAATGTCAGCCGTTCAGCACCACTTTTAATACCAAATAACACATAGATTTCATAGATAATCCCCAATTCAACCCTCCTATATTAACCCGTCCGAGCTAACGACTCCACTATCGCTCATGGGCACACACATGCGTTTGACAGAACTGTTATTACGTCATTAATAAAATTACAAAAGTGCGGGCCCAGGCCCATGTGCGGAGTGACTATCGCCATATCGTCATTAAACTTTAGAGTCCGTCGTGCCCCATCGCGTTGGAAGGGTTGGCATGCAGTGACGTAATTAAATTTGGACGATTGTCGCAGTGTGTTTGTAAGGACGATAGGTTGACAGTGACCCCAAGTGAGAATTAAGTGAATTAGGTTGAGACACGTTCGTCTCGTGCTTTTATTGTGTGATGCAGGCGTGACTTGCGCTTACTTTGAAGTGAGTCGTCAGTTTTTATTCTATATTCAAATTATGAATAATTGACTGCCTCATTGGTCTAGTTCTTGCAAAGCGCGACTGTTGACCATGAGGTCTTGGATTCGATTCCCAGGTCGGACAAAGTGTTATTGGGTTTTTCCATCAGGAATTTCTCAGTAGCAGCCTCGGAGTCCAGATTTGTGCCCGGTTGATAGCAATAGGCTCGCCCCTTTTTACATGGGACTTAAATATAACTGGCGAAATGTGGGTGTACTCATGGGTACACCTCTACCTAACCTTTCGGGGATTACAGAAGTGATGTTATGTTATTCAAATTATTTGTTTTACAGGCAATTTTGACATTTAAAACCAAAATTTTGATACATTATCGAGTATTATTAGTACACTTTAGTCATGGTAAAAGGTAACACAGGTTGTAAAAATACACATCACATACGCATTAACTACGCATACTACCCATTAAATTAAGTAACATTAAGTAAAAAATATTGCTGGATAATGACTTTTTGGTTTGAAAAATCACTGTAGGTACAAGATAGCGTGCAATGTAAAGCATGCAAAACATTGTGCTTATATTGAGGTGTATGCATCAGTAAAAGGGTTGTGAAGGTATTTAAAGTTTAGTTTAACAAAAATGGCCGCAATAATGAGGAGAACATTATAAAATTTCGGCTACGTTAAGGCTGCGTTTCCACCAGAGATGTGCGAGGATGCGTAGGAATTGTTCGTAAAGAACCAATAGAATCGCTTCATTTACCTCGGCTCGGTCAGCACAGCACTGGTGGAAACGGCTCAGCAGAGCTAGATTTTTGCGCATACAAGCGAGGGATGTGTGCGAGGGATGTGTACGAGAGATGTGTGCGAAGGATGTGTGCAAGGGATGTGTTGCAGAAATCTAATCTAATAAATCTGCACCACACATTAATGCGCATTTTCACAGCACAGCTACACATACTCGCACGACACATTTCCATCGCACATCTCTTGTGGAAACGCAGCCTAAGTGTCTTTACACTGGTTATACAGAGTGATTTTTAAAGATTCTATATATCACATAATTACTTACGAATCTTCCTTCTTCATATTATTAAATCGACGTAAAATCACACCCACAAACAGCAGCTTTATTTATTTAAACTTTATGCACATCTAAAAAATACACTGTACAAAGGCGGACTTAATGCCTTGGGCATTTTCTACCAGTCAACCTTAGGGTGATGCAAAGACAAAACATAGTAGCCTAGTAGGTACACAGGTACAGAAAATTGCAAGAAGAAAATTGCTTTATGCAGGTTTAAAAAAAAAATAACACCTGATTTAACTGCAAACGCCATTAAAAACGGCAACAGTTAAGAGATCCGATAAGCACGAGTCTAGGGGTGCGATATTAAAAGGCTTAGGAGTGTTGCCCTGAAAAGCCGCTGAACATTTTCTGAAGCTCGCCCACTTAAGCACAGTATTAAGGGCACTTTTGACTTAAGGGCCGCCGTATATTATGGCTGCTTTTTACCTATATATGTGTCATGGATTTTTATATAAAATTAATGTGTTTTTCTTTTTATAATGCGGAAAAGGATGACAGGGAAAAGAAGCTCAGTATTATGGATGTGTTACGTGTTAACGATTACAACCAGGAATTTAAAAAAACACAATAAAAAAATTGAATTTCGAGTGCTACCTTGATTAAATTATTAATATTGATAACCCTTAATTTGACGTTTGGTCATATACCGTGATTTATAGAGTACCTTGTCATAGTTCGTTTGGTAAAGAACTAGCATCATGCCTGATTAAAAGAACTGTTGCGTTGCCGACGCTTTGAAGGATAGGTATAGCTGCTGTATAACTTTTTTTTTTAACCTGTCATTAGGCGAGATCAACACAAGTACTTAGAACTTTTTCATGGTTACGAAATTAAAATTAATAACAGTAAGCGTCCCACTATATACATAAGCGGGTCGGCACATTCGGCTCGGCATTTTCAATGCAACGTTTTTAAGGTTGTATTAAGAATGCCGAATCGAATGTGCCGACCCGCTTCGGCTTGGCAAGTCGCTACCGCGTACCGTGACCCTAAGACATCGGTAAAATTGTTGAGAAAAAAATCCATTATCAACTTATACTATTGCCACAGACTAATTAACTATTTATGCACTATTGAACGCATAGCGAAAGCCATAAAAATGCGCGGTTCCGAGTGGTCACTTGGCCTTAAACAAAATGGGGTCTTACAATAGGCTTTAAAACGCATGGATGATGAATTGCATTTCCTGTTCTACGACACACTAAATTATAAAACAGTCCATTGTTTTAAAAGCGACTTTATTTGAAGTGTTCAAGTTCAAATTCTTTAAAGCAGCGGTCGGCTACCTTTTAGCAAGCAAACGGGCACATAGCGGCAAAATGTAAATAAAAGCAGGTCGCATTTGTAAAAGGTAGGTAGGTAGTTTTCAATGATATTTAGCCCAAACTGACTGATATAAAGCAAAGGTGCTTTACCAGGAAAAAAGCTTTTTTTGCTTTTATAAACTTATTTGCAGTCGGTAATTTTGGGACAACAGTTTTCCGTAACGTAACGTTATTTTGGTGAATTTGAAAACAACATCGAACTGTTTACATACCTACAAGTTAGTTTGGCTCGGTGCGTACACCCGACTCGCACGTGCCGTTTTCTAAAATGTCCACATGAATTCACATAAATCACAATAGCTAAACACACTTTTACGGTTCGTCAGGGATTTATTTACATCTTGAATACCCTCTTGTACATATCCACCTGCTATATACTTGTACCTAATTGATATAAAGTAGGTACCTATCGTCAAAAAAATCAACAAGTCAACCAACATTTTAATCTCAACATTCTCCGCTAATTGATAGACAACAATTCATCAGATCACTTTTACAATCGTCCACTTATTCCCAAATTGGGTGGCCACTGCCCAGTGCCCAGTTTTCCATTACCTTAATTGGCGGGCACGCGCCTTTCTGACAAAATCATATATCAGGCAAAAGGACAAAGTGCGATGACACTTAATTTAGCAATTAACCCCTAATTTGATTACATACGTCATTGGTTCTGACGTGAGTGGTGACGATTTGAGGTCTGCCGATACGACTTTACGAGTGGCAGTTGATTTATTTTACGGGATTGTGTAATTGATTGTTTTTTTTACTCGTGTGAGTGCGTTTTGTTAGTAGAATTGATTCTGACTATCTGACACTACTGTGGAAGAACTTAGGCTCTTTTATTTGATATTTTATAAAAACCATATTAATTGAATAATCTGCATCTCGAGCCTTCTCTGTATAAAATGAGGCCTTTGCGCTGCAGTGGGATAGTTATAGGCTGGTATTATTAAGACCAATGCAACAATTAAATATTTTATTGTAAATAGACATATAAGTAAGTAGGTACCAGTTTATTTTTAAATTATTACCCCAATGTGCTACGTGTACGTTACATAATTTCGGTTCTGCTATAGAAATTCCAATCTCTTTCCGCCACACTGCAGCAACGATCCTACAAATCATTTCAACTGACACAGTCTAGATTCCACAAAAATATGGGGCACATACACAATAGAAAAGTGCGCAATAGTGTACCCTACAATCATAATATATTCTCGAGCATTCTCGAGCAGCGACGCCGCGATCAGTTAACTTTTAAAGCTCATTAAAATAGATGGTTCATTCGTTTCGTGTAAATTTTCAGGCTGGCGGAAAATTAAAATGGCACCCGCGGCGTAGCACACACCGGCGGGATACCTATTGTACTGTGGGTATGAAAGTAGAACGAGAGAGAAAAACTTCGCGTGTTTTCATACGTTTACTTTACTGTAAAAAGTTTATCGGTTCGAGTTGGACGGATTTCGCTGCGTTGTTTGAATTTTTGCAAACTGCAGTAGGTATGTTGGGTTGAACATACTATGTCTTTTGGGAAATGATGATATCTTTTATAGGTACTGGTAATGCACAAACGTGAAACTGATAACTCAAATGTTTATAACTTAACATAATAAGGTAGTTTCTTTAAATAAGTTATTATGACGCTTTACATTCTGTAGATTCTCAGAAAGATTCCAGAACAGGTATTCCTTTACGCAGCATAACATTTATTGCACATTTTCTTTGTTCAACATCTAAATTTCATAAACAATATTGTTTACGAAAATTATCTTTTTAACATCCCAATCCCTACACAATGTTCGTATATTGTTGGGAAAAGTAATAGGTAAAACAGAATGGATATTATCCATTTATCAATCCAAGAAATCATATGCATCCAATACAGAATGGAATTCTCCAGTTACGTGTAGTTAGTATATCCAGCATACACAGAGAAGCAGGGTACTTACCGACAAGCCAAGCTAAATACCTTGAAACTCTAACATGACCAAATGATATTAACAGATAAGCTCATTAAAAACTTTCTACATACCTATGGTGACAGTCAACTTAAGGATTCATTAAAACAATAAGTACGTAGGGGTCATATTGTTAAGAGAAAAATAAGCCTTATTACAAGGTTCTGTCATGGCCGCGAAAATGCTAATAAATAAAAATAAAACATTATACGGAATAAAAAGTAGGGCACACTGTTTGTTTGATTATCTTATCCTATATTCTGAATAATACGATAAATAGATTGTCAATAATTTAGCATTTATCACATTCATATTCCTAATTATAAAATGGAATAGTTTATTCTTTTAAGACAATCCCGCTATACTATTTCTACTTATGGTCTACATGAGACCGGCTCGACCTAGTGTGGAGTCCTCAAGTTAAAATATTATAATTAAGTACCTATGTTTTCTTTTACATAGGTATAGAAATTCATTAATAATGTAATGTATGGTATTATTTATATGGCTACAAGAAGAAAGAAATCTACTATAACTCCTGAAAGCCAGAATCAATAGAGGTGGCTACCAGGAAAACACCGAGGTAATGAAACCGCCTAGATGCGTATAAGTACTGAATCGATATATAATCAGCAAAAACAGCTCCTGCCGATACAAATCCGCACATCGCTTTACAATGCAAGTGAGCCCCACACTACAAGACAAAGCGGAATCCAATCGGCATGTGTATTACTGTATGTTAGCTATCTACAGTTTACAGACGAGCCGACTGCCCGCAAGCCTGCTAAATACCAATAATATACTCACGAAGAGTGTACGACAGAGATTTGCAGCCATAAATTGAATGAGCCGTCAAACAAAGCGAGCTCATGTTTGGCCCGATTTAAATTTTCATTCATACGTAATGCTTTTGTTGGTGGCTACCATTGAATTTAATTAATGGGAGTTAGATAAGGATGGCAATGATGGCTTTTTGACCGCGGGTTTGCTGGCATAGAAGTGATATTTTTAATCGTGTTGGAGTGTCATACAGAAGTGACGCGTGAGCGGTTTTGCGAGAGCTTAAATTGTTTTTAAGTATAATTTATGAGGTTTACGTGTAAAGGACACAATCATAATTTATAACCCTTTTAATATCTTTCAGATACCTTTCACATTTATGTTATTGTTAAAAACAGGCATTTTCCGTTGATTTTTCAACGTATCTACGTATACTCGAAAATATTATGTTATAGAAAAAATATAAAACTTTTAGAATCTGATTTAATTCCAAGTAAATCGATGTTAAAAATGTATTGAAACACAATCGACTCAATGAAATTGTCGTTTCGTCTGCGAATGACAGTTGGGCCATTACCACAACCGAATAGTTTTGTCGAATAGCTACGTTGACCGCTAACGGTCTAAAATAGCATAGAATTTCGCCCCCAGGGGTCAAACTTTATGCTACTATTTTAAAGCCGAGGGTTCGATTCTACTGGTTTGTTTTGATTGAGCAACTTTATTGATTCGACGGAAATATGATATAAGGGTTGATATTTTAATCGTCGGTATTCATCAGATGTTTTTATTATTGATTGACAGGTTTTGTATAGAAAATATTTCACGTGAAAGTGATCGGACTTTTGATAAATCAGCGCTAACTGTGATCAAACTGTAATCGATGTTAATTAAAATATAAGTGTGCTTTACAACTAATGTTTCAATTCCCATGTAATAGGGGGCGAGCCTATTGCCATCAACCGGGCACAAATCCAGACTCCCGAGGCTGCTACTAAGAAATTCCTGAAGTAAAACCCAATAACACTGCCCGATCTGGGAATCGAACCCAAGACCTCATGCTCAGCAGTCGCGCTTTGCGACCACTAGACCAATAAGGCAGACTGTCGAAATAATAACTGGATAACTGGCGAAATGTGGGTTTACAAATGGGTACACCTCTGCCTAACCCTTTGGTGATTAGAGGCGTGATGTTATGATGTGTCTTTCCAGCTTTTCCTACTAAGATGGACGTCGATATAATACTAAAGCGTAATAGTACTTAGGAAGGTACAGGTGCGCTAGTAGGATCAAGCTTTTGATACCATTACGGCCATTATCAATTATTGTAAACATAACCCACGTCATGTCACTCAGATTCATACCGACCTCATACTACGACTGACCGACCTGTCAGAATACAGACATTTTTGCTTTACGCGTTAAATATACGTGATGATCAGTGCTTGTGGTTTCTCTTTTATTTTATACTAGCTGATGCCCGCGGCTTCGTCCGCGTGGATGTCGGTTATCGTGACCAAAGGTCGTTTTTTCGCGACAAAAGGTAGCTTATGTCCTTTCCCAAGCTCTAGTGTATCTCTTTACAAAATTTCATCAAAATCGGTTCAGTGGTTTAGGCGTGAAAGCGAGACAGACAGACAGAGTTACTTTCGCATTTATAATATTAGTAAGGATAAAAAAAAGAGGCAATTGCCCTACAATTGGACTATAATGGATTTATATGTATCTATTTTCATAATATTATTAAATTTCTTCTACTTGTACAAGCTAATGAATGTATCTTTTTATAAAGTCGCTATTTGTTTAATGCTGAACAACGGAATAAATGGTGAAGTAGAAACTAATTATCTTAAAAGGTAAATTAAACCGCAAAGGAAAACTTTGCGGGGAAACCTGGACTTATAATTCATTTAAGTTTGGAATTGCCAATGTACCTTGAACATACTCATACCTTTTCTGTTTAAGAAGAGGCTAATGCCTTATAGTGCGACAAAAATAGGCTGGTATTATTATCGTAAGGTAAATTAAAAGGCAATGTTATTAGTATTTAAATTATTTTATTAAAAAATGGGTATCCAAAGACTAATACAAAAAGTAAAATCCATCAAGTTTATAATTATTGTGTTTTCTATTTTGTCAATGTATGGTCGCAGCATATTGGACATAAAAATAGGCCGTTGGGCTTGTTACAATGTTTTTTGTTATTTTAGAACAAATTACATAAATAGAAACTTAGTTCATTTTTTTTATTATTATTTCTTGGTAAACGGAGTAAAAGTCGCTCTACACATTGACATCAGAATTCTTGCAAGAAGACAATTTGTGCTAAATTGAAGTTAATATTTAGGTATTATGTAGTAATGGCAATATTTTTATTTTGTTGCTGTCAGTGGGATAGATATTTGTAAAACACATAAGGTTATTTTTATTGTATATAATATTTTTTTTAAGCATTTTTAAATCAAACTTATAGTTGGAGAGCTACTGGACCGTCCGAGTCGGTGTGTCTGTAAGGCTAGAAATTTTTATGGTGATGAGTCATAGTTGCCTAAGTACAATGGCCATCGCCTGGCACGCCTCAGCCCTACACGTCATCAACCCCTATATTTTTGAAAGTGTAGGAAATATTGAAAAAAAAAACTTGTTCCTGTAAGCTTGAAATTTTTTTACCATTTTGTTTATTTCGTTATTAAGTTCAAAAAAAAATTGACAGGCGTTTTCAATGAGCACAAGTACCTGACAGGTGAGCCTGAAGGTGTATTATGTGTAGGTAAATTAAAATAAACTTTGTTCTGTTAAGTTGAAATTTACAGATATGTTTCTTTGAGCGATTTAAAGTAAGTTGGTAGAATGACAGGCGGTTCTGGCTAGCATAAGTCCTTGACAGGCGAGGGGAAAGATGCTATGGGAGTGCGAGTAAGAGGCGTAGCATGAAAAATCATGTCGTTGATGCAAATTACAATAATTAAAAATAGAAATTATGGGTAAAATGTATTTTATTAGTTGTAACATAATGTACAGTCAGCAAAACAGATAGGTATGCAGGGCCGTTAGATATACTATATACGTACAACGTGTAACGGAAAGGGTATATACATACAAAGAGTAAGGCCTCTTTGGATGATAACTAATTGATGGAAGCTATGTTTTTAGTTGGTTTGAGGGAAATACAGTTTCTTCTTCTATCTACGAAATATTATTACAACAGCCTACTGATACTGCTGAGAATGAGTCAAGTGAAGCTGAAGAATGTATTCAAAATTTGTTTCATTTTAGATGATGAAATCGACAATGAAGAATCATATGATGACGAAGAAAGTGATGATGACATATCAGATAATGATGATGATTAATTTAAAAGTCTTATGTACAGTCAGCAAAACAGATAGGTATGCAGGGCCGTTAGATATAATTGAAGTTTTCTTAGAAACCGATGGATGTTTTAGAATGTAATTTAATTTAAAACGTAGATAATAAATAGTTCTTTATTTAGGTTAAGTTTCAGTCAAAGACATCCATCGGTTTCTTAGAAAACTTCAACTATATCTGACGACCCTGCATACCTATCTGTTTTGCTGACTGTACATTATGTTACAACTAATAAAATACATTTTACCCATAATTTCTATTTTTAATTAATGTAATTTGCATCAACGACATGATTTTTCATGCTACGCCTCTTACTCGCACTCCCATAGCATCTTTCCCCTCGCCTGTCAAGGACTTATGCTAGCCAGAACCGCCTGTCATTCTACCAACTTACTTTAAATCGCTCAAAGAAACATATCTGTAAATTTCAACTTAACAGAACAAAGTTTATTTTAATTTACCTACACATAATACACCTTCAGGCTCACCTGTCAGGTACTTGTGCTCATTGAAAACGCCTGTCAATTTTTTTTTTAACTTAATAACGAATAAACAAAATGGTAAAAAAATTTCAAGCTTACAGGAACAAGTTTTTTTTTTCAAATATTTCCTACACTTTCAAAAATATAGGGTTGATGACGTGCAGGGCTGAGGCGTGCCAGGCGATGGCCATTGTACTTAGGCAACTATGACTCATCACCATAAAAATTTCTAGCCTTACAGACACACCGTTACTCGGACGGTCCAGTAGCTCTTGGTCTATTATTCTGTTGATACTGAAACTAACAAAATAAAATTCAAACGTCAATGTGTGAGTAAACCCTTTAACAAACTTTAATAATTTTATGATCTGGTACACTATGATTCGGGAATTCTTTGATCTATAAACAAAGTCGTTCAATTTCAGTTTGCAATAAACAAAATGACAATAATAAACACATATCGGGCCTCATTATTCATAAATATAAGTAATTATAATAAACAATCTTTTATTTTAGTATTATTACGTGAAATGCCTATTGCCTTTATTACTTTTAAACAAAGTGCGAAAATAGGAACTACGAAAAATCCTGTTCAAGAACCTGCAGTCTAAACTCTACTTTATATTGATTGGCTGTAACATTGCAAAGCAAGGTAGGTAAATAAGGGCAGGGATACAAGAACGCGTGTGATGAGCAGTCGGCCAGTAATAACATCAATTTAAATGAGAACTCGTGAAGTTTCTCAACAAAACGTTCTTTGAAGAATTCTTTGAGCGTTCTTCATTTAGATTAATGTTTCCACCGTTTCGTCCTGTCACCACAACTCGCGATCTTGTGATCTCAGCCCAAAATAGTTTGTTTAACAGTCGACAGAATAAAATAAAGTTAATACATTCAATATGAAGTATTAAATGCAAGTCTCCATTTTACATTATTTACAAAATGAAGGACGAATACACGTTATAATAATTTTAGTTTCTCAGATATGGAAGCGTCCTAATTAATAACATTTTTTAAGTATTACATGACTAATACATTTGATATGCAATACAAGTCGTGCTATTTAATATTATAACAAGTGGCTATATAAACTCATATCACATGATCTTACGTAGATTATAATTTTAGTTTTTCTAAGGCCCGCTTGCGCCAGCCAGGATTATCTTTTTAACTCCAAGTTAGTTGTTAACACGGACCCATATGTATGACATATTATTTTGTAATCTAACCTCGTGTTAGCAAATAACTAAGAGTTAATTTTTTGGCGCAAGTGGGCCTAAAAGCTTTATTTGAATTTTATCTCACAACTCCAATGTTACTTTATTATTATTTAGCTATGAATCCTACTTATGGCACGTGAAATAAACTAAATAATAATACTAATTAAATACAGATAATAGAACTAATAATATTTTTTTATTCGAATAAATTATTGTTTTCTAAATGTAGTACCAAATAAAACACTATTATTCAAGTTTCAAGTCTATTATTAAGTATTATTATTTACAATGCTATGAATCATTTAATAAGGTTATGGTATTTCAAATTATTGCCAAGCGTTAATTTGTTCCTTCTATTATTATTTGTTACACTTACACTAATGATATAGGATTACAAATTCGTTTATTGATATTCAGACGGACATATCAATTGAATTTCCAATTCCAATAATAGATAACATTGTGAACATTCATCAGAATTGATATTTAACTTCACCAAGTTTAGTTAGTTCAAGAACGTTACTCGTATTCGCTAAATTAATAATATAATAGTTATTTACATAATTTACAATAATCTTCTATAAAATAAATTACAAAGACTAGGAATACTTTCAAAATATATTGTAAGAAATTTTTAATGAATCACTGTCAGTTATTGTGCGCTGTAACATAATAGGCCAGTCACTTTTAAATCACAATTTTAGGCCTTTGCAGTCCGCAATAATCAAAACTAAAATCACTCACTGTCACTTTTTATTTTCAAAAATAAACCAGTCCTGATCCCTTACACGAGTATACTACAACTGTACAACGTGAGGAAGAACTGCGATCTCAGTGACGTCACTACACTACTAGGAAAGATCATATCGGTCTATTATACGTCCGTTTGGCACAGGTCGCCGAAAACCGGCAAGGCGTGATACTACCGAGTTACAGAGTCAACACGGGGGTGAGGCGCGGGGGGCGGGTGCGTCGGGGCAAGGGAAGGCTTGGCACCACCAGTCAGCCCTTGCCCCTGTCTGAACGACGTCAGCCGTGCCAGCGTCCGCGTTGCATCGTTGTCAAAATTAGGTCTTTCGTACTGGTGCTGTGGTCTCTGCCGCTGCGGTTGCATCGCTTGCAACTCATCGTAACCGCCGTCTTCGGGATAATTCTCCTCATCCGTCTCGTCTTCACCAAATGCTCTGTACGTTGATTCCGTTTCGGAATTGTTCCTCGAGCTAATTCCGTATGTGCGACCTATAAGCGATTGTGTTGCATCAGTCTTTGGATTTTTATCGCCTTTTCTGTCGTCTAAACTTTGGTTGTATCTTATCTGAGCCTTTTGAGTTTTGTCCATAGAAGGCAAGTCGTAGAACTTTAGAACGTTTGGGTGACCTTGGAAGTATTTTTCGCTATAAACATTTCTGTTATAGTAGCCCCCGTTGCTGGCCGGATACATTTCCTCTTCAGGAGCGTACCGATTATCGAAAGAGTCTACGTTCTTACCAGTCGGAGGAAACCAGCCCTGTAGAAAACACAAACAGTTATGAATACTTCAAATTAACGTAACGTCACGCTAAGTTAAGTTTTGGAAAACTACAGGACATTAATTACTTTTCAACAAATTTTACGAGTTATATTTTAACAAAGTTTCAGCATAAATGGCCGTACGACTACTTCGTAACATTATATAATTGGACACTTACCAATGAACTCACACATTGCCTAGTATTGGCAACTAAAGTAACCGAGGCATACGCCGCCGGTGAAGTTGCAGTTTTACTTATATTCCATTCATTTGCATTCGCTCGCGAAGACGTCACTTCAGCATATTCAGGTAATTGGTGAGTAACTTTATCGTACTCAGTGTTTGTTTTCTCTTTACTCGGATTAGTTTGAGTGCCGGACATACATAATCCTGGCTGATTCTCCATCCACAGCAATGACTCAGTTTTCGTCACAGTGTTCTTGTTGTAACAACTGCTCAGTGGATGTGACAAAGACACTGCGGCTTTTATGTTCATTTGAGTCACTAAACTTGTTCCGTTGGAATCTAAAACAACATCTCCAATTAGACATACCAAGGATTTTCTTCATTATAAAACCGTTTGACAACCATTCCATAAGCCGAATGCAAATGATCTCGTTTACTGAATACTTAAAAGATGTAAAACGCAATATAAAACAAACAAAGCGAGGGAAATTGGCTTAAAGGTAACTGGGTGAGTCAACAAACGAATCGCCCGGAGAAAACAAAAATAGAAAACATTTACATTCACTGGGTCTTTATTTCTCGGATTTGTATCATTCCTTTGTGCCCCGAACGTGAATGCAAAGTGAAAGAGATCCACTGCGCTCACGAGAGGGCTCGCGCTACCTTTCAACTCGAAAGTAATCTAGCTCCCCTCCCTTACCGTCGCATGGCAAAGCCTCCATCAAACAAACGCTCGGCGCCCTGCACCACCCTACGACACCCGAGGAATGTTTTTAATTTTGAAATTCTGATGCTGATTCCTCGGAAAAAATAGCGTTTCGAGATAAGCTGAATAACTGTTTATTTTCGAGTTAGCGTCGTCGGGTTGTTTTGTGTGAACGCGATCCGCTCTGAACAATCAAAGATATACGCGGAACATTTATATTATGTTTGTTGTGCAGGGTGGCGCACTCCACAATTTATACTAACACTTACCATAAATGTTAGGAAGCGCAGACTTTTTGGCGAAAATGTTGTGCTTCCTCATATAAATAATGCCGCCAATCACAATTATTTTGATCAGAACAATCGCTCCAATCAAAAAGTAAAACCATGTTTCCATAACAAAGTCCCCTGCCACTATAGACACTTCCCCGTTTATCGGGTATCTGAAATAAAATAAATATGTCAAAACGTCGGTCCGATGTTACACGTAATGACATTTCATTTGCATTATATTCTGTGGATTGTATGGGAAATGAAATTACCTGGATAAAGGGTCAAGTCCAACGGAGCGAGAGTCAATATTTAAATATACTTTTTGGCTAAATGGACCTAGCCCGACGATAGTTTCGGCGGCAATTTGTACCGAATAACTGACACCAGACGTCAAATTAGTCATAATTAGACTGGTGGTTTGATGAACAGTCGTGTTGATAGCCACCATGGATTTGTTCGCAGGTATGTCCAACCAATTAACCAGTACGTTGTAACCAGTAATAATTCCGTTTTGTAAATGGACCTCCGGAGGGGACCATTTCAAATGAACTGTGGTGGTATTTAAAATGAACATTTCTATGTTAATTGGGGGACCGTCAGGAACTGTAAATAAAAATAATAAAATGTAAGCAAAAATGTGGAAGGTACAGTGAAGATATAAAATGTAAATGTAATCTAGGTATTTACCATCATCCAAAGTTTGAGCCACTCTGGAATTTGACGGCTTCCCCTCGAATTTTTTATAGAACGGTATGAGGAAAAACTCGTATTGTGTATATTTTCTCAAAGAAGTTATTTCATATCCGGAGACATCGTTGGAATGCAAAATAGTTTTTGTTTCATACTCGGTCGTTATATTGTCTAGAGGTCTAAAATATATGAATAACCCCTCCAAGTAGTAAAAGTTCAGTATTTCCCATATGAGCTTTATAGTTTTTGAGTCCATCGGTGTTGCTTCAATCAGTTCTACTATATTGTCGGTGAGAATGTTATTTCTAAATTCCGTATTATTCGAGAATACTCCGGATTCCCACATAGAGTTTGCATCGTCACCAATAGTGACCGCATCGGATACCGGACTTGGACCAGACAGCCCATGGGAATTTCTCGTCCGAACTATAAACATATAAGTGACCCCAGGTACTAACGATTTTGCTACGAATTGTGTGTGATGAACCCGCCTCGCCAATACTACCCAACCTCTTGAATTCCGTGGAGTGTTATTTCCCGATAAAGTTTCTCTAGAAAATACTTCTACTTGGTATCCAAGTATGGACGAGGATCCAATTTTATTATTCGGATTCCATGTTATTGTAACGCTTGTTTCTGTTGCATTGTATATTATTGGTTTTGTTGGCGGTCCGGGTAATGAAGATACATCAGCTGCACGAAAGAAATGAATGTTCGGATTGATCGGACTGTCCACAAGCAACACGCCGCTCCACACATATTTCCCATGATGTGAGGAAGCGACACACGTATAAGTGCCGCTGTCTATTTTGTCCAAATCCTTCAATATGAGAGTACCATCATTAGTAACATTCCGTCTATGATTTTGTATTAATGCTTCCCCTTCGAAATACCAAGCGATGATTGGTTCAGGTGCGCCGACGGCTGTACAGGGGAAAACTGCCATCGATTTTATAGGTAACGTTTGGTTAGAGGGCCCGTTTGTTATGATTGGCGGTGGGCGGTCATCGTCTGATGTCACGGTTAGTTTCCCTCTGACAAACGAACTGCCAGCAAAGTTTACCGCCGAACAAACTATCGTGTTTCCACTATCGTTTTTATTTGTGTCGTTGATTGTTAGTATAGTCACTCCATCTAGAACTGTCGTTGCGTGGTATTTGCCCCTGGATGTACCGGGGAAGATTATTGTTCTATTCCCTTCCACACTCCAGAACATAGTTGGTTCTGGTGTACCGGTGGCAGAACATGTAAATGTTGCCATAGTCCCGGTTTCAACGTTCACTGAATTCGGCCTTAACGTAATTGAAGGCGGATCTATGAAAAAATAACAAAATATTAATAACGTAAGACATAGTTTACATACAAAGTAAAAATAATGTTTACATTTATGGTAGAATGAACGTATCGTTTGTGTAACCTACCGTATACAGTCAAGTATCCACTAGCGCTTACAGCGCCAACAGCATTTTCAGCTTCACATGCGTACTCTCCCTCATCCCCTAGAATAACGTTGTCGAGCCTCAGGCTCCTGTCGTCAAGAACTTTGACGCGGCCGAGTGGCATGTTTCCACCTCCAGCGGTCCTTCGCCACAGCACGTCTGGGAGGGGATCCCCACCCACCCGGCATCGGAATGTGACACTGCCTCCAGTCTGTACCACAACGTCCTCCGGGCCCGTGATTAAGTACGGCTTAACTGTGTAGTGAGAAATGTCTCTCTGAATTACATGACAAAAGAGGTGTTCGCGGGAAACGGCACACAAACGTCGCGAACAGAAATTGTAGTTATGAGTTGAATTCAACAAATTCATGCTAGTTGCAAATTCGAGGTACGAAATGGATTGTTACTCACTGTGTATTCTGAGCATTGCAACGGCCGATTCCCTCGTTCCCGCCGCATTCCTCGCGATGCATTGATATCTTCCGGCGTCGGTTTGCCTGGCGTCTTGTATTACGAGATTGCCACTGTCGACTAAATGCATCCTGGTAATAAAACACCGTACTTTAGCATTGAAAGTAAACAATTTTATTGTTCCAATATTAATAATGAAGCTTTATATTCCTTCGAACAAAGCACATAGTAACAAAGTCATTCAAATGTAGGGCGGAATATTTCAATGTGAAATTAACATTTAATAAAGGGTCCGGTGAGTCAGAACTATTGAGATTTTTACTTGATTGCTTGTTGAGCTCTTCAAATATCCCCTTCTTTTTAACTTTGATGTACTTCCCTCTCTGCGTACGGCTGTTAATTATTTTTATGCTCCACCATACGTAACTGCGCGCCCTCAAGATGTGAAGCTCATAAAAATTCATAGAGCGCAAAGTGAAAATTGGCAATATAACTTTTGAGCGAGATTCAATTCACCGCGTTAAGATTTATCTCATTATTAAACAATGTGAAGCTTGTTAGTTTTACTTAGTAATGAGTTGAGTTTTGTTAAAATGAAAATATTGAAAGTTTACTTGAAAAAGTATTTTTATAAGATTAAATAAAATGCCCTACCATATTAGTTTCAACCCTATAAACAGAATTAAAGCAAAATCATTGTCTCATGATCTTAATCAGGTCTCTAAAGGCTCTATAAATATCCTCAGACACTTAATTGCGACCATTACAAAGTCGCGCTCGTAAAAGAATGTTCGCTCCCACAACACAGATCCGCATAAATTAGTACCTAGTTTGATTGCCCATAAACAGGGCATTCAGTAGTGAGAATAGAATGCTAAATGTAAATTCATTAACTGCTTGCAAAAATCAAAAGTGATTGACTACGAACACATTATATTGCCTCGTTGGTCTAGTGGTCGTAAAGCGTGCTGAGCATGAGGTCTTGGGTTCGATTCCCAGGTCGGGCAAAATGTTAGTGGATTTTTCCAACAGGAAATTCTCAGTAGCAGCCTTGGAGTCCGCATGCCATGTCCGCAGGCCATGAGACTTAAAAACATAACTGGCGAAATGTGTGTGTACTAATGGGTACCTACACCTCTGCCTAACCCTTCGGGGTTTACAATAGTGATGTCATGTTTAACTTTTATAATAAACAGCAAATTAAAGCCATAGAAGTCAAGATGGTGCGGTGTATCAAACGTTGCATTACATAATCATCTAAAATACTTCAACATTAGCACTTCTTTTGTTCTCACTCCATACCTGAACTGTGCGGTAGGATGTATGAAGATATCAGATATCAAACGACTGTTCGAGTAGCTATTCAAGACTATCATGTTTCCACCATTCCACTTTGCTACTACGAGCACTTACTACCCCTCGAATTTGCTTCAAACTACCCTTTATCACAGACGCCGTAACTTTGGATAACTTCGTGTTCTTTTAAGTTGTAAGTTTGGATTTCATGTTATGAATTTGGTGTGATATGTTAAAGTTATGCAATCTGAGGTTTGGTTCTATGTATTTTTATTTGATTGCTAATTATTTTTTACAGTTATTCCAGTTTAAAAAAAAAGCGGTATGGTTCCGTAGCCTTCAGTCCCCTGCCAATGTTTACTCGCTAAATGAATGCATTCTTATACTTTAGGTTAATACCTGGAATCTCCATCAAAATGCAGCTTCTGGCCGTTTTTCTTCCAGAATACGGTAGGTTCTGGGGAACCTCGGGGTGGAGAACATTCCAGTATTACAGTCTCGCCCTGCGCTGATTGTGTCGATACTGGCTCCAGTTTGAATTCTTCACGGAGGACTAGAAAACAAAAAAACAATTAGATTTCGACGGTTCTTTAAAAAGAACATTGGTGGTACCAGTAAAACATAAAAGGTAGAAAAAGGAGGACCCCCATGACGAGGTCCCACACGGCAAAAAAGGTCTACGTCAACCCACATTTGCACTTTACATGGCTTGGTGACTTAGCAATCATGTGAACGGGTACGGTAATCACACGAACAACTGACCGGTTAAACTGAGGTTAAAAGTTCATGTCTCTACATTTTTAAACCGTTTGCCCCACTTACAAATCAAGATTAAATGTTACCAGTGCAAAAAGAAAGCACACGCTACCAGTACAATTACAAAATTACTGAATAATTAAAACTGACCTGCAACATGCATCGTTACATTTCGACTCCTCGCTGTTCCATAAGGATTGGTGGCTTCACACAAGTAGACGCCAGCGTCTGAATGCGCGCGTCCATGAGTGGTTCTTAGAAAGAACAGTCCTCCGGCTGGGAGCAAGCTCTTGTGAGCGTCTGGGACGACGAGAACCCCTCCCTTGTACCATCGTATGGTGGGAGGGGGGGAACCTCCAGCGCGGCAGCTGAGGGTTGCAGGTTGATGGCGCGCTACTGTGATGTCGATTGGCTGCTCTATGATGTAGGGCGCTTCTCCGGTGTTGACGTAGTCATAGCTCATACCACCGTTTACTGGACCTGTTGACAAGACAACGGTTAGCTTAAGCGTCATCTAGGTACTTAACAATAGAAAGCTGAAGAGTTAGCTTGTTTGGACGCACTCATATCAGGAACTACTGGTCCAATTTTTGGACTGAATCAACGGGCTATAAATACGTTAAACATATAGCTCGTTTATCGAGGAAGGATATAGGCTATACACAGGAGCGGAGCGAAATCAAAGGCGTAACTAAACGCGGGTGAAAGCGCGTTGTATTAATAATATTACAGAAAATTAGATGGACAACGACTTTACTGTCAGAAAAAAATATAGCAGGATATATCCTCGGTAAATAAGTCTGGTATTGTAAAAAAATACCAGATTCTTTGTCTTGCTGTCGAACAGTAGCACACTACTTCTGCGTCACATCGACCCTAACAATATAAATTACTGTGTAAACACTTATATTCAAGTGTATATGCAGTAGCGTGTTGGGCAAGGCTCGTGAAAGGCGATGCTCTATCCCACCCACTGCAATTTCTCACAAACACACAAGCTTTATTTTTAAAATTTTCCCTAACAAAAGCCCTTTCTAACCTACGGTTTATTTTAATAATAGGTGGAGTATGTCATTTGCAGTTACTCTAAAGCGTCGCACAATAATAATGAGCTATAAACACAGGCTTGCCCATGAGTCTGAGGGTTCGGATGCTGGGGTACCCAAGACCCCACTATTTCACTCTGTTTACAACGAACGCGCAGATGTTAGTTTTTGACACTCGAATTGATGTATGTCTTTTGTTACAGCGGGCTATTGTAACGCAAAAAAAATCTACGAAAAAAATTCGGTGTCCGATTCTAGCAAAATGAACCTTCATAATCGATATGTGAGTCGATTTCATAGGCGAAGTTGTATTTTGCGAACGAAATCAATAGGGATTACTCTTTTGTGAGTAGTAATTGTGTTTATTTATTCACGTGTCCCAGAGTTGTGAATGTGGTACGATACAAGGGCTAATCTATAATTGAATCTCCATTCGATTTGCTATCTTTCGATTTTTGTGTTCACAGCCCTATTTTTATAACATGTTTTTGGAAAGTACTATGTGACCTAATTACGTAAAAGTAATAATACTTATTGGAAAATAATAGAAGAGAATGAAAGAGGATTTATGTATGAGCTAGGAGTCCCTCGTTATTTTTGTTATTGGATATTGATAGAATAATAAAATATGGACTTGTTGTCTATCTTTCGTTTTATACCAAAAGCTTGACGTGTTTAGTTCACCTCTACTTTTACACAAGACAATAATAAAATTCATGTGGCTCTTCAAAAACTTTTAAAAAGTTGAAAAAAAAAAACTGTCGTCGGGAATGGCGAGGGTGACAAAAGTAATGACTGTTTCGCGTGTTTGCATTCTTATAAAAGTTTATTTTATTCTATAGTTACTACAAACGATTTACTATAACTCAGAGATTAATATAAAGTACCCAATTAAAATTACATTACATAATTAATTTAAAGGTTCCATTTATTACCTGGTTTATTGTTAACAGCACAAAAAGTTCTAATACCTACTTATAACATTTTTTTTTCTTCTAAAATATTCATTTAATTTTAAATATTTCTAGGCGTTTGTAAGTAAAGAGTATTTTATTTATCTATCTACCTTTAATTTAAGCTTCAACTATATTTGAGCAACCAATAGCAAATAAGTACATTGTTCAAAAATATTTAGCTTTAATCACTTATTGTAACAGCATTTATATAGATAATATATTAGTCATAAGTCATAAGTCATTTATTCATTTGTTAACACAGGTACAATAAAAAGTTGTTATAAAAAAATTCAAGTGCGCTATGTTATACCCGAAGGCATACAAATATTTATAGGTCATTGACATTGAAAATGATAACACAATTACAATCATTGAATGTATTAATTGATTTGAGAAAAATAAAAAAATAAAATAAAAAATGTAAACAAAAAAAAATATATAAAAATGTCAAAAAAATAATTGTAAGATTGCTAAAAATAATTATTTTATAATAATATATTGTTAATGGCATCTCATACCTTCAATTCCACAAAGTATAAACACTTAACTTTAATAAGTATACATATTTAAATACGGAAGCAAATAAAATACTATATTTCTTTTCTCCAAATCAGCAAACAAAAAATTCTTTTATAACCGTCTTTAAAAAAAAAATATAACCCATGATAACACCCATGAGTCGCCATATGAATGGATATAGAGCAAAAAATATTGACCATAGACCAGCAGTGTGACAGCTATAAATTAAGTGTCGCCGTCGTAAAGAACACACAGATATGATACGGTTCACTACATAGATACTAGTATGAGGCCATAGAATTCGCGGGAATATGCTTAGGTATGAGCGATTTTAAGAAAATGTCAGTAAGATTTGTTATTTCGTCGAGGTGACGGTGACAGTCGCTCTTTGTGTGTATAAAAATTATATTCACCTTGACTATGGTCCAAGTATTGATGTGATAAGAATACAGGAGAAGATCAGTATTTATTTTCATCTCTATTTTGATCTTTAAAAAATAAATTATAGCGTGAAAAGCAGTGATAACAATTTTATCAGTTTTTTTTTCATGATTCTTGTCAAAATCGCTGTTTTCATAGCCCCACATTCCTAGTCGTGCAGAGATAAAAATAAGATTTAGCAGATTGCGAGTAACATAAAATATTGTTTATGTTTATCTCGATACGTTACTTTATCGCGCATAAAACTAACTTTATCGCATAGTTGTGCGTTAGAACTCTATATATCGATTATTAGATATTTACTCAATATATCCTTCCTCGGGTTTATGTGTATGACATAAAGTTTTATTATACGATGTATATAAATATTTAGGTAATTTAAAAATATGTGACCTATTTTTAAAATTTATGTTAGTTGGTTCTCTCTTTCTATCATACTTGGGTCTTGAGTAATTTGTTTCTAGTTAGTTGTAATAAATTGTGACGATATCTATCGCACTACATGCGAACTACAGTTCATGTTTCCTACATCGTGATATCAAAGTTCTCCGTGATATTAGCATAATAATATACAAAATTCCAATAACCGTCGGGCAGTAGGCCACCAGATACACCATCCGCTAGATCGAAAGACCTTTCCTTTTCAATAGAGAATGAGCAACTTTTTCGTGTTTTACATTTCTCTAAAAAATAATGATCATGGATCAGTATCGCTAGTTCCTTTGAAATGAGAACAACTGTTCATTATTTAAAACTTATCACGAAGCAGGTCACTTGTCTTTATCAATAAAAATACAAAACTGGGACATGTATTAAGGATTCTACACACAATCCTGGGGGCACAGCCCAGCACGAACTAATATGTATAACAAAATCTGAGCCACATTTTGCAACCTAGTCTGACTCCATAAGTACTGAAATCGCTGTGGCTCGTAAATTATAAGTGTTACTAATCAAAAATACGATATTTATGACCTACCCACGGAACACGCCAACGCCGACGGGAGTGACTTTACAACTCACACGCTAGTAGTTACGGCTATTGTTCAAAAATCTTTGTTTAAAAAAGTTCGCGAGGGTGATTCGTGTCCCCTACTAATTTACTACAGGCACATGTCGACACGCGTTGCAAGAGAAAAGTAAATAAAAAAATCGGTTATAGAGACATGGATTTCGCATTTAAGGCGAGCGACACGCGGCCAACCAACTCCAAACTGCTGCAAGTCCGTATGAACTGATCCGTTAATGTTTTTTGTCGGTTCGGGATTGATAGCTCTCGTGTTCGAAATTGTACCCGACTAATAAACTTTTTAGAACATACGATTGCACTTCGACTTCAATCGATTTGGGTTTATAGATATTAAAACTAGCACAACTTTTGGTTTTGTGCATAGATATTGAAATAAAGCTGTCAGTGGGCTTGTATTAACATCAAAGCTATTAAATCCCTTTGATCGTTCGCAGTTAAACTTATTTACGCAGAAAAAATCCCATTGCTTCATGTTATTACGTAATTACAGACTGAGTGAACATTTTCAAATGCCCATAACTGCCAGAACTGTCACCCTAAGTAACTCGATAGCCGTTTGAATTTCGAATATCTAATTTTAATGGCAGTGATTGGCTCCCTTAGGAGGTAATCATGATTTTTCGAACGAACACGTGTTCAATTTTGGAACCCTTGCAATATGAAGCGCTTGACGTTGTTAGTTGCCAGTGCGTTTTTGACGTTTCAACTGACTGCTCGTAGGTATTAATTAGCGAAATTAAAACATATTTTTCGAACTTGATTTCGGGTTTGTTCTCTCCCCCTTGGGGCAACACCGAATATTATTATAGAGAACGTTGATATGCGTCTAGAAATTAAAATATTTTAATAACTGTCCAAGTAATGCTTAACCATGACAAGTGATGCTTTTTTCGACTTTGTTTCTGGTTGGCTTACTTATCGTAAACCATCAAAACGATTTCATTCAAAAACCCATCTCCCGGATAATCTGGGTAATAAATCTCGTCCAAAGCGCCCAAATAAAAACGATAACAATAAAACCCATTATCCAACTTTAGGGTTTTATTAGAAGCGTTTTCACACATCAGACGTAACACGAACACGTGAAACTGACGTCACTACGGCTCTTACTAAATGAACAACGAACGACACGCTTAATGAAATAACACTTATATTTGTACGGTGCAAAAAACACGCACCATGTGCTAAGAATTAGCCCGACGGATGGACGGATTACTAAAATGTGTTTTTCGTGAGGTACCGTGTTTGTCTTGTAAGGCGTTCTAATGTACGAAGGGACAAATTGTTGACACAGTGTCATCTTTCTTAGGGACCGATACCTGGCTGGAACTGGGGCAGCTATCCGTGCAATAAATGACACCGAATTTCGTTGTCAAAATCTTGTTTTTCCATTTTCAGCTCTATTGCAATGTGTCAAAGTTTGAATTAGTTTCAAAGTTTGTAGTCTGTTGTAAAGTTTATTTAGTTTCGCAAAGTATAGCCATTTGACAGCGGTGTTTACGGAAATGCGTCGGCGACAGTCGCGCCGTGTCTAAAGGACGGTTTGTTGTTGTGTCAGATCGGCGCGTGGGCAGATGGAATAACAGATTTTGATACTACACAAAAAGTTGTTAGATTTTAGATATACGGCTCGTGTAATGTCGAATCTTTCATGTAGTATTGTAGTTAAAACTCCCACAGATATTGTATTTTGGGAGATACAAAGCGCCATAAAAATGTTAGATGCTCGAAGATTGGTTATCTAAAACGAGACTAAACAAGACCGTGTATAACATAAAATCCATTCGTATTCCTTGGCTACAAAACAGAGAATAAAAAGTCTATTTTAAAAGAAATAACTAAGTCCTTCGTAAAAATCTTTAAGTCCAGTAACGAACGAGAGAACCTTGGAAGTACCTACGTCTAAGAAATCTTAAACAAACAAATCCAGCTTCCAAACCAGTACAAAATATAGCAAAAAAAAAAGTAAAATCGGAAGCCATTATTTAGAACCAGGTACTTCGTCCAAAAAAATACAAAAAGGTAGTTTGCAAACTCAAACTTATCTGATCTTCGGAACAAAAAGTTCTTGAAAGGCACTCCTTGCTTGCTTACTGATTAGTTAGCGATGACTATATTTAGAAGCAAGATAAAAATCTGTTGCGAATTTTACACAACACTTTTGTTTTTTTTTTTTTGTTAAACTCGTAGCCTACGTTTTTCGGCGTTTGTTGAAAAAGTGATGAAGATATAAAAGATATATAAAGATATATAAGACATTAAATAATAAATTAAATAGGTATGCATAAGTATAAAATCGCTTCGACTTGCATTGTCTAGTGGTCGCAGAGTCTGGATTTGTGCCCGATTGATGGCAATAGGCTCGCCCCCTATAACATAAGACTTAAACATAACTGGCGAAATGCGTGTTTACTAATGGGTACACCTCTGCCTAACCCTTAGGGGAATATAGGTGTGAAACTATGTATGTATGAAATCGCCAACATGCTTTATAGGCAAGAGAAGTGATTCTTAAAAAATTATGACTTCTTTGTATCATGATTCCCTTGTCCTGCACTGAGACAATATTAGGAACACTGACAGCCTAGTAATAAAGTGATCAATAAAATATAGTCGGTACACAAGAACCAATAAAATAAATAAAGTACCTATAACAGTGAAATAGATACAGTTCGTTTCATAATAAGCGTCCCATTTAGTAAACAAACATGGTGACTAAGGCACTGTAGACAATGGATAGTGTTGTTAAACACACAACTAACCACTTGGTTTAATAGTAAATGTTTTGATAAATAAATGAATATATTGAATAACTCCTCATAATCGATAATAAGTTTTCTGACATCATAATAGAATCAACATTTTAATTGGTTATTGAGACCACCAAATAATTGACATTTTTATGGACTGTCGAAACGCGATTACCCATACATTTTAAATGGCAATATCGAACTGTGACGTCACTTATTTGCCAACTCAATTGACTTACTATTTATTGATCTCAAAGCTACAAAAATTCAAATTTTACAGTAAATTGAAAATTAATCAGGTTTCTGCTGAAATATTCTTGAAAATAAAATAATAAAATAGTCTTGAAATTAAATCTTAATGGTGTCAACTTCCCTATTGCCCATTAGCACTAAGGAACAGTGGATTACGTTAGAAAAATCGGCTCAAATTCGAAATACGAATGCAGTCAATTATTGCGGTCATAACTTCATGAACAAAGCTCAATTTACACTGATTTACATCCAGCCTGTAACAAACGGAATTAAAAATTAGAGTTTTATTTTTCTAGTTACGAAAAAAAAAGTTTTATTATGGATCACACACACGTGTCAGCGTTCATAAATGTCATAGCTTTGTTTAGACCAGCAGCGTTTAAGATACGAACTGTTTTTCAAATATCGAACAATGACGTTCACTGAACGAGCCCTTTGTATCCATGGTTACCTTTTTTTTGTGTACTTTTATGTTGCATATTCTAAAATAATGTTCCATTATTCTCTAGATCTAAATCTGTCAGTCTACATTAGCAAAAAGTAGGTAGGTAGAAGGGTACCTATCTTCTTTTATTAATAAGATATTTTTATTTAGGAAATAAAAAAATTGTATTGTTTCACTGTGCTAATCTTATCAAAGACAATTATCAAAGCTGTGCATCGATGGATGAAAAACGTATAAAACAAAGTTCTGTCACAGATCCTTTTGTCCTCGTATAAAGTTACACGTGTATTTTTACTCCATAATGTAATTTTGCCATAAACCCTATCGATGGAAGCTATCGAACAGAGAAAAGTCCATTAAAACTCCGCCAATCCATTTAAGGCGATGCGCAAACAACAAATGGGTCCTAAAAAGTAAACAGGGTTTGGATTATCTTGTGAAGGTAACGAAATAGCTAACAAAGGGTTAAAAACAGTTGACTATAGCAGTCTACTAGGCTTTAGTAGGTACCCGACTAAACTCCGTCTTTTGTTTTGATATTTCTACGTGAATTCTTTGATAGTAATGACCAACGGATAAATGGGTAATAGAAGCGGTCTATCACCGCTTCAATTTGCTTTTCACAATCTAATTAATATTATACACATAACATCACGCCTGTAATCCCCGAAGGGTTAGGCAGAGGTATACCCATCAGCACACCAACATTTTGTCAATTATGTTTAAGTCCCATGTAATAGGAGACGAGCCATACTTGTATTGCTATCAACCGGGCACAAATTCAGACTCCGAGCCTGCTACTTAGAAATTCCTGATAAAAAAAACCCAATAACACTTTGCCCGGCCTCGAATCGAACACCAACCACATGCTCAGCAGTCGCGCTTTGCGACCACTAGTCCAACGAGGCAGCCAAATATCAAGTTAATAATACCAATAATAATAAATTTTTGCCATGAAACTGTCACAAAAAATATCAATGGTACATCATTTTGATACGCTTCTATTGCGTGAATCAGTTTTTTTTCAATGCATCGCAGTATAAAGCATTTTAGTTACAAAAGATGGGCGTCGTTTACCATTGGCTTAACTTCTTTACGCTTTGATAGGCGACACGGGCGGGTTCTATTTAGGGTTCCATAAGGGAGATAGTGGATCCCTGTTATTATAGTCAATAGAGAAAATATTGGGTCAATGAAAAATAATACAGAAATAGATAAACAGTCGCAATACAATTACCTAGACCATTTGCAAGCCTAAGTAAATATGTCACTTTTTTATTTTCAACTTTATTATAATTGCAATCTATGTAAGTAATTACTAGGCTGTTTCAACATTTTTTGGTCGTTTAACTAACATTTTCTGTCTTTATACTACCTCATACGTAAAACGCACTTTGTATTTTGTAATTAAATAAATAACTTCTTTCATTTCCTACAGCCTAAATAACCACCAAAGAGAAATCATTCTTCGACAACAGTTCGACAATGACCAGATACGGTATTTATATACGCTGTTGATTGTAAAATATGCGATAGACAGATGCGGGATACACATGTGTTTTGTTAACCTAATGAGATTTGTCAATAAGTTACGCTTCCCGCTTTGCATTAGTCCCCGGAGTATCATTTACTGTGTTTATTTGTAAAACACGATTTTTAACGCTTAGAAACCGTTTTTATTGAGTGTAAAACGTCCTTTAGTTTCTTTCATTAGGTAACGTTTATGGAGTAGAACTTTGGGGGTTGTCAGTTGGAAGAAACGACACGGTAAAAGATAGAAACCATTTCTCTCTGGTGTAATCTATACTAATATTATAAAGCTGCAGTGTTTGTTTGTTTGTTGTTCGATAATCTCTGGAACTACTGGTCCGATTTGAAAAATTCTTTCAGTGTTAGATAGATTAGTTATCGCGGAAGGCTATAGGCTATATACCATCACGCTACGACCTACGGGAGCGGAGCAGTAACCAAAGACGCGGGTGTAATATAATATATTAATAATATCTTTATTTCAGATATTTACAGTTTATTTTAAGAACAAAATTTCAACTAAATAAGATTTGCCTAGAAGGTATGATTGTTCTATGGAACAGGACCAGCAAGTTTTCTATCCATTCTTTTCATGGATATAATCTTCTCAGTTGTAAAATGCCTGTTCGCAATGGTGTACATTTAAAGTAGGTTTCTTGCAATTTAAATATCAAATAGTTAATAATTCTGTGCAACTTCAGATATTTCTGCATTTACGGCGTAGTCCAAAACAAAAATAGACCAATTATACGAACACGTAACAGAATTATCCAAAAGAATAAGTAATGTCAAGGTTCACCCCTAATAGCCTTGGTCCCATGGGGTTGCGATCCCCCACTGATATTTAGTGCCTTGCCGTACCATCTTAGATTTGTGGCAACTTTGCCACGAAAATAACCCTGTCACTCTCTCTATTGCTTTTATTCATCTGCCGATAAATGGGGCTGCATTGAAATTTATTCAAATACGTAAATAGTTTGAATAGATATAAATTGCATTACCTCTATTATCACTTTTGTTTTCTCTGATTAATTAGTAAATCACGTCATTTACAATTCGTTATTTCGTAACAATTGTCCATTGTGTCTCCTTCAAGAACAGTGAAAGTGTGTATGTAAATAGGTACCTACATTTTATTGAACGCAAAGTGGTTCTCATAAAACGCCCATAGATGGCGCTGTTACCAACCTAATCTTACTCGGGTTGAGCTGTCAGAATAATATTACTTGTAATTTTGCTATACGTTTCTTTTATCCTGGTCTAAGCCCATTATTGAGTAGGTGTTGGTTAGTGGTCCGCAAGCGTGGGAGGTGAAAACGGATTTTTGTTCAATGTCTCGAAGAGTTTTAAATTATTCTCCGTTGCTACTGATTCGGAGCAGCGTCCGATAAATGGACTAAATCAAATCTAGGTAATAACTTTTAAAGCTAACAGCTGCGACTGTTGTTCAGTTTCGCCTACGTGTTGTGAAGTGTTACTTAAATCAAAAGGGCAAATTGCTTCCATTGGTAGTACTGATAGTACTTTGACTTTCGATATTAAATAATAATACCAGTCTATTTTTCCCATTCCCACTGACAAAGGCTTCTTCTCATAGAAGGACGCTTGCTCATGGCTTAAACTTTCACGATGTTTTCTTACATCGATGTCAGTGATGTTCACTATAAACTAAAGATAATACCTACATAAATAAGAATTGTAAAAGTCACATTGCTACTAGCCCAGATTTTAACCTACAACTTCTTGTATAAGATGTAGACGCTTTAATTACTGGGCTCATAATTTCGATGTTGCTATCTACATTTAGGTACATAGGTACGTTCATAAAATAAAAATACATGTGAATTTAAGAAGTCACATTGCTACTTGTCTGGTTAACCTATAACTTCTTGTATATGAAGTAGTCGCTTTAATCACTGGACTGATAATTTAAATGTTCCCACATTTAAAATCAAGTAACATATACATAGGTCTGGTGGCGACACCGAGGGTCGCCAACTCCGCGACTACCATGCCGATCAGTTCAGTTTTCACCAAATTATGAACTACTAGCTTCTGCCCGCGACTTCGTCCGCGTCAAAGTTGATATATTATCCCATGGGACCCGTACATTTTTCCGGTATAAAAAGTAGCCTATGTGTTATTCCGTCGTCCGTCCGTCGATCCGTTCCGTAGTTGTTGCGTCAAAGAGTAGGTAACACATCCATAGATCCTCACAAACTTTCGCATAATATAATATTAGTAGGATTCTAGCATGAAGAGTAAGAGAAGTAGAATGAACCTTACCCGAGCAGAAGCATATCAGTCCAAGTAAAGATGTTACCACGGTCAAGGTACCCATCGTGGCGGTCACTACCACATCCTCAACTTGACGAGAGACGTTCCTTGATGATGGGTCTCTTCAACATTTTCTTGCTTTTCAGACATCTGGAACAAAAGAGCATTACATTATTTTCAGTTCCGTGTTGTGCTGATCCAACATAATACTATACAGGATCATTTAAAACAGAAACAGCTGTTCCCTACAGAAATGCTACACAACACGATCGTAATGTATGAAACAGCTGATTTTTTTTCATGATTTCAGGGTTGGTCCCATAGTAAAAGTTGTTCATAATGATGAATACAATGACCCCTTTTCAGGTTTCGGGTAAATTTTCAATTACCCTGTATAATAAGGGTAACTACTCCAGTAACAATCTACTAGATAATTAAAAGCGTTAAAAAATCTAATCACAATCATCTCATCTTAACGACCATGTATGTCTAAAATATGTAGGTGTAAATAAGAGGCATTTTTTGACAGATTGTCACTGAAATAAGATTGACTGATCGTTCCTAAAAGTTAGTAGAATTGAGTGTTTCACACCACCATTCAATTCAAATTTTGACGTCACATTTGTGCCAACTTAATTGACTAACTATTTAATGATTTCAAAGCAACTAAAAATCTAATTTTACAGTTTATTGTAGCCTTGTAAAGTCGATTAATTAAATCGAGGTTTCAAGGCTCAAATAAACTGTTTTTTTTTAAGTAGTTTTTAGAATTATTGGTTAATGGTGGCACCTCGCTAACATCCACACATCGCTAAACTACTAATCATGTCAAACTGACAAGTGTCAGGTACCGCAACCGCCTCTGTATGAACGGTACTTTAAGCATTGTTCAGAGAGAGACAGTGTCATTCTATTACGTCAAACTGACAACTGATCGCTACCACCACCGCGTGTCTGGACTAAGCATTAAAAAAAAGATTTAGGCCGTGTTCACGCAGACGCGGGGCGTCGGGCGTCGCGTCGTGCGGGACGGCCCGCTCTAAATTCAAATATATGGCGTTGCATGAGAGCGTTCACGGAGAAGCGATTTTAGATGTACTAATTTTCCCGCCGCGAGACGCCACGCCGCACGCGACGCCCGACGCCCCGCGTCTCCGTAAATGCGCACTTACCTACCTTTAATTCTGATATAAGTAGAAACAAATGAAATGAAAACTGTTTCTAAAATGTTTTAATATTTCAGAAACTAAACAATGGTATTTGAATAGAAATATTTTCAGCACGTACCTAACGGCTACATAGTTTATTATTCTGTATAAGTGTATATTTACACGAGTGCTAAACTTCTATGAAGCTTAAATTAACTGTACCTACCTTTTACCTAAAATTTAACTACCCCTTACAAATAACTCCATTTTTCGGCCCAAAATAAACACCTTGAACATTTTATTCAAATAGCCGCTTTAATTTTATTAAGTTCATCAGTTTAGGGGCTTTTCGTAATTTACTTTAGTTACACGTTGGATTTTGTAAAACCCCTTATCCCTTTATTCAATAATGTAACGAGATAACAGGACCCATGGGCTTGGCCCTGGTAAATTTGAGGAGAGAGTGGTTCCGTCTATGTATCTATCTACTCTTCGATCGAATGTATTATTTAGTAGCAATTGCGACTTCGTGAATTCTGTACCTATTTCATTCATATTGAAATCAAATCAAGTTAAATCATGTCAATTATTATGCCATTTAAAGGCAATTTTAAAAGTCATGTACCAGAAAAAAAGAATTGAATCACATGGAAAAGAATGAGCAAGAAACACCAAACATATTCTTTACTATACATAGGCCTGGGAGCCTACCACAACCTCTTAAAACAATATTTATTTTAATATTACTTTGTAATTTCTGTTGTTGCATTTTCAACTCTCGGCGCTGATCCGAGCGTTGGAAATTCAACAGAGCGGAACGCAAAGTAATATTAAAGTAATATAGGAGGTTGCGGTAGGCCCCCTGTATTCTTCTTCAATATCCAGAATACTTATTTGTTGAACATGACGTTCAATTCAGTAGTTTACAGATAGACAGACAGATAGATAGAGAGTTACCCTAACATGTATTATATTATTACTACTAAAGGAATTGTTAACTTGATCTTCTCAGAAAGCTGTAACATCTTATCTTGCAGGTATGTTGGCATGTATGAATCTGTTGGCGTGTTGCCAGCTTTACACTCGAAAATGTATGCAACAAAAACCCTTTGCGACAGACGGTTTAAGTGGTGGTGAATACAGTATCAAAAGCCACTTCGTTTTGGGGATTAGTCTGGATTATTATCCAGATAGTCTCAAGTAGTTGTTTTGTTGTTTATTTCTTCACCATTTCACTAAGTTAACTATATCTGAAGCTTTGTAAGATTTTGGAATGAAAACCACAATAATGAATGAATGTAGGGAAATACAAAGTTTATTTGATCCATGTCAACGCTTTCAGATTACGTAATGGCGTAAATTCTGCCGTGCTAAGCTCCAAATGCGCGCGATATCTAACAACAATGTAAGGTTCATTTTAACGGCATCGGATAGCTTACGGAAATATGCATCCAATGAACGAATATAAGTCAAATAACCGTATCTCATTTAAAACATTTAGTAAGCAAAAAATATTGTAAAGCAAACTATATTTACAAAACTTATTTTTTCTCGAAACTAGCTTTCCCTGAGATAACGCTTTGCGTTTAGCACGGCATTATTATCCAGTGTTCCCACATAACATGTAACTCACCATAAATGAATTAGACACAAACCACAGATACAAACAACTGAAACCCAATTGACAATGCAAAGTTCAGTTAGAGATATCTAAAATTCCATTCAATCACAAAACTTTGAGGGACGGTGTGGCCGCATCTGTGCCAAGCACCATTGGGCCTCCATAATCAAATTATACAAACAAAATAACGAGCACACCGGCGACACTTCTCTCTACATAATGTAAACAGCTTCATAATATTTATTTGGATTATCAAGAACCGTAAACATCTGTCAAGCAACGTTTGAAACTCTTAAATCTGTCTCAAATGACTTGTTGAAAGTCAAATATAAACTGAAATATCGGATTCTGTCCGAGTATTTAGTGTTTTCTGAGCTTGGAATTAGCATGTTCAATACTGTGCGACCACTGAATTTATTTTAATATCGTGACAAAATATTTGTATTACCTACAGATATAAAATAAATAATCTGTATACAGTGTGTTTTTCAATAATGAGCAAAAATGAAAATGGGTGATGCTAGACGACGAATTATCGAAAAAAAAAGGAATAAATTAAAAAAAGACCGTGTAATTGTTATTGTTTCTTTATATTTTTTATTGCCCAATAAACCCTCTGTGTTTTTAAAAGCTTGTAGCACAACTTGTGTTAGGGATAAAATGTTGTTTTTTTTTTGATTACGAATAAAATGGGGTTTCATAAAATGTAATAAAAAAAACGATTTTTACGAAATAAAGTTTTCAGACAACAACAACATTTCAACATTTTAAAATTTAAGTATTATGTTTTTACTTGATGGCTAAAAGAGTTTCTTTTACGTTTTTTTTTGTTAAAGTTTTTGCAGCCTCATCTACATATTTTCGTTTGTACACTTTATGGAGGAACACACTGTATTCTATAATTATCATTTTTAGTTGAATACTGAACTTATCATTTATACTTCAGGGGGAAGTCCTCTGAAAACTGAAATAAACATGGAACTCAAAAATACAAACAAAATCTTTCTATATTTAATCTTGTATTAATTAATTACAAGTGCCTTTCATCTAAAATTTTTATTAATATCGTCGTCATTTATGTAAACATTTAATAGCTATCATCGGCTATATTTTAACATGCAGTTTATTCAATGAATGTCTAAAATATCAGACGACTTTTCAGAAATATGTGATGTTTACGAAATTCACGAAAAGGGGCACGTGTCGGAAGACATTAAAAACGATGATTATTAATTTTGTTTCACGGAGTTTCACCTACTTTTGAAACGAATTGGGCAACCTTTAGCAAAGTTTTGTTTATTTTAAATGGTTGTTTATTATAAATATTGGAGAATATATTAGATTTTGTATTTGAATTGACAAATTTGAATAGCATCCCGGGTTAGTTGTACTTATAGACAAAACAAATAAGAAATAGAAGAAAATCTGGTATGGAGAAAAAATGGTATTTTATTTATTATTTTCTTTAATATTCCTTAGAGTTTCTATGGGGAAAATCTATGGGGGCTCATAAAAAATATGTCAGTGGTGTCTGTTATCCAATTACAATAGAAGCTTTTCTCTTCCACATACTATAATGAGTATTTTTTACACTACGTTCAGCATGAAAATAGTCTTAAAATTCTCTTTCTTTCAAAAAATCTGTAAAAAAAATATTTTACTCAGAAAAAGCTACCGGGTTTTCTAGTTAATTAACTACTTAATCAACCTTTCCACGTAATCCGTGTTCTTACTTAGTAAACCCATAATAAATTGGAGTACGCAAACACTCTGAACCACTCCAAAATTTCGTCGAACTTCAAAAGCAATCTGATGATTGACAAGGATGTTTCAATTAAAACTGACAGTCTCTCCATTGATCCAATAATATTGATATGTCTGATTGGTAACAAATATTCAATACTCGTATTTAAGTGAAAAGCGTCGGGTTGATCTTTCGTGTAGTAAAGTATTTTATACTTTGACGTTTTTGGAATATGGTTTATTATCCGTTTGGGATTGGAAAAGTGCTATATATTCTGCGGGTACGGGTGTACCAAACCGTCAAAGGATTTGGCGAGTTTAGATGATAGACAGATAGGAAGCAGTAGATTAACTTCAAGAAGATAAATAATTTAAAAAATAACGTAAGTATTTACATAAATCTTACAAAAAAACTGATGGAAGTCAAGCCTTTTGTACAGCATAATTTTGACTTGAATTTAATAAATCATTGACTTTTCTGTCTTGATCTAAGTTAGGGTCTTTACTCAGTAACTGACTGACTTTCGTCCAATACAAAATTAAATATTCATATATTAATACGTTAATATATTATTTATTATTAGATGTTACTGAGACGACTGTTGTTTAAAAGCCGTAGTTAAAAAAGAAGCTACCTTACCCTTCTCAAAACAAAACAAATTTTATCTAAACTGCTGCCTATATTCCTACACTACGAAACTATTGAATGTATGACCCTGATTTAACTTTTGACTGGTTCAAATTAGTTTATCTGAACTCAAGTGCTCTTGACAACTTCCGTGGCGGGTAACAACCGCTTATTGGCTACATGATTCGATATAATATCATATTAAATTGTGAATATATTGTTTGATTATTCAGATTGAGTACCTACGGGTGTAATGTTTTGTCTTGCTTGAGATTTGAGAAACATTTTCATTTTGCATTTCGCTTTGCTTTTTGACTAGTGTGGAGGCAAGATGTATTTTTCGGAAAATGGATAAATAAATTCCAGTGTTTCCAATATTTTCGAGTTTTTAATTATAACATTAGGATACAAGTATGGCTTTATCCTAATTCGTTAAAGCCATACTTTTATCCTAACTAATAGGGTATTATAAATGTGAAAGTAAGGTTGGTTATTTGTTTGTTTGTTACGCTTTCACGGCTCGACTACTCAATCGATTCTATTTATTTATACACCTAATCGGAGATACAAAAAAGGACATAAGGTACCTTTCATCTAATAAAAGCTTGTTGTTCGTGCTAGTGAAGCAGCAGACTAAAACACTAGCTTTATTAAGTTGGAAGAACGTAGTAAATGTAAGGAAATAATGATTGCTGGCATTTCTTATTGTTTCATCTTTTAAACTCGACTAAAAAAGGACTAGGTTCCTCAGTCTGATCATTACATACGCCCTATACAATACGATTCTGAACGCATTAGGAACGTTAGTGGTTATTTCTTTTTAAAAAGAAAAAAGAACCACAAACCGTTACCGACAAAAATTGTTTACCTAACACTTACAATTTTTCAATCCTGTTTATTAGGAACACCTTGTTTTAAATAATTGATATTTTCACTACATGCCTTTAAAAATGGAACAATTGGTAAGAATTAATTTGTAACCTGTTTTTTTAAAAAGGTAGATGTTAACATCACATTAAATGAGTTTCATTAATAATTTGTAAACAGAACGCTAAAGCAAGTGATACAAAAACGTCTTTGGTTTGTGTTCCGGTGTTCATGAAGACATAGGTACTAATGGCTAATGTTTTTGCTACACAATGTACTTGTATTATTGTAACTTGTATACAAACTGCAAGCTACCTACGTAATATAAACTTGGCTTAAGACAGTGGAAGTTAGAGTCATTTCAGATTTGAATAAGAGCGCGTTTTGCAATTTTAATTTCACGGAACTTGGTGTAATTAATAAAAAAAAAAAAAAAAAAAAAAAAATAAAATAAAATTTATTCGAATATAAGTAATACTATGATTTACATTAATCGTCATGGAGGAAAATTAATTCTAACTATAAAGTAGACCTGCCTGATCTAGGTTTAAGAAAACCTGTGTTTCAGGCCATCAATTTACGTCAAACATTTTAAAAAGAGGACATTAGTAATTTTATTAGTAGCTAACTTATAGAGAAGACATATTATTTTCAATGACTTAACAAGTAAATATTCAGGTATATAATATTAAGACTTCTATATTATTAATTATTATGTTATATTATCGAATGTAAGATATATATTATGTTAAAATAAATTATAAATTAACGAATAGTGTTAAAGTAGATAGAGTAGGTTAGGTAAACAATGAGACTTTTATTAGTGTGTACATACAGACTTTATTTCACAATTTCTAGTAGTTTTTCCGTGTCTGCATAATTGTGTTTTGCCAGGTATTCCTGAACTAGTAGATTACACCTATTATAACTTAAACTATAAATCTTTAGTACTCTGTTAAACTGGTTATATAAGTAGGGTCCCAAAAATAAGTAAAAACGATTAGCAAAAGCATGTTTCGTCCGATGGTTAGCACAAACCAAATCTTTTCTCCTCCTATCTGAGGAGAATGTCGTACATTTGTGTTTTTCCCTTTGCCTAATGGCTGTTGCTTGATGAAAATGAGTTGTACTGGCTATAATTATTTTGGAAGAACGTAGTAAATGTAAGGAAATAATGATTGCTGGCATTTCTTATTGTTTCATCTTTTAAACTCGACTAAAAAAGGACTAGGTTCCTCAGTCTGATCATTACATACGCCCTATACAATACGATTCTGAACGCATTAGGAACGTTAGTGGTTATTTCTTTTTAAAAAGAAAAAGGAACCACAAACCGTTACCGACAAAAATTGTTTACCTAACACTTACAATTTTTCAATCCTGTTTATTAGGAACACCTTGTTTTAAAAATTGAGCAGATTTTTATTTTAAACAATCATTGCTCCGCACTTTGAATTTCTCTTATATCGTAGGTGCGTTTACAACATATTAACTCACATAAACTCAACACAAACAGACCCGGAATAAATGTAAGCCATACAAATATTTGTTACGTGCAGGAATCGAACACACGACACTCACCGCAGCAGCCAATCGCACAACCACAGTTCACAGTGTTCTATATTTCTCTTTATTACAACCTAAATAATTAATGTTTTATTAATTTTAACTGTAACAACATCCTTGCTATAAAAAACGAAATCAAACTTTTACAGCGATGTTCTATTTTTTGTGTAACATCTAAAGTGGAACACTATTGGGGCCATAGATATAGTAAAAAAGGAGATATGGCGTGGAGTTCAAAATGTATAGAAAACCGGTGAAGCCACAATTGCCCCTCCATAACGCTAATATTGCACACACAGTTCTGTCAAAACAATACTACGAACAAGTGCACACACGCGACATCGATAACTCAGTCATTTAAATATAAACCTTATTCCTTAAACCACAGCGTACTTTTTCCGTATAATTTACTCACACTAAAACAATTATCATTGTGTGTTGTCGGGACACAGGGGGCGGAGCAATACTGCGGACCTAAGCAGCGGACGCACCATGCGACATTACGGCTTATCGAGGTTTCGTTATGTCAGTTTTACATTGCTTGTTTAGTCATTCAGTGACAGACTGAGGTGGTTGTAAAAGAGCAATGTATTTAATGCAAAAATAATACAGTCGGAGTAATATAAGAAAATAAAAATAAAGTAGTACAAGTGAAATATATTTTACGGATCGTTGTTTTTCGTGATTTTTAAGACAAAAATTGTAAAATACTTGTACTTAGCTGTGGTAACTGATGCCATGACTTCTGAAATTTTTGTTTTGGCTTCTATTTTTACAAGAAACCACTGAACAAGACGGCATAATCGTTTTTTTTAAGCGGTTTTATCACGATCGCGGTTGACAACACACTAACTCGCGGTGACGGTTATTTTTTCAATAGCTGAGCAAAACGCTCAGCACCGCGTGGTCACCGACACGCCCCCTTGCCACTTCTCCTGCTTTTAATATTTCTGTGATTGGGGCTATAACTTATTCTTTCGAAAATATTTTGTTATGATATTAAAATCTCCAGTAATAAGATGCCTTTTAGATAAGATAGATACCGACCACGGGTTGTAAATAAAAGGATTAGGGAGTTTTATTGGGTTGTTATGTAATGTAGCCATTTAATTAGTTAAAGCTACTGTATACTGGAAAGTTATATTACGTATATGTTGAAGAGTAAAATTAGGGGTTGTAAATGTCTTTATTAATTGGAGTTGGTTAGGTGTTGTTTCATAATTATAAAAGCCGAAAAATTAGCTTTTAAAGACTCGAGACCAAATTTTAATATAAATAGAGCATTAAGACAACAGAGTAAGACAGTGCGAAAATCCTGGATGTAAAAATCCAGTTTCATTAATAAAAAAAAGCAAAATATAACAGTTACACTAGTCAGTTTGACTATTTCTAAACCTATAGATAAACCTTTTCCTATTGTAAGTATCATTTCGATCTAATTTTTAGAATTTTGTTTAGACTTTGCTATCTGTCATTGGGCTGTATATTTTGAATTGTAATAGGTAGACAAATACCGAGTACCTATGTATTACTATGGTCGCAAAAACTGCAAATATTAATGTAATAATGAAAATCGAAATTCAAAAGTAGTGTTAAATATTGTACGGTGGTACGAGTTCCTTCGAGTGCGAGTCTAACTCGCACTTGATCGATTTTTACAAGCTTTTATTTAACTTGCACTGTTCGTATGTAAGTAAGTATGTATGTAAATAAGTTGTCCTTTCAAAATTTGCAAATCATTTTTCGACCATTTGTTGGTATCCGATTGAGCTGAAATTTTGCATACACCTTTAGTTCTGGTGACAATACAATGTCCAATACTCAAAATTGTAGGATTTTAAATTAAAGCTTGTTCTTTGAAATATTTTTTTAATTAAATTTATTTTACTTACTGTAATGTGTGTTGTGTTACTGTAATGTAATTTCAATGCAATGCAGTAATTTTTAACATCACGGTTTTCGTAAACAACAGTGTAAAACACGCTAAAATCGTCGCCGAGCTTAAAGGAAGCATCAATAAAAACAGTAACACACGGATACACAGTAACAGGAAGCTGTAACATCCAATAAACCTGATTATATCAAAACTAGCTTCTGCCCGCGACTTCCCCAACGTCATTTTTTTACCGACGTTACGTTTTTAAAGTCAAAGTCAAAACAATTATTTCAATTAGACCATTTACAGGTACTTTTGAATTGTCAAGGAGTCGGTCAGTTAGTCCGAAAGTTGACGTTAGTTGCTTTAGTTACTGCTCCGTTCCCGTGGGTCGTGGCGTAGTGTTATATAGCCTATAGGTATAACGCAAAAGACTTTTTTGAAATCAGACCAGTAGTTCTTGAGAGCGTTTCGCTTCGATCGTCGCCTTTCGATCGTCGGCGTCGATTAGAGCGTTAAAACAAACAAATAAAATATTATTTACCAGTTTTTTTTATAACTAAGTAGGTAGGTACGCGTATATCTACATCGTTATAAAAATGTATAAATTGTTTTTTAGGAAATATATTGTTACAATTATATTTTAAAACAACGTATCGTTAAGTAAAACGCTTACTTATACACGACTGCATAAAACATAATTTTCTGTTCGTATAATCAAATTCTCAAACCCCAATTAAAATCCACAGTGGGTTTCAAAAACAATCAAATCCTCGAAAATACATAAAAATAACCTCTCTATAAAATTCTCACGACGCACATATGCGGCTACGCATATGTGGGGTTGAATCGTCTAGACGCTAAACGAAAACAAACGTACCCAAGCCAAGGTTAAGTTTATAATTTATAGCCACTTCAACGATGACAGGCCACTGCTTCAAAATAATTATCCGATAAATAAACAATGGCCTCTGTAGTCGCCACCATTCAGAAACTGTACCATAAAAGTAATTAAGATATTTATTTTACGATACCTACTTATTTATGTATTGTGTTAAACTTTTACTACCTACTTATTTTTCATACAGCGACCTCTTTGTTTTGGGGTTATTTAGGTTTTTATCTTGGAAAAGATAATCGATCTATTCAAATAAATACAATTGATGTGTCTGTTTGTAATGCGAAAATAATAGCTTATATTAAATGCATATGAACATTTACACGGTACCTAAAACAAACAAAATATTTTAATTTATTTTATTTTTGTCTGTCTGTCTGTTAATTCCGTCTTATCTCCGAAATGGCTAGACTGATTTTGATAGGTTTTTTACTCGAAGATAACTGAGGAGGAGGTATAAGGAGTACTTAAGCTACTTTTATTTTTGAAATTTAATACTCTACAGAGAACCGACATTCACTCAGACGAAATCGCGGGCATAAGCTATAGTTATCATTAAAATTTTAGCAAAATAATATTTAGTAAAGATTATAACTTGGTTTACTTTTTTATTTTTTACGGGGCCAAAGCGATGAACCATGGTAGAGAAAACATGAAAATGAATTAGAAAAACATTGTATCAAATTCTCATAATATTTTCGTTTCACGTAGATGTGACAACCAGCATAGTTAGTTCGGACGACACTTACAGACATAATGGCGTTGTTGACATTTCTACTTTCCAGGCGCGACCCAGAGATAGCTTTAGCAAACGTACTAAAGTCGGACTTCAGAGACAGTATTTACACTTCACATAGTTGCTTCGAAAACATTGTATACAGAACCCGTTTATGTAGCTCACAATGACATCAAATCCCTAAAATATCACCAGAATTTGCCCGGGCTTAGGAAGTGTAATATTTACTGAACGCGGCCTTATAAGTCATGTCGTAACAGCATAACATACATGAAAATATTTTGACTGCAACCTTTAAGTTTATAGGTAAGTCTCACGAAACCTGCGCGCTCGCACGATCACACGCGGTTGCCTTTAACGTGGGTGTTATTATAAAAATAAATGAAAACATCCATTCTGTATAATGTTTGTTTTGAAGGGCTCAACGGCGGAGGCGTGGACCCACACAAAGAGGGATTGATCGCTCTGAACTTGTAAAATATTAACCGCTCTACTTTTGGAATTGATTAATTGTCAGGTTGTGCGTACAAAACGCTAGTGCCTGTTCCAATTTAAGAACAGTCCCAAATGTCTATTTGTCGACGGCGCAGCTAGTTTTTTAATTGCTGGTACCATCAATCGCTCAGCCGACGTTGATTTACAAGCTAACGATCCGTCTTAATGGACAATTGGAATTCAAAATAGACGTTTCGTGTGAAAAGTGTTTGACAAGGGAAGATTACTTTTTTTGGGTGGTTGCGACATGTTAAGGACGACTGCCATTGCGTCGGTGCGTACAGTCGAAATTGCACAAGTTTTTACAAAAGTTTTGTACAATGCGCGTCTCGTCGTACACAATGGTATATTTTTGTTCGTGCGGTCTGTACTGACAGTTCGCGTGATGTATTGGGCTCGGGCAGAGGATTATTTTTACCCATTTCACAAAGTTTGCATGCATCTATTGTGAACGGCGGAAGCGGCTTCACAAAGCGCCCGAAAGATTATTGTTAAGAGGGAATTTGGGATGTTCGTGAATGATTGGGGATTTGAAATATAATATTTTGCAACGGATAATCAGCTTTGGTCGTTTGTTTTGGTAAATTGCTGTGGTTAGATCTAAATAAAATAAATTCTTGGACTCTCTTTTTATTTTATGGTTTGAATTGGAATGGAATATAAGATGAACTTAAATAATCGATCGATTAATCTACTTCAAACAAAGATAACACAAAAACTTGTTTAAGATAGAGGTAGGGGTAGGTTTGCATAGCAGCATTGTACCTACTATAATGTCAGTTATTAGTTTATTTTTTGTCAGTCAGGTACTACAATGTCAGTTTTCAGAGTAAAATTGTTTAAATCTGGCAATAAAAAACCATATAGAGTACCTACTTTTTAAGTGAAACGTTTAAGTTGTCGGTACCTACAATACCAGCAATAAATAAAACTAATCCCAGAATTACAAGCAACAATTCCAAAAAAAAACCACAGATGGGGCATCCCGTCAAACATAGTAAGTAAATAAAAACATATTATTAGCGGAGGCGTCAAAGAGAACTTGTCAAGTAACAAAAAATCAACAATAGAAGGGACAAAGTTAACACTCCCAGCTTAACTTAGGGCTAAAGTTTTATAACGTTGGCGTAGAATAACGTCAATGTCGCACCTGGGACTATGTTATATTCTTTATTCTTTGGACATTTGGATTTTTTCTTCTAGTTTTTTGTAAAAAAGTAAATCGCCCATGAAAATGTCGTGAAGTAGCGTGTGTTTATTTTTTGCATGTTCTGGTCCTGCCATGTTCTTTAAAAGAAATATAGGAATGAAGCATAAGCTATAGCAGAAGCTAGTTCTTGAATAAACATTGGTTTTATGTACACAGTTGGTTCAAAGAATGTTCTTGATTCCTACTTCAAAAACGTGTTATCATCGCCTCGATATTTTTTCACAAACTGTAAATTGAAATTAATCGCATTGCCAATGTTCTAACATAAAATTTTATAGATCATTAATAAAATAAATATAATATAAAAACATCTTTTTATTTATATTAAGACATGAAAGACACACTAAACCACAAATCGAAGCGCCATAGTGTCTGTACGAGACATAAATAAAATATTATAAATAACGTTTGCCAACTTTGAAGTCGCTCGGACTTGTCAAAACGTCCAGAGGAGCAAAAGTTTATGTTATTATGTTGGTGTACCGATCAAAGTTCAGGATTCCTTTGCGGTAGCTTGTGAAACTGCGATGTGATAAATATATGAAGAATTTACGATATAGTTTTATTTTATTAGGTTGCGACACCTTGATTGACGACTGAGTGGCTGTAAAAATTATAATTTTTGTTTTTATTATCTTACTGGTTTTTTGGTGTAGTAAAAGAGCGTTATTTGTGATTTATATTTTACTTTTAGTGTTAGAAATACCTTCAGTTTTATCTATATACCCAATTAGTAGTATTGACGACACCGTGGCTGAACGATTAGTTACTGCGCTGCGTGTCGTGGGATCGATTCTCACGCGGTTGAAATATTTGTGTAGCCTATAGATAGTTGTTCCAGATGTTTGTTTATGTAAGTTAATATGTTTGTAAAATATGTAAGTTACATAATTTTAAGTTTATTAGAATGTAAGATTTGATTAATTGCAATATATTTTAATTGATTGCATTACTTATTACAAAAATAGAGATCCTAAAACTAATACAAAATCCTCACACCATAACATTATTATCAGTTTATCACATCAAAAATAATAAGAGATAACATTATTATACTATGCTATCACCAGACACCAGCAATTCAATTATTACCACTGAATGCCGTTCAATTAGCATTTAATTAGCACAGTAAGTACTCAAATTAACACAATATTACATATTAATACGTTTATTGATTTCATAGAACGGCTCCCATTCAGTCATTTTACGGCTGAACAGACGCTTATTGTTATAAATGTGCTATATTATTTATTTGAGATAAATTTCAATAAATTGATAAGTATAGATAACCTATAGACAGGATTATCTACGGTTATCTAGAAATTCTTGATCCTTTTGGTCACAAAATTGTTGTCTTTGTAGATGAGTTATGCCTGAGTTATAATTTAGTTTTGTTGTGGTTGTTAGACTTATAGATGACGTAGTATACCTATCCAGTTAGCTCAGCATCACTTGTAAATACTTGTTGACGGCACGTTTAGCGCAGTGACTGAGGTATTGGTTGCTGCACTGGGTGTCGTGGGTTCGATTCCTACAGAAAGGTGTTCCGGGTCTGGCAGTTCGTGTATGTGTGTTTTTTGTGTTTGTAAACGCACCCTTGAACCAGGAAAAATTAAGAGTGTGGAGCAACGATTTAAAAAAAAATGTGCGCTTACACGGACAACTAAAATTTCGATTGTATAATCTTTGTATTGTATTATACAATAATATTGGTTTAAATATAATTTGAGATTATAATGGTAATTTAAAAATAATTTTATTAGGTATCTCCTGTTTCTACGTATAAATAAAAGCTTCAACGGGTACAAGACTCATATGAAAAGTTATCACAAGATGCACACCCATTCTTTACTTAGAGAACCTTTTAATCGTTTAAAAATTCACCAAACTGCGTCCTGCACCTGCTATTGTTTTAGATTCTCATGGGAACTTTCATTTTTCCCGGATGTTTTAAAATGTTATGTTCATCTGGAAGTAATGAAGTAGGTATCGATGCTAGTATGTTTAAGATTCTATCACATGTTCGTTGATAAATAGGTGGTATTTTAATACTTTTTCTGAGGTCAAAAACGCGAATGCGGTTTTTATTTAACACTGCCCGCGACAGGTCCGCATAAATGTTGGGTCGCGGACGAAAACGAAGACGCGGAATAAAAAGTAGCCTTGGGGTTCAAACTTACCCCAAGCCAAATGTCATAAAAATCGGTTCGGTGGTTTAGTGTAACGGACAGACAGACAGACAGACAGAGTTACTTTCGCATTATTAGTAAGAATAGTAAGAATGTTTTAGAAAACAAACTTTGAAAGACCAGGTTTCTTAAGTAATGATTAATAATAGGTATTATCTTTCTTCAGCCTGATATTATTCTATCAAATACGCATATTCCATTCTTAAAAAAAGTATAAACTATTTCAATTACGGCATTTTTACTACACTGAAAAACAAAAAAATAAATAAATTCAGGAGCAAAGTCCTATTCTATATTTTGGTACTCCCAAGACAGGTTGAAAGAAGAAATAAAGAATTTTCATTTGGCATCGTAAAATAAGTTTACCTGAAATAAAAACTGTTGTTTATTGGACCTACCTCTGTGAGTCCAGCAAGTGTACTTAATAAATTACTGAAAATATTTCCCAGTTCCAGACTTAACCATAACTTGTTAAAGTTAAGACCCATTGTGTGAAGGATATTACTATTACTGTGGTGTTACTCCAATCATGAGTAGGCAAATGTTTGGTGTAATTATATAGTCAAATTTGTGAAACATAGGCTGTAAATAAAGTTGGAAGTATGTATTACTATGTTTTGCTGTCAATGGCGTACAAATATCAAAACTTATTTATTTATTTATTTATAACGGCTTCCACTATCATTACAGGTATTTACCCTAATGCGACAGTGAAGAACTTAAACATATCTATATACTTACAATAACAAAAATACACAAAAAATACTAAACATTATTAAATAATTACACAATTATAACACAAAAACATAATTACTTGCATAAACCAGTACCTATACATAAACTTTCCATAAAATTTCCAAACATTTATGTACCTAATTAATAAAATCAAGCATTATTTTGTTTGTAGCATAATATAAATATTAATACCCTTGCGAATTCACTCCAACTACATGTAAACACATCGATCTGAGTTTGAAGGTCGTTGATGGTACGAACAGCTCTGGTTAGGGGTGCCTTGGCAAGCAGGTTCGTTTTGTTAAATAATTTAAGAAACAGAATTAAATTAATTAAAAATAATCAAGTGTATTGAGCGTGTTGTAACAGATATTAAGACGCATAGCCTTATAAATATCCAGTAGGCATTTGGTATTTATAATATCTTAACAAACAAACATAACAATTACTGGCAATACCTTATAATATAACCTTATGATTTTCTAATAATAAATAATCATCATCTCCTTAGCCTTTTCCCAACTATGTTGGGGTCGGCTTCCAGTCTAACCGGATGCAGCTGAGTACCAGTATTTTACATGGAGCGACTGCCTATCTGACCTCCACAACCCAGTAACTGGGTAATACGATACCCCTTGGTCAGACTGGTTGTCAGACTTTCGGGCTTCTGACGACTCATAACGACTGTCAAAGATCCACGTATGACAGCCGGGACCAACGGCTTAACGTGCTTTCCGAGGCACGGAATGATGTCAGTAATGTCTAAGATAAACTTAGAAAGTACATATGAATTGAAAAAGTCACATTGGTACTTGCCCGGATTCGAACCCACAACCTCATGCATGAGAGGCGGCCGCCTAAACCGCTAGGCCATCACGACATTTTCTAATAATAAATAATAATTTGTAATAAATATAATATTATAATATCATCCTATTTTTATTTATTTCAGGTTAAATGGAAGTGCAATGAATTACATTATAGTCATAAGCGTTTTTTGATATTTATTTTCCATTTTCTGTATTTTTGATTTGCAAATACTAATTGATAGGTTAGAATCTATTTATTGCCTACCTGCATATCCTAATGTATTTTATTTCGTTATACATAAGCATTTCATAATATAAGTGTGGTTAACATCTGAAAGACCATCATAGTTTAACTTTATTGACCATTTGCGGTTATTCGATAACTCTGAGACCGACGCTGCGGTTAACCATAGTACGGTGTACCATAATAAATTAACTGCAAACAAGTCTTAAAAGCTAAAACAAACAAAAAATTGGGTCACTGTAATAAATTGTACACTTCGCGTGCACCATTTTATACCTTTTTAATTTTAATAACCATGTAAAACTATATCGAAGCTATTCACACAATTTACATGAGAACATGTAATATGCAAAATACTTGTTATAAAATTTAAGGCGGTGTGTTCACCAGCGTTGCCACGAGGCAAGCAGGCAAGGCATCGGGGCAGCTGGGTGTGTAAATCTCTCGGGCCGTCAATAAAATTCTGAATAATTTGACTCTCGCCCACCGCCCTCGGCCAAGTGTCAAATTTTCCACGTCATTAAACCGTGCCTTTTAACTTTAAAATTAGAGTTTTAAAAATTTACAAGCGTTTTTGATTCGTGCCGGACTCGTAATCAATCTAAATCGTGTTGCGACGGTTTGCGAAATTGGATGTTTATTATTAATTGCTGACTTAATTCTGGTCGAAGAAGATTATTAGGTATTTTCAAAATATATTTAATGGAAATATACAACCTAACATGTTTATAATTTAACTAAGCCCATAATTGTTTTACGCGAACATTGTACGTATAAAATTGTCTTAATTTCTAACATAATTTACAGCCGGTAATTATGAACGACGTACAAAATCTCTCCAATCAAAATATCTGACATTCCAAACGATAAGGTACAAAATATAAAATCGAGTTCCGCGAAACTCCCGCCTTTGATGTGCAGGAATTTCTCGAGTTAGCGGTTGATTCATCGCAGTGGATATTTTTGGCGCCTGAACCCCATGACTTTACGTACGCGCGTGGCGAAAGCGTGGTTACATTTGTTTTGCCGAGACGAGCAGTTATACACGCCGCAACGATTAAACACCCATACAGTGTTGCTCAATGTTTGACCACATGTTTCTACCATCATCGCACCACGCGCGCTATCAAAATATTGACCCTCTTATCCGCAGCGTGCACTGTGCGCACTTTATACAAGTGTGTCCACCTCCTTATTTGCTTACCCTATTAGCAGGCACTTAATGTCCAGGCATGTGGCTTTAAAAATATTGATTTAAGTGGCGTCTATACGGCAATAATGAAAGAATTTCCTCTTATCACACACGAATTACGACCAATTACGGCTACCTACTATGTAGTTTTTTATTCTGTCGAAGGTCCAAATCGGCTCGTTAGGGTCATTTATTTAGGATCATTTTTTGTCAAAAAGGTACGTGCTTAACCCTAAAGGGTGGGCTGTAACAATTAAGGAGCCGTTACAGTTAAAAAATGTCACCCTTTCGAAGCCTCTTTGCGTGTGCAGTGTCCAAAAAAGTGGACACTTTTTTATCACCTGGGATGGAAGTCACAAAATGTTTATCGCCACTCGACGGCATGTTGATTTATGTTTCCACCCTAAACGGGAACCCGACCGAAATGAATTAGATTGTTTAATTGGTCATTTATTTTCGATGATAACGCTGGTCGCAGCGTTGAGTGATTTGAGGTCACCCAAGTGGTGCTCCAACGAAAAAATCAAAAAAGATTTAATATTTTTATCAATTAAAATAACATTTTTAAGTGTAAAAGCTTAATGCTTAAAGAAAATAAAATGATGGCATCAGCTGTTGATCTAACATGAGATTTATTACACGTAATTGCTATGAGGAGCACGGTATCTCATGTATTATGGATTATGTCGGAGAAATATGGTGTGTAAGACAAAAGGTAAAAGAGCTTACATAAAAAACTGGCTAATGACCGCCTTACACTTTCTTTAGGCCACCCGTGACGTAGAAATTAAAGGCTTATCTTAAATTATGCTTAATTGAAGGGTCTAAAAATAAGGATTGAATTTCAAAGGGTTTGATTGATAGCTTTTACCTTAGAGTAGTGTTTTCGATAATAATGCATGTTTAAATTCCGGAATTTATAAGCCTAATTATCATACGATAAGTTACAATGCACGGACTGTGGACCAATAAAATATTTGATATCGACACCGATGGTGTTTGAATTTAAGTAGGAAAGTAATATTATATCTAGCTAAAAAGTCGTATTCTGGATAAATAAAGGCTTAGTGAAGTTTTAACCGAAACTAATTCACACTTAAAATTATTTAAATGATTAATTATTCAATTAATAAAAGGCGGCCAGTATTTGGTAAAACCTGTCAGTAACTACGTAAGTGCTTAAATAAAATAACAAAAACCTGGTTTTTAGCATTATTTCGAACATACGCACACGTAATTAATTAATTGATATGCCTCGTCATAATCATATTATTCTAAACGGTTGAAACCTAAATGAAAGCATACATTCAAAATGCATGTCGAATTTTGCGAGCGCAATCTAATATAGCATTGAGTAGATTTTGTTACAGAGAGCAAACTTCACTCAATGACGCTGTGAAAACACTTAAACATTACCGCATTATGAACTAAAGTGTCACATTGCAAAGTGATTGTTCAAACGTTGTTCTCTGTCGGATACTTTACTCATTGTAATGTGTATATAGCATACGCGAAACACTCGACACACCACATCACAGGGGAGCTACTTAAGTACAACTTAAGACTATTTAGTGACAATACTACAGGCACATCTACCACTTGCTTTAAGAAATACTACACACGTTTTCGTAAATGAAGTTGAGTATTGTACCTATTTTAAGTAAAACCTTGCTTTACATGTAAAAAACAAACAAAAAATAAAAAAAAAAACAAAAATTAACATTCTGTACGGTGCATGCAATTTCATTGTTTTTGTGAGGCACTACTTAATAACTTTTTAAGCACGAGACACTCAGACCCGTAGCGCACTAGCGGCCTGGCCGCAGCGGCCAGCGACTCGCACATGCGTCGTTCGATCTCGCTGGCCGCTGCGGCTTGGTGTGGCCGCTGGCCGCGTGCGGCCAGGTGCGCGCGCTCTGTGGCGATTTCATACTAAGAGCAATAGCGCACTAGCGGCCTGGCCGCAGCGCCCAGGCCGCGGCGGCCATCGAGATACATACCTTAGTATGAAATCGCCACAGAGCGCGCGCACCTGGCCGCACGGTTTGGCCGCTGGCCGCATGCGGCCAGGTGCGCGCGCTCTGTGGCGATTTCATACTAAGGTATGTATCTCGATGGCCGCCGCGGCCTGGCCGCTGCGGCCAGGGCCGCTAGTGCGCTATTGCTCTCAGGCGGTAGGTTGACAAAACAACACAGTATTATAAGCAGTACCTGGTTGTACACTTTAGTTTCGAGATCACTGTATTATCCTACTCCTAATGCAAATGCGAAAGTTTGTGAGGATGGATGGATGTTGGTTAGTCTTTCACGCTTAAACGGCTGGACTTTGACACAAACTTAACACATAGCAGGGCAATTTTATCTATTTTTTTGACACCCTTCATTTTTTTTGTATCCCCTTTAATTTTTCACTTTATTTGCTACTAGCCCGCGACTTCGTCCGCGTCAAAGTTTTCTTTATACAAACTTTTGACCCCCGTTTCATCTCCTTAGAGGTTGAATTATGGAAAACTTTTTTTGGATGATTTTTTACACCTTGGGTCCGAAAAACCCAAATATCTTACGGACCCCTATTTTTTCTAAAATAAAATATAGCCTATGTTATTCGCAGATGATGTAGCTTTCTAATGGTGGAAGAATTTTTAAAATCGGTTCAGTAGTTTTTGAGTTTATCCATTACAAACAAACAAACAAACAAACAAACAAACAAACAAACAAACAAACAAACAAAAATACAAAGTTTTCCTCTTTATAATATTAGTGTAGATAGTGTAGATTATAGCAACTATAGTAATACGCCCTCTGTGAAAATTTCCTGCGAAAATTGCAACCCTGCGATCGGCGCACAGACAGACATAAAAGTATTATTAATAGGGACGCGTTTGGCACTCTTTAGTTACGGAACTCTAAAATCGTTACGCAAAATGTTTCCTTCTAACCCTACAATAAACAGCATCTGTATAGATAAAAACAATACAGTCTATATTTTTTCCTACGCCCAAAAGGTTTCAGAACCGTAATCAAATCCTGTTAATATTCAGAGCTCCGGTTTCACAAGCAATGCTTTATGAATTCGGCTTAGAGATTCCATTATGTTATTTATGGGTCGAATCGACCGGTATTTATGGCACAACTAATTACGAACATTTGCATTTTAGTGTTTGTTTTCCCACAGTGCGTTTATTTCCTGTTTTAGTGCGTGTGTGTGTGAATATTTTTTCCCTTGTGGATTAAGCTTTAGTAATGGCGATAAGCTGATTTAGATTTTGTTTGGTTAAGTGTGAAATGGATTTGTAATTGCAGATATATTTTGTTGGAATAAATTAAAGGTCATTGAACTTCTATATTTTGAACATATTTTGGCTTTCACTGTTTACAGTTTACACCTATAATAATAATATCCTCCCGACCCGTTCATGGTGGCCAACCTCAATGGAAACTAGCCAAGAAGGTACGCAGAAAATATTATGCTGCACAAGTGTGTGCGTAAACATATGTGCACTCCCTAACTCTTATAGTCCGATGAGACGGCAACAACGCCAACTTCCAAAAACCTAGCTGCTACTGAGAAATTCCTTATAACACTTTTTGCCTGACCGGGGAATCGAGTCCAGGACCCTATGCTCAGCAGTCGCACCTGCAACCACGAGACCAATAGCGTAGTCACACGCGGGGCTGACACACGTATAAACTGACAACAGTTTCGTTATTCGCATTGTCAAACATTTTACATTCATCAAAATTTTAAATAACCTCACAACGTTACTAAAACGTTACATAAAGCGCTCTTCACAAACTGAAAACAACAATACCACGTAAAAGCCCTGAATGAAACTGTTTATTAACACAAAACGTCCACATTTAAGTCGGAAACAATAGAACATTGTTCGCAACAATACGTGCACTATTCTCCTTTCTAATTCCTTAAATCTTCTTAATAAGGGCCGCTTGAGTGATCCGTGAATTTCAATAACACACAAGAAACTATCGTTTTAATTGGTACAATAAAAACTTACACTCATTTAAGTGTGCGTTGAACAACAACAGATGTTTGAACAAAGAGCGACGTTTACGATGTTTTTGCTACTAGACGTTTAAGAAAACGCATGTGTTTTTCTTGAAAGGTTTTTTGTGAAATTCTGTTAGCAAAATGGTCTTGTTGAGTTTGAAGTAGCCTACTTTAGTCTGGTACTTTTAGCAAGCTCTCGTTTTGTTTTTATAGCTGTAGGTATTTGTTTTTATACGGAGCTAGCTACAATGATATTAGATGTTACGTTTTGAGACTGTGAAAATTCAGTGGCGTTCTTTAGGTAAGTTCTTGTGGAACTGTTCGTTCGATTTTACTATGCATTTATATACGAGATGGAAGAGACATCTAATGAAAACTTTTACCATGAATTAGGTTGATCAAAGTCAAAATCAAATAGGTAATTTATTTCATTTAGACCATAAAAAGGCACTTTTGTCGTAGGTACACAAGAAGAATAAAAAAATAATGATATTGATCTAGTTCTATTGTCTGTTATTTAAAAGTAAAATAGCTTTTTCCATACATTTTCACCGTGCCGTACCGTGCTTTATGTGTTTCTTACATGGAACAGTTTTTTTATAAGCATATGAAAAAGGTTAACTCAGCCTCTGGGGGGATCTAGAGCTATGTAATGAATCCATTGTAATAGTTGATTACGCCGATGTCCTTTCCAACCGTTATAAGTACTTAAATAAAGATGGCTACAAAAACTACGAGGATAAAATTGATAAAAAGTCATCGCAATAGTTCAAAAATTTAAAAATTTAGTACATAGGCTTATGAGCGCATAATTATCTAGGATTATTTACAGCTAACTTTTAGTACAAATTGCAATATATTGTACATGTATCACAATCCTCGTTAAAATAATCACGTTAAAATGAAAATAAATTAAACTATAACGCCAGCAGTTCACTACTCCATTCACAGAAGCACTTCATAAAGGTTTAGTCATTATTACAGTTCAGGACAGCAAGCGAGGACAAATTCAATAGAGCCCATAGCTCTCGCGAAACAGCCGAGAAAACTCTGGCCAACATCAATGGGGCGAATGGACAAAATGGAGATGGCCATCGGATGTGGGTGGGAATGAGACAGTTAATTCTAATTATGACCGTATTGTGCGGCGAAATTTTATTGCTATCTCATTCTCGCTCATTACGACCGACGGTCGGTAATTGTGTTCTATTGTACTGTTCGGCAGACGACAGTATTTTTTTCTCTGAACCGTGTGAATCTAGGACAGGGGTCGTAATTTGCGTGGAGGATCGCTGACTTTGGGTTTGTATTGAAGTAGTTGCGATTTTAGTTTGTCTAAATTGCAGTCATGCATATAAAAATTTCAAGTTAGGGATACACCTACGGGTACAGTTGCAGATGGGTAGATCAAATACAGCTAAATACGATAAGTTGTCATTTTGTGAATTAATTTAGTAGTATTCCTACGAACGTAGGTAATTAATCAAAAAAGTGCACCAAGTCAATTTATATGCACAAATATTTTTTTATTTACATTTTGAATTATTAAAAATCCATACCAGAAAAAACTATAAGTACCCTTTTTACATTTCAAAATAACCGAATAATCCTATAAATCGATTTCATAAATCGGCGTCGCTTCAAAATCCTTAAGCAAACAATCGCATTTTGTACCTACGTCAAAGTAACGACCTCTTCAGCTTTCGCTAAAAGGATAACAATATAAATAACTGCGTTTATTGTGTATCTATTTCTGAACATGTTGGCCTTTTAGAAGACCACTGATGGATTCTAAAGTTTCATCGCGGCCTGTCGGAGCGATTAGCGCCCTGACAGCTAATTTATATACTCAACTTACTGTTCTATTCCCGGCGGGAAGGTTGTAGACCTCGTTACGCGTAGACACGGCAAATAAAATTAGGCGAGCGCGATTTTGTACTTGTAATACTGTACTGTATCTATATATGTATTGGTATTTGGAATGTTAGTTTATATTACAGTATAGCAGCTGTGCAAAAAGGAAAATGTTGTATTCGGATAAAAGGACCACCATGATGTGCCGTTTATTTTAGTCTTCGTTTATTTTCCTAAACAATAAATTATTAAAGCTAATGGACATGAAGCTTAACATCATAATTTAGTGATAGGCATTAGCCTAATGGCCGAAAATAAAATAAAATTTCACCATGCCGATCACTATTAAACCGCAACCACTAACAGTCTGCTTAATAAACATTCATAAGTATAACGACCATAATAATTTCCACGACAGCCAATTGCTATCAGTATCGAAAATTCGGCTAAAACCAGCGCGTTATATGCAACAAACGATCATTATCGAGCACAATACTGGCAGATGCGCGAAGCTCACACCTCATTGCTTTTTCCGTGACATTGCGCGATGCCATAAAAGATATGGAGTTTTGTAATAATATTAAAGTATCGTGATGATTTATGATAGTTTTGAGAGTTTCTTCCACATCTTTGGAACCCTCACATACTAATAGAATGTTAAACCTACCTTTTGTGAACCAGTAGCAACTAGATGAAACGTTTAAAAAAATCGATAAAAAGGACCAGAGATTTATTTTTGGTCCTTTTCCTTTTGTCTAAGATACTTGGTGAATCGATTGGAATTTCTTTCCGGTGGTCTTCATGTCAAGGTTATCAGGGCTCCTTTCATTAATTACGATAGTTCATTACTCACATCAATTATGTTCACTTTATTTATAATAATTAGTCATCGTTATCTGTTTTATTTATGACTTCGTCTACTTATTTATAATGTGCGATATAAAAAATATGCTCAATTATAGATTCATTTTCATTCAGTTTCTAAAGTCTCATTTAATTTGTTTGTCACGTAGGTAACAGCTCTACGAGATTAGTCTTGCTTTAGTAAGAGACATTGTCACAAATCCGAACATCGGTAGCGCATTTGAACCCCTTTAGCTCTAAATCTGGAACAATTTCGGAATGTACCGCCTTGACAAATAATTTGAGGACAAATTGGTCCAACAGTTCAACTATTAAATGGGTTTGTTTATGTAGTTAAATATTTCACGAGGCACATATGGAGAAATAGAGCTTTCACTTTTATTCTTCTTTTATGTTCAAGGAATGTTGGATATGTTAAGAACATTAGCAATTACGCTGAGAATTAAAAATAGGTGCATTTTATTTACTGGTAGGATATAGTTATTTTGAATAGTACATGATGACTTTATTTATAACATAAATAAACAATTACCTTCTGATGTTTTATATTCAATAAATTAATAGTCTTTTAATTCACCTTAAGGCAGTTCTAGAAACGACAACTTCTTTGGTGTCACCTTGAGTAATAAATATCAGTAAGGTTTATTATAAATGGACACAGCTAAAAAGATCAAAGCCAAACCGCTTAACAGAACCAAAACTCAATTTAATTAAGCATTCGGTAATAACTACAGATATATTAGTTTATGGCCGCAAGCGTTACTAAACATTGTAATTTCATTTAATATTTAGATCACTATCAAGATCTTTCCGACAATTCATAAAAGGGACATAGTTAATTTTGTACCGTACATATTTCAAACTGTGTACTCCACAACGCGTATGTGAATATCAGAGTGCCATCACTTATCATCTTTACAGAGACATAAATTCACGAAAAATCGTTATTCCAGGCCATCACCCTAAAAGCAGGGCTGCTTGTGTGCATTGCATGCTCGTAAATTACCCTACGACGACGCACTAAAATAGCGTAACACCCCAATGCCATGGGAACGAAGGACCCACCCTTCGACCTCACGCTAAATGCCTACAAATCTGTCGTACGGGCCCGAATCAAAAAGACATCGAGATAGACGTAGCAACGCGATTAGAAACGCCTGTTCAATAAACAATTTATAGAGGATAAAGAAATTTCTCAAACACGAATGATAAATGCATCAGTCACGCGATGAAAGAGCTGCGTAAATTGGAATGAGGCGGAAGGCTGAACAATGAAGGAGCAGGGACGCAGCCGGAAGCATCGCGGATTTTTCCCTGTTATCCCAACAACAATGGAAGTCAGTTTCAATACTCACCTAGCCTGCATACCATCTTTTGTTTAATTAATTATCCGACGGACGGAATAATTAAGCTCGAATTGGAGGCCGTGATTAAAGCCGCTCTATTCTAAAATATTAATAATATCAGGTGCACATTGTTTGGTTGTTAAATGGAGGTAATTATCTGCGTGCTTCGTGTAAATTTATTGCACAAATTTTATCAAAGACCACCCCAGAGGAGAATAATTCGAACGTATTTGTTTGATAAAATACATATTTTCATGTTTATTCAGTGCTAATGCGAGCTGTATATCAATTAGGGTTGGTGTCGATAGGTATGAATGGAGTAGTAGCCGGAATCGGTGATCGGTCATTCAGTGACAGTGGTCTCGATAGACTAGCATCCAATGTAGCGCGAAGCATCTATGGTTTCATGGCACCAGCCGCCATCAATCAGAACGTTCGCAATACGGCCGATAATGTATCGCCAACAACCCAACATTTAATTGTTGATGGATCGCTACGAATCTCCGACAGACGAATTACACGGCCGAATATAATATTTTCGTGCGAAGAATTTTTTCATTCGCTCCAGCCGTGCATATTCGATACGGATTTATTATTTTCATCTTTACATCTTACCCTCTTTTGGGCTCGGAAGCGATACGTGAAATGACGGAAGATATGAAGGGCGGTAATGGAGGAAAATTGTACTTTATTCGATTTTGATAGACTTGGATGGTGGATTTAGGTCCCGATGTCACTGAAGGGTTTCGATGAGCTGTGATACGTTTTTGATAAGACGTAATTTTATGTCAGGAACAGACTGCTAGAGTACTTACTAGACGAGCAATAATAAGAACCAATTTTTTTTTTTAATAAATGAACATGGTAATTAATATTAACATACTTAATGCAAAAATTACAACAATAATTATAAGAGATTTAACATTACGTGAAAACTTGACAATAATTTTTAAGAATTACTTTGGTCTACCAAAATTTTGAGACTTTAAATTAATTAATTGAAAATCAGACTAAAATAATCTCATATCTTTTACTACATCACCATAGCATGTTGGGTGTCCTTCGTCATAAAAGTATATTTTTTTAGACAACACTATCTTAGTTCAACAAAGACAACTTCTGAAGTAGCATTTTGATATATTTGTTCTTCCAAAGATAAGCTACGGGCTCAAATGTCACAGCCTACCTTTTAAAAGTGGGTAAATAGTTCTTGGAGTAACGTTTTTATAGGTCATTATATCTTGACTGTCTTGTGGTCCTTGAATGTGACGTTCTGTATTCGACTCTTAGGACCAAAGCAGTTGTTGTTAGATTTGCTGTCAGTAGCAGTCAAACCGAAGTCTTTACTAAGTTGGACCAAACCATCCCGTTCTTTGGTTTTCGTTTCCTTACGTCTTCTCCTTTTTGCCTTTAGTTTGTCGGCTCATCATTCATTGCCAAGCCGGAATTTAAACAATTATAATGTCGGTTTGATTTTTTTCAATGGGCTATCAATCCAACTACCATCAACCTTATTTATAACCGTTTGTCATCGTACAAGACTAAGTAGAAAAAATCGTCCAAGTAATTTGTAGAGTTGATCTTGAGTAATAAAAGTTAATTATGTTTAATCTAAAATTATGGTAAGAGTAGAAAACCCTTTGTACACATTTGCTTAATTTTTCTATTAAAATTTCCAAGAACAAGGAAAATACTTTATTAAAATCTCTCAGAAATACTTGAAAATATCTGCAAGATAGCTACTTATGAGAACTAGATCAGGTTATGCAAAGTTTTAATTCCAACACTTAAAATTAAATAGGCATTAAAATGAGAAAAAAAATACAATCTGCAGTTTGTGGTGGTACTAATGTACCTAATTTAAAATATATTCAACCTCCCAAGGTCACGAATGGATGAAAGGGGCAGATTTGTATCATTTTGTCCAAACCGTGATCCAGTTTAAATAGTATAATTTAATTTATACTCCCATTTCGATAACCCATGCGTTATGGGAGCGGTCGCCCGCACTCACAATTACCTACATGATAAGCGTCTTATTTACGAGCCGACAGACGCTCAAGGAATTAAAATTCATTGTTTCTTATCCTGAAAATACATACCTAAAGATACACAAAGGTCAGAAGATATCTCCGCTTTATCTGTAACAAGAATAGGCTTTTAAAACGAGAGGCGCTTGATACCAAGTGGAATAATTACGTGACCTCTTGAAATTGGAAGTTTTCGAGCGGACAGGACTCCCAGTCATCCATTTGTTTCAAAGTTAAGGTGATATCGGATTTCGTGAATGAATTCAAAGTTTTCGATTATCGGGTGTTAGATAACAATAGACGATAAGGGTCGCTTTTATAGCACCGAAATTCTCGTAAAACAACGATAAAAGTTTCATTTCATAGAGTGAAATGTTTATCGCAACTGATTCTTTGTATGGCTTTTTTATTTTTGTGATAACATATTAATATTGTTCAGCCACTCCAAAATTTTATTTATCCGGGCATTCTCTAATCCTGTCAGCGCTTAATTGATTAGTGTTATAGTGAACGGACAAAGGTAATACGTGCACTATATTTCGGACAGCAGCAAAGCGCTCTAAGCGCTTTCCAGGGTAAAATTGCACGCAAAAACGCGTACTGTAGTGGTTGAAAAGCCGTAGGCAACGGTTTTTTTGTAACAGTAACGATGAAAATAAAAGTTCGACCTGCCAATCGGGCGAATTGCAATTGTGAATTCTTGCGACTTTCTGCGACATAGTTTTAGTTTATTGCGCGTTAACAGTACCAGCACTACCATTGCTTGTTTCTTTTAAATAACAGATAATTTACAGCTTTCATATTGTCATTAGAATAACCAAACGAAAACAATGATGAATTCTAAATAAGAAATCACACATGCATGTAAACGTACCCTAAATATTTTTCTTAATTTCCCCTTCATTTTGCAAACAGCACGGAGTTTTAAGCAGTAAAGTGGGCCGTCGGCGATGCTACTAAATATGCGCATGTTTCAGTATTGTATGTTAAACGTATGATGTGCGCTGTTGCTGATGACCTCAGAGGCTGGGCCACGGGTGCACTGGGGGACGGATTCGAGCCATTAGTAGTCCAATATAACTGTCTCGAGATGGAATAATTCATTGGTGTTTTGAGACGGTGCACGACTGTTCGAATACTGTACTGTTTTTTATTTGAATAAAAGGACCTCGATTTAAAAAACAATACAATCGTAGTTTTTCTTAGTTTAATTTTGTCTATTAGTTGTTAACAATGAATTTGCTTATTTGTACTGTTTACATAGTGTTTGCTATACTCTATTTATATTTTGGTGATATTTTTTTAAATGGCTGGTAGTCTACAAATTCCGTCATATTTACCGTGAAATAACGATAGCGTTGCAATGTTTTTTTATGTTATATTGAATAGGGCTTAAGTACCAAAATCAAAGAAAGTTACCTCCCTTTTACACTTTATAAAAACGTTTAAAAGTAACGTATTCAAAATCAGCTGCTCTCTATGTTTACGTTGGTTGAAATATTATGACAACCGCTGACAAGGGACTGATAAAAAAAATGTACCAACTAACCCTAACTTTGTATTATTTGTACAGTAATACTTGTATTTTACTAAGAAGACCGGGGTAAGAAGGTCTAAAAATAAATCGAAAATCTATCTACTATCTACATTTTAGTCAACCTATTCAATCGATATATTTTAATATTGTTACATCCTTTCCCTATTACATGGGACTTAAACATAACTGGCGAAATGTGGGTGTAATAATTGGTAATGGTACACCTCTGCCTTACCCTTCGGGGATTAGAAGCGTGATGTTATGTTACATCCTTTTTTGGCTTATAGTATCCAAGGACCAAAATATAAAAACGGGTAAGAGTACCTACCTTTACCGACAAGAACTAAAAAGAAAATATAGTGTCCCTAAGATAGATACAAAAAGATTTACATATTTTTTTTATTTCCGTCGCAGTAAGTAGACATAAAATGAATGTATCAGATGTTACGGTTACAAGAACTAATGTATCTATTTGTAACTTGTGTTTCCGGCTTTTTACTATCTTGGAAAGGAACCCGGCAGTTAAGTAGCCTGTAGGAGGCTTCAAGGATTCTTGTACTAATTCTATCCCATTTTCATAATGTTGGCAAACCTCTTTACCTTTTTGCAATGTACCGGGTCATCAAAATACATTTCTTTCTTTTAATAAGTCTCCCTTTTATTCAAACATACACACATCAAAAGTGTCTAGGGATCAATATATTATTATTACCAAATACATCTTGATCCCTAGACACTTTTGATGTGTATATATACGTACTTAACCAGAATTTGGCGTACTAAGTAGTATTATTTAAACGATTTTGTAAAAAAACTTATAGCTTCCAAAATTAATTATCGTTATCATGAATTACTGAAAAATACCTACATCAACGAAATCACGACCCAAAGTAGTATCTAAAAAAGTCAGTGGCTCAAAGGACCACATATTTATACTAAGCAAATATTGTCAAACCTGTTCAAATCTTTTTATTTTGAAATACAGCTTCTTATTTCAAACATTAACTTCCCCCACTACACGCTTTCAGTACATTTTCGCTAATTCATCGCAACGTCGTCTCTTCGGCGTCGATAAGTGGTCGGCGGCTCGGCCGGAACTCGGTTTTTTCATCCCGCAAACTCTCAAGAGCCACGCAAAATGTCTTCGAAATGACTTTTTCTCCTTTAAGTACATTTCAACATTTTTTTTACAATGGTAGCACTTAAGGATGGTAGTGTTGGGACCAATGTTTGTAGAACTCATTGGCAATAAAGAAAATTTTATCTGGTTGCGGCTTTATGTGTCTTTACTATGGAATTAGTGGGTCCTTGAAGGATAAGTACTGTTTGTATTTGTATTTAGAGTGTATATTGCTGTGTGATGAGGGGGTCCTTTTCTCAACCGTAAATTACATATTTGAGAAAGGACAGGTTTGTGTATGGTAAGATAGAGAGCAAACCTAACAAAATCGTTACTTAATATTTTTACGAGTACATTGTTATTTTATTGATGGAATACTTATAAAATCATTAAAAAAGTAACCATAATACTAATTCTTTTATTTTATGGTAAATTAATAATAAAAATATATATTTATTAATTACATTTATTAATAATAGAAATTATAAATAATAATGATATCATTATTTCAGACACCTTCATTCTATACCTATTATTACACATTTGGTAAGCAGGTCATCATCACTAATTATTGCACATTTAATTGATAAAACTAGACTATTTTTAAACTATTTCTTTTTAATAATAATGAGATCAAAAATTGTGGACACCAACACAACGAAACACCAACGCACGCAATAACAAAATATCTTAATTTATCTAAAATCAAAACCATAAATTTTAAAATCAAACCAAAGCAATGTTAAGGTACTTACATTAATTATAAATCCATTTCAGAAACCAGAGTCTACAGTCAATCACTGAAACACTCAACGATCCACTAGAATTGCAAATTCAAAAAAGTCACGTAGAAACGCACTGACGTTTAGAATTCGCGCCAAACGCACACGAAGCGTGACACCCTTCCCGCACGAACGTTGGGAACGAACTAAACCGGTCTCGGCGGTAGTCTAGACAAGGGCGGTAGGGGGAAGGGCAAGGGAGGGAGATAGGGCGAATCAACCCCGGCCAACATTTGCCCAGAAAACGGCCAAGCTCAAACATCAATAAGGAAGTATCTTATTAAGTATTAATAACGTCGACTTTGTACTTCAGTTAGATAAAATCATTTGACGTGATATCCCAAACAGATTTGCTGCAGGCGATTCCGAAGCCAGATAATTAAGATGCTTTTCGTATTGAAAACTTTTTCCCTGTAAGTAAAGTTTGGAGTTGCAACTTTATTTATTCTTCGGTTAGGGCGGTTTGTGTTCTTTGTTTTTAGGTTTTCAAGTACATTATGCTACAATAGAGCGTAACTGGAAATGGTTGAGAGAAATGAAATCTTCGTAGTCGATTTTTCATTTGTTCCTTGATAGGTAACTTAAGACCTTATCCTAACTCTATGAGACTGTATTCAATCTGTACCGCACCAAATGTAATATACAAACGTCAATTTCACTCAGCATTGATTGATCAGGTACCTTTATTATGCTTTCGCGGATAACAGGAATTCATTTCCTCAAACGAATACAATTTTTTTTTAAATAAAATGGTGGGTGAAGGTATATCACTTAAATGTAGTAAAAGAAAATTTGTGTTTTCCTTCAATAATGATGACACTGTTTTATTTTTAAGGGTCTAAAAAAATACTGAATTCTAAAAAGAACTTTTTCTTGACTAATAAAATACGTACTTATGTGTATTTTCTACGTACAAATTCAACCTAAATTTTGAATACTAGAAATAGACTTTCTTTATGTAAATAATACATAGAAGTCGATTACTTCTATGTATTATTTACATAAAGAAAGTCTATTTACGTTGTATATTATTCTTTGCTAAATATTTACGTAAACTCACTGGTTGTTTTTTTAATACAAAACATTTGTTTCAAATCGGGCTTGAGAAAAATAAATAAAAAAAACGGGTTGCACTCCGGGAGTGCCGGCAGAAGTGAAAACTTGATTATTAACGTTTACGTTTACGTTTACGTTTAACATACACGAACATTCGCGCAAGCGCCCTGCGCTGTCTAAACGAAACAGTAGGCCCAGGCATACATTTTCGCCGCGCCGTAGAGAGGGGATAGCTGTCTACTCTCCATCCGTCTTACGATTTTTCGATCAGGTCACGTGTCCTGACGCGCACGTGTCCTGACGCGAGTTTAAGATTTTATACCCATTACAGAAAAAGTGCTCAACGCCGCTAAAGAAGTTTTCACTTCAATAAAAATATATTTTCTTACTGAAACTGTTTCCTGTTCTCTTTCTTATATTATATCTCTTTAACAATTAATTAAATATAACATAACATCACGCCTGTAAGCCCTTTAGGGTTAGGCAGAGGTGCCCATTAGTACACCCACATTTCGCCAATTATGTTTACGTCCCATTTATTAGGGGGCGAGCCTATTGCTATCAACCGGGCACAAATCCAGATTCCGAGGCTGCAACTGGAAATTCCTGATGGAAATACCTCATGCTCAACAGTCGCCCTTTGAGACCACTAGACCAACGAGGCAGTCTTACTTACCTAGGTATTATTAACCTACCTATACCTACCTATTCTTGTTTTGCTAAAATTAACCTATTTAAAGATCAAGTTATAACCTAACCTAATCTACCTACCTACCTACTGCCTATTCTTATTTTGCCGATTTGCCATTTATAAACTAAACCTGAGTATTTAAAGTTCAGTTTCAGTTTATGTGCGTAAATAAATGGCGCCACTATTTAAGCACATTATGAATTATTCAATTCTAAGAAACACTAAATATTAGTTCTTAGTACATGGAACGAGATCAATACGTGAGATTGCCAAATGCTCCGACTAATTCCTATTTCGTAAATCAGTCACGAAAGCTTTCAACGCGAATATTTTATTATTATATAACAATATTAAGCTTGGCCTTAAATATAATAGTCTCACAAATTTCTTTCTGGCAAAACTACAAACTCAACTGAATTTTCTTGATCATCATAACCTCACTGACTACAACCTTAATCAAGCAGATGGAAAAGTGTATGTCTAGTAACTTTACCTAATATGTCTTAAAACTCAGTAGCCACTACCAATATTCAATTTTCATTGAATTGAAATTAAAATTCATAAAATTATCATCAAATTAAGTACTCTTAAAAGACATCTCTTAAGCTATTCTGTCCTCACAAAGCGAAGAAAAAACCCGAACCAATTTTTATTAAAACCCACGCCCACGATCTCATCAGTTAGAAATAGCTAATAGATAGATATTCTATTAATAAAATGTCTGCTTCGCCATTGCACTGTGAGAATAATCCGTATTGATCTGGTTTAAATTTAGTTCCGGACTGCAAAAGGAAATGCTCTGAGCGCAGAATCACGTAGAACGCGATGTGAAAATCGTTTGGAGTCTGTAATGTTTTAGTTAATTGCTTATTGGACTTATCTGCTGTGTCCTGCGTCCTTAAATAGAACCTTGTTAAAGTAAAAGGACAGATAAAGAGGTGCTTTGTAGCTAAAAGAACATTTTAGCTGATAATAAAAGTTAATTGACTAAAAATGGCGAAAGTTTCGTTGTAATTCGGATTTAATCTCGCTCTGTTTTAAATAGCTTTAAAAGAAGTCTTTAGCACAATAGAAACAGGACTTCTTTTCCTTTTTTTGCGTTAGTAAAAGTCCATCTTCTTGCATTGTCAAAACAACACAATAGCATCAGGCGTTGAAGAAAAATTATCTATATTAAGATGATTGTTACTACTGTATTTTAAATACCCTGGTCTTAAAAAGAAAGCTTCAATACTTGAAGCTTATTTTAAACACAAAATTAAGGCCAAATCCCACGTGATCTATCTCAAACAGGAGATGCGGGTGTAATGACAAATTGATGCACTTATGACGCGTCGTTTTAATACAACGCATGTACTGGCACTGAATAATAGAGTCGTGATGATGGGGCAGAATTTTGTGTATGTAAGCTATGCGGCGTTCAATGTTCTTCAAAGTTCAAAAAGAAAGAGTTGATTCCAAAAGAGTTGTAATCTTACAACTATTATAATGTTTGGATAGTTGTTTGTTACTTCAATCACCTGACCTGGAGTGATAAAAAGTCTATGTACTAGTCCAGACTATATTCTTATAGTCTCGCGCTTTTTATTCCAGAAAAATGTACGGCTCCTGTCGCTTAATACATCAATTATTTTGACGCTTACGAACCTTCGTACAGAAGCTAGTAGTTAAATATGTCACATACTAAGCTCATAATTATTTTGTCGTTTTTCCACTCAAGAATAAAGAAATGATAATGGCGGAAACATTGGACTTAAAAAAAAAACAAAAAAACCATATAAGAAGATTCATTCAATAACAATAAGATAAAACTTTTTTAGAAATTAGCATCTAAGTCAGTTAAAATAAAGCTGCCTATTTGTTTCAACGTTAGCTTAGTCAACAACAACAACAATAATGTCATCTTCAATGTTAATGTGAAAGCGATTGACAAACACACTCTCGTCTTATTTTGATACCAATGACCAACCATTGTAGGTACAGGCATAACAAACTAATGTTTTTGTATCGAACTACCTATATACACAAATGATCCACAAGAGACAAAAACAGCTACGTCAGAACCGCCGATATGATCATTTAGTTGGACATTTTGGATTCACGTAAAGATCATTTTCGTGTTGCTAGTAACTTCAGAGAGTCTAAATAACTGAATTCGACTGGATTGATTAGTTACAAAGACATTTATACACCGTGACTTTTTAGTCGTCTTACAAGAGTGGTCCACTCAATGTATCCGACATAAAATACCTCTAGGCGCGATTATTATTTTTTTATCATTAATATTAAGATAATAGGTACGAAGAAAAATTAATAATACATTAGAAATGAAACACCCTGTTAAAAATGTTTACGTATCAAACTGTAGGGTATACCTACCTAGCGCACGAGTCGAGCAGATCATTCTATCTCCATTTTCAACGAGACTTGCTACAGGGTGTTTCTAAAACTACGCCTTGCGTCATAACAATTAATAATATTTTTATTTTTAATTTATTCAAATCTCATAAATACCATTTTTTTTTATTATGAACGTTTCCTAGTCATTGGATAGATGAACTGGGCTGGCTATAACAACATTATAACGGAGCTTATGTGTTACATTACTCTCCAGATATAATAACAGTTCAATGAAAATACTTACTTACATCCAAGCTTTATGCCACGACTAGCTTTTGTCCACGATTTCGGTCGCGTCAAAGTTCATATTTGACACTTTTCCGGGATAAAAAGTAGAATATATGCTATTCCAGAATATAATCTATGTCTGTGCCAAAATTCATCTAGATTAGTACGGTCGTTCTGGCGTGATTGAGTGGCAAACATCCATTCAAACTTTCACATTTTTGAAAGTAGTAAGTAAATTTTATAATTAATCTTAATTAAATATCCAAAACTACATAAGTGAATTACTTCGTTATGGCAGAATTAAACCAAATAACCGGCTTGCTTGTATGACGAGATGTATGAACGTAGATGAGGCGAAAAGAGTATGTAAGGATCGTAGCAGGTGATGGCGTTCTGTGGTTTCTGCCTACCCCCTTGGGAAAAAGGCGTGAGTTTATGTATGTAAACCAAATAACTATATACTCCGTTTCTTGATGTTCGTTCTATAAGCCTGACAACAACGTAAAACCAAAACAAGCTTAAAACACCACATTATGAAATACGTTATCAAAACCGTCGATATACGACAGTTCCGTACAAGACGTGTCCCTATTCTTAGAAAAACGACACGAAATGTTTACGTAAAACCGTAGTGACGGTTAATAGACGGGTTAATTCGAAGTTTGCTTAAAGTACTGTATGCTGGTTAATCCTTACGTCGAGGTAAGCTCACAAAAGCTAAAGATAAAGTTGTAGCCGGCCTTACCGGCGCCTGCGTGAATACAGCATTATCTTTTGTGAGCATACAACAGTATTTACATAATGTACACTCAGCAAAATAGATAGGTATGCAGGGTCGTCAGATATAGTTGAAGTTTTCTTAGAAACCGATGGATGTTTTCGAATGTAATTTAATTTAAAATGTAGATAATAAATAGTTCTTTATTTAGGTTAAGTTTCAGTCACAGACATCCACCGGTTTCTTCGAAAACTTCAACTATATCTGACGACCCTGCATACCTATCTGTTTTGCTGACTGTACATGTATGGTCAGCAACAATAGTCGATTAACAATGTTACTTGTTTTGTATCATATAAACAGACACTAAACACATAATGTAGGTACTGGCTTTCAGAATTTCAGGCGATAGCTAAGGATTTATTATATCTTAATTTTACATTCATTGCGTTTTACTTTTAATATTATACTTATCCTAATTATTAAGTATTTATACTTAATAATTAGGATTTAAAAATTATAAATGTTAATCGAATTTTGTTGCTGACTGTACATACGTTACGTTACGTTTCGTACAGTATTAATTGAACCTATTAATATGTAATTAAATCCGCTGATTTGTGTAATAGAATTGTTTATGATTTTAATTAATAATGCATGTTTGCGTTAATGTTTGCGTTTGGATTATTTTATTATTAATTTTAGTTTGAATTTGCGGATTAGTAGAATTAGTGGGTAGTGTAAATTGCTACATTGTGCAGAAAAAGTGAATAAATTATTTTCTCATTATCATAAACAATTTGGACGAGAACTTATATTATTATTATTATTATTATTCTCATTTATTAAATTGTACATACATATAAATTACATTTTTAAATATTAATATAAAAATACAAACATTTAAAAATAGTAGCCCACCGGAGGCGGAAACAGGGTCCAAGCCACCGGCGGTCAGGGCTCCAAAGAGAGGCACCTCCTAACTATGCATTATTATTTATTATTATTATTATTTACTTAGTATTATTTTTTCCTCATTGATAAACCTAAACTCTTATTTTATATACCTATAGCACTCTCCCCGCGACTTCGTTCGCGAGATTTTTCTTACGGATCCCTAATTTTTTGATAATAAAATAGGTATAGCCTATAGCACTCAGTGATAACGTAGCTTCCAATTTGTTAAACAATTTTCAAAATCGGTTCATTACTTCCGGAGATTACCCCTACATACAAACTTACAAACAAAATGTTACCTCTTTATAAAATAGTATAGATTTATTCTAACTAATATTATAAACGTGAATGAGAGTTTGTATAATTGTTTATTATTCTTTCACGCCTTTACTACTCAACCGATCATCATGACACGCTATCAGGGCCCTAAGAAAGGACATAGGATACTTTTTATTCAGCGACTTTGACTGTGTCTGCGATAACCGACATTTACGCGGATAAAGTCGCAAGCACACCGCCTCGTAGATCTAGTGGTCGCAAAGCCCAACTGCTGCGCTTGAGGTCTTAGGTTCGATTCCAAGGTCGGGCAAAGTATTATTGGATTTTTCCATCAGGAATTTCTCAGTAGCAGCTTCGGAGTATGGATTTGAGCCCGGTTAATAGCAATAGGCTCACCCCCTATTACATGGGACTTAAGTATAACTGGCGAAATGTGCCACTTCTGCCTACCCCTTCTGGAATTATAGGCCTGATGTTGTTATGAAGTCGCAAGCATTAGCTAGTGCTATATAAAACTCACACTTAATATTTTTCTCTATGCCTCATCTTCAAGCGTAATACAGTTGTCTATTAATATCAGTCATAGACTTAAAAGAAACATTTTAAGTCGCTGCCACTTAAGAAAGTAGTCAGCAGTCGGTGGCTGGGACAATAAAACAATAGAAAGAGTCTCAGTCGGAAACACTTCCTTCCTAAAACCATTAATTCAACAGCTGTAGACAGATTTAAGATTTATAATAAACTGATTTGAAATAATCTTTTTACATTTCGTTTTTTGATTTGTTGTTTAGTAGTTAATAATAGGTACCACTTTAGTTATGATCTAGTTTCCGACAAAGTGAAGTACTTAGTTATTAGTAAAAAATGTTGCGACTATATCAATTTTATTCTAAAATAGCAAACCGCCCAGCCTCGTACGGGTAGGGGTTCCAACATACCTATCTGATGAATTTCCCAATGTTTTTTACAATCTTTGTCTAGGATATTACGAGCACCACAATTTAGAAAGAACCAGCCAAATCGGTCCAGCCGTTTTCGAGTTTTGCA